>OX382258.1:31644557-32844557 GCA_947507595.1 Pyralis farinalis | reverse complement strand
AAGGTGGAGGTGCTTTCCCAGACGGATAATTTAGAGCAAGATGTCCTTCTATGGTCCACCAATTCAGAAAATAAAATCTAAGAAGGCGTAGCACAGCATCCCTTTGAAATCTCCCCAATCAGGTTACTCCTAGTTTATGATGATTGCTTTTTTTTTGTCTTAGTTCTCACTGCCTACCCCGCAAAATTAAGAAAACGTGACTAGTTAGAAACATACATTTTTGTACATACTTCATTTTTATCCAAATTTAAATCAAACCTCACTTACAAGGTGGAAAGTAACCAAGCAAGAACTGTCCAATGCGAGTGGGACTTATTTTGTACATTCCTTAGACATCGAATCGTGCGTCTATATAATTTTAATGACAATGACGATGCGTGCTCATCCCCATGCGCCCGTTACCCCATCAGTTACGCAACATCATGTGTTCGGAAGTCATACTTTAAACAACTTATCGCAAGCAATATATTTGCTTCTATCATAATTGTAAACTTTCTCCAGTGAGCGACATTAAAACACCTACACACGAGATAACAGGAAACGCCATAGATAACGAATTGGACAACAATAAACCGTACGCCTATTCACGATTCGAAACAGTTTTGAATTGAAAGCGTTTCCTCTTATTCAATTAATAGGGTAACGTTAGCAGTATACCGACCAATACGCAGTTTGAGTGATAGACGTCAATATAAATTATTTTATATAATAATAATTTTTTACACTAAAATATTTTTTATATATATTAAGTACTTACATATGAAATTGGAATTTTGTCAAAGTGGCCACTTTGATCTCAAATATCTGGCGTTTGGTTAGGAAATACAAATTCAAATTTATTTCAAATTTAGGATTGAGAATTTGTGTTTCAAATTTACTAATTCATTTGTTTTTACGCTTAAAACTTAAAATATCGCGTTATTTACGAATACGAGTTCTACCGTGGCACAAACGCTGCAGAAACAACTCGAAGGATTAATGTTGTGTATGGGGAGGGGAAGCTACTGTAAAAGAAAGCGTTTTTGGTTCCAATGTTTTCGTACTGGAAATATTGATCTACAGAACAAACCCCGTGGACGACCGGAGTTCCTACTTGATAACGAAGAATTAAAGGTTATCGTGGAAGCAGATCCATTGCATACCACGTCAGAGTTAGCGGCAGGCTTCGGCGTGAGTGACAAAACAGGTTTAATTAATTTAAAACAATTTGGAAAAGTGAAAATGCTCGAGAAATGGATACCGTATGAATTGAGTGAAGCTCACCAACAAACACGCATTGAGTGTTGCGTTACATTACTCAACCGTAACAATAACGAGGGAATTTTAATCGTATTTTTTACTTGTGATGAAAAATTGATCCTGTACAATAATCAGAAATGCTCATCACAGTGGTTGAACCCAGGAGAATAGGCTAAATCCTGTATCAAGCAAAATTGACTCAGGAAAAGGTGCTGGTGAGTGTTTGGTGGACTAGTGCTGGTGTCATATACTATAGCTTCTTAAGATCTGACCAGACGATTACGACAGATCTGTATTGCCAACAATTGAAAACTATGATGGTAAAGCTCGCTATTCAACAACCGAGATTGGTCAATTACTCTAGCCCACTGCTGCTTCTGAACAACGCTAGACCTTACACTTCGACAGACGGTCGCGAAATTGGTGCCCGGTTTAACCAATAAACATAATTACATATTATCACGCCTATCTGCAATTGGGGTAGGCAGAACCTACATAACGCCAGGTGCACCGATCCAAACATAGCTCCCTCGTTTCTTCCACACTCATCAACCTCTTCATGCCAACCCACAACCGACGAGCATGCATCGGTTTTGGGTGTTTTTGATTTGGCCGTTTTTCAGCAAAACACCAATTTGTACTACATGTGTGCGTCTAGGGCGGCCCTGCAGATATCTCTCTCCATTCAATTCTTGCTTGATACACTTCTTTCGTAACTATTTTTTCATTCATTGTTTCTAAATACCCGAACCATCTCAGCATACTCATTTCAATACGTCATCTTTCGTTCCACTTAGTTCTCGTATCGTGCTATTTCTTACTCTTATCAATCATTATAACTCTCCACACATACTCCTCTGCGCTCCCATTTCTACAGCATTTACCCTACTTTCGTTCTTCTTCTACCATACCCATGTACCAACCAATCAAATAATTAGAAATGCATAAGTCCATACATAGCTTCAGTGGCCACAAAATGGTACCTTCACCCTATGAAATACTGATTTGTTGATCTACCAAATAGCTACTGAACGAAGAATATAATAGTTGAATGAATATTATTGGAATTTTATTGTACACTAATACAATTACTAAAGGGAGCCGATGAAGGTCAAGAATTACCTACCATGACCAAATTGATCGTGTTTTATCAGGTGATGTCAGGAACCCTAGAAACAGACGAGCGCCTGAGAAGATCTATGAATGTTAAAAAAGAATGACGTGTGTCATGTAGCGCTCGGTTCTCTCTGTCTACCCCACAGGGGATATAGCGTGAAGTTTTTTTTTTAAACTACGTCGGGAGGCATACAAACCCACGGCCCACCCGATGCAAGCTTGCTTGCTTGCTTGCAAGCTTGGGAGCTTAATGGTAACCTTACTCACACGCAGGAACACAACATCCCTCTAGAGAGTTGTTATTTGGCTGCGAGGTGGAGGTACCCAAATGGGCTGCTTTGTTGCGCCCTACCTCTCTTAAACCATTCAGACCAAGACAAACAGACATGTTCGCGCATCAAAGTACCTCACAGAAAACCACAGCAGCCAAATAACAACCACCTGAAGGGTTGTTGTGCTCCTGCGAGTGAGTGAGGTCACCAGTAAAGTCCTTAGAAGTTGCTGAGTTAGCATGACGCAGCAGGGATGATGACACGCAAGTGATATTTACTGTATCACAAGCGGGAGTAATAGTTCCTGTTATCACTTGCGTTCATAAGCTACGGTAATCGCTTTACATCAAGTGATCCGTATGCTTGTATGCCTCCAGACTTTGTATAGGATAATAAAAAAGATGCCCAGAGCCATCTACTATTTTAGTTGTATAGTACTTAATCGTAAACTAAAATGGTGAATACCCAAGACTAACCTACCATGACCAAAACGAACTATAAATGTTAAAGAAGCTAGTGAGGTATTTAAGGACCGCGTCTTAGTGCGCTCGGTTCTCTCTGCCTACCCGGCAACGTACCTGGCGTGACGATATACATACATAAAATGGTCAATCAAGTACTATGCGATTTCAGAGGGGATTTCTTCCATAACTAGTAGAAAAACTTCAAAAAAGCTTACGAAATCATCGCCTCCATGATTCTAAGCGAAGTATGTTATCAAATTAGTCGCGGCAGAATCTTGTCAATGTCTGGTCAAGTCTGACTGCATTTCTATACCCTGACAGCACACGCTCTTTAAAAGTGACTACCCTACCGCTCTAACGAGTGTTGGCAAATATGTCAAAAGGAAATAAGTAATAATAAATAAGTACACAGGTGTAGTTTTGACGAGCTCGGTGGCTCAGTCGTGATTAACGCGACGTTGACACCAACGCTTGTGTGATCGATTCCTACACAAGACAAACATTTGTGTACATGAACATGTCTGTTTGTCTTCTTGGTCTGAATGTTTTAAGAGTGTAGGGCGCATGAACGCAGCCCACCCCTAGAGGGTTGTTGTGTTCCTGCGTGTGAGTGAGGTCAACAGTAAGCTCCTAATGAGTTGCTGTGTAAGCAGCAGAGGAGGCATCGCGCGACTACGGAGGGTATATGTATTTGGCCGGTATGTATGTATGTTCATCTGTTCCCGCATAACTTTTAAACCACTTATCACTATTTGACAAATGAAGCATCGTTGGAAGCGACTTGATCGTGCGCTGGTTATATGCTATGTGTCGTCGCATTAAATTGAATATGGCGCCCTCTAGATGACAAAGTCATAAACTGAAAAAAAAAATTAACGATGCCTTGGGTTTAATTTGCACATTTAAAATCTGTATATATATATATATAAAAAAAACGACCTGCACAGGAATTTAACAAAAATATAAAATATTATTCGTATAATTAAAAAAATTTGACTAATAATATTTTATAGACTATTTGTACAAGTAAAATCAACAAATATTTTTAGTTTGTATCATTTACGTTAAACTTTTTTTATACCAATGGTGGCAAACAAGCATACGACCTGCCTGATGGTAAGCAGTTACCGTAGCCTATGGACATTTGCAACACTAGGGGTGTCACTCTTGCGTTGCCGACCCTGTAAGAACCTTTTCTTGAAGAACCCCATACTGTAGTCCCTTGGGAAAACCTCTCCTCTCAGAGCTCCGGCAGGGAGCTCATTCCACAACTTAAAAGTTCTCGGTAGAAAACTTCGCAGGAGCCGCACAGTACGCGACCTTTGCGGTTCCAATGTATGAGGATGAACTTCCAACCGTCGGCGAGCAGTGCGATTGTATTTTTTTTTTAACGATTATAATTACATTGGTATATATTTTATGCATCCAAACTCCAGTGAAATATTGCATAGGAAACTTGAATTATGCTCGGACGAATGGGTAGGAAATAATAGATGATTAGTAAAATTAAACTCTGCTTATCGTACTCGAGAGTTTGTTGAGTAGTAGTTACTTCAAGTCTCGTTTTCGAACTCGAGTATTGTTCAGAACTCGAGTCAGGTTTACGACTAAAGTTCCTTTTCAAATCGAGTCCGCTTTTCGATGACTCGTGCTCGACTCAACTCTGGACTCGTGAACCTTTTAGTACATATATAGATACAACACTATCCGTCATTCTTTCATCCTACATTCTTTTTACATGCCCGAACCAACGGAGCATGTCTATTTTTAACTACTTAGATATTCATTCTTTACCAAGTTTATGGTGAGTGGTATATAAAAAACGTGACGCACGCTGATGGTTGCAAACGCAAACAAGAATGACGAAAGTGAGATAGGTCTTTCAGAAAATCCTTTCCTTAGAGCAGTGTTTTTCAACGTGTAGGTCGCAACCCTCTGGAGGGTCCCGAAGCTTCTTTAAGGGGGTTGCGGTTTAAGGTATTGTCATTATTGCCTTTCTGTAAAAACGTTCGGCAGTTAAATTATGTCTGAGTTAGCGAAAATATATTAACACGATGATAGATTACATATTTGTGATACAAAAAATATTAATTATCAACAGAGGAGAAGGCGGCGAAATATTTTGTCGTGTTAAGAGGGCCGTACCATGAAAAAAAGGTTGAAATACACTGCCTTAGAGCATAAATAATCTAGCTATAGAGCGTGCCTTATTAAGTATGGAACCTTAAGTACACGTATGAGCAACACCACGTGTAAACGTCGCTGTCGATAAGTGCTTCTATCCAGAGATAACAGTCTTTTTGGGAATGAGACTTATAGGAATATCTGTATTGAAGTATAGATAGCCTAGACATTTCGTCATAGAACATCACTATAACAGCTCAGTACCATAGATATGTATCTATAAAATTTTGCTTTCGTTCGGCACAACCGACAGGAGAGATATGCACGAACTATAAATTGCTTATACTCTAAGATTAAATCCAAATAACTATCCCCTGTACAGCTGTGCTCTTACAAGTGAATGAATCTTGTTAAGACAAGAAGCTCGAGCAGTAACAGTATACGATAACCGCTTTACATCCGGCGGTTCATGTTGTCATTTGAAGCATACATGTGCAATTTGTTTTTTAAAAGTAAAGTATCCTTAGGAGTTGCTGTGGAGGTGGCATCGCGCGTTATTATTGCGTATTGCAAGCGTTACATCAAGGGGCAGTATGCCTGTATGCCTCCCGAAACAATATAAAAAAATACAGAATATTTCTACTTATACATTTAACCTAATATCTATCTTTCGGTGCTCGGTTATCTCTGCGCACCCCACACGGGACCTGACGTAAAGATATACATAGATAGGATTTGTCTATACTTATATTTAATTAAATTACTCCACAGTCAAGGCTGTCTGCTCTAGATAGACCCTTAAGGTGTTTGTGTGTAATGATTTAGTCATTGTGAATACATGACTCAATCATTCATTACATACAATCAAAACACCATATACAAGATAATATCTATGCTACATATACAGTCATCTTGTTACAATCTACACTAATATAAAGAGGTTAGTTTGTTTGGATAAATGTCTTACATATTTTTGTCTATTATTTATAGTAGGTATGACCTCTTTTTCTATAACATGTTCCCGCCAAATCCGTGAGGAGCAGGCAGACAGGACGGAACTGCATGTGACTCGGTCCTTTCACAGCTCGCTTGCTTCGTAGGTTTACTATTATTTAGCTATGAATATTAAAGAAGCAAGCAAGGTGTATAAGGACCGCATTTAATGGTGCTTGATTCTCTCTACGTACCCCGCAAGAGATCTGGCGTGAAGATATATATACATATGTTTAAGCTAAAAAATTTTTACTTATTTTTTTTTAAATTCGAAATGTATTTCTACTGTTTCAAAAATTGTAAAGATTCATGTTGGTAGTGAGATAACGTCTACAAATTTTGTAGACGTTATCACACTATCAACATGAAATTCAATTACATAGACTTATACACAATGTAGCCAGAAACACCCAAGGTTTTATACCCATTTACAAAATGAGAATTTTGGTTATGATTGATTCAATAATTTGAAAATGTGAGGAAGACAAGTAAAATATAATGTTATGTGACTGTATGTATAAATTAAAAATAAAATCAAATCCATCAGCAACTTTTCAGTTGATACAGGTTAATACATGCCCATTTTTTTTTTGCAATAGGGTTTATATAAATTAATAATTCTTACATAATTTGATGCCTAATATATACTAATAATACACATTGGATGAAAATGGATCTATATTCGGGTTAATTTGTAGGGTCTTTACATGCCACTTCATATTATAAGATAATTTTTTTTTGTTATGATCACGGAATTCACCCTTTTTTAGCTTTTACAATCTTAATTTTTTTTTATACTGCTATGGACAGCAAACAAGATATGGTCTGCCTGATGTAAAGTGGTTACAATGACAATGAATGTTGCTAGCGCATTGTCATCCCTGCTGTCAATACAGCAACAGCTCATCTTCTCCTCAACTTAATATAAATAAACATAAGACCCAGAGATTTGGGGACAGAATATCCTACAAGCCAGATAACCGCTATCGGGAATCCAGTTATGCATTTCAAGTCTAATGGCCACAACAAGTAATTAAAGGTGACACCAGAAACCAGAGTAATACAAAAACCTTGAGGCTTCATTACTTAAAGGTTGATAAGGTATTTAACAGTTTCATTTACAAGGTGATTTTGTCTGTTCATTCTATGACTCAAAGGCACTATGCGTTAACTGCTTATGTAGTGAATGTCTGTTTGTCATCTTTATGGTAATAATCAAGTAGTTGATTCTTCTTCTTAGCATTATCCCATTTCCCAATCCATTAAGATCTGCAGGGTGCTGTCCGCCACCTAAACCTGAGGATTGTCGAAGATACTGATTTTTGGAAAGCCAGACCTTCCTTAGATTATGTCACACGACTTTCAAAATATAATGTCTTGGACGTGTAGGTTTCCTCACAATGTTTTCCTTCACTGCTGAGCAAGTGACAATCAAAAATATGTACATAAATCTGAAAACACAAATTCAGTGGTACACGCCAGGATTCAAACCGGGTACCTATTGGTCACAAACACAGTTCTTTATTCACTAGGCTATCAATGCTCTAATCAAGTAGTCATTAATATTACAAAAACTAATTTGTTTTGAGACCCTCATTTTATAAATGTTGGCATAACACCAGCTTGAAAAATACCAGCCAATGCCTACCTTTTGATTAATTACCTAGAGTATTATTACTTGTCCAGTTAAGACATAATTTGTACCTTTCACAAATTCCCAAGTTAATGAAACCTTGGCATATGGATAGCCAGTGGAGCTATTTATACACTCAATTTATCAAACAAAATGTGCCGTACTAACTTAGAGAAGTTACTGCACTTAGTATTGTCTTAGGTTTTCGCGATTGTTATACATTGTATTAAACAATTTTTAATGTAATTACATTGTGTTTTATTTATTTTGTTGTACCTGACGTTTTGAATGCTTTGCAGTGTCCGTGGTTGCAGGAAGACTCTTCCAGGATAGTTATGATAATAATGCAAAGCATTCCAAACGCCAGGTTCGACAAAATAAATAAAACACACTATACTTCCGTTAAAAAATGTTTACTGCACTTAGTTGTAGCACTTTTTCCCTCTAAATATATTAAATCCTGCATTTTTGTATATGATATTAGACTGTTGTAGAACATTAAATGATATTTAAACTTATGTTTTGGAAAAGTGCCATTACTCAAAGTTATAAGAATATGTCTACCATGTTCTTTGTGTGTATATATGGTTGTGTGAAATGGCTCAAAAAGCATGAAAGTCCGTAGCTTTCATACTTTTTGAGACATCCGCTTTAAATATGATTATCTAAACAGATAACAAGGTAGTTTAGAATGATTCTTACAAAAAAGAATACTTGTAAAGAAAATTACAGAGGAAAGAGAAAGTACCATACATTTCTCTTGAAACAGAGTTTGAACAGGTTACTGAAAATGGCCTGTAAATAAAACCAAAATTCCCTCATATTTTATTTTATTGCCTCTTCTATACTACTCTTTTCAGAAATCTTTCCTCAAAACGGAAGAAGGATTAGTTGACAAATAATAAATATGAAACTTTTTTAGAACCTCATACAATATTAGCATATAATGTTGATTAGGGTTTTTAAAAAGGGTAATAACTTTTAATGTGATGAAATAGATAGTTGTCGTTATTTTGAATCTATTTTGTTTATTTAATTTAATAATATTATAATGCTAAATACATAGTTCTAAATGAAAATATTATATTGTCAATTGTAGTTTCATAAGTGAAAAAATTTACATCTTACGATTTTGTGAGAACAACAACACTATTAACAATAATATGTTAAGTAAATAGGAAAATAGTGATAATTCTACATGTATGTACTGTTATTCAAAGTAACTAAACAGAAATGGTTCATCCGGCTAGGCCATTACGGGTCCTTTTAGGTTAAGTTACCTTTGACAAGTCAAGATATTAAAGTAGCAAGAGAATAAATAGAGAATATAGAGCCCTGTGTATTCACATTGCTTCAGAAAGCTATATTCGAAACAGATTGGAAAAGTTTTAACTCAGATTCCATACATCTTTACTGATAACCTTTTCTTTTATACCACTAAAGTGGCAAACAAGCTAACGGCCTGCCTGATGGTAAGCAGTTATGGACAATTGTAACACCAGGGGTGTCACTCTTGTATTGCCAATCCTAAATATTTTTTTGATTTGAACATGGCTTTACGAAGCAATGTGAATACTCACACTGAACTGTTTTTTCTTTCTTCACCACATTCTATCAAAGAAGCCAGTAGAAGCTCAGAGAAAGGGTGATAGGGACGACCCCTTTCTTTTTCTCATTTCTTTGAGGGAACTAATTAGGCCTGAACCTAAAATTCACTGAAAGAAGTACAATGTAAAAAGTTCCTATAACACCCATATACTCAAGATATTAATAAGCAAATAGTAGCATCACGCACATGTTTTCCATGCTTTTATTCTCTGTTGCAAAAGGTTCTCCTCCGGCAGAATATTTTAATAGAGTGTGGCTTTATATCCGTTTTAAGGATTAAAGATAGGCAGACACACTTACCAGAAAGTCCAACAATGGATACGGTGACCAGCTTACCGCCAGCACCCTCCGATTTCTTCGCCATCTCAGTGATCTACTGACCAAGTATTATCAATGAAAATATCTATTTTTTTTGATACACACATCACAACACCAATCAGACTGTTCACTATAAAAATAACTATTTATTTTACACTCCTTTGTAATAGATTCCGTAAATAATCTGTTTATCAAAATATTGTTAGGTACTGGAAATTTGATATGTGTACGTAAGTTACAGTAACTTGATATTATGCAATTATTAAAAAAAATAGTATGTAGTGTTTGCCAATAACTGTAGCACCAAGGGATATCTTTACGCTAGTGTAAGCGAAAGATATGCCGACACGATACATGCCCTACTTATCCCCTTCATTGCCCATATCGAACATAAACTGATTAAAAATGGATAAAAAGAAGAATAATACAAATACACTCCCAAATATGAATTCTAAAGCAATAATTTACTGTCGCCTTTCAAGACGTACACTTTGACACATCAAATTACAAAACCTCATACACAGATTATTTTTACAGAATCCAGACATTTACTATTTTACGTCATTGTTTAATGAAATAACGGTTGTGAACAAAAATAAAAAGACTTTTTACAAGTCAATGAGAAAAAATTAATGAAAATGTAATTTTCTTGACACAACTAGCTTTTGCTTTGTACTAAAAGCAGAGTTGAGTTGCCAACATAAATAAATGTAAATAATTTTAAGCTATGCCGAAATTATTGCACATAGACAAATTGTTTTTGAAGTTGCATGCCCATGTTATATAGAACAATTTTTTTTTATTATTATAGTTAGGTACATAATAACACGCCACACCTAATTTAAGGTTCATTGTTAAAGTTCTAGTTCTTGGCGATCAACCGATTTGTTAAAAAAGTTTACCGGTTGTGCACAAGTATAAGTTATTCCCGTAAGTGATTGCCCTGTGAGTGAGAGACATAAAGGCCGGAAGGTTGCTTGAATTTTTTTATTAGAGAACAAAGGCTAATCGAAAAGTGTAGGCGTAGAGAACTACTTAAAACTGAGCAATTTTGGTGCGGCTTCACTGTGCAAAGACAGGGTGTAACATTTCTTGGAACCTGGCAACCCAGTTACGTAAGTCCTCGGCATGAGCTCGTAGGACGGTAACTTCGATAGAACACCCCGGCGTCATTTCGATCAAATCCTTTAGCCATAACTAGGGTCACGCCCAATATCTCACGATGGCTCTTAATCGCCGAACCCAGTTAGTGTCATCATCATGATCACGAAAGCTGCGATGCATCGAGTTACGAAACTCCTTTACACGAGTGATGCTCCAGGGATGTGCTCTCTCCTGTGAATTTTCTTTTTCGCTATACGTTTTATTTGTAAATGCGTGATCGATGTTTTGCACTTTCGCCATGGTCGTTCAGTCACAGGTGATTCTCTAGTCCATTAGTGTATAAAATACACTAGGGAATGACCAGTGACCAAACGACCGTGGCGAAAGCCGTATTGTCGGCCGCTGATCAAGTCGTTATTCAATAAGTATACCAGGAGACGTACGTTTATCACACTATTCGTTACCACAAAGAGAGATCATGTTCTAGCAATAAGCCTGTAACTCGATAGATTAGATATAGTTATGGCAAAATTTTACCACCGGATGCACGTTGACTTTAGCGGTCTTCGCACTTTTGAAGACGGGACTTGCTCAATAGAGTACGAAAGCCATAGACGTAATAAAAAAAGCAGACACCGTCTCCCGAACTAAACACTGAAGCACCGCCAAAGTAAGTCAGTTGCTATACGTACGAGCCGACACGCACACATTCACACCATAGTAAGTCTACCGCCCGCCATTACGCAACGACACCTCGCCACGTGATAACCTTGTCGAAATAAAATAATACTACCGTCGTGCGTGGTGAAGTGCTGTCGAATCCATAGTGGTACAATTAAAAAAAGGCAAGGGATTGCTTTTCATAGGTTAGCAAGTAATTTTTCTGATTAAATAATCATTTTCACTTAAATTATTTTTTTAAAACAATAAATCGACCGGTGTTACCATAAGTCACATTTCCAAATTAGCGTAAATGTGGGAGATCATTTTTCTTTTGTGCTCTTGCATTCTTACTTAATAAAGATACATCATTTTGTTTAAGTAGACATATAAACTTACATCCTATAATTCTTTTACTGAACGACTATTATTCCTACCTTTAATATTTTTTAGATTTCCATCGTCAATTGAATGCATCATAAATTGAAAGAGTGATTGGGTACAAATCATAAGGGAGTCCAAAAAGAAAGCGGCTAGATTCCATCTAAATCCAGTGTAATATGCAATATACATTTCGAGGAGTGGCTGCCGTCTTCTGTGAGGTGAAGGTACTTCCCCAATCAGGCTAACGTCATCTCTCTTTCGCCAGAGCCTCGTCTGGTCATTAAAATTTGTGAATTTGTTTGGGCATTATTTATTTCAAATACAACAATAAACAAATTTGCATACTTAATGCATCTGTTTGTCCTACATTAATAAAAGGAATATGTAATGTTATATTTCATGTGTTTAATTTATTTTCATCAATACGTATTTTAAACAATACAAGTTACAAATCAACGATCCATAAAATTCGAGTTCCAAAGACAGTAACGAATCATTTTAATTTAATTGAATCATTGAAAAAGTACAATCGAATAAGAGAGTATATCTTGCTATGGCAACCTCTCGCCTTTAGTTTCAGCAACAACATTGGCCACCAAGCATTATCGAAGACACATGAAATGTCTAAGAAATTACCTACAACGTATTTACTATCCGAGAGTTCCACAATTTTACGCACCGCGACTGCCGCATCAACAGTAGACTTGCCGATGGTAAAGCCGTATTGATTTTTAGGGTTCCGTACCCAAAGGGTAAAACGGAACCCTATTACTGAGGCTCCGCTGTCCGTCCGTCCGTCCGTCCGTCCGTCCGTCTGTCACCAGGCTGTATCTCATGAACCGTGATAGTTAGACAGTTGAAATTTTCACAGATGATGCATTTCTGTTGCCGCTATAACAACAAATACTAAAAAATAGAATAAAATAAATATTTAGGGGGGCTCCCATACAACAAACGTGATTTATTTTTTTTGCCGTTTTTATAGATAATGGTACGGACCCCTTCGTGCGCGAGTCCGACTCGCACTTGGCCGATTTTTATGATATTAAGGTGGGCAACAGACGTGGTACAATTAAATGTGTCGTTTACCCAACGATGGTAGTAGGGTAACAGGGCGATAAGACTTCGGATCGTACGGTTGCTTATCACCACTTTTTGGTATTATTTTTATAACACCACCACGCAAAACTCCAGGAAAGTTACCTTCTACAATACAACGGTTTAATACCTTTAAAATAGGTTCAGCAGCAACTTTGCAAACTTCCTTGATGATTTTGTTTTTTTTTATCATCACCGGAAGCTTTGTTTGTTGGTAATGTTTTAACAACATGTAGAAATTCGTCCATTGACACCACAGTTGACATTGGACTGACAGAGCACAGATCTACCGCAGTCCTCACCTCGCGATGGTAGTCACTGTCGTTATTAGGACAGCCATCCGCAAGCAAAGCATGCAGAAGTGCATCAGTAGCAGTGGTGGCTGTACCTTAAGTGCGCTCGTGCGCTGAACCACCAATTCAAAAGATTTAAAAATTACAAAATATTACTTCATTTTTAAATTACCATATTAATATTTATTTTTGGAACAAACAAAAACATAATATAACAAATAAAGTTTAAAATTATAACAAATAAAAGACAAAACAATTTAGGCGCTTTGCTAAACTATTAAGACTTATTTTTCCTCTAAAGAATAATTCTCGTGCGCTTCGGTGAGCGCACGAGGACTACTAGTATATCTTGTATGAGTTACGAGCTAATACGCCTGACGCGTGAAACAAAAGATAGTTCATAGAAATGTACCGAGAAATTACTCTGTTCTTGTGCGCCGCACATGCGAATCGAAGATTACCGAGAGCACCCGATGTTTGACGAAATTTGAAATTTGAGTTCGACGGCGGCCATGATGGACCTCTACTTATCAGTATCGTTTCGCTGTATCTGTGACGCGTTAATTATTGTTTGTTTATATTAAGTAATTGTTTTTTTTTAATTTACATCTTTTATGTAAATTGTTGATTTGTTGCAATTTCTAATATTAACACTTGGTGAGCAAGTAAAGTGCACCACCAGTTCGATAACCCACCAGCCGCCACTGATCAGTAGTCTCCTTTACACCGAGGGTGTGGATATTATCAAGTTTAATATTAGAAACAAAGGCCTGATCAATGCGCCTATTTGCCTTAAATTCGTGATACAGGGGAGACCACGGTCCCTCACAATTTAATCTTTCTACTATTCGTTATAGCAAATTACCTTTAGAGTTATCGACGGCAGCGCGACAATCAGATCTAGCAAAACGCAAGTTACTCAGAGCTGTTTGATATGGTTTTCATTCGATGTTACTTTTCTTAATTTAGAAATCTCACGTCGTGCACAGCGGAGACTCCTACGCAGGCTGCCAAACATATCATTCCACCAGTCACAGCGTCTCTTATTTACTATAGTTTACTATAGCTTTTCGGCCCAATATAACGTCAGCACAATATGTGAATGTATCAGACATAATTTGAACACTTTCTGTGACTGTAAGTTCAGCACGAGTGAAATCCCCGGCGCGAGAAGCGAAAAGGGAAGCAAAGCCTGCCCAATAGACATTTTTAACAAAGGCAAGGAGCTGGGAAGCTGGGAAGGCTTAACAAAATTTAGCTTAACAATAAATAGTATCTCTCAAAATGCCTCTCATGTAAAGTGTAACTAAAAACCTACCGACATAACACTCACCGATCGGAACACAAAACAGAGCACTCTACATCGTTTACAGTAGCGTTTATCTCATACGCTATATTAAACGACGTTGTATGTTTTTTCCATTATTTGTCAAAATGTACAGATTCTGGGCATTGGACACACGTGAACATACTACATAGATTTGGCCATGAGAGAAACACGGGTTCACTAAATGTGCATGACACTAATTATGTTTCGCCCAAGTTGAGTGACTCGAAGCCTCGTCCCGTCACATAAGCGAGAAGCAACTCTGTTTCACATAAGCATGACAGGAACACCTAATTTCAACTAGCTACGTAGCTTATGTGAGAGCACACCTGACAATTCAAGAGAATTCAGAAACCCTACGGGGTATGAGGTGCTCTGTTCTGTGTCCATGACTGTCTATTGATAAATACTTTGTTATGTCCTCCGCTACCTCTCTCAGTATATCGGCATTATTTTATGCTTCACTTGTATGCTGATGATGTTCAGATATATATTTCCCCAAGCAGGATATCTGAAGCAGTAGAAAAAATTAATGAGGATTTAGCCGCTATTTCTCGCTGGTCTGCCAGGAACTCATTGGTTCTGAATCCGAAAAAGTCAAAATTTATGGTTCTTGGTTCGAAAAAACAGGTCGATATTGTAAGATATAATAACCCTATTTTGAAAATTTTGGACAACACCGTTGAACAGGTACAGGAGGCAAGAAATCTGGGTGTAAGTTTGGATGGTCAACTGCGTTTCGAAAATCACGTAGCAACCGTAGTCAAAAATAGTTTCTACCGACTAAAGGTTCTATACAAAATTCGAAATTTAGCAACCGAAAAAGTGCGTCTCAGGCTCTGTGATTCTTTGATTTTGTCAAAACTTAACTACGGTGATGTAGTATATGGACCGCGTCTGCTTTGTAGAACTCAGAGACTGATACCACGTGTGCAGAATGCTTGTTGTCGATACTGTTTTGACGTTCCTGCTCGAAGTCATATCTCTCCCTATTTGAACGATGCCTCTATTCTGAATATGGACTCCCGTAGGCAACTCCACTTAGCTTGCCTCTTGTTCGGGGTAGTCAAATTTCAGAAGCCGAAATATCTTTATTCTAAATTTAACATCTCCCCTTTTCATCACAGATATGGCACCAGATATAACAGGACTCACCTATCTGTTCAACCACATAAAACTGTGGCATTCACAGGCAGCTTCCGCTACCAGGCGACGAAATGCTGGAACAATATTCCACCTCCGATCCGTCATCTCACCTCTCGTATCACATTCAAAAAACATTTCAAGTCTTTCCTTTTAGAAAACCAAAAGTTAGCGATTCCAAAGCGTTTCCTGTAGCGATGGTTGTCGTGAAAAAAATTAGTACTGGCGTATAAACAGTTATGTTTAACCCGTTTTTTCTAGGGTTATTATTTTTATTATTTTATATCAAAATACCTGTTGTATTTAATGTTAATTTATCTTAATTTATTATCTCAATACATTTGCAAATTTAATTTCACTTACACTACTTATCTAATTACATGAGTATCATTGTTGCTATGTTGATACCTGAGTTTTCCACTTAGTGTAATACCCCTGACTCACACCACAACACACACATTTATGTCTATATAATGACTTTGAGCGCGCCCGCCCGGCGCCCCTCAGGCAGTAGCTGAAAATCGGTGTTTTTTGCGCATTGTGCAAAAGTCACACTGAGCTATGGCCTATTCGCTTGCTGCAGCACACACATGCACCTATTACGGGATATGTTTTGAGCAATGCCTGTTTACTCCTTCTTATACTGTTATATTATGTTTGTATGTGTGTGACCGTAGCAGCTAATAAACGATTATCTATCTATCTACCTTAATTTGTATGCAGGTGTCCCTTTTTGAGTAACTGGTAGAGTTTGGCTGAAGTTACCAGCCAGTAAAACCACCATCCCAACCATTATATCTGTACTGTTGCGCAAATACTAGTGCGTTCGATTGAGAGCTTCTACTGCTTTTTTGTTCGACATTGTACTTTCACATTATCTATTTAATTTCAGAACCGAATGCGCGGTGCGACTCCCGCTCAGCAGCGTGGCGGCTATACCGGAGGAAGCTACTGATACAGCAATGTTTTTATTTTTTCTCACTTCCGCTAACAAATGATTTAGTAAATATGTTTTTCCAGTTCCTCCGGGGGCATCTTCATCACCCATAGATATAACCTGCAAATATTTATGCTGTTCATAATCAGCTAGAAAAAGCGAACCAATTCTAAAATAAAATTGTCCTTATACAGTGAAAGTTGGCGTAAATCCAGGCAATATTATCTATCAATCAACTCTAAAAGAGGAAGCATGAGTTGTACATCCAATGACCTCTATCCTAGGTTATATTTTTTTATTTATTTATATTAGTTCAGCATAGTGGCTCCTCTTTGCCTGATGGTAAGCAAAAGAGGAGCCCAAATCGCAACTGCAACTAACAAAAGACTACACAATATCCTGTCAGTTGCCGTTGCCATCCTGACCCGCAAGATGCTTCTTCACGTTTCGCTTGAAGGATCCCATATTGTAGGAAGGAGGGAACACATGTGCAGGCAAGGCGTTCCACTTTTTAATGGTACGACAAAGATAGGAGTTGCCGAAATTTTTGGTACGCGAAGAAATGTTCTCGACAGTCACAAGCCTCCACGTGTGGTTCTATGACGGAAGGGAAAGGGTGGCCCGTCGCTGCAACCTATCGAAAGCCTCGAGAAGATACTGTGCGGAGCTGTCCCAGAGATGGGAACAATACTTCACGCAGGGCCGAACTTGTGTCTTGACAAAGCTGGTCCGGCGTAATGAACCGGCGCACCCTGTTCAGGACTCCGAGTTTCTTGACGCTGTTGAGATGAGGCCCTCGATGTAATTACGCTGGTTATGGTCGCAACGTATACCCATACCAACCATATTCAGGCTATGTCGCATACTGAGGGAATCGCCCTGAAGACTGGGAGTGGGAAGGAATGAGGACATTTTTGTTGTAAACGCGCAAACCTGAGTTTTCTCAGCATTAAACTCAACCAGGTTATTGGAACCCCATTTACTAATGAGATCCTAAATCTGATTCAGCTGAGCGAAAATACTCTCTCTCTCTCATCGATTCTGTCCGACCAGCACCAGGCCTATCAAAATATCGCCCATGGACCGTACTGTCATCTGCATAGCAATGTATATTACGAAGTGGCAGCATGACATTGATATGAAGAAGAAAGAGGATGGGCGATAGAACGGAGCCCTGTGGGTCATCGGCATTCACTGACATGAACCGCGAAACGCATCCATCTGCAAGGACGCGGATTCTACGCTCATGCTGGAAGCCAGCAATCCAATTACAAATCTGTAGGGGCAGACCATATGCCGGAAGTTTGGAGAGAAGTGCTTTGTGCCAGACCCGATCAAACGCCTTGGCGATATCTAGGCTGACTGACTCCAGAGGTGCGTCACATACGCTAGAAGATCACCGTTGAGTTGATCGTTTCTGTCTGAAACCATACTGACGATCATTAATTATGGAGTGATCTTCTAGGTAACGGATCAATTGATTGTTAAGGATTCGTTCCATGACTTTGCACAACACTGAAGTTACGGCAATGGTAATTTGATGGGTCAGAAGGGTGTCCCTTTTTTCGGACTGGCTGCACATTGGCCTCTCTCCAAGCATCCGGAACACAACCCGTCGAGTACGAGAGGCAGAAGAGATGCGTCAACACCGGAGATAACTCCGACCACTGGCTTTTCAGACATCGAGTGACTGTAGTTCAAGACGCACATCGCGTTGCCTCATGTGGATATCAGGCATAACGGATCCACTGGAGGGTATCGTTGGTGGTTGCGTGCTACAGTCATCTAATCCAAGGAGGACTTAAATGCACCGGTATGTTTCTGTGTCTATATATGAGTGTGTGACTTTTTAAGATGTGATAAATTTTGTTGTGTGTTATTATCATTACGATACTTATTATTGTTGAATACATTCCACATTTTCCTTGGGTTCTTGTTGGTGTTGGTTATATGTTGTCTTTCATAATTATTTTTAAGGTATCTTATTTTTTTTGGTTTTTGCAAAGATTACGGTAACGTATATAATGCAATTTTAAGGATTTCATTTTTGGGGTCAGTTTTTACTTTCTTTTGCATGTCATTTCTGTTTCTGATGCAGCGTAGTCATCCAAGGGTTAATAGTCCAGGTTTTTTCGTAATGTGTGTCGTGGTTGTATAATTACTTAAGCATGTATTCATTGTTTTTAATATATTTTCAGTTTATACTTTAGGTTGATTAAAGATGTTTTGCCAGTTATAGATACGACGGACATGTTCTAGAATGGCAATACGAATGTAAGGTAATTGTCCAACACTCATTTATTTGGCCACGCACTCGCATTGCGGCTATACTTCGCCACAAAGCATAAATATCTTAAAATATATATACATCTCTTTCTAACGACAGGTATGCCTCATCATTTGTCTCCTTTTTAGAGCAATATGTCATAATATATAACTGTACGTTGATATAGTACTAATGGCGCCATTTTAAAATACAATAATGTTGGAGTACAATGTGTCTACTTTTTGATATATCACTGGGTTACTACACATAATCAGATCTTGTAGATTAGTTACATTTGAGAATTCCAGAGCCCTTTCATAATTTATACAAGTTTTAACTTTCATTAATTTTTTTGTTTCAATTATATTACGCAGTGTTAGAATTATCCTATGATGATCTCTAATTGTAGTATCTAAAACAGCGATATTAGCTTGTCTACTAGGTTCTAGTTTAATAATAAAATAATCTAAGAAATTGCTGTATCTTGTGGCAAATGTGTGGGCCGGGAGTAAACCATGCATAGTTTTTTTTTTGACCTGACTATGTAGTTGGCCCCTGTGGGCCGTGACTACGTCACCGGGAGGGTACCATGCATCGACAATGATGGATTTTAAGTGTAATCCGACAATACACAAACATAGCGCTTTTTAAAAATGACATAGCGCCATGTAGTGTCTTAACTTAGTAACTTACTCCACTGACTCGGCGTCCCAAAGTGATGAGATACGTATATAATTAATATTTTATTGGATCTTTATTGTATAAATTATTATTTTGTAAATTTTTTAATTATATTTTTCCACTCGACGTGTACACACGGATACATATCAAGTTAGATTTCCATGCACCTTATTTACTAATAAAAATAATAAAGGTGATATTTGCATGAAAATGTATAGCTTGAGCTGTCGCCGTATATATTGATAATAAAAAAAACTCGTGGGAATAAGATGTTTTCCCGGGATAAAAAGTAGCCTATATCACTCTCCAGAACTTAAACTGTTTTTCATAGAACTAGATTAGCAAACAAGTATATGGCCCGCATTAGATGCTAAGCGATTACCGTAGCCTATATAGTATTTTCTCTGCCATATCTTACCCTTCAAACCGGAACACAGCTCTATAAATATATAGCTGCTTGGCGGTAGAAATAGGTGAGACAGTGGTACCCACGCCGCCAACTTTTGTACAAAGTCTCCTTCTAGTAAAACCATCCCCGTAAAAAATCGAGAATGACGGCATGAGAGAGCGTCATGCCATTTGCCGTCATGGCATACTGTTCGATTTTACTGCCAAGGCGCGCCAATAGATGTTTCACAACAAAAATAAAACTGTGACTAGTTTGGCTATGGATGTGGTGTCCACAGAGCTGTCTTTGTTTCATAATAGAAAGGGAGTCCAATCTCAACATGAAGTAAATAAAATATGTCGCCAAAAGCACCACAAGGCAATACTCCGAATATGTTTTTAGCACATTTGGTAATTTCTTAGGACCAACATCCTTACAATTTTGCCCATACTCCTTTGCTAATGGTTGCTTTAATTATCCTTGGAGTACGTTTGCCAGGTGTCCTTCAGATTATCTGATTGATATGGGGTCCTCTTTTTTAAACTTCTTTAAGTTTTCCTCACTTACTTCTGTAAATAAATAGTATTTGTAAATCTCCATTCTCTCTTTCCCAATATACTTCTTTCGTAACTCTTTTGACACTCGTTCTCAGCGCTCTAATTTCTAAGGCATTCACCCTACTTTCATGCTTCTTAAACCGTACCTGTTTCACTACCGTACATCAATGTTGCCGTTTCTGTATTAATCCTGTAAGGGTCTGTCCGCACAGCTATAATTCACTGCGAGGTTTTTCAAAGATCGCCTTACTATCATACAGGAATTAGGGCCTGTCCGAACAGCGATATTTCACCGCGAGGTTTTTATTCTCACGTATTATATTTCGCGATCGAAATTACGCCTAGTACGCACAGCGAATAAAATTTCGCACGATTTTTGTCAGTTTAATGCTGGTCCCGACTGTCACGCACGTCTAAAATGGACAACAGAACTAAAATTTTAATTTATCTAATACTACGGCGGCGTAACCGACGTATTAAAAGATGCCATGAACATTGGATTCATCCATTTACAGCATTGAAATCCATGAAAGGATTTTTCTACATAAAACATTAATAGCTGCGGAAATACAGTAAGAACTTTTTCGGATAGCACAGTATGACAAAAAAATTCGATAATTTACTACAACTCTCGAGACTCGATAACTCTTAAGGTTAAGGGCCTGTCCGCACAGCGATATTTCACCGCGAGATTTTTTTTTCGCAATTCTGTAACACATTGAAGCTTATGGAAGTAGCCGCACAGGCGGTAAAAAATTCGTGCGATAAAAAAATCTGTAGTTTTATGCAGATTGGACGCGATGCGGTGAGGATTTATTTCCGCGCGAATGTTTTGTGCAGTATGAAGTAGGTATGGCTATGGCCGCACTGCGAATTAAAATTCGCGCGTTTCGCTCAGTCGTGCAATAGCCCTATTAACAGAATTAACCTTAAGAGTTATCGAGAATCTCGGGAGTTGTAGTAAATTATCGAATGATTTTTTTTGTCATTCTGTAATATCCGTAAAAGTTTTTACTGTATTTCCGCAGCTCTTGATGTTTTATGTAGAAAAATCCTTTCATGGATCTCAATGCTGTAAATGGGTGAATCCAATGTTCATGGCATCTTTTGATACGTCGGTTACGCCGCTAGATAAATTAAAATTGTAGTTCTTTTGTCTATTTTAGACGTGCATCTCAGTCGGAACCAGCATTAAACTGACAAAAATCGTGCGAAATTTTATTCGCTGTGCGTACTAGGCGCAATTCCGATCGCGAAATATAATACGTGAGAATAAAAACCTCGCGGTGAAATATCGCTGTTCGAACAGGCCCTAATTCCTGTATGATAGTAAGGCGATCTTTGTTCGATATTTTATCGCATATTACCACCAAGTACAAGTACAACACACCATTGACACGGTGGTCAAAATTAAGTCTATGCCTACATTTTTGTGAATTGTGTATGAAGTTGCTTAAAATTTTTTCCGTATTTAAATGTTAGCTTCTAAATAGTGATGCTATTTCAAAATTATTTAGAGACGTCATACATAGTTGATACAGATTTTACTGTTTTCCTTTTTTTTTACTATATTGCAACACTAACTCACTTTGACAGCACGATTACGAAAACACAAGCGCATAAATGTCTCCCCGCGTTATTTTCTTGAGAAATGACTTCTACAAATGATGGAAAAGACGTGAAAAGTAATAAATCAAGTGGCCCTAGAGGCAAAACACACTATATTGAACTTTACAAGGTAAGCTTCGCTTTTATCATTAAGGAAATCATTGTATGTGATGAGACGCCGTTGTGGTCGTGATGTTCATTACGGCCGCCATATTTGTCATAATCCAACTCTTGTTTTCATTTATTTGACCGTATTCCTGAGAAATACGCTTAAAATTTTGTTGCAATATGACCAGAGTTAAATTTTGTTTATTAACATGCTTTTACTTTAATACCGTATGTAGTATTGGTCCCATTTAGGACTTGCATTTTGCTAATATTTTGTCTCCGAAATTTCTTACATTTTGGTGTTCCATTGATTAGGAAAAGCTATATGTTTATGTGGGTTAGGAGTTTTAGTTGGCGATTATTTAAACAGTCCGTAACATGCACGCGTGCACTATTTTATCATAGCAATGCCTTAGGTACCTACTTCCAGATTGTAGCCATAACACTATACCGTGAAGTCACGTAGGTCTTGTTTACTTCTGATCTGACACCTTGGTTGTGAGAAGCTAAACTCATGTTGAACTGTAGTCCTTTATGTTATTTTTGGACTATACTGAGTAACACCAATTTGAGCTTTATGCTGATGGCAATAAGTGTTAAATGTTTGTCTATATTATTTTCAGACTGATGTCATAATATTTATTTCCATGCCAGTTCTTGTTTGTGGTTTCCCTGTTAGGGTTTGAACACATGTCATGTGCTGAAGCCTAATTTGCTAACTACATAACATCTGTGGATATTTTGTGATTTTGACTTTAATATTTTATCTAAGTTGACTCGGCTAACTCAAATGACTCATTATTATGAAGGCATTTATTTAGTAATTTTGTATTTTTTTAGGTTAAGGCCTTCAAACTATTATTAGACGTATTACTGACTTTTTATTATGAATGGTTAAATTTATGACTGTGTTAAATAAGTTTGTATTACATCATTTTTTAATAATTTATGTTCATTAGGTTTCATTTGTGATCATCAAAAGATGAGTGAGCGATGCGAGAGAGACTTCTAGCGTTTAGTTCCTCTAGCTCCACTTCTCTAATAAACAAATTCAACTACTCTCTTTTACTATATTAACTCCTTTTTTTGCGTACAATTTTTGAGTACATATTTTTATTTACCTTATTGTGAAACAAATCACAAGCAAAATAAAAATATGATTTACCTCTTTTTTTTTTTTTTAGGGTTCCGTACCTCAAAAGGAAAAACGGAACCCTTATAGGATCTCTTTGTTGTCCATTTGTCTGTATGTACGTCTGTCAAGACACTTTTCTCAGGGACGGGTGAAGCTATCAAGCTGAAATTAATATCAAATACTTGGACTGCAATCACTTTGAGCAGTGAAAAATATCAAACTTCTAAGTCAACACAATCAAAAGATATGGCTGTTTATGCTTCGTATATGTGCATATTTTGTCACTCGCAAGGTAATTAAAATCTATAGGGTAATTCCCGTTGACCCAAAATCATGAAATTAGGTAAGAAGCAATGCCATGTAGCACAGGTAAAGGAAAATCTGAAACCTTAAATTTGTAGTTATATCACAAAAAGAAACTCATTATGCAAGTCGGGCTTGCACTTGATTGCCTTTTTTTTATAATTAAGTCTCATAAATAATTTACTTTGCAAAATGAACATCAAGACTCTCACAACCAAATTGTTTGTGTTTTAACAAAAGGTGATGTTGGTAGCTCTATAGAAACCTGTGAATGTGTATAAAATGAGATATGAGAAGCGAGTAAGCTGTGTAAGGACCAAGTCGTACGGCGATTGGTTCTTTATATATCTTAATATTTATTTAGGCCCGCAACTAAATGTAAATTTATACTTAGTAACTGCTCAGACTGAGGTTGTAAAGCACTAATATAATTAATGACATACATCATCCATGTTATGTCATGTCTTGCCAGTCTATTTGGAAATGGAAATATGATACTGGGATGAGGGAATGACAAGGAAAGGAGGAAAGTACAACAGACTACTACGAAAATTATAAAGGCAACTCAGACTAGTTGCCTTTATAATTTTCGTAGTAGTCTGTTCCATTCATGAAAATAGGGAAATAAAAAGGATTAAAGGATATCATTTATATTTCCTGGACTGCACATATAATTTTCCCATGCTTTAGTGGGCATGTTAAACCATCGGTCCTGGCTGCTTTTATAAATAACAGTTCTTAGCAAAGAGAGGAAGGACGCAGCCCGACTGGAGAAGTCAAACATTTGTGTACATGAACATGTCTTTTTGTGGTCTGGGTGTGGGAGAGGTAGGGTGCATCAAAATAGCTCAACTTGGGAAGTAACACCACTGCTCAAAAAATCTGTGTGAATTTCCTCACATTTATTAAAACACAGTTATGTCGTAACTCTGCCGGGACGCAGTCACGCAGGGCCACCACGAGACAGGTGCAAACCTAGTGTGGCAGCCACAACGTAAACGCTTACCGGTTACATCCTGTCCCCAATCTCCCCTCCTTGTGTAAGAAAGAGGGTACAATGTAACCACATATTTTCTGGTAATAAAGATAAAGATAATTTGGCAGGTTAAGTAATATAAATTTTAATTTTTTAACTGACAATCAGAATCATTTATTTGCTTAAAATGTAGGTACATTGATGATAAAATTAATTATAAAATTCCCTTGTACATTTTGCCTTATCAAGGCGTGAAAAGTATGTAGTATGAATAACTAGATTTAAAAATAATAATTAACTACCTACAAAAAAAATTACAATAATGCAATGTCAAACTACAGAATGTCATTTAAAAATTCATTAATATTATAGTAGCACTTATCTATTAAGACGGAAGTCAATTTCTTTTTAAACAGTTTAAATTGTAATAATTTTATACTGTTTGGAACTTTATTATAAATAACAGGCCCCATACTCATTACACTTTTGCATAATAACGCAGTATTATAACCTCCAACTATTAACATATTTTGATATTGAGCGCGTACAGCTCTTCAGCTACTGTTCTTGTTCTTATTTGTGTCAACAAAAATGCATATTTCTAGTATATATAGTGACGATAAAACGGAAAGGACAGATGGTAAACACAGGTACACAACTGTCGGTAAAGTCCACACATTGCGCTTACTCATTTATTTAGCCTTAAAAATATTATTTCTTTCGCTTGAGTTACCCCAAAAAATTACTCCGTGTCGTAACATGGGTGAGACAATACCATGATATGCCATTAGTGTTGCTTCTAATTTAACTTTTTGAAATAAATAATATAGCAACAAATCCAGAAATACAATGCAAAATTGGAAGGTTGTAGGAGCCAAGGAAGGCTAAGACTTACCTACCATGACCAAATTGGTTGTGTTCTATCAGAAGATGATGTCATGAGCCCTAGAAACAGGCGAGCGTGCATGAGAAGAGCAATGAAGAATGCGCTTGGTTCTCTCTGCCTACCCCTCAAGGGATTTGACGTGAAGTTATAGATAGTCTGACCGGTTTTAATTACAATCTCCTCATATAAGTAGTCTAATAATATATTTTTATTGTTTATCAATTTATAATAAGAAATATGGACACTATGAAGTCTTATCTACATCTTTTCAGCAGGTAGGCAAGTTTTTGGGTTTTAAGTGGCTCACCAAAACCTTTGAAGCCAAAGCCGACCTCACATGCACGAGGTTCAGCCTGCCAATAAGTAAACGAGGCTCTTGTGAAGGAGAGGTACGGCATAGCAATAGCCCGATTGAGGTATAGTACCTCTGCCTCACAGAAAACCGCATCCGAATAACAACTCCCTAGAGAGTTGTTTGGAGGAAGGAATTGCTGCGATGGTAACGGGGGTGGCAACGCGCGAGCGACACTTGTGTAGTCGGCGTTCATAGGCTACGGTAACCACTTCACATCAGGTGGGCCGTGTGCATGTTTCCTACCCGACGTAGTATATAAAAAAAGGTTTGTACTAGTCTGGTTTTAGTTTTTAACATTAATTTTGTTTAAGTAAGTATATAGTAATTTGCACTATATAAAAGAGTAGAGATTGTCTATAACATAGTGGTAACATTATGGGGAAGAAGGCTATATTACACTCAATAAAAGTATGTCCTGCTCCCCTGAATGTTTGTTTACATTCTTTATTTGGACTATCTGAGTGCACTTTAGTTACAGAGTAAAACTTTGTCCTCAAAACATGTCATAGGTAAATGAGATGAATGACATAGTGATTTAGATGAACATTTAAAAGTTGGGAAATTATTGTACACTCACAAATATGTTACATTTGGAATTAATCACGCTGTATTGCCGGAGTCCAACTTCAAACTCAAAGCACACACCTGTATTTTCTTCGAGGTACTTGACATGTTCCTGTAACAATCACACTGTATTGCCGGAGTCTAACTTCAAACTCAAAGCACACACATGTATTTTCTTCAAGCTACTTCACGTGTTCCTGTAACAATCACGCTGTATTGCCGGAGTCTAACTTCAATCTCAAAGCACATACCTGATGAGCTCGGTGGCGCAGTGGTGGAGCACGCTGTTACGCTACTTTGACACCAATGCTCGTGGGTTCGATTCCCACACAGTACAAACATTTGTGTGCATGAACATGTCTGTTTGTCTTGGTCTGGGTATTTTCTATGTATAATAAGTATGTATTTACAAAAAAAAAAAAATGTATTTACGTATGTTTATTAAGTTCCTGTTACTATCACGCTGTATTACCGGAGTCTAACTTCAAACTCAAAGCACACACCTGTATTTTCTTCGAGGTACTTCACGTGTTCTGTAACAATCATGCTGTATTGCAAGAGTCTAACTTCAAACTCAAAGCACACACCTGTATTTTCTTCGAGCTACTTCACGTGTTCTGTAACAATTACTCTGTATTGCCGGGGTCTAACTTCAATCTCAAAGCACACACCTGTATTTTGTTCGAGCTACTTCACGTGTTCTGTAACACTCACGCTGTATTGCCAGAGTCTAACTTCAAACCCAAAGCACACACCTGTATTTTCTTCGAGCTACTTCACGTGTTCCTGTAACTACCAGTAATGTAGTAACAAAATTAAATATCTGGGAAAACAATTGTATGAGTCGTTGACCTTGAAACCTCTGATTCATTCACTTATCCGTCTTTAGAAATCTCAGGCACGTGGCTGATCCCCATCTTTTACAATCCATTTACTTAGCGTTTTGCCAGCTAATACTTTTGTACTGTATTAGAGCCTGGGGCGGTTCTCGTAAAGCCATTCTTTTGCCAAAGGGCACAGCATAAAGTGTCAAGATTCAAACACTAGTTTTTCGATGACGATTTATTCTCAGAATGTAATGTACTAACCGTGCGTCAATTGTATGTTAAAGACACATACACATATCAACACAAGGGAAACCACCTACAAACCGGATGCATACAAAGCTTTAAGACGGATAGATAAAATATGCCAAACTACCAAGTTCAAAATTTACTTTATTATAAAATTTCAATGGTTGCTCCTAAGCTGTACAATAAAATAAATAAATCGATATAAATCTATAGTCTAATTATGAATAATATGCTACATCGGCTTGTAACATGGCTAAAAACACTGGATTATGATGAAACGGAAACATTGTTTCTAACAATCTCCTAGCCCATGATGTTAATTATAACTTTAAAATTTGATCATGAAACAAGTATTTGAATAGACATATGTATACAGTTCTTAGAAACGGCATCAAACCTTTACCATTAATAATTAACTATTGGGCTTGTAATATATTTTATTAAAATTAATGAATATATTTTATATATCTTAGTTTGTCGAGGTCCACAGAAGCGGTGGTCGCACTCACTACACAGTGCAAACATTGATACAAGGCATGTTTACACTATGCGCTAGTTGCTTCAACTTTATTATAATTTACAGGGTATTCCTGTAATTGTAAAATATAAAAATACCTCTCATGACCTTTGCCTACTGACTGCTTTTGCCGAAATTATCTATTAAGAATATAGCTGAACTAAGTATAACATTTTGAAATTGTGCCGATTGGAAGGAACTAGTATCTATAATACAGGGCTCAGCCTAGTTTAGATACTAGCGTGCAAGACTTGGACTAAAATTGTAAGTGGTATTATAATGTTATGTTATTATACGTACATATAGTTTTAAGTTCATATAGTGTAACTAAGAGGTGTGTGTAAAGAATAAAGAAAGAATCGTCATTGGATTCACAACCAGAATAGAAATTGTCATCATGTAGATTGATGTACAAAGATGTTGTTGACCATGTACTTTTCAATAATGTCCTAAACATTGTCATAGGAAATTAAATGTGGATTCATGACTTAGAATTCGGCAGTCATGTGAATGGATATCCGAAAATGAACACAGGCCATCAAAATTGAGACTTGCGTCATTGAACTCTTTTCTACTTGCACTGGGTCCTGTGCACAATCCACTTGAAGATCCAAGTTGAGTTGTACACCCTTCATTTGTTAAAAAAGTATGAAAAACTGACCTAGAAACCACAAAGTTATTTTTAGACTTCATAGAAATAGTTCTGTACCATTTTAGCGATATCTATTACTGGATGAGAGGTTTTACTTACGAAGTCTGAAAAGGCAGTTGTGATTGATGGCTTTCGATCAATGTGTGGAAAATATTCTGTCTGAATGTTGTTTTGAAAAATTGTTTGACCGAATGAAAAGAGTTTTGACGAAGATATAGGTGAAATAAAATTTCTAGGTGTTACATTGGATAGCAACTGTAATTGGAAGGGACATGTAAATAATATCTGTGCAAAACTGAATAAATTCGTTTTCGCTCTCAAATCACTGCGTAAAAGTCATGCGGAAAAAAAGCCTTAGTTGCATACCATGGCTACGTATGCTCAGTTCTCCGCTATGGAGTGTTATTGTGGGGTAACTCGACATTGTCCAACAAAGTTCTCATTACACAAAAAAAGTGCGTTCGAGCTATCTGCAAAGCTCAACCAATGATTTCGTGCAAACCTCTCTTCAAAAAGTTAAAATTATTAACCTTACCATCGGTGTATATTTTAGAAGCTGGTATGTTTGTAAAAAGCATCCAGAGATGTTTCAGAAAGCAAATGAAAATAAAAAAATTCTTAAGTAGAGATAAAAAAAATAGTATTACCGATGTCAAACTCGACATTATAATTGTTATATGGCTGTAAAGGTATACAATAAAATACCGAAATGCAAACGAGAATTGACACTTAGCTTATTTAAAATAAGATTAACAAAATGGCTGACTGATAAATGCTTTTATTCAATTAATGAATTTTTATGTGCTAAAACTGACATTATTTCATTTTTATTACTCTGATTGTTAAAGCTGACAAGTAATTTAATATATTATAATAATATATAAATCATTATTTTGCTCTTGTTTTCTACTCATTTTTGCCATTAACCTAGAATACCAAAAAACAAAGAAGTAAAACAACAGTTTGCAGTAGATTTTAATGGGACAAAAGATTATTTGAAACTGCTGCCCCCATTTTTCCGAGTGTATGTTTGTTTCCGAAAAAAAATTGAACAGGCATTACCCGTCTCTGTACTGAGAAATTGCTAATGAATTTAATTTTACTTTTAATTTATATAGTCGAATAGTGTCATTACATTTTACTTGTCATCACATTTCAAATTATTGAATTAATCATAACCAAAATTCTCATTTTATGAATGTGTGTAAATCCTGGAGTTTCTGGCGACACTGTATAAATTAAATAAATTTCATGTTGATAGTGTCTACAAAAACATAAAATTGTTTTAATCCACTGACTACTTGTATTAAAAATAAAGATATGTAATCCACATAAGTCTTAGAATGCATGGAGGAAATCTTTTCAAAGGAGTGTATATGCAAGTATTGTTGTTTATTTTTTTATTCTAAATGACACATGTATTTTAGTTAAAGGCTTTTTAGTATGAGTTCAAATCTCATGCTAGACTTTCTACCACTTTTCAAAGATGACCATCGACAAGACATGCTGAATGAAGCTTGTTGTTTAAAAGGCTTATACTTCCAAGTGATCGAAGATCCAACAAAAAAAGTGTCTTCAATTAAATTACAGACCCTTATACAATTTCACTATCACAACCACCATAGTTGGTTACCTGTTACATACGCAAATAGTTATGCCGTGCGTGACCCATTGTTTTATAATTTAATATTATACTGCAGTGATGGCGAAATGTCCAAAGCGCGGGAATAGCATTGCAACAAAACCAATAGGGAATATGCATAAAATTTTTTTAGGACTGAATTTAAAAGAGGAGAGACTGAGACAGGAAGATATCTCAAAGTATTTTTTTCTACGTTAATTAGTTTGCGAGATAATGCTGTTTGAAAGTGGCATTTCATCACGTGACTTGAAAACGCTTTATACTAAGAGACCGCGGTAGATGACGTCACAACTATGAAAACTATGAAGAAATGTACGGATTTCATCTAAATATTAGTTTTATTTCTGCAATTCGGGTATCAATGTGATTGAAGCTGTCATAGTAAAACATGTTCAAAATATGACAATGATTTAAATTATGAAGTTTTTTTTGTTATAAATACTGTTTGTTTTTTTACGATTTTTAACACCAAAACTAAACAAAAAAAAATCTACAGAAAACTACAAAAAAATGATTTTGTTTTACTACGAGGGTCATTTGAAAAGTTCTTAGCCTAACATGGTTAAAGTCATTGGTTTTTTTTATAACTACCCTCATTTTGTAGTTACATTATTTAGCGACAAGTATGCACAGTTTAGTTTATTCACAGTAACTCATTGTTCGTTTACACGTGATACCGTAAGTCAAGTCAGAGCTATTTTTGAAAATGGATAAAATTGAACATCGTGCAGTGATAAAATACCTAAATTTGAAAGGTTTAACTCCAAAAGCTATACATGAAGACATGTCTGCTACTTTGGGTGAGTCCGCTCCTTCGTATGCGACTGTTAAAAACTGGGCGGCAGAGTTTAAACGTGGTCGTGAGACCATTCAGGATGAGCCCCGTAGTGGCCGGCCTTCGACTGCTTTCACTGATCAAAACAAAGAAATAATCTGTTATTTAATTTTATCTGTCTGATTGACTGTCGATGAGATAGCTAAGACTGTAGGCATCTCATCTGAGCGAACACATCATATAATTACTACTGAACTTGGATTCTCTAAGGTGTCTGCGCGGTGGGTACCGCGACTGCTTTCAGTGGAACAAAAACGCAACCGACTCACAACTTCTCGCGACTGTTTAGAGTTATATGAAGCTGACCCAATAGAATTTGTTGAAAGATTTATAACCATGGATGAGACCTGGGTTCACCACAATACACCCGAGACAAAAGAACAGTCGAAACAATGGAAAAGAGCACCCCAAAGAAGGCAAAGGTGGTGGTTTTATCGGCGGGCAAAGTCATGGCATCCGTTTTTTGGGATGTAAAGGGTATAATTCTCGTGGATTATTTAAAAAAGGGTAAAACAATAAACTCATTACTATTGCAACCTGTTGCGTCGTTTGAGAGAAGAAATCAAAGAAAAACGTCCAGGTTTATTGAGAAGAAAATCTTGTTTCATCAGGACAATGCGCGCGATCACACCTCTGTGTAATCCATGGCAGAAATCCATCAATGTGGCTTCGAATTGTTACCTCATCCCCCATATTCACCGGATTTAGCACCGTCCGACTTTTATCTGTTCCCAAAGCTGAAAAATTTTTAGGTGGTAAACATTTTTTTACAAATGAAGAGGTCATAGCCGCCGTGGACGCTTATTTTGAGGAGTTAGACGACGATTTTTTTAAAACGGGTATCGAAGCCTTACCGGGTCGATGGAAAAAGTGTTTTGAGCTCGGAGGAGAGTATGTTGAAAAATAATAATAAACTCAAAATCGTGTGGTTTCATTAAGTATGTTAGGCTAAGAACTTTTCAAATGACCCTCGTATATATATATGATAATTGTGAGATTTAAAACCAAAAATAAATTTCATGCATATTCCCTATTCTCCAATTGGACCAGTCCAATTGTACCATTGAAATACGACCTTTATGAAAACACTCGCACCGCGATCGGATGAAAAGTGGTCCGGCGGGCGGCGGCGCGTGCGCTGCGCGTCCCTCCACCTCCGCTCACTTGCCAGTGTACTATTTTATTATACGTTACAAGCACCTATTTCATTTTTTTTTTATACATCTAGATTGGCAAACAAGCATGCGGTCCGCGTCAGATAGTAAGCAGTCACCGCAGTCTATTGACACGGGGATGTTACTCGCGCGCTGCCAATCTAGTGACACAAGGACAGTACACAGTACCCAGTAATTTCTCTGCCATATCTCACCTTTCAAATAATATAGTAGAAATAGTTGAGACAGAGATACCTACCCATGCAGACGGCTTTTGTGCAAAGTCTCCATCTGGTAATTTTTTTTTTTTTAATTTTTGTACTACTAAGGTTATATGCCACTAAAGGGATACATGCTTACAGCCTTCTTGATGACATGCAGTTACTGTAGCCACATTGAGATCAGTCGTGCATTGCCTACCGCGAATATACCTGTCCACGTTTTTTAAACGACCTCATTACGTGGGAAAACCTTGGCAGTTAAATTCTTGATAGAAAATGTCTCTTGAAGAGCACAGTGTTCGAACATTTTGGTTCCAGCATGTATAGGGTGAATTACTCGCCGACACGGTGAACAGTATTGTTGAAGAAGAAAGCTGTTGAAGTCATATTCAATCCCTTGGAACACAGATCCAGTAAGCTCATATGGAGTGTTAGCAGCAGAGGTGGCATCGCGCGAGTGATACTTAAAGTATTGTAAGCGTTTATAGGCTACGGTCACCGCTTAGATCAGGCGGGCCGTATGCTTGTATGCCTCCTAACGTTGTATAAAAAACACAAACCATCGTGCAAGCAGTAGATTCAAATGAATGAAAAATAAACTCAAGGCTTCATTACCACGTGTAAGCTTAAAAATCGTCTACAATACAAGCTCGTCTCTGAACCCAAACACAACAGCCTAGGTGGCATCCGTGTGCTAGCCCAAAGACTACAGAACTCCATATGCAATATGACTTTAGATTTGTCTTTGCCCCGAGCTGAATTACTTTGATCTGTTGAACCCACCAGGTTTCTAGGACGCCAGCTTGGCCTTCTGCTGCAGGTGACGGTGAAGGACAGTTCAGAACTAAACTTCAGCTTGAATTAAACAATTTTTAACGGAAGTATCGCGTATTTTATTTATTTTGTTGAACCTGACGTTTCGAACGCTTTGCAGCGTCCGTGGTCGCAGGTCAGAAGGAAGAAAACAGTCTTCCTGCGACCACGGACGCTGCAAAGCGTTCGAAACGTCAGGTTCAACAAAATAAATAAAATACGCGATACTTCCGTTAAAAATTGTTTAATTCAATGTGTAACAATCGCGAAAACCTAAGACAATACTAAACTTCAGCTGTTGTTCTCAATTAGATACTGTTGCAATGCCCTCGCAGGGCTCATGTTATGGACTAAATACTTAGCTTAACACCAAATGCATTACCACATGAATGCAATTAATAAATATGAATAGATATTATTGCTTTTGGTGATAGTTATAGGCGCGTTCTGGAATTAGGAACTACAAGTGGTGATTTTTAACGACGAGTTGTCTTGATGGCGTTTAACTTTAACAAATTAAACTACCTCCTCCATTTTAATCACAGTACCCTCAGTTTCAGACACAAAATCATATCGGCTTTCTTCCATGAGGAATGTTTGTTTTTCTTATGTCGTCATATCTGTGTGGACCATGGAAGACCTATGGAGACGTAATGATATGATTTTGCTTAGTAAATATATTGACCATTACGGGTCGAGGGATAAAGGAGAACGCATAGCTCTTACTGGCTAGCTCACGGGTCAACATCGCGTTACTTATCGGCTTATTGGTTGAAATATCCTCCCATTGGTTAGTAGACTCGAATCACTGAGAAACTTGGCGCTAAAACACTATGTTTTGGTGAATGAGGAGGGCCTCCCTGTACAGTTAAGAGATTAATTGTTTTGTGATATGGGCATGATTTGCTTGATGTAAGTAAGGGTTGATGTGGATACATCAACCCTTACTCATCGCACTGCAGGGATACGTGTCTCCCTTCAAACGAAGGGGGTTAAAGCATACTCCACCACGCTACTCAAATGCGAATTGGCGGAGCCAATGTGTTTTCAAGCCGCCCGAGGGCCACTGACTTAGCTTAACGACTGTCTTCTATAGACTACAGCCGGGCCCGACGGCTTAACGTGCCGTCCGGAACACGGAGAAACTCGAGATAGATAAACCCATCAGAAGACAGGCGGCTGTCGTCGTTGCTTAGCCTGCGTGTTTAATTAAAATGACACGCGCAACGACGCCATCGAGGATATACAACATACTAAATTTACCTATAATATTAAGATTATTTTGTAGGTTAATTTAGTATATTTATATATTCTAAATTATTAGGTACTTATAAATATTTTTTTTTCATCACTTGAAGTGCACGGGTTCTATAGCAGTTACAAATCTGGTATTTCTATTAAGTTTCATCACCCAGTTCATGATATTCTAAGAAACTACAGAAGAGTTGCTTTACGTTGTTGGTTATCAGTAGCATTTGGAATTCCTGACTTTTGACTTTAAGAGAGAAATAGCCTACTATCCATAATCAGTAAAGAAATATAAGGCCAAAATCTCTACCACCAGCTCATCTTGTTGTAGTAATCTTTTGCCTTCCTTTGGCACATGCAAATTAATCAAGAATTCCTAATACTCTTATCTGTATTAGAAAAAAAAACGTGGATACACTCTCGTAAACAAACGGGGAATTTGTACTACCTACATATTGCTAATTGAAGCAAGGCTTGAAATCCTCCTGCAAGAAAATTTTCCTTCTGCAAAAAAGTTTACTAGCATAGGAACTAATGAACATTAGAAGAGAGAAACTGGAGAACAGTAAACAGAAGATAAGTGTAAGACCGATCCAATGTTTATAATATAATACTAAGTATTGGGAAAAATCTAACCTCGCTGTTCCAGATTAGACACCGGTACTCTAATAGAAAATCTATAACTTCACGCCAAATCTCTTGCGGGGTAGGCAGAGAGAATTCGAGCGGTCCTTACACACTTCACTCGCTTCTTTAATATTCTTAACTCTTTTCATGCACGCTCACCGGTTTCTAGGGCTCTCGACCACCTGATAAAACACGACCAATTTGGTCATGGTAGCTTGGTCTTCTTCGGCTCCTACATACTTCCACTTTTGCATTGTATATCTGTTTCGTCATTCTTTCATCTTGCATTCTTTCTACATGTCCGAACCAGCGGAGCATGCCTTTTCTTATCTTAACACCGACACTCTCTTTGAGACCAAACAGAAAAATACAACTCAATTTGGTCATGGTAGGTAAGTCTTACCTCTATCTCGGCTCCTACATCATCCTTCTACTTTCGCGTTGTATATCTTGCAAATAATATAATATATATATATATATATATATCCTGTACTGTCCTGGCGCTGGTGACCGCTTACCATCAAGGTGACCTACATGCTCGTTTGTCTCCCTCTAATATAAAAAAATAATCCTAATGGATTAGGGAACGGGATAACGCAAGGAAGAATTCTAAAAGAAAACTAACTACCTTTCGTTGATCACGCTAAAGGCACTGTCATTAATGACATGTGACATTTCTACAAAAGGCATATATGAAAGGTGATGTCAGGAGCCCAAGAAACCGGCGAGCGTGCATGAAAAGAGCAACGAATGTTAAAGAAGGGAGTGAGATATGTAAGGATTGAGTCACGTGGCGCTCGGTTCTCTCTGCCTACCCCGTAAAGGATTTGGCGTGAAGTTATAGATAGATAGCATATATGACATGTGATGTACTCCTTTCTAAACTGACACATGTGGCAATAATATAGGTAACTAATGTTTTACTTTGACACTGAGTCGGGAGTCTGAACTCCCCAAGTCTAGTTTCTTTATCTTCAAATACGAAAATTATGCAAAAGTATGTGAAATCTGCACATTTTGCAGATGTTACCCATTCTTGATCTGTTCCTGCCTTAGGTGTTAAAGTAAATGCTAATCCAGGACGATTACTTCAAACTAATTTTTTAATTAATCGTAATTTAGGTTTTATGCTGTCACGTCCCGGGGCAGGAAACATTGACAGGAAGCCCAGTGAAAATCACCCAACTGTTCGATCATTGCGAAAGAGAAGGAATTCAGCAAAGTTCTTCACTTTTAACTTGTTTAGTCAAAAGTTAACTACGAACATTGAAGCCATATGAACGAATTTGCTATCATACCTTATTTGACCAAAGAAGGGTTTAATAAGGCTTGAAACCCACTGACTCAGACTCGAAGCGAAGCGATAAAATGTTATGTATTATATTGACTTCTATTTCTTCACCATAATGAGGAAAATGTACCGAGATAAATATGTACATATTTTTTAGTCTCGGTGGAAAAAATGTGTAGAGAGGAGAAGTGGCCTGCGGAGAGAGTTCAATATGCTATATAACATTTCTTCGCTTCGATTCTTAATAACTGTGACTCGAGCCTAAAACACTTTACATTCATCTGAGATCATCTCCAAATCCTACTAATATTATAAATGCTAAAGTTTGTATGTATGGATGGATGTTTGTTGCCCTTTCACGGTTAAACGGCTGAACGGATTTGATTGAAATTTTGCACGTAGATAGTTATGATCTGGATTAACACATAGGCTACGTTATTTGACTCCACGCGGGCGGAGCCGCGGGCAGCAGCTAGTATACTTATAAAGGAAGTAGGAAATCTTAATAAATGCACTTTAAAAGCCTAAAATATAGTAAAGATTTTAACAAAAATACCGACTATCATAACTGAATTTTATGATATGAAAAAAAATGACGCCAATCTGAAAGTATACTCTCAAATAATTTTTTTTTTTCAAATCGGTTAATAAATGACGGGAGTAACAAACATTAAAAAAATACAGACGAAATGAGAACCTCCTTTTTTGGAGTCGTTTAAAAGTTTAAAAGACTGAATACGTTTCCTGGCAAGACACAGTACTAACTCTTAACATTTATATACATGAATCTGATTGCTGCAAATAATAATGATGACGTTTGAGAATACTGATGTGATGACTAACGTTTTAATTAAATGAAGCTTTAAACATACTGCTGGTGAATATTTTTATCCACGTGATAAAAATATGTATGTGTTTCTTAATAATGGATATTTAAACAAACTCAAATCATACAAGAGGTGAAGAAATAAAAAATAAAGTTATCAAGAAGCGAGTGAGGAGCAGTGGCGGCTGGTGGGTTATCGAACTGGTGGTGCACTTTACTTCCTCACCAAGTATTAATATTAGAAATTGCAACAAATCAACAATTTACATAAAAGATGTAAATTAAAAAAAAAACAATATAAATAAACAATAATTAACGCGTCACATACAGCGAAACTATACTGATAAGGAGAGGTTCATCATGGCCGCCGTCGAACTAGAATTTCGTCAAACATTGGGTGCTCTCGGTAATTTTCGATTCGCACGTGCGGCGCACGAGAACCGACTCATTTCTCGGTACATTTCTATGAACTATCTTTTGTTTCACGCGTCAGGCATTTTAACTCATACAAGTTATACGTTATAAGTCCTTTTTTTTCTTTACAGGGAAAATTAGTCTTAATAGTTTAACAAAGCGCTTTTATTTGTTATAATTAATTTTATTTGTTATATTATGTTTTTGTATGTTTCAAAAATAAATATTAATATGGTAATTTAAAGATGAAGTAATATTTTGTAATTTTTAAATCTTCTGAATTGGTGGTTCAGCGCACGAGCGCACTGAAGATACAGCCGCCACTGGTGAGGAGTTCGAGGACAGAGTCACGTGGCGCTCGGTTCTCACTGCCTAATCGGATAGGAATATATAGTAGATATACAAGTATTCTACAAAATTACGAGCATTGCTATAAGGTCTCACCAAACTTCTTTGTTAACTCTGAAGTTGTTTCGCGTGGGCATCGCTTGTGCCGACCTTATACCCCTAAAAACCTAATCACACCTTTTTTTTGTGGTTCTGTACCCAAAAGGTGCCAACCTCAGAGAAAGTATATACCTAGAGTTGACAAACGCGTACACCCGTAAGGGACGGCAACAAAAGTACATACAATAACAAGGTTACCAGACTGTGGAAAATTTACCCCACTACATAATGCGTTTCGGCAATTTGAAATTTACAATGTACCCAGATAACTGTTTACTATAAGAAACTTGCATAGAATGTGTATTGTGTGCTATAATAATATATTCATAATATGTAATGTAAAAAATTCGAATAAGTCGATACAGCCATTTCTACACACAAAGTAATAAAAGTTAATATTTACATACGTATGATAACTACAGTATCTGAATAGATCAACAAACATATTTGCACTTTAATATTATTAGAATAGAATATTTTTACGCAAATCGAGTTACTGTATAGATCTATTAATTAATAGTAAGCCTGAGTTAGTTTCAGTAAGATCTGTGAAATCATTGGAATAAGGATAGGAGATTGGTCAAACCTAGCAGAGTTATATAAATTAAACAATATATTTTTCTATTTTAGACATATATTTTAAAGTACAAGCGATGACATGATAATAAATAAATATAGGCATAGATATGAGATAAAAGATAAAAAACACTTTATAGACAATTTGTAAATAAAAATATTCGTGCCTTACAAACTAGCATTTATGTTTATTTTTTCATAGATTTTTATTCTTGCAATCAATGTTATTAGATCGATTTTTCTACATCGTGTATTTATATAAATATCGTGAGAATGAAACAGTCGTCGAATATTCATGGTCACATTTACATACACGGTTTTTAGTTAAATCTTCTTTACACAATAAATGCGGATTATTCCTTCTTGAAAATAAACATATTGCATAAAATTTTTCAATAATTGTCATGTAAAAAAGAATTAGTGCCAGGGATGATTTAAGTGTAAATATTAAACAAAGGTAAACAATCTTTGTTTTTAAACATTTTGTATTGCGCATCATGGTTTTCATTAGACTTAAACTAAAGCTACAATTGATCAAGGATTATCCTTTCACATATTGTACTCAAAAGGTGGTAAACTGCTACGGTCCCTTAATTCCCTAGTTCACTCTTTTCCTCTAACTTGTATAATGATATCTATCATCGATTACATTAAAATTCTGTATAATGACAGATAGTTCAGCATTTTTATTTCAAGTCGATTAGTTTTTGACCTTAATATAGCTAATTTCTTCTTGCGTGACTCAGCCAGTAATGTTTTCAGTCTCAATTCAAAAGTAAGCTTTAATTTTCATGGTGTTAATGTAGTGTCCGTCGCTATTGGAAACCCTGGATAATCGGTCTGGAAATAGGACAATTTTAATTTTGTAACGCATTATTAGCATGTAATATCGACAGCCTGGTACTAACATTGTATTAAAACTACTGTCAATACTATAATTTAGTTGAGCTTTACATATTTCAAAGTTTACAAATTCAGACAATATAAAATGCTTGACTAACATTTGTGTTGACACAAAAGCATGTGTGTGTGCGTGATTAACTTGATTAACGTGGTATAAATAATTGGTATAGAATAATCTACACGACTACCCTTCATATCTTTCACAATATACCTGTATAAATATAATCAACCCATCAACATCATATCAACCCATACTCACTTCATTACTGGAGTACGGGTTCTTATTTCAAGCAAAAGACCTTAGAAGATATGTCCCGAAACTACTCAATTACGGATTGTCGGAGTCGTTGGAATATTTTCATATGTTTTTGTACTTCAATTATACGCTTCTACGACTAAAATGTAACTATGTAAAATTTCAAGTCTGTACGTGAAACTTTCTAAGACAGACTAGCAGACGAACAGGCAGGCATGTAAATCATCTAATTTAGTTCCTTATTTTTTTAATACCTATCATCATATATACTCACCAACAAACTGTTATAACAGTTTGGCGAACATAATAATTTGTACTATGTAACTGTATCGTGTAAATAAATAAATAAAAACAATATAAATTGCCAGAGGAACACAAATCAAATGTTGACGAACCAGGTCAACAAATGTTAACTTACGTGTATGGTGGATGTTGAAACTGACGACTTATCCAAATAAATTTCTTCCGAAAGCACTGGTCTTTAAAATGTTTGGAACATATGCGGCTCCCAATTCTGTCGTCCAGTAGCAAAAATCCATGCATTACGCACACTGACGACTTTAGGAAATCTAAAAAATAAACATACATCTAAGATTAAACAAGTTAACATTTTTAATTTAAAAATAAATAATTACATTTTGACGAAAAATTATGAACAAAGAAGTATACAAAAAGTAAGAAGTTAAAAAAAAGGTGTCTGTACCCATATAATTTACCCATAATTTCGGGGTGTTTTCCCATACTACATACTGGTAACCCTAAAACGCTCATTATACCGATAAATTGAAAATACAACAGAAAATGGCTGACGCATTACCCACAGACAACCTTCAAGATTTAGGCGGATTTTACTAGAAATACTTTTTGTAAATTAAACCGATATTTTCATTGTTTTTACGTTATTATACAAACAATTTATTTAAAAACTACATGTGTATCTAATTTTCGCAAAATATTTGATAACAACTATTAAAACTTTATACTTACGTATGAAAGGTTATGTTTTCGTATTTTTACTAACTGAGGCTTTTACAGCCTTTTACACAGCAACGTACCATTGTTAAAGTAAAAAGACAATCCCAAACAAGCAAAAGAACACAAATTTGCACTAATATTTCCCTTATATTTAGTAATTTATGCAAAAAATTTGTTGTACTACAAGGAACGAAATGATTGTTTGCCACGAATTTGCTTTTGTGGCAAACACAAAATAGTGAAACTATGACAGGGACAAAAAATATTTTATCTGTCTCTTTCCTTCTTATGAGGAACTGTATACATCTATCACGTTCTATCTGGGTATTATTATTTGCTTGTCATCTCTGGGTATCTTTCCTCTGAGGTGCCAACCGACAGACTCAAGTCCATTTGCTCGTCTGTCGATCAAATAACTACTAAATTATGGTGGACCATGTTCGATTTTTGAATAACCTTGTGCTGTAGTCTCCCGGGCAAACCTCATCATGGAATAGGTAGTGAATTATAATTAAATTTATCACATTATTTAAAAACGTACAATTGCAATATTTTTAATAATTAAACGCTTTCCACTTGACTGTCCTTCTGCGCGAAACATACTAGAAGTTTGTTGAGACCTATAGCAACTAGTAGACACCCGCGTTCTTAGGCTTGCTTTAGAAGTTTTCCCCTCTCACCCGCGCCGCTCGTTATGTGCTAGCATCGAGTATATAACCTAACCTACGTACTCGATGTGTGTTAGCACGAAAAATATCCTGGCTTGCGAATAATTAGCGTGCTTATTTATAATGCATACTCTTTTCACATCCATGTGCTAATTGTACGCTACTGTACACTGTCCATCTTATAATTAAACTTTAACAGGTAATCATTTTAACGAGTCGGAAAGAGACAGGTGCCTATCAAGTGTTGCGTATCTCATAAATCCGAAAGAGATACAATGATTTGTCAAAAGTTGCTTTTAATAAAATGTACGCAGTATTTGCTCGAACCTAGAAAGCTTAGTGTTACTACTTAGCATGTCTATTCAAACCATAACGCATGTTCATTTTAGAGTATCTTCTAATGAGACTTCTGTCGTCTTTATACAACTTCATATAGGTACCTATAAAGTATAGATACAGATAAATAAAATTGGAGTGTCTGTTTGTAATATTAAAATAACCGCTTTTTACTAAATGCACATGGATGTATACACGGTACATATACCAAAATGAATATTTTTTCAATTTTTGTCTCTTGTCTGTTTGTTCCGGCTAATCTCTGAAACGGCTGGACCGATTTTGACGGGACTTTCACTTGCAGATAGCTGATGTAATAAGGAGTAACTTAGGCTACTTTTATTTTAGAATTATTTTTATTAATATAAACAAATAATATTCCACGCGGACAAAGTCGCGGGCACAGCAAGTGACATTATATATTTGTAACGCGTATTTATTACCTGAAAATATAAAACAGTTTTGTAAATACATACAATACATATCTTCACGCCTGTCGCCCACTGGGGTAGGCAGAGAATATGGAACGGCAGGTGCACCGACCCAGGTTCTCTCTCGTTTCTTCCACACTCATGAACCTCTTCATGCATGCTCTTAATTTTTTGGTGCTTTTGATTTACCTCCATTCACTCTTGCCTGATACACTTCTTTCGTAACCCTTTTGTCGTTCATTCTTTCTAAATGTCCAAACCATCTCGGCATACCCTTTTCAATTTTCGTCACAAGATCATAATTTATTCCACGTAATTCTCGTATCCGTGCTATTTCTTATTCTATTAAACCAGTTTTGTTTGTAGGTACATACCTTATTGCCCTACAGAAACAATACAAAAGTAAAATTAATCATTTGTAATAAGGTATTTAACTACGTATTTCACAGTTTTTTGATATCACCGTCAAGTGCTTAAACGGGCTTGCACCGTAAGATTTCGGTACGTTTTTTGCCACTTTAAGTACCTGTTGTTTTATTATTAGCATACGGTAAGCTATTTTCTAAACCCCTTCGTTTGAAGGCAGACCCGAATCCCTGCAGTGGGATGAGTAAGGGTTGATGTGATGATGATGCGATGAAGCTATTTTGCCAATATCAAGTGCGTTTGAGATATTTGAAATCCTTAGCTAGCGGATTACGGAGGCAACACGAAGAGGACCGTTTGCATTGCAGCTCTGATCATAAATTCCAACCCCTGCACATTTTATACTGTGTTTAATTTCATTTTACACTGGCAACATTACGAATTAAACCACGAAACATACAGAAATAGAAAAAATAGTCAGCGACGCCCACCGTTCCCTTAAAGTCAGTCAGTTCTCCTGTAAAGTATGGATATACACACCACTTTGATTCTTCGTGTTCGGATTTCTCGAATTGCCAGCTCTGCAGAATAACACAGCGGGGTAATCAAATTTTCAACATTTATCTATATAACTAACCAACATAATAATCGTATGATGACATTTCATTCTAGAAACCGGTGAGCGTGCATGAGAAGAGCAATGAATGTTAAAGAAGCGTGTAAGGATCGAGTCACGTGGCGCTCGGTTCTCTCTGCCTACCCCGTAAGGCGTGAAGTTATAGATAGATGACAATCCAACAAAATCCTTCCTTTACTTCAACTTTTAATCCGAACCCTAAAATTTGGTAGAATACCGATTGTGTTCTGTTCGTCAGTTTTGTATATGTAGGATATAGTATACCATTATCATATCATTATTTATGTTATTTTGATAAAAAGACTGTGTATTTGTTTGTGTGACACAAATCGCATATTTTTATTTACCATCGTATCTTATCTCTCGAATACAATATTTATCTTTATATTACTATGCGTAGTATTTTTTCTTTCATAAAAAGTCTCAGGTTGACGTTAACATACAGAAGCTGATGCTGAGGACGCTAACTTTATGAACTTGATATTCCCTAAAGTTCATAATAATAATCTATCTATCTATCTATAACTTCACGCCAAATCCCTTGCGGGGTAGGCAAAGAGAACCGAGCGCCACGTGACTCGATCCTTACATATTTCACTCGCTTCTTTAACATTCGTTGCTCTTCTCATGCACGTATAATAATAATATAGTTAAATATATATGTATATATATATATATTGACACGTTTTTCAACTAAAGTGCGTTCAACGAGACGAGATAAGAATGGTAAACACTCCGGCCTTTACTGAGTTTTGTTTCAAATCGAGCGATATGGTATACCCGTCCTTTGCCTCGCAGGCAGGAATGGGCGGTGTGACATGTCGCTAGGTTGTAGGGTTACTGTCTTCAAACTTTGGTACGGGAATCATGTCTTCATCATGACTGAGTTGACAATTTGTGAGATCTTGATAGAAACTAATAATAAAGCAACAAATCTTATGACCTATGCTTGTCCAAATAAGATACATCATATTATTACATATTTAGTAATGACGTGTGCTCACATATAAGTAGTCCAAAATTATATTTCTTATTGTGTATCAACCCTACTAATATTATAAATGCGAAAGTTTGTATGTATGGATGTTTGTTGCTCTTTCACGCTTAAACGGCTGAACGGATTTGAATGAAATTTGGCACTTAGATAGATTATGATCTGGATTAACACATAGGCTACGTTATTTCACTCCACGCGGGCGGAGCCGCGGGCAGCAGCTAGTTTATAATAAAAAATAGGACTACTTTGAAGTCTATGTCTTTTCAGTCGTTTGTCTTTGTCATGTCGTTTGTATTAGTCGGATTTTAGTTTTCAACTTTATTTTTGTTAATGGTAATACATAATAAGTTATATTAAATAGTATTGAAAATACATTTTTTAAGTTTTGTTGTTTTGTTTTAAGTTGAATTTAAGGCAAATTACTCCGTATTCTGGGAGGAATTCTATTCAAATCTGGAAGACAAATTTTTCGAGTCATGCTATGTGTGGTGACGTCGCTATTTTTCATAATATACATACCCATATGTAATAGCGCAACGCTGTATAGAGAGCTGTGCTTTCTGGCTCAGTCTTTTACTACATACATATAAATTGTAGTAAATAGAAGTGTTGCAAAAGGTGCCGCTGACGCTTAGCCAAGTCATGGGGTAAAATTTCAAGTTTTTCGAAATTAGTACAATTATACATAGCTCCCATAAAGCTAATAAATTATAGTCAAGTTAATTTTCTTTAAATCACAATCAATTGATTTCTATATATCGATTTTGTCCTGAAAAATATACGCTGTTTACTTGAATCTTTTGTTATGTTTTCTAAATAAGAAATACATTTATGGATCGTTTAACAGGAATCAAAGCAAAACATTTATAGGGAATCAGTAAACCTTGATTTTTGTTCGAATGGTGTGAAGCGCTTAGGGCCGAGGTTACAGTAGACCTTATTGCGATGGCGTAACAAGCGGTGAACTCACCAAATCGATAATAACGAATGTTACAGAAGCGAGTGAGGTGTGTTAGGACCGAGTCATGCGGCGCTCGTTTCTCTCTGCCTACCCTGCAAGGGATGTTTTTTACACAATGTCGGGAGGGCATACGAGCATACGGCCCACCTGATGGAAAGCGGTTACCGTTGTCTACGAACTCTTGCAATACGTTAGGTATCACTTGATACCATATCTGCTGTTGACACAGCAACTTTAGTTTTCTGGTGACTTCACACACACGCAGGAACCCACTAGGGATTTATTTATCTGCGGTTTTTTATGAGGTGGAGGCACTTTTCCAGACAGCCTGCATTGATGCGTCAAGTTATAAATAGATAACAATTCAAGTGTTATTGAGACTCCTAATGTTAATTGATAAAACATTAGGTGTGTTTGCCTGTGTCTGAACGAACACCGTAATTTAAGAAGTATACGGATATGAATCCAAATAGAAATTTAAAAATTCACTTACAGAAAAAGTGGAAATAATGCGAAGAAAACAAAGATAATGGTATTTGAAAGAGAAGAATCCAGAACGAATGTAAGGATTACGATTGATGATGAAGTGTTGGAACAAGTGGATGAGTTTGTATATCTTGGATGCGCTTTCAGCAGGGATGGAAGGTACACCGCAGATGTGGAAAGACGAGTGAGTGCTGGGAATAGTGTGAATGGAGCGTTGGGAAAACTTCTTGGCAGTAAAATCCTGAGCCAGAAGGCACAACTATACACTATACACAATGCAGTGTTGGTCCCAACGCTAACTTATGGAAGCGAGAGCTGGGTATGGCAGAATCAGCATGAAAGTAGAATAAACGCGGTCGAAATGCGAGCGCTGCGCAAAATTTGTGGCGTAAGGCTTGTAGACCGTATTCGCAATGATGATGTTGGAAACAGAGTTGGTCTGAAAGAGAGCGTCGGTGTTAAAATAAGAAGAGGCATGCTCCGATGGTTCGGACATGTAGAAAGAATGCAAGTTGAAAGATTGACGAAGCAGATATACAATGCAAAAGTGGAAGGATGTAGGAGCCGGGGAAGACTTACCTACCATGACCAAATTGGTCGTGTTCTATCAGAACGTGATGTCAGGAGCCCTAGAAACCGGCGAGCGTGCATGAGAAGACCAATGAATGTTAAAGAAGCGAGTGAGATATGTAAGGATCGAGTCACGTGGCGCTCAGTTCTCTCTGCCTACCCCGCATGGGATTTGGCGTGAAGTTATAAATAGATAGATATAGATAGAAAAAGTGGGCACTACTGATTTCCTACATATATTTTCATATTAATTTTGGATTGCATAACTTTATTTTTTTTATAAGCTACTAGATATCATCATAGAATATGATTACTTAGATTTATACAGCTGTAACCAAAAACGGTTCGTACCTACTCATTCATTAATTCACAAAATAAGAGACGTGAGTGAGAGAATTGGACAACATTACCCTCCTTTTTAGCTTTACCCCCACAATAGTATATTGTGCAACGAGAGCGAAGTTGAGCGCAAGCATTCGCTCGAGTGATCAATCGACAACATCGCACGAGTTGCAGATACTATTTTTTATTACGAATGCTGAACTATTCCGTCATCCATAATTGGGGTCCAGGGGTGTTATGAATTTTTTTTTCTCGTCAATTTGCGTGCGCCAAGTTTACTTGTCGCACTCAAATGGAGTGTGGTTTACCTACTCAAAACTCAATTTGTAATTTTAAAATGGGCAAATAGCGACTTATCACTCGTAAGAACGGGCGCAAAGATGAACCACGTAATGAATGAAGGCACCCACGCTCACAAAAACGTGTTTTAGCACCTGAATATTTCAACGATTTGAGCCTACCGACCAATGGGAGAATAGTTTTAACCAATAAGCCGACAAATGCCGCGATTTTGATCCGCGAATTAGCCAATAAGAACGGCGTATAGTTTATTACCTTCATATTTACCCCATTCAGGTAAGAAAACGCTACGCTCGAAGAAGAATCGCTACATGGTTGAATGTAGTACTACCCTTGATAATATTTTTGCCTTTTATTTCCTTAATACTACGCAATTTTTCCTGTTCGAATGTAAATATTTATTTCGTGTGACAGGTGACATTGTTATGAAGAGTTACAGTCCGGTACAAGGAAATTTAAATGGAAATTGTTATATCGAATGTGTATGTGCATGAATGTGTATATGCAGTGTGTATGATGTATACTAATGTTCGCTGCTAAGGGTCAAAATTCAACCATGGTCATTATCTAATTTATGTACATATTTGTAATTATCACTTGCTTAGCGGTGAAGGAAAATATCGCGATGAATCCCGCACGTCCCAGAAATTGTATTTCGAAAGAGGCGTGACCTAACCTAATATAGGTCTGAAGGCAGTCGCTCTATTTACCAGTATATTCGCTAAGTCCTTAGGTAACGGATCCCGTCAATCCTAATAGTTTAATGGGATACGGCTTGGAAGTAGAAGCTCATGGCCTATGAACGTAAACGAAGCGATTCCACCCCACTGCTAACGCATAAAATATGGATCTTCCTGGTAGATTACCTGAAAGCTTTCACTTAGTTGTTGTTATACGAGTAAGAGAGGTAGGGCGCATCAAAGCGGCCCGTCTAGGTAAGTACCTCCACCTCACAGAAAACCGCAGACAAATAACAACTCCCTTGAGGGTTGTAGTGTTCCTGCGTGTGGCCTTACCACAAGTAAGCTCCTAAGGAGTTGCTGTTTTAGCAGCAGAGGTGGCATCACGCGAGTGATACTTAATGTGTTGCAAGCGTTCATAGTAACTACGCCTGTTTCTTCGACATGTCAAAGGTGTTTGATCTGGTTTCCTATGATATCTTGTGGAAAAACCTGCATCTAACGAACTTACCACCGGAACTAATTAGCGTACTTAGATATTGGTATGGAAATCCGTACAGGTTGGGTTACAGGGTGAGGTAGGTGGTTAGGGGGGTCTGAGTTCATCCACGTTTTTTATCTTTTATCTGTACTTAAATGACTTGATTGTCTCGCTCAGCACTCGCCACGTCGGCTGGTATCTGTTTCAGTAACATTAGTTATGCTGACGATATGGTGCTGCTGAGTGGGTCGGTTGGCGGTCTCAGGGAATACATATATGTGAAGAATATGCACACGAGCAAGGTCTTAAATATACGCCAAAAAAACGAATTCATGTTTTTAAATCTAGAAATAAATGTGCGACATAGGTGCCTCCTATCTGATTTGTGAGCGTGGCTCTAAAGCGTGTAACACATTTTATATATCTCGGCCACATCTTAATAGACGATTCCAAGGATTATACGGATATTGAGCGTGAACGGAGAGTACTGTCGGTGCGAGCAAATATATAGCCCGCAGCTTTGCGCTCTGCTCGTACCAAGTCAGGTTAACAATCTTTCGAGCGTATTGCACTTCGTTATATGCGTGCAACCTGTGGATAACATACAGCCAGCGTATGCGGCGGTCGCTCGATACTCTTCGCGTTAAATACAATAACGTATTCACGAGTGCTGCTGCGGCTGCCACGCTTCTGTAGCGCATCGGGGATGTTCGCCAAAGCGCGAGTGGACTGCTTCCGCGCCATAATGCGTAAAAGGGCCTAAAAAGGGCGGCCTCGATGGTGCGGCGGATGCGAACCAGCGGCAGCAGTGTCCTATGCGTCAGCGCAGACCGCATGGAGGGTCCCTTTCTGGCTCACTGGCTTGCATTGCATGGCCCAGTGTGCCACAATGGGAGACTTCATTAAATAAATTGTACTGACTAACATAGACTAAGTCACATTACTAACAAAAATGGACTATAATATTGCCTCCTGACGTTGTATATAAAATAATTCTCCAATGGACGTCCAGGAAAAGAAAAACAAACGCCAATGTCTTATTTAGGCACTTACATAACTCACAATAGTTGAGCAAAGAATTAATGGCAATTCATTGATAGGTAAAATATGATTTTACCTGTTACAACAAAGAAGATCGTTCTGCGCTTGTATGGCGCTTAATTAATGTGCCTAAATACATTTAACTAATATTATCCAGCTAGTATTTGAATGAAACTCGCGAACCGACCTTACCCTAAAGTTGTTTGTCCCGCAGTCGCTGGAGGCCCGCCTCTGCGAGGAGTGTGGATTGAGGACTCGCACTCAACACCTGTGCGAGGCGTGGAGGCACGTGCACAGCCTCTGCTTGCATTCCGCACCGAACACTCACTCGCATCTTCTTGCGTGGCTGCAGCGACACACCGCCAAGACTGTGCTCCAGGTAAGACTTGCTTTCCTCCCGACGTATAAAATAAAAAAGCGAAAGTGAGACAGGCATACGGAACAACGTGGTTACTTGATAAGTTATTTATAAAAACTTTTTTTAGTTTTATTATGATATGAATTTGATCTTTCTATGATAATCCCTACGAATAAATGATAATCCTATATAATGTGATGTGATGATAAACCAAAATTATATGAAATATAATTTTTTTAATCAAAAAGTGAAACTAACTTCATTGAAGTCGACGACAGTTTTAAGGTAAAGCAGATATATAGGCGTCGACTCATTTTATTTTATTACTTTTATGACTATTGTCTATTGTATAGTGTGTATATATAATGTCGTATCTTATTTCTGAACTTTTTCTATTTTTTTACACAGTTTAATTGCTTAGCCTACCTATATCAATAAAACAAAATTGTTCGTAAATAACAAAGTACACACTAGTTAAAATAATGCCGATCGATCGAAAAAATGTTACGTAATTATTCCCACTAATTTGATAATGATATTATTAACCATTTAACCGGCAAAGGTTATTTCATTCATTTTTGTTTCTGTAGAATCTACAAAAATATAAAATACCTAAATAAACTCGCATTAAAAATCAGTCAGAAATTAGTCTTCCTTATTCCTGCGGCTTCGCGGCGTCGATGTTATTTGACGGATATATATACATATATATACGGTACGCAATAGTTAGTAAAGTTATTAACTTTAACATTGTATGTTTCTTTACCAGACGGAATGGCAGTCACCAAATTTTAAAGATGAACACATCAAACTCGAGGAGGCAATTAATCAACTCATCAGCGAGACTAATGCAGCAGCCTCCAGTAGAAATGGCACCCATCTGCTGTGGGAGAACCAACTTCTGCAACGGGGGGAGTGGTTCAAGTCGATCCTGGCAAATCCCTGGGGGCATCCCGTCCTCAGGGTGTTGCTTGATCCACAAGGGAATCGACCCAGTGATGATGAGGGTAAGTTCTCTTGAAATAGTTGCACAATGTCACCATGCTGGCTTTCTTCTTAGCGTTATCCTGTTTCCCGGTGTATTAGGATTGGCGGAGTCGGATATTAAAGATATGTTTACCTCAGGGTTTGGCAAAGATACTGATTTTGAGATGTGCAGTATTCCTTATTATAAATTAAGGCATATTTAGAACGAGCATGTGCAGTTGTCATATCATGGATATATTTTTCTTTCATTATTTTATTTTGAAGCACTAAAAAAATACTTAAAGAATCTTTTCATGATTTTTTGCTTTGTTTTCCCTTCATATGTGATGATGGGATACTTGCATAGCCAGCCAACTACGAACGCTATTATAATTATTCAGGAGCTCAGGAATGCACTGTTGTGACTGAGTTGAAGAATTACACTATCCTTTTTTATATAACATTACCTTGTAAACCATACATATGGCCCATATAGTTGATAAAACGTATTTACCATAGCTCATAAACACTTGTAATACAATGACTGTCGTTTATTTTGTTTTTACTACCGACGTAGACGACGAACCCACAAAAGAAGTACTAACACACTATAATCGTACATTAGTCATTCTTCTCAGGAGGGGCACCCTCCGGGACCCGTTGGGAGGCCGAATGAGTTATGTCAGACTCTTACTGACTAAACACCACCTAGGGACTGCCTCTACCCGGGAAGGCTTTAAAGGCGTCGCCCCGGTTCCCCTGGGGCTATCGCTTCCGGGAACCGGGGCGACGCAAGACTGTCGCTTTTGCGTTATTTTCTTTTTTTCTGTGTTAGATCCAAATTAGTCTGCTTTCTGGACTACAATATACAATACTACAAACTACAATATACTGTATTGTATAGTGATCTGGTGATTTATATCTTTTAATTATACTGTTATATCGTCCTCAGTGCTAGAATGGCTAAAGGAGGATCGTGGTGTGGTGTTCGTGACTCGGCTGCGGCAGCTTGCTGCGTCGAAATGCGATGACCTGGCACTCCTGCTCGCCACGGCTGTCATGGAGAGGGTGCGGGCTACCACGAAAATTGTCCCTGATGAATTGCAAACTGACGAACCTAAAGGTACAGTAACACAAGTTCTTTTGTACGAAAACATATGTTGCCCATAGTTTAAGAAGTTTGTTCTCTAGTACTACAAAGTTTCCATCTATATCTTCACGCCAAGGCCCTTGCGGGGCAGGCAGAGAGTACTGACTGCCACGTGGATCGGTTCTTACACATCGCACTCGCTTCTTTAACATTTGTAACTCTTCATACTCTGTCGCCATTTCCTAGGCCTCCTGACACCACCTTCTGATAACATAGAACCAAATTGGTTGTTGTATGGTGAGTCTGGGCATTCCTCGGCTTCTACTGCCTCCTAGTTTCGCTTGTTTATCTGTTTCGTCATTGTCCTTTTGCATTCTTTCTACATATCCGAACCAATGGAGCATACCTCTTTATATAGTTTCTAAGAAAATAAACAATTATGTTACATTAAATTCTTCTTATAATTAATAAGAAGAATTTAATGTAACATAATTGTTTATTTTCTTAGAAATGCAGTATTATTTTTATAATTATTTTTAGGTATTTATGTTTTTGATTTTCAGATAATCAATAACACCCTGGTATCATTACTTGATTGCATTTTGGAGTGTACATGTGTGTGTGTGTGTGCGAAAGGGGATGAATGTTCTGGTTAATAATAACAACTACACTTTCATATATATTTTTCAATCAGAATTTCGTACTTGGAAGTCAATTTTTTCTTTCAAATGTTCATATTAGGGGTTAAAGTATGAAATTGGCGATTTGTACTGAAAAATTAAAACTCGTTTTTTTAGATGTAAAATATTTATTTACTTAATCAAAATATTCACCCTTATTATCTATACATTTGCCCGAAGGTGAAGGAAAACACCATAAGGTAACCACATGTCGTATATTTTGAAAGACGGGCGACCTTACTTAACCAAGGTCTGGTTTTCGCCGAGTTGTGAAGGTCTGACGGCAATCGCTCCATTTAAAAATCAGTGTCTTCGCCAAATCTTTAGTCTTAGGTAGTGGACAACGCCAATCCTAATGGACTAGGAAACAGGATAACGCTAACAAATAGAAGTGTGACATATTTGTTATGTGAAATACATACCCTAGAGGGTTGTTGTGTTCCTGCGTGTGAGTGAGGTCACCAGTAAGGTCCCAAGGAGTTGCTGTGTAAGCAGCAGAGGACGCATCACGCGAGTGATAATTAATATATCGCAAGCGTTAATAGGCTATATATGTATGTATGTATATCTTCACGCCAAGTCCCTTGCGGGGTAGGCAGAGAGAAACGAGCGCCATAAGACGCGGTCTTTACATACTTCACTCGCTTCTGTGATATTCATAGCTCTTTTCATGCACGCTCGCCGGTTCCTGGGGCTCCTGATATCACCTTCTGATAAAACACGACCAATTTGGTCATGGTATGTTAGTCTCGGTCTTCCGCGGCTCCTATATCCTTCCACTTTTGCATTATATACCTGTTTCGTCATTCTTTCGTCCCGCATTATTTCTACATGTCCGAACCAACGGAGCATGCCCTTTCTTATCTTAACACCGACACTCTCTTTCAGACCAACTCTTTCTCTCACGTCTTCATTCCGAACGCGGTCAGCAAGCGTTATGCCACAAATTTTGCGCAATGCTCTACTTTTATTCTACTTTCATGCTCTCTCTGCCATACCCAGCTCTCACTTCCATAAGTTAGCGTTGGGATTAGCACCGCGTTGTGTACAGCGAGCTGTGCCTTCTGGCTTAGATTTCGGCTGCCTAGAAGTTTACTCAACGCTCCATTCACCGTATTCCCGGCACTCACTCGTCTCTCGACATCAGCGGTGTACCTTCCATTGCTGCTAAAAGCACTTCCAAGATATACAATTTCATTCACTTGCTCCAACACTACATCATCAACCATAATCCTAATGTTCGTTCTGGTTGTCTCTCTTTCAAATACCATTATCTTGGTTTTCTTGGCATTCCATTGTAAGCCTTTCTTAATACAATCATCTTTCATTGTTGTAACTAGTGTTTGCAGTTCCGATGGTGATTCTGCTATTAATACCGCGTCATCTGCATAAAGCAGGCAGTTGACCACTGAGTCACCCATTCGCATTCCCACATTCATATTTCTTATTCTCTGAAGACAACTGTCCAGATAAAGGATGGACAGCCGAGCCGACAGCACGCATGCCTGTCTGACACCAATGTTGACATCAAACCAGGGTGACAAGCTGGCGTCCACCCGCACACATGCTGTACAATCCTTATGAGTGGATTGCACAGCACGAAGTAGGTCACCCTCAACCCTATATCTGGGCAAAATGTTCCAGAGATTCTTTCCCACGACCCTATCAAATGTTTTCTCAAAGTCCACAAAACCGCAGAAAACCTTCTGGTCCAAAGCCAAATGCTTCTCTACGATGTTGCAGAGTGAAAAAACTTGATCCGTACATCCTCTGCCGCTTCGAAATCCACCCTGCTATACAGCCCTCTAATAGGCTACCGTACCCGCTTTACATCAGGTGGGCCGTATGCTTGTACGCCTCTTGACGTAGTATAAAAAAAAAAAAAAATTAATTATGTATGTAAATTACCACTAATTAGTTGAGTCAATCAATAATAACAATTTTTTTGTCTGTATACTTTATTCTTATTCTATATTTTTATAGTATTATTCTTGTCTGGACTTAATAGCATTCGATTTTAATCTTTGTGTTTTACATTCCATAAATGAGTAGTAATATAAAAAGTATTGTAATTCACAGACAATTCAAAGTCTGAAGATGGAGAGGCAAAATTTGAAGACATTCTTCGTACGGAGGCCGGATTCACATCCGACGTTTGGGAATTGGTCACAGACTTGGAACTGGTTCTACTGCACAAGCGGGATAAACACCCACAGTGTATCGCATTGGTAAGTTCTTATTCACCTTTATACTACACTATATATTCACATCAAGTTCTTTGAGGGGTAGGCAGAGGGAACCGAGCGCCACATGACTCCGTACACACCTCACTCGCTTCATTACCATTCATATCATGCACGCTCGCTTATATCGACTTAATTAGTAGTGGAGTGACTATTCCATTCCCACGCAGGACAAACATTTGTGTGCATGAACATGTCTGTTGGTCTTGATCTGGATGATTTATTAGATGTAGGGCGCATCAAACCCTTTTGAGGAAGTACCTCCACCTGAAAGAGAACCGCAACCTAATAAAATAACAACTCCTCTGAGGGTTGTTGTATTCCTATGTTAGCAACGGGGATGATAACGCGCGAGTGATATAGCTTCCTGTGTTGCAAGTGTCCATGCTACGGTAACCACTTTTATACTCAGTGTATAATTGTATATTTCTCGACGTTACATAGCCAAAAATACAAAAACTCATTTGTCTTACATTGTGGAAAGAAAAAAAGAATTGCCTCTGCTTTGGTTATCCTAAGAGATGGCAGACACAAATTAAATAGTGAAAGTGACGGAGACGAGCTCAGTATACGTCGTTATCAGCTAAATTAATGAAGACCGCTTGCAGTTTTGGCTTGACTTATTCCATTGCTATAAACTTGACTACAGCGTGGGGTTCTTTAAGAAATTCGGGAAGACCATTTAACATTCTTATGGTGTTATGGTATTAGTGAGGTGCCTGCTTGCTATCAAGCAATATACGCGTGTAACCGCGTATATTACAGAAGAATAGAATTCATTTGTAACCTGAACAGCTTTTATGAATTAAAAGAAAGGTTTCGAAAAATGAATCCCTCCCTTTGATTTCGCTTTTTAAAAAACATATTACAGTGGTGTTATCAATTAGCACAGGTTTTTTAAAATTAAAAATCTCAATACAATGCCTCGCAACCCACGAGTCCGAAACATACTTCACTTGACCTGTTCCATTGTTATATTTGGAGATTACTGTTGTCACAGGCGAAGAAAGTCCCTCTCCTGACTGGGTACCAGCTGGTGGAACGACTACGGAACCGCCTAGAGTCATCGCCCCGCGAGAAGAAGTTGTGGAAAAACGCCAAAGACGTGGCCACGCTTGTCGCACAGGTTTGTGTAGCATTTTATATCTTGTTTTTTACACTGACTGACTGAGGAAGTACCTCCACCTCACAGAAAACCGCAGTCAAATAACTTTTTGAAGTGTTATTGTGTTCCTTCGAGTGTGATTACTACTTTTTTTTTAATCGGGTCAGGCCCACCACTCATACCCACCACTGTGTCTCCTGTGTAGCCAGAATTAACAGCGGCGACCACAAAAAAGGCAATGAACAGTGAAGTCCATTGCCGTCCCGGGGGTTAAACTACAGCTGCCTTGGAACTCACAACGAATTTAATCAGAAGAAATTTGTAGGAGTAGGAAGTTTTGGAATTGACTTCCCCTCTTGGCAAAGTGAGAGACAGCAATATGACAAATAAGGCATAAATTATTAATTATTATAAAATTATATGTGATTACTACTTGTAACATCTAAGTAGCGTGGGTGGCAAAGCGCGAGCAATACTTGCTGTATTGCAAGCGTTCATTCACTACATTAACCACTTTACGTCCAGTGGGCTATGCTTGTATGCCTACCGACGTTGTATAAAAAAGCATCTTAATTTCTTGGTGATATATCACAGGAACTTTAAAAGACACAATCGTTTGCGAAGCTATACTTTCAGTATTAAACTACGGTTTTCTGTAAGCTGGAGATATTTTCCCAATTGGCTGCTCCTAAGAAATATTGATGTGTCTCACCTCTTTAGCCATTTGCATCATTTGATATATTATGGCGCTATATTTGAGGATGTATAATGTTTGCGCTTGACATTTGACTTGTCTGTAATACATTCCATAAACATGGCTTACTACTTGAACGACGATTTACTTTCAAAACGTCATCGCTCTTCGGGGCCTCCAAGCATTACATCACCGCCCATGCATGTAGTTAGGAATATTAGATTATAAAAGCTGTCCTAGTGTATCTCCAGGTTGAAATTCAAAGAAATGGTGATGGTATAATTCACACCAACCTGTAGTGCTAAATTTCGAAGTGGAAAATTTTGTTTGAGAGCCTTGACTTCAAAGGAGAAGCAAAGTCGGCGTGCTTTTGCCTTTTGTTTTAGTCCTCTTGTCCTCTTTCCCTGTTCTTTTTTTTATACTAAAGGGGGGCAAATGAGCATATGGGTCATGTGATGATAAGTGGTCACCAGGGCCGATAGACATCAAAATAGCAACACCAAAGGTTTACTGATCCGTTGCCAGTCTTTTTAAAAACATAGGGTCTTTTCTTGAAGGGACCCATATCGTATTTATTTGGGAACACCGCTGAGGGGTAATTTATTCCACAACTTCACTGTGCGTAGTAGAAAATGCCTCAAAAAGCGTACTGTAATAGATTGCCTCTCATCAAGATGGTGAAGGTGAAACTTTAGTTTTTGGCGAGTAGTACGATAGTGGAACTCAGTGGTTGGTATTAAGTTGAACAGCTCCTCCGATACTCCCCATGATACAATTTGTACAGTGCACAAAGAGAAGCATTGTCTCTTCCTGTACAAAGCGAGTCCAGCCGAGCGGAGATCACTGGGTCGCCGACGATTCAAACTGCTCTATGTTGTATGCGATCAAATTGAGTAAGCAAATATTATGGCTTGCCGGCCCAAAGATGTGAATAGTATTCCATGAAAGGTGATGTTGAGGTGTAAAGTATTGTTTAGCTCTATTGATCACACTAATCTTCTTGGACGCCAACTTAGCCTTATTCTCCAGATGACCGCGAAACTGTACATCGCTCAATATGTCGACACCCAGGATACCGATGCTAGGCGTAACGCTGAGCGGTAATAACTTCTAATCGAGCAGGTACGATAAAAGGGGACTTTTCGCGGTAAATATTAACACTTGTGTCTTTAGGGGATTAAGCTGAATTAAATTCACTACACCACTATCCGAGACCTGTTCTAGTGAAGTCTCAATTTCAGACATAAGCTGTGTTCCAAGCGTCAGCGCCATATCTTGGAAAATTAACAGTCCCATATTCTTCTACTTTATCATGATTAACCACACGCTTGATATATATATATATATATATATATTATATATATGGTTAAAATATAAAAGGGGCGTTATGGTTTTTTCATTATCGTCTTTGCACCGAAACACAAAATCCTAGCTAATATGTTGTTACTATCTTTCTCTTTCTTCACTCATGTACATGGGTGAACAGAACACAATGTATGTTGTATTCAATGACTATATTTACTTATTTAAAATACAGCATACATTGTATACAGTGCAAAGAGTAGACAGTGACGGGGATTCTAATGATTCAGTTGAATGAAAATATTATTTGCATAGGTTGAATTATTTCGAATAAACTTCACCATAGAAAATTAAATATTATTAAATTATGAACTCATTCATTTGCCCCCGTCACTACCTTTTTTCGCTCATAAGTGGTAACACTCAAATGTCATTTTAGTAAATCGAATTAAACGTAGGATTATAAATGTTTTTGTGTTCAATGAAATTATATTTTGTGACAAAAAACGACACTTAAAGCATTTTATATGGTTTGCTTACATTTGGCTCCCGCCCAAGTAAATGCTGTATAGTCATTGATAGGATGATTAAACTTTGTTGATAATGCTGTGTTATTCTACAGGTTGTGATAGCCCGGTGCATGGTAGTACCAGTATGTGTGGACGTGGCCCGCGGAGCCTTGTACTGCTGTGCTCGTTCACTGGTGCGGCTGTTGGCAGCGAGCCGGTTGCCCGAAGCAGCGGCTGCACTGGCCGCACCTGCTGCTACTGCAAGACATTTACACACTCTCGCTGCTGCCGTGCACGCACAGGTAACTTGCTATATAGGTGCTTTTATTTTTATACGACGTCAGGTGGCATACAAGCATACGGCCCACCTAGTCTAAACCGGTTACCATAGCCTACCAAACGCTTGCAATATATTAAGTATTATTCACGCGATGCCACCTCTTCTGCTAACAGAGCAACTCCTTAGTAGCTTGGTGGTGATCTCACTCACACGCAGGACCACAGCAACCCTCTAGGGAGTAGTTATTTGGTTGCGGTTTTCTGTGAGGTGGAGGTATTTTCCCTGATGTGCTGTTTTTTTAAGGAATCTAGTCACAAAATTGTTGTATTGCACGGGTTTACTATGGTATGGTATGGCTATTGTAACCGCTATACATCAGATGGGCAGTATGTTTGCATGATTCTCGACACTGTATAAAAAAAATATTTGAATTTAACCAAAATTAAATACTTTTAATTGGTCAGTTTAGATTAGTGTTTACTCTCAAAAATTTTAAAATTTCATTGTCTAAGAGATGGTAATGTTACCTATTATTATAGATTTCAAGACGCTCCAACAGATTGCATTCATTAATTTCTAACCATTTCACATTTCCATTCTATTCATTTATCACTAATTCCGTTTAGTATGAGCTTGTTTCACTTTTTCTTATCTCACCGAATGGCTGTCATAGACTAAGATACGCTTGTAATACCGGAAGTATCACTTGGGCGTTACCATCCCTTTTCGGAGATACATCGGCTCTTCAGGAGGTTACTGGAACCTCATTCAGTCACACGACCCTCCAGGTGGTAGTTATATGCTACAGTGGCCGCAGTTTTCCGAGAACTGCCTTGATGCGACCTACGATGTGTTTCGTAGTACACTATTTGTCTTGTGACCTTTTTTTTCAACTAAATTAATATAATTAAAGTAATATATATTTAATATAATATATATATTAACTGATGATGATCGTGATCTTTGCTGTCAAATTTTACTCGCACTAAAAATATTTATTTTAGGTACTAACTAATTATTGTCATATTATTTATATTTTTCTATCTATACTATCTATACTAATGTGTAAAGCGGAAGAGGTGTCCGTTTGATCGCTCTAATCTCTGAAACTACCAGTAAGATTTGAAAAATCCTTTTTGCAATTTAGGTACCAATTCTTGAAGGTTTATTCTAAATCACGATACGACCCTTAGAAGCTGATGAACATAAAAAAAAGTGGAACAAGCGGTTCCTGCGGGATACCTGGATACGCGCCGACGAAATGGCGCGGTTGAATTAGGCTGGTATATAATAAAAAGTAAGGTTATTTTATGTTTCTTGTAGTGACTATTATGTAATTTATGTATTTTCAGAGTACTGAAGACATGAAACCATTTGTATGCGAACTGTATGTGCGTGCGATCACAGCCGGTTTGAACGAACTCGAGAAGCTCAAATTGAAGACTGAAAAGGTATACAATAAAATATGTTTTATTGTAGAAATACATACATAATTGCATTTCGTGAACGTTGTCGGTAGTGTCGGTACCCTGTATTTAAATTGAATTCCGGTCCAATTTGCTGTGCGAAGGCTTAATGTGGACATGCACCACATTTTTGACGTAACTTTGATACGGTACAGTATGAAAAAAAATCCCTAATGTCAGTAGTTAAAAGTATAGTGTGTATCTTCAGTTACCATTAAAAAAAAGTAAAGATATACTCCGTTAACTTCATTTCCGAATCATAATCTGTGAAAGTCGAAAGTGCGATGCAAATTGTTTTTTTTTTTGTTATATATTTTATTCATGATGGTACATTCATTTTCACTTGCTTGTCATTTTTTGAAATGCCAGTAGATTAAAAAAATAAAAATGCAACTATGAGAATGAGGAAAGAACAAAATACAATACGTTTTATTAAAAACATGTAAGATGTGTCTATGTAATGACAATTTTTTTTTTTAATTATATGTTTTGTTAAAGGCATCGGAAGCACGGTCCATGGAGCAGACCCTGTCGACATGGTTCACTCAACTGGGGTTGCTCTTGTCAGCGAGCGCGCGTATCCAATGCGAATGTATTCTGACTGCGTTCTCAGTTCACGCTTCTCCCGCTATGTATGAAAAGATCCAGAATGCGCCTGTGCTACCTGCAGTTGAGATGGTGAGTAACGTGAAAATAAAAATACTACACTAGTATGACTTCGCCTCTTTCTCCGTCGATCCATCTGTGTGTCACAAACTTCTCGAGCTATGCACTTATAGGGTATATGCGAGACACGCACATGCTACCGTACCGTGCGGTGTTACCATAACAGAGACGCACACATTTTACATGCTAGGGACTCATATTTGCATGCTAGAGAGGCACACACATGCTTGAGAAGCACATGCTATATGTTAGAGATGCACGCACATTACATGCTCATGAGACACATAATGTATGATAGAAGTAGAGACTTACCATAACATGTTACAGCCCAGTGCTCTGGTTTCATTGTTAGTGACCGTTCTAGTCGAACTAGTATGTCGTATTGTCGAGCAAAGATTTCATTTGCTAGAGTTTGTCAAACCCAAAGGTAAATTTGAGAAGTGGAGCCCTCGGGATTTTAGTAAATTTTGGCGATGGGAGACCCACCCATCAGACTAATCTTTGCTATGTACTCCAGGTGGATTACTAGACCAAATTTGATCATTACTCTCATCTCGACGGCGTTTATTTTACTTTCAACGTCTCTCCACCACACTCTTGCATGCGTTAGCGTTGAAATCAGCATCGCGCATAGAGAAATGTGCCTTTTGGCTCAAAGTTTTGGTACTATGACGTTTTGACTCATTTCTACATTCACATTATTTCTTGCATTTACTTGTCTCTCATGTACTAGCGGTGCATCTTACATCCCTGCTAATAACGCATTCACTATACATGTGTAACAGTAACATTTGCGTTCATTGTTTTCTCTTTCAAATACCTAATATATCTTCATTTTCTTCGCATTCAGTTCCTAGCATTTCTTAACATAATCATCTTTTATTGTGACTAGTGTTTGCGTTCGTGCTTGTGTTTCTACAATCTGTGTGGATCATCTGTCTAAGCCAGACTATTCACTTGGTCACCTATGCGCAATCTTGTATTTGTAGGCAATTATTGAGATTCTGTTGAACAGCTGAGCTAAAACACAACCCTGTTTGACACCCTTGGTGTTCGTGACCCGGACAATAAGCTGCGACCCAGTTGCTCATATGATGTACAATCGTCATAAGTGAATTACATACTTATTGCAAGACACCATTGATCCCGCGTCCCACCACCATCATCCTATGTTCGAGAATCGTTCACACAACTCTGTCAAAGGTTTCTCAAGATCTATAAAACCGTTTCAGCTAGTGCCAAATGCTTTTCCACTATATTGCAGAGTGAAAAAACCTGATCCATACCACCTCTTCCGTTTCTTAGTCTTTGTGCCTCCCGCAGCTTTCTATCAAATTTCACCCTCATTCTACTCTCAATTTTATGTCCATATATTTTGCTGCTGAGCAAACTGATAGTAGGACTATCAATTTGATCAGCAGAAACAGACTTAAATATTAATTTCATGAACTGAATACAAAAATATTTAAGTTATCAGTACCATGACTGATAAAATTTAAACTTATTATAAAAACAAATGTTAATTAATTTTCTAGCATGTTGAACCAAAAGAAGAAACCACATCAGAGTTTGGCAGCTGGGCAAATGACAGTCGATCGCAGACCAACTTTGTTAAGACCTCGGAAACACTTAATTTGAAACATAGACAGCAGAATAACATCTTCTCCAGCGCTATACTCACTGAAGGCGAAGCTCTTGGCCTCGGGGCTGAATTGTGTCAAGATCTCACTGTCTGCTTGTCCGGCCCTAGGGTCAAGACGCTTTCCTGGGATATGAATAGGTAAGAGCTTCCCTTTTTCCCTTCACTTTCTGATCTAAACATTTTTTTAATGTCCTCTTGGGTGCTATGTGCGGACGTAGTGATAAGTTTGATAAAAATAAATCAGGAACTATATATTATGTAGTATAAAAATACCTCTTTTAATTCTCTTTGAATTATTTTGCTACGAGTAAGATTCAAAATATGGAAGTGTAGTTTTTAATACAATGAGTTTATGACTATAGAACATCTTATAGATCCTTTTGCAATGATTGGAAATATTAATTAATAAAAAAAAAACTAAATAGGTTTGGCCCTGTGATCGATCATTTAATACTAAAACAATATTATTTACAGATGATATTTCACTTATGGTAACTAGTGACAAAAAAAATTACATTACAACAATATAGAAAAGACATCACAAATTGACACAATTTACGAATAAACAAAACTATACTAAAGAATTTTGACAGTTTTCAAAATAAATTAATCAATGTAAATTTAAACAGTTCTACAGAATGCTACAAGTGTTGAATTCTTAGGACTAACTGTTAACCCAAAACTAAATTGGAACGAGCACTCGGAGAAAGTGTGTTCGAGACTCAAAGAGTATTCCTTGCACAAAAGAGATGTGTACAAGCCATTTGCAACATTACACCACATCCTTCATGTAGACCTTATTTCTGAAGTCTAAATGGGCGTTTTTCAAAAAAGTTGACCGTTACGGAGCCGGAATGCTATTTTTTTTTTCTTTCCGCTTATATATAACGTTACTCACCTGTTACGAATGTACATTTTATGACTTCACTTCACAATATTTTATTTAAAATACACTGAAACTTATGATTCTAATAACTTCAGTTATATTTAAATATTTGATGCAAAACTTTAAACAATGTTCCTGTTAAAACAATAATATTTATCTTTCAAAATCACTTTACTAATAGATGTTATTAACTGTCAAGAAATGGTTGTCACATCAAATAATTCTGTCCAAACTTGTTTCTTTTAAAAGTCAACGAAAATCTTAGTTACTAACTAGGAATTCCGGTATAATCAACATTCTAGTACGAAATAAAATTTGATTTATTTACTAATTTTGAATATTAATCAATTAAAACATATTTAAAAACTTCATTACATATTCATTTACCACAAATCAAGTGATATTATTATGAGTATGGTGAAAAAATTTGGAGATTATGACACTTCAAAGTTAGGAAGGTATGCATGGGACACCGTGAAATTGGGGAACATGTAGTCATATTGTTCCTTTTTTATTCAATTTCGATTTTATTTTAAATTATCATTTAGTTTTAATTTACTTTTGTTGAAATTTGCTATCAATTGCCATTTTAAACATGATGTTGTCACTAATAACTATGAAATAAGATAATTGATAAGTCAGTGGACATTATGTTATGACAATGGTCAAAAGATTTGAAAATCACCCAAATACAATTGGCATTCCCCTGCCTCTATATATTAGAGATAGTTAGTTTCTCATGAAAAATAAACATCAAGTTTTTAATAGTTAAGGACACGAAGAAGGTATATTTTCAGGTATTTCCTAACGCCTTAACAGAGCTACCATTTAATAAATTTAAAATAATGTTTCGTAGATTGCTTCTGGATTGCTATATATGTGCTAATTTTAATTGATGCATGAATTAAGTCTAAAGATGAACAAAAAATATTTGCATGCTATTTATTTTACATAGCTAAAGTAGGAGATCTACCCCTGTATATTCCCATCTGCATTATTGTATCATACCCTATTTTTATGCAAATAAATTATTTGAGATTAACAAAGTTTAGCAACATTACGATCATTCAAATTTTTCTTACTCTGTTTATTATTATTTTCTCGTTGTTTGGGAAAAGTGCTATTCATGTCTCAGCCTGAATATGTTTGCTGACTTCGTTCGACGGCTTGTCCTGCTCACATATATACATACATACTCGTACTATCTATAACTTCACGCCAAATCCTTTGCAGGGTGGGCAGAGGGAACCGAGCGCCACATGACTCGACCCTTACAAAGCTCACTCGCTTCTTTTACATGTTTTCTTTTTATATATTTTACAGAAAATTACTCCTTGACAACTGTCGCATGTACATGGAACGGACGAGAGGTGGGACTCGTGCTCTGACCACCGAACTCAAGTATCTGAACCTCGACCCTAGCGTTTACCAGCATCTGCCTGAAGAGGAAGAAAATGAAAACGACCTCTACTATGGCATTGAGAAAGGCAAGTCCACATATAATATAAACACAGTCACTATGTCATGGTGGGAATAGCATAGAATAGTTTATTTGCTAAAAGTTTATAATTAGACAAAGATTTTGTACTTTCCCAGAGTAAATATTTGTTTTACTCCTGGTGACAAACAATGATAAGTTCTGTCTACAGTGAAACAGTCTCTGTAACTTTTACATTCTCTCAATGCAAGGATTCTTGCTGCTGCTAATGCTGTCCCAAATTAGAAGTTACCAAGTAACTTCACATTTGCACAGTTACTGTAACAACTTGATTTGTTATCAAGCTGGTTGGTAATAAGTTATAATTCCTGCAGTGATCAATTCTAAAAATATGTGAATATTCAGATTTATTTATAGTTGCAAGTACCAAAACACTAATTGCTTATCACCAGTGATATGATCTAGAAGAAATAGAAAGCTAGTCTTACATACAATAACAGCCTGAAATAGAAGTGGGCAGGATATATCAGGTGATTGGAAATTCGACTTGAAATAAGTTATAGCAGAGGTTGTATGGATCAAATGAATCAACTGGCGGTCGGAAAAGAGTGGTTTCCAAGATATCGGGGTTTAAAATTTTATTGAATTTTTCAACAGTGGTATAGAGAAAAATATAAGAGCATTGATGACCTAGTGGATAAAGGACCGACCGAATATCCGATGGTCCGTGGTTCTAATTCTGATTTGGGTGTGTATCATTAAATTCGTGTTTTCGGATTTATGTACATATATGTAATTATCACTTGGTAAAAAGAAACATTGCGGGGAAACTCGCATGCCCAAGAAATTAAATTTTGAAAGACGTGTGCCCTTCCTTATAAAAGGTCTGGTTTTTTCTCTGGGTTCTGGAGTCTGACAGCAGCCGCACTATGCAAAAATCTGTATATTCGCGAAACCTTAGGCTTAGGATGCGGTGTTAACGGATTAGGAAACGGGATAACGCTAGAAGGAAGAAGTTAACGAGAAAACAATGTTTATATTTGATCACTACTTTTCTGAAAGCTCTGAGTAAAGTTGTAATCATTCATAGGAACTTTTGACTTTTTCAGAAATATTAAATAAGTCTCTGCTGACAAGATCTAAAATTTTTTGACGGCTTTTCCTAAAATCAGCACATATTAAAAAAAATTGTACCTAGGCATCCATTATGCTTATTATACATAAGATTTCGTGTATCATCCCAGCAACGTAACAATCTCTCTTTGAAAATATTTTATAGGCGAACCCATTAAAATTTTCTGGCAGAAAAAATGCCAGTAATGCCAATGCCATATTGTTTGTAAACACTAAAACAACTTCATCATTCTGCTTATATTCTTCTTTAGTGGGCAGGTTCCTTACAAATTCGTGGATCCCTTAGAATGCCAGAAGTTGGCATTGTGGTAACTATTTAGGGGTCTTAGTCGGATTTGGAGTGTATTGGGATCTTTAGCATCGTATTTCATCAAATATATACAAAAATCTGTTCTTTTGGCTGGATACATTTCAGTGACATGCACTGGTGTGTAATAAACGTAAACATTTTGTGTGTGCAAAGTAAATCATATTTACCAACTATGATAAAGCTCTCGTTGATACAGTTGTCAGTTGCAGAATATCTTCTTATCAACAACATCCTAAATTCGTGATCTGCTAAAGACAATTCGACGCTCTTGAACTTGTCCAGTTTTCCTTACGCATCGATATGTTAAGCCAAAACCGTTGACATGTCTAGCAAACGACGACCATTATCACAAAACCTGTAGTAGCAACATAAAATATCTGTATATTCTTCGTTTCTATTAAATTTTCTATTGAAGCAAACTTGAGACAAGCAGTTAAAATAAAACAACATGTCGTATTCCAAACTAGTTGTGTTTGGTTTGTCACCTTACCGGGCACTCACTAAAATGTTTCGATACCGGGGTTATGTGCATATTTGATTTTAGGACCGGTGATACTGGGAATTAATTACAATCCTTTTTATTTCAATTGTGGCGAAATATGATAATAATTATACCTTAGAGCTAGCTCTTGAAATTCGTGAACACATCAAGTGTCGTACTTTTGTTTTCGAATAATACATACGAATTTTCGAAAAAAAAAAAACAAAAAAAGAAATGTTGTTAATAAAGACCTATTATTTCTAAGATGTTGAGCGTTTTGAGGTGGTATTTTAATTCAAAATTATTGCTGGCTTACCTCTTTATACCCGCTATACTTCGGAAATCGCTCATTTCCAACCCTCACTTGATGGAGGTTAATTTGCTCCGAACGACCTCTGTTGGATATTAACCAAGTATTGGGTTGAATTTCCACACACTATATACCCAGAATGAACTCAGCTTGTTGGGCCTGAAAAATCATGGGATGGCGACCATTGATCAACACGCGCAATAAATTTAGACTGTATCTTCGCTGGGTGGTGATAATTTGATTGTTTAAAATGAAAAAACTTATATAGGTAATTAATTTTATTACTGGAAAACTAATATGAAGTTTTTAACTAGCACATTGTTTAAGAAATTATCAAAAGCTTTCATATAAAATGTATGTGTATATATATATATATATTTATATTAAAGAAACAAAAGAAAGGACATATTTCTCCATATTTATATGGAATAAAGGGGCTAGTTCTCGTTCTCCTAGAGGGCAAGTCAAAGTTTCATACGAGTATTTTGATCGTTTTTAAACTTTGCATGATTCCAGCCATAAGTTTACTGGTTTTTTATACGCCTAGCCATGTTTATGTGACATCCTGTAAAATCGCAAATAGTTTTAGATGTTTTTAATCGACAATAACTATCATCAGTGCTTTTCGGTGGTATAAACTTACTTAGTTATTGTTTGAAAGTATAATTTTGAATAAGAAAAAGTATAAAATTCGATTTTCAAAAAAATATATTTTTTGAGTACGTTAAATTTACTGATGTATGTATGTGTCAAAAGCAGTTTAATATTTTTCAAATATAGTGATTAAAAATCTTTACGTTTGATTTTATTTGGTAATATAACCGATATTTAAAAACGAGTTAATGATTTTTTCACTAATATTTTCATAATGTTCTTCATTGGGAACAGGATACGAACATTTGGTAGAATTTCCTGAACCTGAAGAGATATGGCAAGACGTTGAAGATTTTGAGCGTACAGATACGGCTTATTCAAGTGGCACAGACACTGGCAGTGTTATAGTTCGACGAAAGAAGAAGCATAAGAAACGTCTTTTATTTTCTGATGAAGAAGACCCTCTCGGTATTCACACTGATGTTAGAATCGAAAAGAAAAAGGAGCGGCCCCATAGCAAAGAGAGAAGTAAAGATAGAAGTAAAGAAACAAAAAGGAAACAAAATACATCTATAGATCCTGAGATCAAACAACAGCAAAAAGAAAAACAGAAAGAAAAATCTCAAAATAAAGAACGAAAAAAGAGAGAAAAAAAGGAACGAAAGAAAAGCGAAACAGTACCATTGGAACCCAAACCTGGATCTTTATCTAGTCTTGTCGGTATGAAAGTAATGAGGATTGATCTATCAGCGTCCGTTGACTTAATACATGGCGTTAATATTAGTGATTACGACGTCCAAGGTAAGTCAATGAAGTCGCCTCGATCGGAAAATGATTCTAATGTTGTTTTCGACGGGCTTTATTCAATGGATGAAATCAAGTCCCCTGAAACCGGCGATCCTCTTGATGATAAGTCATCTTCCAGTCAACCGATTTTTACAGACAGTCGAGAAATTGTAAAAAAGACCCCTTTAATGTACGGAATAGCTAATCTTGATAAAAATAAACCTAAAACCAGTACATATATTCCCGGGAAAGATCAAAAATCACCAGCACCTTCTAATGTTAAAAGTGTGACTGATAATTTAAGATTAGGACTTCCACGTCCTCAGTCATATGGAACTGTTAATGAACAGGTGAAAAGAAGTATAACAAAGCTGTTACAGTTCAGGCGCCAAGGCATAAAGTCTCAAACTGGTCAAACAATTAAACCAAGTGTAAATGTTGAGCATAAACAGCCAACAGCAATCCAAAAGCCAGATTTTCCGCTACAAGCATTCATCAGCCCAAAAGTGGTTAACGTCCCGGAAATACCTAAAGCATATATAAATAAATATCAAATTGAAGGGTTAAAGATTAAACGTGAGATGGAGACGCCTGTTATTGAGCATGCAGTTAATATCACTCAGGCTCCACATGCCCTAACCGAAATAAAGAAACCGATAGTATCAAATCGTGCTGATTCGGTACCCAGTCATACATATATTAAAGATAATCTCAAAGTGCCCAACTATAATCAACACATAAATTCTAATCACGCCTTGCAACAAAAATCTATAAATATAAGCTCTCAGTCTAGAAAATCTCTTCTCTGCGGCATGCAGACTCCTCGTTTGGACAATTCCCGACAATCTACTACACTTCCAGATGGTAAAAACTTACATGACTTACTCAGGGAGTTGCAAGACACAATAAATGCTGGGACAGGAACTAAAGCGCTAGATATAAAACAAGTGCCTAGTTCTAATATTAAAAAGGAAATTAAACCAATGACTAGAGTTCCACCTTTAATTCCTAGTACAGACATTAAACCTGAATCTACGACGACTTCACAGTGTGCAAAACAAGTAGGTCAACAAAAGAAAGTGGAAAATGCACCCAATACCTTTTCGCGCCTAAGTTACATGCATAAAAATAAACAATCTGATATGAAACAAGCGCGCGATTCTATGGCAAATCGGAATGATCAGCTAAGAAAACAACACTCGTCAGAGCTGAATAGACAAATTACTGCATTTAAAAATGTCAAACAGAAATACCTGCGCACTATGGGCGATACTGTAATTACTAGAGTGGAAATTAGTTCTCATAGAACAAAGCCTAGTGAAACTGAAAATGTAACACCAAAATCTGAAAGGCAAGCTACTACCAAAGATATTCCTGTAATTCCTAATATATTAAATATTAATCAGAAAACCGTTCCCCAGAGACCAGTTTCTAGAAATGACAATGAAATGCTTCAACCTCCTTCTGAGTATGTAACGACGGTTAAGCCAGTTCAGTCTGTTAATCAAACAGCATCTAAATCAGTTAAAACCACTTATTTGTCAGAAAAAGATCAGAATGATTTAATACTACTACTGCGACAGCAAAACAGAATAAACGCGGCTGGATGTGTTTCTGCAAGTTTGATTACTAATCCAACAGAACACAGTACACAGAATATTAATAAAACGCAAAATGATATTTCACTAAACAAAAATACGTGTTACCCCAATATGAGTAAATTGTCGCCGGACATTTTCACCAAAAATTTGGTCTGCAAGAGTGATCCATCCCTTGAAACAAACAAAACAAAAACAGTGTTGCCAAATATGATAATAACGAATACCAAACAGAATGAAATTCATTCTAAATCAACAGAAAATAAACCGGAAAACGTTATTAGAAATTCTATTAATTTTGCCAAGACTGCACCGAAGTCTGCTGATTTAAAAAACAAAAGAGTTAAGAAAAATATTCTCAAAAATCTCAGTTCAGAACCCATGGAGGATTGGGAAATTGTCATGAATGCAATCAGAGCACAAAAGACTCCATCCAGAGTCCCTACTGCTATTGACCCTGTACAAATTAATAGTTCTATGTCGGAAAATAATTTACGTAATCATAGGATAGTTAGGCCAAACCCGACACCAAGCACCGAAATGACAAAAACCGTCAGTGACATAAGCAACCGTGACAGTATAATGAAAATTCAGAAATCTGAATCAAATGCTGCTTTTAAGATAAATACCAAAGAATTAACGAAATTATCGCTTTTAAACACTCGCAAAACCCCTACTGGAGGAGGTGTTAAGATACAAACGAAAATAGATGCCTCTAAACGTTTGTCTTCAGAAGTTTCGAAAAAACAATTGACTTGTGAAACGCTTAAAGAGAAAGATCCATTTATATCGGGCATAGAAAACTCCGATTATGATTTGTTAGAAGAATTAATGGACGACGACTTGCGTCAAGAAATAGGCGAGTTGTCTTCAGATGAAGATACTTATCGCAACAATACACTATTGCATTCAAAAGGAATCAAAGGTAACACAAGCAGTAAAAATAACAATATGATTTATAAATCAAATAATCTTCTTCCACAAAAAGACAAGCCACATTGGAAATGTACAAAAACAATGCAAACTACGTCACTTTTAAAATGCAATTATGCATCTAAACTTTCAAAAGAAACGACGGTGAAAGATGCTGATAATGAAATTAAAATTAAGTCTGGTGTTATTAATAGTATCAGTAACACTGAGGTCGAAGTAACATCAAAGGGTGACTCGAATTATCAGATAAATAAAGTACGTCAATCTACAGAACCATGTTTGCCTAGTAAGACAATCGATAAAAATAGTTGCGTACATAAAGACAATACTCAAGTTACAGATTCAAGGAATGTATTCATCACGGCTGTACCTCCGCCACCGCCTGTTACTGCTAATGTATTAGTTATTGGCGCTGATGTTTTTTACGACCCGTTTATTTCCATGCAAAATCAGATACATCCCGGATTGAGCAATATTAGTCAGACACATCAGTATCTAGCCAGTAATACTTCGGACATTACTTTTCACACAACACCATTTGCTGCTCCGGTCGTAAGCTCTTTAATAATTGGTAATACGATTACTGTACCTATTGAGGCGCCGACCGCTATCCCTTGCGGTAATGTACAAACCGGCACATTGCCAGTAAGTCAACCGTACATAACGATACCACCGATGTCGGTTCATGCTACCTCCTTTAAAAATGCCAGTACTGAGGTAAATGAGCCTGACAAGGTCAGTATAGAATACAAGAATAAACCAGAGAATGATCAAGAACTACGAGATACGGGTCATGCAACGGAATATAAAGCAAGCGATAACAATTCAAAAATCAGCGAACGGAAAGTTTTATCGGAAGTTCAGGAAAACCAAAGACATACTGAGAAATGTGATGTAAAAATTATATGCAATGAAAAGAATCCATTAGATGACACTGCAAAAGATTCTTTGAAAGATTTACAAAAGGAGGAAGATGAATCAAAATATTCAAAAGTGATGATTCCTGTTCAAGAATTACACGAAATAAAAGTTGAAAGTGATCAAACGGAAGTAGAAGTCTTTGAAAGAGTGAAAACCAAACGTTTAGCCATCTTACAACGGGTAATTAGTCATCGTAGTCACCTTCCACCTATTCCGTTAACGTACTCCCCTTTACCAACAAAAGACCATATCTTTGCTAACAATACTAACAGTACAGAAAACTGCAAGGAAAATAAAAGTTCTTTGCAATGTCGACGTATTCTGTTACGATCGTCTAATAAAGATGTTCCAAAAATGTCAGCTAATATAAATGATAGAAATCCCATAGGAAGGAAGACAAAAGTCAGGCTGAAAGATGATATACGGGAACTTACAGATGACGTTATAGAAAAGAATGATGAGAAGATAAAGAAGAAACGAAAAAAGTTATCAGCACCAGTGAAGCGTGCTACTAAAGTGGTCAAGAAACGTAATGAAAAAATAGAAAAATCAACAAACGAAAGTAAGAATATTTCCTTGACAAAGACATCAACTAAAACAGTTAGTGTTGGGGATATTTCTATAAATTCTTCCGGAGATTGTGAATTGTTTGATATAGAAAGCGAGTTACTGCAATCTAAGATCCCAAATATAAATGTAATGACAGTTACGGACTCTATCATAAATTTTACAGAAGGCAATACAGGTGCTAGCACGAAAGATAAGGCTTTAGGCGACAAAAAAGAAAATGAGGAATCTGTTAATGTTAGTATTGATAATGATGATAACAAATCTTATCACAGAAATGTTACATTGCCTGTAAATAAATTACATAAAAATTTAAAACATGACAAAAATGAGTTACGTTCTGTTGCAACAAATGAAACCTCAGTTCATAGTAAAAGTAAAGAATATTTAAAGACTGTAGACGCAAACAGCAAAACAGCAGAAAATAAAAATACTGTACGAAAGAGAAAATCTAATCGAGTATCCACGTTGAATCAAGTTTGCGTAACAACAACAAACAAATGTGATGAAAATTCAACGGAAACAAATGATCTACCAATGAAATCATTTGATAAAGATGAAGAGAGAGTAGACTTGGACAGTGGTAAGCATGAAGAAAAAAATACTCTAGTAAAGAGAAAATCAAATAGAATATCGAAGTTGACATCTACCAGCAAGGCGGCAACGAGCGATAATTGTACTATTGCAACTATTAACCAGTCGTCAAAATCATTAGAGAAAAAGGTAATTATCCCTCCTATAAAGAATATTAATATTGATATCGTACCTGGTTTTACGGAAACAAAAAAATTTAAACAATCTGCATTATGTGAGGTCATGATGAAAACGCCAAGTGTAACACAAAATTCTAACACTGGAAATGCGACTAATAATCAGTCTTGCAGCACTGATAAAATTACGAATCAGTCGGCAGAACCTATAGAAGCAGTGTCAAGCAATCAATCTTCACTGTATGAGAAGAGTAATATGGGAATATCAATGTTAAAACAAATATATGGCAGTGTGAATGTAGCCCTTTGCAAAAACAATAAGCATATTTGTATTCCTGATAGAGGGAAGAAAATAATAGAACAGTTATCAAAACCTGTGGAAGCAATATCAAACAGACGAGCACTTGATCAGGAATCTGAGGTGGGAATGGAAAACCTAGCAATAATATCTGGCAGTAGAAACACTGCTCGACACAAAAACATTAAATCTACTTATATTTCTGATAAAGGGACCAAAATAATTACACAACAATCAAAATCTGTAGAACTGCAAAACGAACAATGTACAGCTAATGAGAAAAATGCGCTATTTGCATTAAACGAGAAGAATAAGAGCGTAATACCAAATGTGACACCGATTTCTGTTAGTGAAAGTGTAATCCATCATAAGAATATTAAGGCGAACTATTTTCCCGACAAGAGTTTAAAAACAACCGAACAGCAATCAAAATCTGTGGAGCCAATGAATAACAAAGTAGTGACGAGTAATAATTCTTTTCAGAATATCTTTGAGCAATCTCCTGTGCTATATAATAATACTGATTGCATTCAAACAAACAGTAACGTGGCCATTATAGCGAACAATAGTTCTAGCACTGAAGTAAATAGCTCACGAAAGGATTGCACGCCTAATACGAGGAAACGTCCCATAATTGACAATATTATTCAAAGCGATCAATCTTTCGTAACCTCTAATGTAATTAATGAACAAAACAAAAGCAAATCGCTTACACTGAAGAATGATCTGGCAAAAATGCAGTCAAAGGTAAATCAACTCGCTGAAGTTGTCGACGCAACAAAAGTCGTAGAGCCATTGGCTCATAGTCAAATAAATAAAAAAGATCTACAAAACAAAATAGATTGTTCAGGTATACCACAATCTTACAAAAATAAAATTTCTTTCGAGGAACTACCGTGCAATCAATTAGATGCTAATATGAAAAGAATGCGGATCAAGTTATCAAGTGGTAAGGTGTTCACAGCTACCGTCTATGGAAAAATGCACACTGCCTTTGACTCATTATTTGATGATCCGGCAATAAGATCCATTCTTATGAGTGACGTCAAAGAACAGAAAAAATATACCTTGAATATAAAACAAATTACAACAACAAACATAAACTCCAACAAACCTCAAGAAACACGGATTCAAGAAATTCAGGTGCAATCCAAAAATTTAAATCCAAAGACAATTGAAACAATAAATCTATTAAGTGATGAAGAAGAGGATGAAGTATGTAATACATTCAAAACTGAATTTGGTCAATATAAAACATCGTTAAAAGATAAAGATCTTATTGCACAGCACCAGGTAAAATTTAATCACAAATGCTTTGTCAAAATACCCCGACTTCCTATTCCTGTATTACCAATTCAAGAAGACCAGGAATCTAATCAAAGTACAAGTAATTTACCAGTTCAATTAGCAGCGGTGTGTGATAGAGCAGTCCCAGAAATTGTACTACCTAATGTTTTAAATTCTCAATACATGGACACCGATAAGAATAAACAAATTACAACAGAAATTATTGAAATAGATGATGAGTCGTCAAACGATAGTATAGATCTTTTGAAAAGTTGCCCGAATCTTCCCCTTGAATTAATATCAGATATTTCTAAAGAGGTAAACTACATAGATGATTCCGTAAATGTACCTAGTAAATGTGTTGATGAAACACAAACAATAGATGATAACGGCATAGTCAGAATAGACGTACAGGAGAAAAACAGTAACAGTATTACAAATCTAAACGATGAAGAAATTGTAAGAATGCCAGATACTTCTCCAACTGCAGTTGATGAAAATAAGGATGCGTATAATATATTAACAAAATCATTGAATTGTTTTGTGCAACTTACAAAGTGCGATGATCTTATTGATAAATATAAGGCTTTAGAGGCCATGAAAAGAAAGTGTTTTGTTGAACTTACAAGATGCGACGATATTATTTATGACACGCAGCAATCAGAAACTGAACAGAATAGAACTAAAGATTTATTTTGTAATAAATCAATTCAATTACCACCTCATGTTTCGGACGTGAATCTTTCTTCCCATCTATCTCGTTGTCCATCCTTATCGATTCCGAACGAGTTTAGATCCTGTAATGAATTACGTAATGAAAATACTAGGATACTACTTAAATCTCAAAATTATGATAGAAATTCGCCTGTGATGGAAGTTTTTGAAATGATAGCATCATTACAAAAGCACTCTGAAAATGCAAAAGAAGTTATTGAAATACCTACTTTGTCTCAAAAGTTAACATGGAAATGCTCTTACAATGAATTAAGCTGCGGGAATACTCAGTCACCAGCGACGAACTATGACAATAGTCCAACTGTAATGGAAGTTTTTGAAATGATGGCATTATTAGATAACTGTTCACGTATTATAAACATAGTCACAAAAATACCTCAGGTGTCGCAAAAGTTAAGGTGTCAATGTGAGTGGTGGTCCACCAAACAACAAATACGTGAAGAATATTACATAGATAACCAACTGCGAAGCTTTTCTTTGCCGGAAAAAAATATCTCTACTTTTAGTAACGTGGCATGTGAACAACGAAATGTGAAAAAAATCGGCGTACCTAGTTTAATGTCTCTCGTGACTGCATACTTTCAAAAAAACACTCAAACATTCCAGGCACCTAGTTTAATGTCTCTTATGTCTGCTTACTTCCAAAATAATCCCGTCGTAGGTTACTCAAGCTCAAAATCTATTGAAACTAATGAACTAAATAAAACAAGGAATATGCGAAACCGTAAAAGAAAGTTATGCGAAAATCGGAATGATACCGCCGCTAAAAAAAATTATAAGTACTCAGAAAAGGGATTTGTTATTGCAACGGATAGTAAAAAAATATATGAATGTGACGAGTTGATTACTCTTGAATATCAAAAAGTCGCGACTGAGTCCATTGCTCTTGTTGCGCAATTTACTAATAATCATGATTCATACGAAGTATCAAAACAATTGATGGAAGATTGCAAAGAAAATTTACTGAAAGAAATGGTTAGTACTGAGATTAGTATTGGGCAAATGGATGACGAGTTTACCGAGGTTAATAAATTTGTGAACGATGAAGCACCAACCCATTGTTTGCAATTGGAAAATTGTCTTGGCGATAACGATGCAATAAAGGTTAAGCAAACTGAAGATACAAGTGTTAAGGGAAGTATTAATTGTGTTGGTAATAAACAAATATGTATTAAATTAGGCAAAGATAATAATAGTGACGAGAAGAATGCTAAATCAGATATAATAAGTAATGATCAAAATGATACTATTAGCAATGATAATAAAGAAGTAAAAGGCATAGAGATTATGAATATACTAAATAGTCAATGTAAAGTTACCAATACCGAAATATATGAATTAGCTAAAAATCAAAACTATTTTGGAAGTGCACATAAAGATGCCGTTAAAGTTATAAAAAATACTGAAGTAACTACTATTCAGACTATTTTAAATTCAGACGTTCCTGACTCCTTGAATATCGTATTGCCCAATAAGGATCCCAATGAAAGTATTGAGAGTAATAAAACGGTCATTAACCAGAAAGATTGTGTAAGCCATGACGATCCTGTAATTAACCAAGCAATAAAAAAAATCGTTGAAATAGAACAGGATCTTGAATATGACAAAGGAGTTGATAGCATGGATATAGTTACTGCATACAAACAAAACAAAATTTCGTATGTTGACAAGTTTGCTATCGGCGTTGTAACAAATGAAATGACTGCAAAAGCAATCGAAAGGAAAAGCGAATATGATAAAACCATTATCAACTCGAAAACTGATAATCACGGAGTTTTGTTTGATGATATTACAGAAGAAATCGAGGCCGTCAATGTCATAATTGATCGAAATGATATAAGCAATGCTATCGATGTGTCGGTAAATAATGAGTCTGAAGATATTAATCACGATAATAAGAATGTAACTGAAACGGAGACCATGAACAACACCAATATTATCAAGGCTGATCTTCCAAAATTCGCAAACAGTGAACTAGCAAATAAATTGGTTGAAAGTCAAAAGTTACCTAAAAGAGACGTGAGGAAAGAAATACAAGTTATTAACTTTAATACTGATTTTGTGAAAAGAAACATCGACAATGAGATATGCTCAACTGACGATATCGAAATTAGAAATAAAAGGTTGAAAAGTGCTGATATAACTATGAATCTATCAAATGATATCACCTCTATAATTAAAAAAATAGAGAAAAAAATAGTACTAAATCCTAATAATGACGAAGTTACAACTAGCGAAATAGAGAAAGAAGCTACAATTAACGCGGTACTTGACGAAAACAGCAAATCCACCAAAATTGATGTCGATAAGGTTATAAATTATTGCTTCGAAAAATCGCCAGAGAAACAAAACAACTGCGAAGTCGAAAACAAAGGAATGAATATAGATGTCGTAGAAATACAATGCGATAATGCAGAAGACGAGTTAGATCATGTTCAAAAATCTGACTTAAATAACGAAATAGAAACTATTGCTGCAGTTATTCATCCAACTAATAATGCCAGTATTGATATCGACAGTATAAGTTTGTTAGAAGCCCCCAAGGAACACGAATATACAACTGAAGAAAAAGAAGATATAGTTGTTGTTCAAAATAATAAACTAAAGAAAGTTGATGCAGAAAACCTTGTAAATATTGACCTAGAAAAATCCTCTGAGGAGCTAAAAGATCGAAATATCAATGATCCGTATAAGGAAATTAAGTTTGTGGATGTAGGTATGGATGAGATCCAGGCTATTAAAGATGGTTCAGATAACAATTGTAAAATTCGAGAGATTCGTGTTGAAAATGAACAGGAGAAGGTAAATTTAACCTTAGATAGAGAAAAGCTAGATCTCACAGTGTACGTCAATGTTGTCATCGACGAAGTTGATAAAGACGAGCAGGATAAATTATACAATGAACACATAAATAATATTGCAAATTCTAAAAGCAATGGATCAGTTTCGGAATTTAAATATGATGGAATGAAAGACAATGTTGTCAACAAGAAAACAGGCAACATTGACGAATTAGACACCGAAGTCCATCGCGTCATTGAAAATACACAAAGTAAAGAAACAGCCGGACAAACCAAAAGTTACGTATCAAGCGACAGCAATGAATGCAGTGCTAATGTTTTAATTTCCCCTCAAGCAGTCGATCATAATGCTGTAGCGGTGGGTTTGCTAATAGGTGAAAAGGTTAAATCTATCCAAGGAACATGTGAGAATCACTCGTATAAAGGCGAGAAGACAAATACACAAATACTTTCAAAACCTTCGACTATTAAAAATTATTCAAACACTTTTGGAAATATGACTTGTGATTCAACACTAATCAGACAAAAAGAGGATGAACATGTTGAGAAAAATGTGTCTGATATTGTTGAAAAAGTTAAAACTAAATGTGTAAATTCAGAGAACTCGTCTATCGGTGAGAATACTGTTAAGAATGTGGAACTTTTATATCATGGCGATACAGACGTTATATTAAAAGGCATTGAATATGTTGATCCCGTAGTAGGAATGTGTTATGTGTTTCCCATAGCGGAAAATGTATCTGTAAGCAGTGATAATAATGTGTGTGTACTAAATGCAGGTATGCAAGATAGCGCCGATGAAATCATTCAAATAATAGAAGAAATTGATGACGATATAACTGTCACAACCAATGATAAAGGAGATTTGCCTGAGGATACTTTAGAGGTTATCATTCCTAAAATTACTTATTCAAAATTGTACCAAGACTATAAGGATCTGAAAAGAGTCAAAGGCAAGAAAAACCTTAAACGCAAAATGGATGCGATAGATCCGAGACTTTCGGCAAAAAAATATAGAAAAGGAAAGAATATCGATTATCCAAAAATAACTGCAGTTGCTATGTCTGATTCTGCTTACGGTAAAGAATATAAACGCGTATTTGATTATTGTAGTTCATTAACATTTTCTTATTCTCAACCATTTCATAAAGAATTGGTTGATGTCGAAGACATCATGAAAGATTGGCCTATAAAAGGAGAATGTTCGAGAATTGATCCTGAAGTTGGCGAATTTAGCGCAATTCAGAAGGATAGTGAATTATTTATCGATAGTGAAGATAAACCAAAATATAATACTTTAAAGCTTTCGCTATCGGAGGAAATATCCATGGAGTACAATGAAAACATCGAGGTTTCAGCTGATGTCGACGAAACAAATTTCAATATGGGTTTTGGTGAGGGGTCCGGCAGAGTCATACAAAATTTGGGAGATGTAGATTATATTTCAAAAGTTTCGGCTGCGACTCTGTCGGACGTAAAACAACCCCAGCCGTTTTTACTGTCCGAGGACTACGACGATTGTAAGAATACCGTTACTAATCAAAATGTAAATTACGACCAAATAGAAAAAGCAAGACGATATCTTACGTATATTCAATTACGCGATAAAGTACGGACTTTCTTTAAACAAACTACTATTGCATTGAAACATGAGTGGCTTATGCATAATAAGAAATTAGATTCAACAAATTTTCCATTTGACCATTACATACGAGATTTCATTGAACCATGTCCTGTTGAGGCTGTAGTTCAAGTGGTACAAGTCGGTCAATTGCCTGTTAGTGCTGCAGCTCAAAATCCTGTTTCTTGTGATCCACGGGTGACACAAGTATCGGATGCCAGCCCGTCTCAATGTTCAGTAGAAAATAGCCCACACGATGATTCACCATCGGCAATTAAGACAGAATATACAGAACTTACGACAGCAGATTTGACTATGCCATTAGTTCAAGACTACACGCAACATACTCCGACTTTGCCTATGGAATCGCATGAACCTCAAAAAATTCAAATGACTGATGAAAACATACCAATTGAAACTGAAATAAAATCAATTGTTAAAATTGAATTAATGGAAGAGTTACCAGAGGAAAAGGAAGACTCCTCAGAACCCCAAGATATCACTCGCGTCCAAACTTTGGCTGACAAACATTTGAATAATGTGGAATATTCTTATGAAACCAATAATAGCAACCTTACTATGGACAATAGTAATCTGCGTATGATGTATATTCCACCGGAGAAACAAGTGGCGACAGAAAACTTTTCACAGGTTTCGGTGTCAGAAAATTTTCCACAACAGACAGTGTCAGAAAATTTCTCCCCACATAAACAGCAGAACGGCTCTGCAGAAAAGACTGATCAAATAGCACATGCCATGAATGCTGCTGGAATAACCACTACGTCAGAAACTATAGCGAACACTCGAGCGCAGGCGTTAGTAAACATGTTATCTCAAAAGATCCGCCAAGGAGGTGTCCCTGTTAATACTCAAACTACAGCTAGTAGTTATTCCAAAGCAACTTCGATAAATGCGATGGCTTTGCAACAGGCTCTTGCTCAAATATTACCACCACCATTGAACCAGACGAATGTTACTGAGAACAACCAACCGACTTCTAATACACAAGTAACACCACAAGTATTACATATAGTGCAAGGAAAAAACGCGTCAGGAAGCCAAATTACACTACTTGATAATTCGCAACAGTCTGTCATTAGTGGTCCCAATACTACACCGGTGCTTCATATCGTTCAGAACAAGTCTGGAACGGCTGGTGCCACTACAAATGGCGCACCAGTAGGTCAGACCAATTCTTTTAGCGGCTTATCCTTAGTTGATGCGGGGCTGCAGCAGGGAGGGAACCAACTTCTCCATATTGTAAACACTGGCGGTCAAAAAAACAATAATGCAGGGCAACTTCTAAAACGAGTAAATCTTCTGACTAATTTAGCAAATGTACAAGGTTCTAATGATCAAAAAATGGTGCAGTTTGTTTGCAAGTCTGCCGATGGTAAAGCTATTCAACTCAATGCTCCGCATCAACGCAGTATGGTGTTGAGGTTGCAACCGATAGAATCACCAAATGTTCAACCTGCTACTCCAAAACCTGTGGAAAATCAAGAGTTAAATCAGTCTTCAAATACCAGTACAACATTGGCGAATAAAGACAATGCTACACAACAAGAAATTAAATCACGCTCAGTGTATGAAGAAAATTATGCAAAATTTATACAATCATCTAACAAACCTGCAGCCGTTCCAGTTGATGCTGTGAAGGCGACTAGTCTTCCCAAATTTAATCAGGCGTTTGGTAAACCTGTATTTCAAGAAGGGAACCAAAAGCCAAATGAAATAGCTGGTAATAACATACCTTCGGTTAATACAGGCACGACAGCTGAAAGTACAGAGTGTCAAGCTAGTGACAATACTATGAATCTTGATCATATTGGTCAGATAAGTAGTCCACCTTTATTGCTTAGGAAATCGCCGGCTACTTCCCAATCTCAACCGAATTTAGTGCAACACATAAAGCAAACTATTGCACCTATGAACATTCAAACAATGCATGGTGGAGTAATTTACACTCGACAAATACCTGTCAATATAGGGGGTGGTCAAACAATCAATTTGATAACTGTTCCCAGCACAGAATTAATAGATGATTCCGGTCAGAAACAACAACCTGGGAATCAAGGCGAAGTGGAACCATCGATAATAAAAATTGTCCCTCAGAACCAAACAACAGCCCCCAATTCGGAAATTTCAACAGACGATAACGCAAATGCTCACATAGGTGTAACTAATGAAAATGGTCCGACGCCGCAACCGCAATCGCAGCCTGTCTTGACTCAAATGCGAATCAAATTGCCAATGTTAAGTAAGACACCGCAGATGGTATCTGGAGCAAGAGTTGTCAGACCATCTTTCTTTCAAATACAAAGAAATGTTATAGGAGGTGCTAATCAGCCTGTATACCAGCAGTTAGTACTGACTGCTGCTCCCCCACTCGGTCAACAAACTATTCGACTTCCACAAGCACAGGGGAATAGACAAATAAAAGTCCCTACAGAAAATCAGGCAGGTGAATCACAAATGAGCTCATCCACTCTTGAACAATTACGGGAATTTGATATGGTACTCGAACAAGTTAAAGAAAGGAGTACTGTACAACCTAACATTAATACAAGCACATTCAGCAAGCTGCATACGTCTTCAGCGGACACTACAGATAGTACCTCATCTGCCAGCACAGCTTCTGTAGAGCCTACTCAAGTCCTCTATTCTATTGGAAATAATCAGTCATTGAATGTAACCTATGTGAACAGAAAAGCAACTGTCACTACCCCAACAACATCCACATATGTACGGTCACCGGATTCCTCGGGCATTGCAGACTCTCCCACGTCATCGACCCACGTTCAAATCCCTCACACAGTCACCACTGAGGCGTCGGCTAGTGAGACGCCAACTCAACCAAAACCAGCAAAAGTCGGCTCAAAATCTAAATCAAGACCTAAATCATCTTCTCACCTTTCTAGTTCAATGAAATTAAATTCTGTACCACCTAAAACGTCAACCCAAAAACCTTTGGAAGATGAACAAACAACACAAAGAATTTTGTATATATTGGCTGAATATAAAGAACAAGTAGAGAACTCCCCGGATAAAGACAAGCCGGCGCCCCGCAGAAGATCCAATCCACCGTCTAATCCTTCTGGATCTTCGAAACGCAAGAAGAGTTCCAGTGGTTCTCGTCGACCTGGCCATCGCGACATGAGCCCTGTGCACGGAGATGAAACGTGCCGCACTATGGGCTCTGAAGATAGCAGCTGTGGTACGTCACAAGGCGACTGTAATGAGAACTGTCTCGAAAGTCATTCTCCGCAAGACAGTCCTCGCAAGATTGTCCGGAAACTAACTTTCGAACAAGAGACTCCTATTGTACAACCGCGCCCCCAGCCGCAAAGAAATGTTATCGTCGCAGACGGTCAGACCATTACAGTAGCTCGTGGAACAACAGGCAAACCAACAACAGCTGTTTTGATGCCAGCGAATTATATTCTGCCTGTTTCAATGGTGAAAGGCGGTCAGCAAATAGCCATTGTCACGAATCGAGGTCCAAAGCTATTGACAGTGGGCGGAGGTGAGGGTGGAGCAACTAATGCGCTATTGTTGCAGCGTTTGATCGGTCCAGCTGGATTGAAACCTGTCTTAGCTCGACCAGGCGTTAGGCATGTACGCTTGCCGACAACAGCACTACATAATCTTCAAGCATTCAACTTGGCGACCGCTACAACTATTCAACCACCCGACAGTACGGCATCGCCAGCACCTGCACCTACGCCGCCAGAGTTAGTGGAGACGCGGGCTACCAGTTCGCCGTGGACAGACCGAGAGTCGCAGGACGTGAAGCCGGAGCGAGCATCGAGCCCGGAAGGTTCGGAATCCTGGAATCTCCAGTCGTCAGCTGATCCTCACGAGTACACCTACGAGGAGACAGTACGTGCCGACAACATGGACCGGACTGTTCTTGTAAGTATTCACTTTTCATCATTTTTCGAATGGCAGGTTGTTATTTCATAGTTGAGAATATTTGTGACCATAAATATTTCTACCCTGATGACTGGTGACATATTCTATGACATTTTGAAACTTCAGGACCCGATCCCAGATCGATACAGTCCCGATATGGAGGCGCAAAGGATATTTGATAAGATGTTCGACGTAGACACGAAAAAGTCTTACATCGTCGATTCGCACGACGATTCGCCGCGTTGCGCTTACGATATTGACGCGTCAGATTGCGACGATAAGGCCTACCACCAGGTGATTTATCGTAGTGCCGACGCTCGTCGTCCAGACTTAGTATGCCTCTTTAGTAGTCCTGCACGCCTCGATTTTATTTTGTCCGTTCTTTCTCTTCGTTCGGTGTTGGCGCGCCTTTTGATTGACCACGATGTAATGTAGACGCGACATTTATTTCAAGTAGCGAAATGGCAGTTTTGAGCATAGCGTATTCATCGTCACAAAGTCAAAGCAGCTGTAGCAATGGACATTATGTGAATCAATCGATCGTATGTCAAACAGTATTCACATGAGTATAAGGTGATAATACAACATGAAATTGTTATTTGATATAGATAAATCTCTTTTAAATGACACTCTAATGACAGTACAATAATGAATATATTAAGGTCTCTCCGTGTTTTGCAAGCGTTAACAGGTTACGACAATATCTTTAAATCAGGCAAGCACTCGTCGTCAAATCGTCGCTACTGTGCATTAATTTATCTATCACACTACAATGCATTTATTACCAGAGGGAGACTTTGTACAAAAGTCGTCTGCATGGGTACCTCTTGTCTCACCTACTTCTACCGCCAAGTAGCTATATTTATATAGCTGTGTCCCGGTTTGAAAGGTTGAGATATGGCTGAGAAATTACTGGGTACTGTGACGAGACAGCCTTAGGTCACAAGATTGGTAGCGCGCGAGTAACATCCCCGTGGTGTTGCGAGCGACAATAGGCTGCGGTGACCGCTTACCATCTAATGCGGGCCGCATGCTTGTTTGCCAATCTAGTTGTATATAAAAAAATGCAAACATTTGCCATTGCACGTCATAATAACACCTTAGTGTGCTGAGGCACCTGCCGAAATTACCTCGCTGAAATTACAACATCGGCTGATGGGAAAACATATGGACCAACAACAGTCCCGGGGTAGACATATAAACTTCTGCCTAAGAAACGGAAACCAATTTTCTGTAATATAACGTACATTTACATCTAACTTTCGGTGCGTAATATCGGCAAGTGTTTCGAGTTACTAGCGTGAATAGCGCAAGAGAAATGTCCTATCACAGTAGCGACATACTAAAACTGTTTTTACAATGAGTGCGTCGCGTTTTATACACCTTAATAATGTGCTTTAGGTTATCTCGATGCTGTGTGTTTAACCAAGAGATCAAAATAAACTTATCTTAAATATTGTTTTAAAGAACAAATTAAACACAGCTTGCTTGCTTTTTCTAGCAAAATATTTACAAGCTTTTAATTAAATATATATTGTAACGTAAAAATGTCGCTTCTAAATTTCAATCCGGGTTATCTTCCGCGTGAACTAAAGGCGGGCATGTTATGGGTCTGTCCCGCGTCCCCTTTGTATTTTTTTTGTAATAGCCCTCTCTCGGCGGGCACGGAGCTTCTTTCGAATCATTCTCTAGTCGATTAGTTTAATTTAAAATGATGTTTTAATTTTTGCATGAAGGATCTTGGTCTACGTATCCCATTGTCAAGTACAATCCTGCATCATGCATGTCCCTCACGTCAGTACATCATTGTTATCAATACTTTACTCTTCATTATAGATAAAGGTCCCACTGTACTGATTTTGACCTTATTAATAACTAGATGAAATGAGCTTATAAATGTTATAGTAGCGCAAGAATTGCTCACGTTTATGTAGTCCGTCTGGCTGGTGTAAGTTACGCTACGTGATTGAATAGACAAACTAAACATTATTTAAATATATATCACTTTGGCTCTAAAACTATATCCAACCCAATTTGAATATCGGAGTATGTTTTTAATACCTTTTCAACATGAGAGTATAATAATCTTATAGAATAATAAGTCTTAGTATCGAAAATCAGTCACCAAGCAAGATTGAATCAATATGGCCCACTGGAAGGTAAAAGTACAAATGAGTAGAGGCCATATGCTTGAATGTGATAACAGCATAAATTGCATTGGCCAACTTAGTATGAAAATAATGCAAACAAATATAATATACAATTAAAACTAATAATAATAGATCAATGTCAGCTTGGCGGTTTCGTGTGTACACTATTTTAAGATCTACAGAGATACAGCCACGTACTAGCCATACAGTATAGATCTTTTCTATACGATCAGAACACATCGTTTTGAGCCTGTGTGATATATATTGTGTATATGTGTGATGACGTAGGATAATTTGCATCCGCCGCATTGAGTAATATTAGTATCATAAAAAACTATTTATTTATGCAAAGCACATATAAGAGTTAAACACAACATTCTATGACTTTTGTGCTAAATATATTCAATAACTTATTTTGAAGTTACTTTGTTTTAATTGTTAATAAAGTCACAAGTCTTTAGATGGAGGGCTTTAACAATTGATATACTTGGTAAAAATATGTTTTTTTTTTCATTTCATTGAAGTAGTGATAAGGTCATTATCTTGTAGTCAGATCTTCATCTATTAGTTGTTGTAACTTTTAATCTAAATCTACCTTAAATGATAGTATATATATGCGTATTCTTAGAAATAAATAAATAACTAAACTAAATATTTGGTAAATTGGAAGGCTTGCTTTGACATCCGACACATTATTTAGTAAGAATCATCGTATTTAGGAGGCATTAGACAATAAACCATCAACAGCTTTGTGCTTAAATTACTGTATTTTTTGAACTAAATAACATTGACTTTAATGGATTGACGATAGCGATAAAAGAATTTTTGTTATTACTCTATATATTTCCGTCACTGGATGGATAAGAGTGACTCCTGATATGTTAGTGCGATGTTGTTATGCTCAGTAAACGAACACAATGGCTAACCAGCATAGATATTATAGCATCGATATCGTATCGTTGGGTTACCATTGTCCACATTCAGATACTCATCTGGCCGGACCACTGTAATTTCTACTCTGTGAAGAACTTTGTCAACTTTCATTTGCTGATGTGTTTTCTCATTCTATTCTCAAGGAACTGAATTCATTTCTCCATCACTCGATGCGGCCAATATAACAGTTAGGTTCCATACATCTAGAGGACGCACTGTCGTCTACCAGTGTTTTCCTGATATATTTGTGCCTCTTGTTGAAGTAAAACTTCTTTACGCACGCTTGACTTAGGGTGTAAGCTGGTGAATGTGTGATGAGAGCGTTACCAAAAGTGTGATCGAGCGAGGCGAACGGAAGTTGAGAGGTAGATATAAGTTTATGAAGATAGAAAGAGAGAGAGTTACGTTTCGTATATTACTGTAGGGGCAAGAGAGAGAGGTGCGAGCACAAATTTTCTTTCTCTCTATCTCTCATAGCGAGTTAAGTTTCGAATATCTAAGACACAGTGTAGGCCTATTGTTTGTATCACACTATGGAGCTAAAGAAGTTATATTTCCGTCGTGTGGTCTAAAGCACACTCGTTTTTTTTTTTATTAGTGTTTATTTCATATTGGGTAATACTTAATTTAGTTAATAGCTAATTAGCACTTTGGGTTTAAAGTATTGATGTTATAAGAAATATCTGTTATCTCTGACGAATTTAATTTCATGATAAATTTACTGAGCAAAGCAAAACGTCGGATCCACGTACCAGGATTCTCTTGAGACGTCTCGTCCACCTATTTCATATGATGTAATAAGATAGTAACGTGTAACATGTCAGTGGCCTGGGTGTGTCACCAAAAAAATGCAATTACTAAACGAGGTGTTAACAATTATACTTTCGTTGGTCACAAATTCAATTAATTATTTTTATTTATTTCTTTACAATCTGTATACGCAGATTATATGTTAAATATTCTATATAAATATTTTTATGTCACATAACCTACAGTTACGGTGTTGTTTGGTAGTTATTTATAGCAATGTTGTATTTTCTATAATAGACTACAGTAGAACATAGTAAATTTTGGTTATCTGACATAAAATGTGAATTCGCATTTATTTGAATAAATATGGGACTGCGATTATAGGTATATAATTGTTAACTTCGTTTAAAAATTTAAAATTTTGACTTGTGTTTTAAGTGTACTTAAGATTTTTAATTTCTAACGTTTAGGAGATTTAAACAGGCGCATTATTCATTCGTTGCCGTATAGTCCTACACGCCTGTTTTTAGTCTATTTAAAAATGTAATATCGTGTGTCTTTGGTGGGTGAGACGTCCAAGGAAATTATCAGTGTCAACTACAAGTTTATTAATGTTAATTGAATATATAACTTTGTTACATCAGCTATTGACACTTTATTATATTGAACGGTGATGTAAGCAGTAAGGGTTTACTCAATGATGTCACAAAAGACGTAGGACTATGTAATGTAAATTGTTTTGGGGAACTACAAGACTTATCAAGCTAAAATTTCTATTTAACAGATATGCATACAATCATTAAAAGTATTCTGACTTTTAGATATGAATTAGATTGAGAATACTTTTAAATCACAAGGGATTCGAATGGTTCATAGATAACCACTGTCTGTATTTTATTGTACCGTTTCAAAATATAGTTGTAAAGTTAGTTCTACAGTACGCAAAATTTATAGACAGATAATTAAAATATATTGGTTTACATTAATACACAAATTAGATATGTGTGCGAATTAATTGGAGAAAGATCATACTCATTGTACACGGATCGTAATCGTGTAACCCAGTCGTCATCGAGTTTGACAAGTTGTTATCTGTCGTGACTTACATTTAACATTCTACTCTACTTAGTTTAAAATTTTTATTATTATGATAAAATTTATTTTTATCACCCCTCCCTAATCCCCTACACAGACGAGGCTTAATAAGCTAACGATGAGTGCGATGACTGAATTTCAAAGAGTTATCCATCCACATCTTGACGGTCTTATAGAGATGCGGGTCCGATGACAGAATGCAAAAGTCCTAAAGTAAAAATCTAAGGACTGCCTTAGAGACTGGCATTCTGTCATCGGACGCATTGTTAGCTTTCATCATCAATTACCACGTTTAATGTTCTTTTCGTTTGATAATTGCTCTCCCCTAGCCAAGAGGCTTTCGGTGTCTAGACTCAAGTAGCTACCGGGAATTCTGTTACCGAATATCGTTATACTTGAATGAAGAACGAATTTGGACAATTGTACTCGTGAACTAACTATTGTATTCCATCAAATTGTCTAAAATATAAAAAATCTGTAATCAATGTAATAGCAGTCCTGTTATAAAAATGACGTATTAAAATTGTGCTTCGATATATAGGTTGTGCACAAAAAGGATGGGTCTTCTCATAGACAACACAGGCTGACACACGTGTCTGCGGCCGCATTGAGGCATAAATATGCTATTTTAGAACACGAGTTACGACTGCAGGTACGTATTACAGTCATTAGATGTTAAAAAATTTGAAAAATAAATCTACAACTTAACGTTTTCTTCCTAACGTAAGGATTTGTAAACGGATTGCACCCTGTGAGTGGTGATCAACAATGTACCAATATGCCGAAATTACATTGCGCTTATCGTAAAGGTGAATCTCGATTGGGCCAGTTATCGGCTATAGCCGAAAAGCTATAGTCGGCTATGTTCGAAAGTATTATAATGCTTTAGATGCATTTTTAGAGAGGCGATAAACGCGCACCCATAACAACGTGATGGAAAGTACGTGCCTTCCGTACAGTACGATTTTCGTTCATTCCTCAAGTGCATATCGCGATACGTTCGTGTATTTTTTGTATTGGTATACCCATATAATATGTGCGAACGTAAATTAAATCGCAACACCTCCGCCACGTAATTTCGGCATAGTGTGGGACTTAACGCTTCTCGTCAGATACGCAGTCAGTCAAATACGTAATTCACCAGAATACGCACGTTCACAAAAACGCAACTCTTCAGACATGCTGCTGGACAGATACGCAGCTCGATGGACATTCAACTCGTCAGCTACTGGACAGACACGAAACTAAGACACGCATCTCGAGAGACACGTACAACCTATACCGTTTTGGCTAGTTTCATAAAACTTGCATCTCAAATAAAACTACATTTTTTTAAGTAAATAAATAAAAAAAATATTGAGGGACAAATTACACAGCGCCATCTAGCCCCAAAGTAAGCGAAGCTTGTGTTATGGGAACTAGACAACTGATAAACATACGTAAATACATTTTTTGTAAATACACACATATTATACATAGAAAATACCCAGACCAAGACAAACAGACATGTTCATGCACATAAATGTTTGTACTGTGTGGGAATCTAACCCACGAGCGTTGGTGGCAAAGTAGCGTAACAGCGTTTTTTACCACTGCGCCACCGAGCCCGTCGTTGAAATTAAATTGAAAAGTGTACAAAAGAATACATTTATAGTGAAAATAAAATATAATTTATTATTATTGCCATTCTTGATTATTCTTATTGTTATTTATGCAACTGTTGTATAGTGTGGGGCGTTAAATACGAATGTGATGATAATTGTATCACATTGATGTAAGTAAGTTCTTTATTGTGTATGAAAAGGCAAGGTAACAAAAAACAGGTCTTATTGTTGATTACAAAAAGTAACACTTGATCCTGATTGACCTTTTCAGGCGTATACACATTTATGGTATAGATATTACAATGTTTAATACCTATTTTATTTTACAGTTGCGTACACAATTTTATCTACTACACCCATGACGTAAATCCTCTTTATAGGTTCTGAAACCACAGAGTGTTTCAGAGAGAGAGAGGCAGTGTTGGAACTTTGTTTTTTTACTGGTAAAACTGGGTAAATTACTGGGTTAATACAATACAAGGTAGAAAATATTGTTATTTAATGTAATAATTGTTAACTGTTTCTATACTATAATTACGGATAAATATCTGCCAAGATGCATATTCGACTTAGTAGAGATCTCTCTACGAGGTTAAGTGCCTGTCCACTTGCGAGACAGACGAGTTAATTTGTCTATTGAGTTGCGAATCGGACGAGTTGAGTTTTTGTTTCGAGATATTTTTATTTTTGTACGTCGGGAGTCATACGGCCTATCTGATGTAAAGCGGTTATTATCTATTGTGACCTCACTCACACGCTGGAACACAACGAACCTCCGAGGGAGTTGTTATTTGGCTGCTGTTTTATGTGAGGTGTAGAACTTTCCCAGACGGGCTGCTCTGATGCCTACCTCTAAAAATCTATCTCTTAAAATCTAGCGAATCCCGTATTTCAGTACCTGCGTATCTGAGAAGCGTCGACTCTATACGCTTAAATACACCACAAATTTTTCATTACGCTGTTATTGCATATATTGTTGGTATTGTAATAGTGAATATGTTTCTAGAAATCGCTGAGCGAAGAGTGCGAAGATCTGGGCGTAGATTCCCCATCCGCATCAGAACTGTTTCCAGAAGCTGAGCTGCTTTTCGCTGCATCGCCAGCCCACGACCACACGACCCAAGATCAAGTTCATCATCAGTCACACACGCGTTAGTTTTCCTTTTTTTTCTTCTAAAAGTATTTTCTATTCCTACCCAGTATGGCAGAGAGAGAGAGCATGAAAGTAGAATAAATTGTGGTTGAGATGCGAGCATTGCGTAAAATTTGTGGCGTAACGCCTGCTGACCGCTTTCGCAATGATAATGTAAAAAAGAGAGTTAGTTGGTCTGAAAGGGAGTGTCATGCTCCGTTGGTTCGTACATGAATAAAGAATGCAGAATGAACAGATATATAATGCGTAAGTAGATCGATGTAGGAGTCGGCTCTTATATAGTTCTATATAGTGGATGACCAAGACTCGCTTACATGACCAAAATGGTCGTGTTTTATCGGAAGGTGATATTGGTAGGCCTAGGAACCGCCGTGAGTGCACGAAAAGAATGTAAAAGCTCAATTCTCTCTGTCTACTCCTCAAGGGACCTGGTGTGAAGATATATACATACATAAAGTATATCCATTGGAAATTAAAAAAAAGTGTTAGTACTCAGTAGAGGACTATAAACAGTAGTTTAATTAGTACAGTTCAGTAATTGACCTTTTTTAGGAGTAGTGATAGCCCATTAGATAAATAACCGGCCTATTGACCTATTGGTCTCCGGTTCGACTCCTGGCGTGTACCACTAAATTGGTGTTTTCGGATTTATGTATATTTTTGTAATTATCACTTGCTCAGCGGTGAAGAAAAACATCGGTGAGTAAAATCCGCACGTCTTAAGAAATAATATTTCGAAAGTGTGACCTTACTTAAGTAAGGTCTTGTTTTCCCTCTGGATTGTGGAGGTCAGGGGGTAGCTCCATGTAAAAATCGGCCAAGTGCGAGTCGGACTCGCGCTTGAAGGGTTCCGTACGTCACGCGTTGTTGTATGGGAGCCCCCCTTAAATATTTGTTTTATTTTAATTATTTATTCTTAAAGTGAATATATAACTAAATATTCTGATAATATTTCAAGCGTCTACCTGTGGGCCAATTCTGCTAAATAACTGCAACTGCACGTTTACGCCTGTCACTTGAGTCGTGCAGGAATAGTGCAGTGCCGATAGGTGTATTCTACTAAAATATCCTGCACTGCAACTGCGCTGGAACTGCGCGTATGCTGCACTGCAACGGCACTGCAACTACGCTGCAACTGTGCGTATCCTGCAAGTAAACTACTTAAAACCTGAAATGTTGCCATATTTCAATCTAATAAAACTGAATTTTTATTTAATGTTGACTCCTATAGTTTCACTACTGACCTTGGTTGCCGGAGTGGAGGTATTTCTAACCGAAAAGAAACTTTACTAATTATTTTTATCCACAAACATCTCCCAAAACAAAGCAAATATAATTCACCGCCTCAGAATATTAATTTCACTTCGCAAAAGTTGCTCAAGAGTAACGTTAACAAAACTGCAAGTAAACTCCTTCAAAACGTCTGTCACCGGTATACAAATGTCAAAACAATTTATCAGAATACGATTATATTGCAGGAAACGTGCAGTTGCAGTGCAGGTTTTTTAACAGAATAGCGATTCATTTACTGCAACATTCCTGCAACGTCGCTGTTCTCGGATCGTTTAACAGAATACCGAAACGTCAAAATGTACGCATTTTGACACACGCCGCGCTGCAGTGCAGTTGCAGTTTTTAGTAGAATCGGCCCACTGTTACCGTTATCAATATTAAGCAAAAACGAGCAAGAAAATCACGTTTCTTGTATGGGAGCCCCCTTAAATATTTATTTTATTCTATTTTTTAGTATTTGTTGTTATAGCGGCAACAGAAATACATCGTCTGTGAAAATTTCAACTGTCTAACTATCACGGTTCATGAGATACAGCCTGGTGAGTGATGACAGACGGACGGACGGACAGCGGAGTCTCAGTAATAGGGTTCCGTTTTACCCTTTGGGTACGGAACCCTAAAAACCAGTATCTTCGCCAAATCCTTAGGCTTATGTAGCGGACCCCGCCAATCCTAATGAATTAGGAAACGGCATAATGTTAAGAAGTATGATTGGCCTTTTCGACATAATTACCACTCCTCGTGTTAGTGTTCTAGCTTCGTCACTTAAAGATTACGTACAGTGTGCGCCTCGCTACATGACATTTCCAGTGGTTTTGAAGACCTGCTGCGAGATAACTCGCGAAGTTAGCAGTCGTATAAGTGACTCATTCTACTACTTATATGTATATTACCAGAGGGAGACTTTGTACAAAAGTCGTCTGCATGGGTACCTCTGTATCACCTATTTCTACCGCCAAGCAGCTATATGTATGTAGCTGTGTTCCGGTTTGAAGGGTGAATATGGCGGAGAAATTACTGGGTACTGTGACGAAACATCCTTAGGTCACAAGATTGGCAGCGCGAGTAACATTCTCGTGGTGGTCAGTAGGCTGCAGTGACCGCCTATTGAGATCTATTCGCCGCGGCAACGAGCACGTCAGCCATTGTTGTGATTGCGTTCGAAGTGTATTTTTACCACGGGCATAGTTATCCTGCTCGTACTCTATAGCCAGGGATCAGTGATCATTGTCGCAAAAAGAGCTCGTCGAATGCGAAAGTGAACCCTTCGGAATCAAAGTTCCTATTATCTTTCATAAACAGAATTCCTCGCGAGTTAAGCCATAAAGAAAATAGTTCAAAAAGCAAAAATATAATTTTACATATTTTGGTTTTAAAAACGGGATTAGCATATACGGAATAAATAAAGTAAAATATAAGCTATTAATTGTGCAGGCAAGTGCAATTATTTGGGAGCTTTGAAATGACGAATGTCACGCAACGAATTACAAACGTTAGGTCTGTAGCAGAAGAGTGACTTTTATTTGCTGTTGAGACATTTGTAGTCACATTTTAATCGGTAATATTTGGTTGTACGAAGTCACCCGATGGCACCTCTGAGTCGTGTCTACTGTTGTTCAGGAACGCCGTTCCTATATGAAATCTATATGTTTGTCTGTGTATGCGGTGTGTCTGTGGCTTTTTTTCGAATATTCGAATTTTGACTTCAGATTCGGATTCAGCATAAAAAAGTAGAATAGGAATGTTCAGGAACACCGTTCCTATTTCTTAAGGAACATGGTCAAAATGGCCGTCAACTAAAATAAAAAAAATTCAAATATAATTGACGCTTGCGCATTCTCAACTGGTTTTAGTATGGAGTGTTATGAAATTCCATTCTTTTTACAGCTCAACCAACAATACTTAACCAAAGCTGCATACCACAGCCGGACATGGACGATCAGATAGCGACAGATCAGCTCCTCCAAAGGGACATGCACGACGACCGCACTGACATCAACCTTGGCCTGGAGGACGTGGGAATCGTCACAGTCAGCGAGGACGGCATGCAGGCTACCATCCAGTTGGATCATGAGGAGTTCGCGAAGTCGCATCCTAACACCACGTTTCACAGCGAGCCTACGGAAGAGGGAGAGGTATGGCGCCTAAACATTTTTTCTATCGTGATTTTCCTTACAAAACCGGCAATTCACTGCATGAACGTACTCTGCCAAATGACAAACATCAGATCTGAACCCAATTAAAAGCGCCCAAAACTTAAGAGGTCGAGTGTGGAAGAAGCGAGAGTATAGATATGGGAGGTATGTTTGGATCGATGGAACCTGGCGTTCCATAGTCTCTGCCTACCCCAATGGGAGACAGGCGTGATGATATGTATATACGAATCTCCTGCCATGAGGGCTGCCGACAGCTGCGTGGCTATACTATATTTCAATTACGTAGAGCCCATAACGACTCTACATGAACATACTCTGCACGTTCACGTATATAAATAAATGTGTTCAGTTTTTGTCTAAGAAAGCTTTCAATAATTCAAGGAGTATCACTAACGCCTATTGGTAGCCTCACTTGCATGAACACACCTCCAGGGAGTTTGTATTTGGTTACGTCTTCTTTTGTTATACAACATCGGGAAGCATACAAACATACGGCCTACCTGATAAAGTAAAGTGGTTACCGTAGACTATGAACGCTTGAAATACACTAAGCCGATACCATGCCACCTCTGCTGCTAACACAGCATCTCATTAGGAGCTTACTGGAGACCTCATTCACACGCAGGAACACAACAACCCTCTAGGGAGTTGTTATTTGTGAGGTGGAGGTACTTCCCTAGACGGGCTCCTTCAATGCGCCCTACCTATCTTCATTCTGTAAGACGGGAGGACATAGGAACTACTTTCCCAGTCGTGGTACTTATATGTACTCGCTATGCCTAACCACTCGTTCACAGGGTGCACCACCTACTGAGGAGGTTGGCTTTTTTTTTTCATTTATTGACAGAACCACAAACAGGTTTACAATACAGCTGACATCTTATGACATAACCTAAAATTATTATTTTTATTGTAAACCCAACATAATTGTTACAAATAATACGCTAACATGCACAATTATAACTATATAAAACGTTTACAAATATTATTTATTCTGTGATTCTATTTGTGATTATGAATTTGTGTGTTTAGCGAGGTCGTGTTGATTGTGTGTATGTGTGCGTATAAGTGTCAACATGTGTATAATGTGTTTTAGGTTGGGGTCAGGAGCCTTAGAAACCGACGAACGTGCATGAAAAGAGCTATGAATGTTAAAGAAACGAGTGAGGTGTGCAAGGGCCGAGCCATGTGGCGCTCAGTTCTCTCTGCCTACCCCGCAAGGGACGTGGTGTGAAGGTATAGATAGATAGAAATTGAAGTAGAGATACTTGTTGGTTTGGCTTTGGCTCTTATATAGTTGTGTGTGAGGACGTATTTCTTACCCTGTATCATTTTACAATATAAGTGGTGTCCTCTGTACGTACGCACTAGGTACTATAAATTTTGGTTCACTAAAGTGCTTGTAATATAATAAATGTGAAACGTCTGTAGGCCAATTCTACTAAAAAACTGCAGCTGCACGTTTACGTCTGTCATTTGAGTCGCGCAGGATAGTGCAGTGCCGGATTCTATTAAAAATTTCTGCACTGCGACTACGCTGCAACCGTGCATATCCTGCAAATAAAGTACATGGCACCTGTTATGTTACCATATTTCAATCTAATAAATTGAAATTTTTCTTAATGTTGTCTCCTCCAGATTCAAGCTCCACTGCCCCTGGTTGTCAGCCTGGATGTATTTTTAACTGAAATGAAGCTTCTTAATCATATATTCACACAAACATCTCGCAAAACAAAACGGATGTTTTGTAATATAAATCACCTCTTCAGAATATTCATTTCACTTCGCAAAATTTGCTTAAGACAACGTTGACTGCAGCCAATAGGATTTATGGGTGGGTGTATCTTGAGCTTCTTCGTGCTTTGGAGGGCACGTTAAGCGGTCGGTACCGGATGTTCTCGATAGATTATAGTTGTTAAGCTAAGTCATTAGCCCTCGGGCGGGTGGCTTGAAAACCTCCACCAATCCGTATTTGAGGAGCGTGGTGGAGTATGGTTGAAGGGTGACCCGTATCCCTGCAGTGTGTAAGGGTGGTGTGTCAGTAAGGGTTGATGTGGGACATCACCTTGAACAATTACATAAATTGTGTAGAAGTAATGAAATGATTTTGCATAATAACTCAACTCTCCCCTATTGGCTAGTTCAAATCAATATCGCGTCACTTATCGGCTTATTGATTAATATTTCCTCCCATTGGCCAATAGGCTCGAATTACTAAGATATTTAGGCACTAAAACACTACGTTTTTGTGAGTGAGGGGTGCTTTTATGCGCTATCAAGTGGTGTATTAGCTAACTGGTTCTCACTACTGTTGTTTGTTGTTTTCAGATACAACCTTTTACGATAACAGGCCTCAAAGGTAGGCACATTACATCAACTATTTTCCATTCCAACCGCGCGCCAGCTACGGTATTAATGACTGCGCCACAAACCACGGTCATCTCCCAGGCTACCGGCGAAGCGAGCGGCGGAATTAAATACATCAATACAGACATTGACAACATGATAAATTCATTGCCATCCACACACGGCAACATAAACTTATCATCAGTGCTCGTCAAAGATGACGGCCTCACCAGGTTCGACAACATTTTGAACGACACCAGGGAACTGCACCTCACTAACACAGCATCGGCTATAGTCCATTCCACTGGAAACGCCACGCAGGTTATCAGAAGAGTGTGCTATGACGACAAGAGGGATAGAGATACAAGTTTCCTAATGGACGAACCGGACGCGCTCATTGCTGGTGATGACGCCAAAATGGTAGGCGAGGACAGTTCTAGAGACGCAACCCTAGAGTCTATGACGGGTGATGTGGACGATGATAGGTCGTCTCCGGAACGACATACTGAATTGTTTTGGGAGTCGAACTCTGCCTCTGAACGATCGGAGAGCAGAAGACCGCTGGACTTCAGCAGTGACAGTGACAAATGCTGCAAAAGTCCATCGTACGACGAAACTAATTCGACAGATTCGAGCGGTGTCGGTACGCATATGAGATTGGATTCGGTTATAAAGGAAGCGAGGGGTATAGACAGGAGTGGAAGTGCGGACGGATCTTCAGCGGACGATACGCATCCACCACTGCGCACGTATCCGCCGAAACGAATGTATCACCCGCTAGACGGAGACATGGAAAGGAGTTTGACGGGAAAGACTCGAGCCGGGGAACGGTCGCCAGATTTGGAGATACGAAGGCGGGCGTCCGGGCGCGGCGTAGTGAAGCGAGGCTGCCACTGCTGCAACGGGTCCCCAGCTCCCCCCAGACCAAAGAAATCCCGTCAAAGAAAACCTACGCTGGACTTTAGCACACATTAAACTCGATTTGACACTATTGTGATTTTTGTACTTTAGCTGCGGTGGCCGACGGCGCTCTTTCCCAGAAGTCACCGCACGCCAGACTGAACTGCGATCTCGTTCTGATGAGGTTTCACTTTTTTAGGTGTAAAATAATGAAAAAAATTGTTGAAATTGTTTTGTATATAATTTTATAAGTATAATACCGGTAGCTAAGTTCGCAGCGGACTGTGTAAGCGATTTGTTAATGTTTACTTACTTTGAGTTTAGTTGTTCCTTTAGGCGTTATTTATATTTTTATAAGTTTACTACATCGTCACCTATCAGTTCAAATCCTTGAAAATTCTATGTATGCGATTTTAATTTCACTGTAAAAATTTTACTTCATGTAATATATCCATTATACATATTATAATAGATATGTAACTGTATAATAAATATATTTCTATAGGTTACGTACATTATAGGACAAGTGTTTTCGTTAGTGATTACTGGCCATACTCAAATGTGAATTTAATCGTCTTAGATATAGAGATGTATTTAATTTTGAGACATAGCCCTCGGCGACGACGCGAGACTGACCCGGTGGCGTTCCGGTCGCTGCGGCGTCGAGCTCTGCTGTTGTATTCGGTTGACTGTGTTACATTGCGTAGTTTTAGTTGTAAGCTACTTCCACGTGACTGCACAAATTGTCTACGCGCGGCATCGAACCGTAGCCGATCGCGTTCTTTTGAGATTGCGTTTATTCGATGATATCGTAACCTCCGTGCCAACGTATCTTGACGCGGTACTAGTGCTCGACTTCTTTTCCAAAGTTAACGCTGTATTTAAATAAAATTGTAACGTTTAATAGTAGCGATGTGTTAAGCTAGTGTGAATTTGATATCCATAGTATAAACGTTGTAAATATTTCGTCCCGGACTGGCGGGAGTATCTAGTCACTATAGTACCGGTATGATTAGAGTATATGTCCCTCGTAGATCCAGGGCGGTCTCGGGGCCTCCGTCGCTGGCTTACTGTGTGGCTTAAAGCCGTATTTAATTTGTTTTCTTGCAGTATTCAACCGCTTGTGTATATAAAATACAGTATGTGGACGACCGTATCTTTGCAACCGAAGTTGTCGGCGTATTATCGCGAGATTCATTCCGAATTTGTAAATAGCTAGGGACTAAGCGTTCTAGCGAATTTAGTGAGAACGGCCGCGAGCCGTATTATAGTGAAAATTATTTGGAAATTGTGCACTAACCGGGCCGGAGTTGATTAACCCATAGTTCAGAACTTCAATGTAGCCCTAAGATAGATTATTAGGTAAAAAAAGAGACGAGCACGCGTTTGAGTGCGCCGTGCGTAACGCAGGCATTAAACATTAAATATATCCAGTGTTCCGATTATAGTTAGCTGTGAGTATATCGAAACATTCATTGATGTCGTTTCTGTTCTTGGTAAATCAACTTTCTGCCGTTTCTAAACGTAAGGTTCAAATTTTTTATATAATCCAGTATGTTGTTATTGTTCGATAAATATTGTAGGCGATATGACCTCCGATATTAATGTCATACATACAGTATTGCAAAATGCGTTTTTTGTTATATTTTTTCATTTAGAATTTTTAGTTTGGTTAGCTGTAAAAACTAATTATTAGTGTTTAGTTTTCATTATTTTTTTTCATTCAATTGACTGTGTTTCGTAATTATGTAAAATTATTTTTAAAAGTGCTACAGGAGAATGATCATTAAAACTTATCTATTAAAATGTTTTATTGTTTTATTTGTTACATAATATATTTTATCGAAAGGACATGCGAGTTGACTGTAGGAGAAGTATTCTTGCATATTTCCATCTCGTATATGTCGAGTCGTAATTATTTTATTGATGGTCGATATTAAGGTTCTAATAACATTACCGGCCATTGAGAGTATAAGAGTTTTAGAATTTCGTATACGACCGTAGGAGGCTGCGGTAATCCGAAAATTAAATACACGGAATGCTTCGAAAAACGCGCTACATGTGTATATGTATATTGGCGAACCCGACAGACGTCTCGCCCGTTGGATAATACTCAAGTGTGTCTTTTGAAAGTACAAGCAATACTTGGGGGTCGTCGTCGTCCCACACTGCGTGCACCGGTATGGGGACGCTATTCGAGAACGAGGGCCACGTCTCAGTTCCGTATGTCATCACTGGCAACACACACTGTTCGAAGACCTTACTCTTCAGACGTTGAGGTATTTTGGACGAGAAGATGTGTCTGAAGTTTCCCGGAAAGCTGCCCAGCCGAGTTGGATCCGTCTGTTGACCTCTCGGTCGAAGTTGGACCTATCTAATTAAATAACCTGTCCTAGGTAAACATATTCGTCAATAACTTCGAGTAGTAATCACGGTTAGTGCTTCTAACCATAATTAGCCTAGGTGTGACATGGACATTTGATATGATCTTAGTCTTATCCGTGTTCGTCCTGGGACCTGCCTGGTTAGAAACATTATTGGGGTCATGAGCATAGCGCTAAGTTCCTCCAGCGATTTCGCCATGAGAACTATATCGTCGGCAAATCGAAGGTGACTTATGTATTCAATTTCAATTCAATTCGTATAAGTGCAATGTGAAGAGTTTCGGGGATATGACATCACCCTGTCTTACACCTTTTTGCACTTGGATCGGTTTCGTACTCTGGTCCTGTACTCGGATACACATCGGTGCCTTACTCTACAAGCACTTCAACGCTTCGATGTACCTATAGTCAATTCGGCATTGCTGGAGAGACTGTAGCACCGCCCATGTCTCAACGGAATCGAAGGCCTTTTCGTAGTCCACATACGGCAAACATAAGGGCAGATTATACTCCTCAGTCTTCTGTATAATCTGGCGGACGGTACGTATGGTATATCCACGGTGCTAAAACCTTTTCGGAATCCGGCTTGTTCGGGAGGCTGGAATTCATCAAGTCTGCGTGCGAGACGGTTTGTGATGACTATCGAAAACAGTACATAAACGCGGCTCAGAAGCGACATCGGCCCATAGTTCTTCAAAAGAGTATCACCCTTTTTGAAGAACAAGACCAGGCTTTTGCTCTACGCTTCCGGTGTTTCACCGGAGTGTATGACGGAATTAAATAGCTTCTGAAGGACTACAAGTATCGGCTTTCCGCCCGCTTTCAGAAGCTCCACCGAATTTCGTCCTCACCCGGTGCTTTCCCATTTTTAAGCTGCCATACGAATCTCGTACAGACTGATGTCCGGGATATCTTGGGGTCTTCTATAGAAGACAAAAATTTTCGTTTCGTGTGGCCGCTAGGCTACTCCAGCTCCTTCGAGTGGCCGCTACCGATTACCACTTCAAGTGATATGTACTATACTTTTGAGAATGAAGGTATAATTTAAAAACTGCCCAACCTTTAGCATGGAAACTCAACACTGCCGACCGCTGCCACTCCGTATGGATCGACCCTCATCGTCATTTTGATAAGAAAGTATATGGCACACTGATGTTCATATTTTTTAAAACAATCTCACCTGTACCCTTGTTGTCGTACCCTTCTAATTAACCAAGCTCTGAAAGAAGGTATAAACATGAAAGGTAAGAACGACCTCACGAAATACTGTTGGTATGTTTCTGCGAGTGAGTGAGGTAGAGGTGATTCTTGATGAGCTGCCGTGTTGGCAGCGGTGGCAACGCGCAACGTTGTGTTGTAAACGTTCGTAGGCTGCGGTAAGCAGATTACAACAGGCGGGCCGTACGTTTGTTTTCCTTCCGGAGTTGTATAAAACAAAATGGCTTTATAGTTGCATCATCCTGGAATAATCATCTTCACGCCAATTAAAATTAAAAAAAGGAGCTGTAGATAAAAATAAAAATTCATGGGTAAGGCTCGTATAATTGTCTCTATTTCATACACATGACTGCCGAAACGTAGTATATAGATGGAAGAGGTTTGATATAATCTACGAGCAGCCTGCTGTACACCGACTACAAAGTGAACTGAGTATGCAGCTGACAGTCTCGATATACTCGTAATTCCATCGAATGTACTACTTTATCCATACTAAATATCATTTTACAGCTGCTGTGCAATTGAAATGCAGATCATATGAGAATCCTAAAACGAATTCTGCAAATTAAATATTCTTTACGTCTGAGATCATCAAATCTCCGTCTATAACTAATTTAAACATTCAATCTCCTATCAGACCATCATTATTCCACTTTCGGCTATCCTTTATTCTCTTCATTACACTAAGAACTTCTATCCTAAATTCAAGTCTTTCATCCTCACTGTACTTCACAATTGTAGGCAGCAAAGACGCGAAGAATGCTTCATCTTCATTCATTATTCTTGGATCATGACTCTCGTCTACTTCTACGAAATCTAGTTCGTTTGTCTCATCTTTGTTGGATTTACTAGGAAAAATCTCGTCTACCATATATTCAGATCTTTTGGACCTTTTCCTAAAACTGTATTCGTCTTTCGATTTGCTTGGTATTGTGTTTGGGACGTATTCGTCATCGATTTCCTCTCTTTTAGATCTCTTTTTAGGGTGGGATCTTTCTACTGTCTCTTCTTTAGGTGTTGGGATGGCGTAGTCTTCTGTATATTCGATTCCTTCTTCCTCGGGTAAAATCTTGGTTAAGAATTTAAGGTGGTTGTATAGAACGTACTTTCGCTTAGGTTTTCCCATTTTAGTCTTGAGAGATTTCACGAAGGTGTCCCGTATGTTTGTCCACTTGTTCAGAACGTGCTCCCCTGAAATTGTGAGATAATAGAATGAAATTTGTGAGTTCATTAGTTAAAAAGATTAGAAACAAACGTACGAGTAAGGAGTTGAAGATTGTAGTTATGGGTTTTGCACCCCGACACACTGTTCAACTCAAAGAGTAGTTCAGTTGGAAAGCAGTGATAGCCTAGTAGATAAGAACCGGCCTTGTGACTAACAGATCCCCGGTCATCCTGGCATGTACTACTAAATCCGTGTTTTAGGATTTATGAACATATTTGTAATTTTTTAATTATCACTTGCTCGGCGTTGAAGGAAAACGTGAGGAAACCGTCGCACGTCCAAGACATTGTATTTCGAAAGATGTGTGATCTTACCTAAGAATAATCTGGTTTTTCCTCTGGTTGGAGGAGGTCTGATGGCAGTCTCTTCATGTAAAAATCTGTATCTTTGCCAAATCCTTAGGCTTAGGTAGCGGACTCCGCCAAACCTAATGAATTAGGAAAACAAGATAACGCTATGAAAAAGAGAAGAGACACAGTTCAACTCAAAACCTTTGTTTGAGACGTCACATAGAGCCGAGACCTGGCTCATGGCATGGCACGTGGTAGAATTGTATCTCATTCAATTGGAGCTGTTTGGATAAGGTTGTCGTGTTTCTACGAGTCAGTAAGGTAAAGATTAAGTTGCTGTGCTTGCAGCGGGGCTGGTAATGGCACGCGATACTCTCTGGGTTGCAGGGATGAAGGATATCCTGTAGAGAAACGACAAATTTTAAGTAGCAACTCAATTGACCACTATTAAAATGTTATCACATTGGTCAGTAGGCTCAAATCGGTACGCTATTAAGGCGTTAAAACGCAACATTTTGCTGGGCGCGGGATGTCCTCATGCGCAGTTAAATGATTTATTGGTTGATGGTTGCAGGCGTCCTTAGCTATGATAACCACTACATCAGAGGGGCCGTTACTTCTTCATCTTCCGATGTTGTACATATATATATATATATATAAATATAGTTTTATCAGGAGGCGATGTCAGTGTCGGTGAGTCCTAGAAACTTTGCTTGAGAGCACTGAATGTTAAAGCGAAGCGAATGTTAAAGTTAGGTGTGTACACCTAATATTCTTTAACATTTTCTCTTTTAACCTAACTAACCTAGCGCCACGTGACTCGGTCCTTACAAGGACCCAGGGATAGGAGGTAGGGGGAGGAGACAGGAGATAGGGCGCATCAAAGCGGCCCGTCACGTTAGTCCTCGGTGCCGGCTATTGTCGATAGATTACAGTCGTTTAGCTAAGTGAGTGGCCTTAGGGCGGCTTGAAATCACTGGCCTCCGCCAATTCGCAGTTGTGCAGCGTGGTGGAGTAGACTCTACACCTCCTCGGTTGAAGGGAGATCGGTATCCCTGCAGGACGCGGCATATCTGATGTGAAGCAGTTACTGTGGCCTATGAACATTTTCAATTCAAGAAGTATCGTTGATGCGTTGCTACGCTGGTAGTGTGCTGGTCACTTCACTCACTCACAGCTTGGCAGGAACAAAACGACCTTCCAGAGACTTATTTGGCAGTGGCATGTAATGTAAAGAGCTTGAAGAAAATAACCTATGGAGAACCGATGATAATAATTTTGCGTAGTAACTCAATTCAATACGGGTCAGGGGGAAAATAGTATGCCCAGCACTTATTGGTTAGTTCACGGATCATCATCGCGCCACTTATCGACTTATTGGTTAAAATATCCTTCCGTGTTGATGGAATGGCAGAGATATCTAGGCTTGAAAGCACAACGTTTTGTGAGCGCGGGATGCCTTCATGCGCAGTCAACTAGTTTATTGGTTTGTGGGTAAAGAGGCACTTCCTCCGTCGAGTTGCTTATAAAATATTACTTTGCCCTACATTTTTTGGGATGTTTTTTACCGAGATCTCTTAAGTTGTGGAGTAAACTCCTTGCCGAGGTTTTCCCTAGGGACTAGGTACAGTATGGGGTTAGTCACAAAAGACGTAAACAAATTCTCACAGGTTCGACAACACACCAGTGACACCCTGGTGTTGCACTGTCCATAAGCTACTATAACTACTTACCATCAGGCAGGCCGTATGTTTTTTTCACCTTTGTGGTACAAAGTAGTCTGTAATTTATAGTATTTTCCTTTTTACTGTTTTTAAAGGAAAAATATTAAAAAAATAAATTATACTACGTCGGGGGGCTTGCAAGCATACGGCCCACCTGATGTCAAGCGGGTACCGTAGCCTATTAACGTTTGCGATATATTAAATATCACGCGCGCGATACCTCCTCTGCTGCTTACACAGCAACTCCTTGTGAGCTTACTGGTGACCTCACTCACACGCAGGAACACAATAACCCTCAAGGGAGCTGTTATATGGCTGTGGTTTTCTGTGAGGTGGAGGTACTTCCCCAGAGAGGCTGCTTTAATGCGCCCTACCTCTTTTAATATTAATATGATAATTTTACTACTGTATGGAGACCCACTTATCGTAAGTAGGAAATAATTCTAGAAAAAACATTTTAGGTCTTTACAAATTAGTCTAGATACGTTTAGCTGGCATCGATGACAATAAATATACGTTTTTATACGAGTCTCTTGGACTACTTATCATACAATTCCATTAGAGATGCGCCGAGTACTCGGCGATTACTGGGCACTCGGTACATTTTATAGTACCTACTCGTACTCGGCCGAGTAACTCGTTTTAAAAACGCCATAAGATGCAATAACTTTTTACATTAAATTTTAACAATAAATTACATTAATCGATTAGAGTAATCGATTAACGTAATTTATTGTTAAAATATTCTTTTTGAAAAGAAAGAAGAAAGATAATGTTTATTTAGACGTAACACAACACTATACACACATTAAACAACATACAATAAGTAGTGAAGCAATAATAGGGCTGTGTGACGGTCTACTTTTCTTAATGTTCTTTTCGGTGTGTAAGGACTGCGTCTTATGGCGTTCCGTTCTCTCTGCGCCTCGTGAACGCGATTTAATACCAGTGATGATGGTGATTCTATTCGTACATTACCAGTAATATACTCTACCCAGCAAAAACCAAGAAGTATACGTAAGATTTTTGAGTTGATTAAAGAGAAAATTAATTATACATCTGCGATTTCGAAATTGCTTAAATAAATGGTATAAAGACGGTCTTTCAATAAAGCAGTGAAAATGCAAAAAATAAATAAAAATAAAAAAACATTTTTCGTTTTAGGTATTACGTTACGAGTTTTAATCGTTTTGGATTTTAGACCTTTGGTGTTGTACCTAGACATTTTTCGTTTTATATATTATACGTCACAGGCAATACGCCCTTCAGAAATATCGCTATTTTGCGTTTTATACTTTATACGTTTCAAGCATTATGTGCTCTAGGAATTTTACTACATAGGCATTTTGCGTTTTTAACATCGCGCCCACGAGGTCTCTCTGCCTACCCTGCAAGGGACCTGACGTGAAGATATACATGCATTCACACATATTCTTTTCTCATTATGGCGACAACAGAAATTAATAAGATTATTTAATTTAGGTAAATAAAATTTAATTATTTAAATCATGGAAATGGAAAATGGTGTGAAATCTCAAATTAATATTGGAAGTTAGAAGAGTCAAGTTATGCTGCAGGAATAATAACACTGCACTTTCTGGCTTCGAGTGCCACGAACCGAATAAGTCGGCCGAGTACACGGTTCCGTACATATAAAACCGAGTAATACTCGGCACTTGGTTACTCGGTAAATTGTGTACTCGGCACATCTCTAATATTTTCCATCAAATTACCGAAGATAAAAAAATGTCTATCACAATATCTTCCGTCATTCGAAGGTGAAAAACATAAAGTCTTTACTTATTGTTATTTAAAAGGTTTAATTTCAATAAAAAAATTCAAACATAACAACGATAGTAGGTAGTTCTCAACAACCACTACGAAAATAACTATTGCGAACCATGAAAACAAGTCACATCGTCAGAGAAAACCGTATAGAGTTTTGCTATGTTTGGAAGAACATCAAACTTTTAAATTTAGTTCATATTCAAAATAAACACTTCAAATAGACTCGAGTGGTTCTAATCTATTACAATGCAACATAGTAAAGAAACCACAGGCCGTATACAAAAAATCAACTTATACCTTATTCTATAATTGTATATCTGTCTTTATTCCTTACCCGTCAATCGCTTCTCTTCGTGCGTCATTTCATCGTATCGTTCATCTAAAATGCAAAATATCTCTTCCCAAGCCATCCGTCTTTCAACGCGATCTTTATAATTTTCTAATGTTTTATCCCAAAGACACGGGCGATCTCGGACGCCATGAATCAACTGCAACACATCGTATTTAAATTCCTTCATTTTAGCTATAATAAGAATATTTAATTTATAAAAACATATCGCGCACTGTTCTCACTCCCTTGTTTAACACGTCACTGCCACATAGCCGAATGTCGGATCGTATCGAATGTTCTCTCTCGCTCGTTTTCTACTACCAGGTATGAGACAACAAAGCACGCTCGGTCACCGACATTTTGCGCCCAGTCTCGTATGCCAGTGGCGCGTTTATCGAATGCCATTTTATTTTGAGCCCTCCGCGTTTCTATTTCGTATGACAAAGGAAACTTGTCGGAAGGTCTTTTGTAATGGACCTAAATTCGTGACATGACTAACATAATACTGAACTCAGAGAGAAGACAATTACTTGATATCGAACTGGAGACAAGGTTGAAAAGGCATTTTATTAATGTCTTACTTACCTAATGATTACCTATAAGTTATATACTACTCTGTGTAAAAAGTATCGGGAATATGTCAATAAAAAGACCCGCGTAAAAGAGGTCGTTCTAATTTTTTTACTGCATGTTGGTAGCACTGTACTGATTTAGCGCGCAAAATTTGAGCGGGATCTGTCATTTAATTTGTTTTAAACTACACTTTTTGTTGGTCATAGTTTTGAGTCCTCGGCGATTTTTACAATGGAAAATATTGTTGAACAAAGAGTGTGCCTTAAATTTTGTGTTTCAAATGATATTTCATGTGGTGAATCACTAAAAATGTTGCGAAATACCTACGGCGAATCGTGTATATCGAAAACAAGGGCTTATGAATGGTATAAGGCTTTTAAAGAAGGCCGAGAAGTAGTAGTAGACTTGCCTCGTTCTGGTAGACCTTCAACCGCTACGACCAGAGAAAACATCGACAGAATCAAGAAGCTAGTGCTCGAAAATCGACGTATGAGTCTGAGAGAGTTGGCTAGTGAGGTGAACATATCTTTTAAGTCCGTCCACAACATTCTCATTGACATTTTAAGCATGAAACGCGTCGCCGCTCGACTAGTTCCAAAAGAGCTCAATTTTGTTCAAAAAGCGCAGCGAAAGCATGTCGCTGAAGACATGGTTTCCCGAGCTTCTACGGATCCGACCTTTATGAAACGTATAATAACTGGCGACGAGACATGGGTTTATGAGTACGACATGCAAACAAGCCAACAGTCTTCAGAATGGCGTCTCGAAAACGAGCCGAAACCCAAAAAACCGTGGCAAAATCGCCCCAAAATCAAGGTGATGCTGACAGTTTTTTTTGACTACCGTGGTGTGGTTCACTCCGAATTCCTTCCAGAGGGAGAAACAGTGAATAAAGAATATTATTTAGGCGTCATGAAGCGTTTGCGTGAGAGTATCCGCCGAAAACGTCCAGATTTGTGGCAACACAACTCATGGATGCTGCACCATGATAATGCACCATCACACACAGCCATTATAGTGAAAGAGTTTTTAGCGAAAAATTCAACAAAAGTTCTCGACCAAGCACCGTATTCACCTGATATGGCTCCGTCTGACTTTTTTTTATTTCCCAAGTTAAAATTACCACTTCGAGGAAAACGTTTTGAGTCGATAGAAGCCATAAAAGAAAATTCGCTGAATGAGCTAAAGGCCATATCGCAAATAGCCTATGAAAAATGTATGGAAGACTGGGTGAAGCGGTGGAGATGTTGTATTGCAAGCGATGGGGCCTACTTTGAAGGCGATAAAATAAATTTAGATGAATAATTTGTATTTTTTGTTTTATTGACAAATTCCCGATACTTAGTACACAGAATGTATAACACTGTCGCTGTGGTTTACTTACACGAAGCGTCAAAATCATTTTATTTGCGAAAGAATTATAACTTGTTTATAAATATTAGTGCAATAGTGAATATCCTAATCATGTATACTAGCTGAGACCCGCGCCTCGACCCGCACTAACTAAAATATTTAAACCCACTTTAGGATTAAATATTTCTTGGATAAAAATTAAATGAAATGTTCAAATGCAGATCTGAAATTATTTGTAAAATGTAGGCATATAGATAGCTACAATGTATGTAAGTCATCGATGATGTAAGTACATTTTTATTTTGCCACTAAAGCAGCCTGTAAACATTAAAATCGTATATGGTGTATATACGATAGCTAATTTTTTTTTATTTTTTTATTTTTTTTTAATAATCAGAATACCAATATTAGGCACTATATAGTATTAAGATTATATTCTACAATAGTTTGTTTTAAGTAATACAGTAATTTAATACATATATATCATCACACCTGTCTCCAATTGGGGTAAGCAGAGACTATAGAACGCCAGCACCTGGCCCTTCTTCCACACTCATCAACCTCTTCATGCATGCTCTTCGGTTTTGGGTGCTTTTGATTTGTCCCTTTTTCAACACATCACCAATTTGATCTATATGTGTGCGTCTAGGGCGGCCCCTCTCGAAACCTCCATTAATTCTTGCCTGATACACTTCTTTCGTAAATGATTCGGTGGCTCAGTCGTGAATGACGCGACTTTGACACCAGCGCTTGTGGATTCGATTCCCACACAAGGCAAACATTTGTGTGCATGAACATGTCTGTTTGTCTTGGATTGGATGTTTTAAGAGAGGTAGGTCGCATCAAAGCAGCCCGTCTGGACAAGTACCTCCACCTTACCTATTGTCGACATTATTACTGACATCTTAAATATGTGTAGTAGATGATGTAGTGATAAAAATTGAAGGGTCTGTTGAGATGTTTAGTCATTTAGAAAGAACTTTTTATATATATACTACGTCGGGAAGCATACAAGCATACGGCCCACCTGATGTAATGCGGGTACCGTAGCCGTATTAACGCTTGCGATATATTAAGCATCACTCGCGCGATGCCTCCTCTGCTGCTTATACAGCAACTCCTTAGGAGCTTACTGGTGACCTCACTCACACGCAGGAACACAACTACTCTCTAGGGAGTTGTTATTTGTCTGCGGTTTTCTGTGAGGTGGAGGTATTTCCCCAGACGGGCTGCTTTGATGCGCCCTAGCTCTCTTAAAATATCCAGACCAAGACAAACAGACATGTTCATGCACACAAATGTTTGTCTTGTGTGGGAATCGAACCCACGAGCGTTGGTGTTAAAGTCGTGTCTTTCACGACAGAACCACCGAGCTCGTCAATGAAACGTCTGAATGAAATTGGTTGAATTTGATATGCAAATAAACTATATCTTGGATTCACACATAGAATATTATTGACAAATATTCAGGCGATATTTAGGGTTTTTACGGAAAACTTGGAACACTGACCTCCATGCGGGCAAAGCAGCAGGTAGAAGTCGATTTTTGTCATACGGCTTTCATATGGCGGTTCGTTGCACTGAACTTTTGCTAAATACAGGTAAATAAATCTGGTGAAGTGTGATAATGTGGATTTATTAATTATTTTTTACACCTGTTACTAGGGAATTAACCCTTCGAAACCCGGGTGGTCGTATACGATCGCGAAATGTATGGGAAAACGTATATAACGGGTTCTGACTGCTCAAGAGCCATTGATGTAAGTTTACCGTCTATCTATTTCCATCGTCATGCTAAGTTCCTTGCTGGGTAGGTAGAGACAATAAATTTACTATATTCATACAAGTTGCTGGAGCTGTTTAGATACCTTCAAGGAGGTCGTTTTTATAACGATTACGACTTTGGTACCATATTAAAATTTGTTCATTTAATAAAAAGCAATTGAGCAGGCAATCCTTAACCCTGATTAGATTTAGGTACCTACCTATATATTAATTGAAATGAGTAATTCTTGTATTCTTGATTTTACACAAAATAAAATATGAGACGAGATATGTAAAAAATATCTGATTATGAGAAAGCTTTAATATAATTGATAAATAATATACTTGTCTAATTTCAATTAATATATGGGTACCTAAATCTAATCAGGGTTAAGGATTGCCTGCTCAATTGCTTTAGCGTTTTGACAGAAAATCCGGCTTTTTGTTACCCACAGCCCACAGGCATATTTATACATACATACAAATGATAGCTGTGAGTCTGTTACATACAATAATTCTCTCAAAAATGGTATAAAATGACTTCGGAGGACTTGAAACGAAAACATGCCAACAATAACTACAAAAGTGCATCTGTATATTATCAACTTATATGTCAGTCAGCACTCCGTGTACACATAACGATACCTCAAGCTAGCCTGTTTGACCTTTGTACAGTATTATATTGACGTATTTGTTTTATATTTTTACAGATAGGCTGCAATTAGACGTGAAAAATGATGTATAACAAGCTATGGTAAGTATCAAAATAAACAACGGACTACGTGATTTGCCTATGAGATTCGACTGACCAGGTAACCTCGGTTGGTACCAACAAAAGTATATTTTCAAAAAGTGCGTTTTTACCAATTTTTCGCCTCCATCCTCAGCTACGTGCATGAATCGACTCTCTACAGAACTTTTAAGGTTGTCGCTCCATCTGAGGAGTCGTTCCCCTCTGCGTGTTCCGGTACGGGGACGCCATTGGGGAACCCTTTTCTCTCAATTTAAAAAACTTTGACGTTTTGCACCTCTTCAGATAGTAAGTAACTTGCCGGTGGTCAAAAATGCACTCTCACTTAGTTAATAAATTCAGGCGTTTACGAAACTTTACGATAGTCCAATTTGCAGGCAATATTATTATGGCGCACGCAATAAGGGTAAACATGGTGCTACAAGTGTCTAACACGACTAGTCGCTGTGTGTACAACTGAACCTGAATTACACTATGTATGTAATTTTCTAATTAAAAGGGTAGGTAATGTAACAGTCGCCGGTGTAGCATGAGCTGGGGAGTTGAAAGACGCTCATCGCCTGGCGACTAGCCAGCTTGTAGACCATTTCGACCTGAGCGGAGAGGCATCTTGGGGCTTACTTACATAATGAATGTTAGCTTGGTATCATCAACAATCCTCAAAACTCGTCTCTGAACCGAATCACAAGGCCTAAACTGGTATCGAGGTGCCGTTGAAAACTGACTACAGTAAGATTAAGACATGCTGAAGACGAAGGCCTTGATCGACTCCCTGCAGCACTTGGCATCCGTGGTGTTGGCACTCACTAACAACCCTTGCTGCTCTGCGGACAATTACTATTCATGATTACGACAGAAAGAGAAAACTTAAATATTTTCTTATACCACTAACAAACAAAGCAAACAAGCGTATGATGTATCTAATCTCTGAGGTATCTCCGAGGGTTTTTCTAGGTAGGTACTACAGTATGGGGTTCTTCAAGGAAGACGTAAAGAGGTTCTTACAGGGTCGGCAACGCAAGAGTGACACCCCTGGTGTTTCAAATGTCAAAAAAGGCTACTGTAACTGCTTACCATCAGGCAAGCCGTAGGCTTGTTTGCCACCTTAGTGGTATAATCTATATCTATACATATAAATAAAATTGAAGTGGCTGTCTTTAATTTCAAAATAAAACCTTTATGTTAAACTCATATTGTTATTTTCACTTTACGTACCAAAGCCTAAACATGCATTTTTAACTTTTTGTCTGATTGACTGTCTGTCTGTTCGTTTGTCCGGGCTAATCTTCGTAATGGCTGAACCAATTTTGACCGGACTTTGACTGGTAGCTATTCAGAGCAGAATATGGGCTACTTTTTATCCTGTAGATATTTAGGGTTTCTGCAACAAAAACAAACTTAAAATTAGGGGCAAATATCGGTAACTTTACGATTTTATTTTTATTATTTTCACAGAGTACGTATTTTTTGTGACATAAAATAACTATGCATTTTTATGCATATAAAATAAATATACGTTGCCTCCCGTAAATGTCAATAGATGGCGCTGTATCAAAATTGAATCGTGAAATATTTTATATATGTTTGTTAATATGTATGCCACGCGATGAAGTCTAGTGTAATCCTAAAAAGAAAGGCCCTGAACTTTGACTTTTTATAACAGAAAGAATGATGTGCCTAAGGTCTAAAAGCGTCTCATGCGCGCGAAACTGCGGTCTTCAGCTAGTATAATATAAAATATAATAGTGGGTTGTCCCTGTAACAATCTATTCACCCTTTTTTATGACACTTTCTAAGTCCCTTGAAACAACCGGGGAATTCAATTCACAATCAAAAAGGAAAATAGCTTCTATGGAATCGCACATCACGCGATCAATTCGACTGCAGTGAGTGAATGAGTTCCAATCTCCAATACATTTCTATTCTCCAATCCAATACGACGTTCAAAAAAGTATCTAAGCCGTGATTCTGTCCACTGCAGTATCAGTTCCCTGCAACAACTGCAGTGCAAACGTTATTGATGGTATTATTCTTAAAGTCATAGGGGTTAATTCTCTTCTCGAGCATTATAAAGCGAAGTCATTCCTATCGATTTTATGCGCGCGCATATGTTGCTGACATTTTCATTTGATGCTTGAAAATTTCGCTCTGACACAGCTTCGAGGTTATTTTATCTTTTTTTATAATATAGTTATTTATTATTAACTTGTAGATCAGCAATTTTTTGGTTGAAAAGTTTTATTGTGTGAAAATTTTATTTTATATTTTGTTATGGTTAGGTTATTTCTGGCGATTTGCCGGGCGGTGCTGCATTCATAGGTAAGTGAATTTTAATTGTTTTATTATGACGGTCAAAGTATAAAGTATGTTTTATCTATACGTATCTTCACACCAAGTTCCTTGCGGTGTAGGCAGAGAGTACCGAGTGCCACGTGACTCTGTCTTTACACACTTCACACGCTTCTTCTTCAACATTGATAGCTCTTACGCGTTCGCAGTTTCATATGGCTCCTGGTATATGTTTTATTAACTTAAATTATTAACTACAAAAACAATAATTTTAATAGTTACAAAATGCCGTTACGAAATTGAGATAGGTTCCTAATCGAAGTATGGAAGTAATAATTTCATACATACAAATACTTTTCTGTATGACATATTCGTACATACATTACATTAAATACATTTAAAAATTACAATGATTGCGTATGTAAGAGCATGGTTATTATTAAAATAAATATCTACTTAAAATAGGATCTATAACTTTAAATGTATGAGCATTGATAGCCCAGTGGGTAAAGAACCGGCCTGTTGACTTACTGGTCACCGGTTCGAATCCTGAGATGGACCGCTAAATTCGTGTTTTGGTATTTGTGTACATATTTAAAATTAAAACTTGCTCTGCGGTGAAGAAAATCATCGTGAGGAAACCCGCACATTTTTTCTATATTCAATTTTGCTATCACAATATTTCAGGCGTTAACGTATTATACGCGCAGAAATACATGATAATAATGTACGCACAGACAACCGAGTGGTGGGATGAAGGAGAAGAAATAGGTCTAGACTCGCCTACAGCTACCAAATTGTTTAGGTGATGAGGTGGTGATTATTAGTTGATGATGTTTTTTAAGAGAGGTAGGGCGCATCAAAGCAGCCCGCCTGGGGAAGTACCTCCACCTCACAGAAAACCGCAGCCAAATAACTCCCTAGAGGGCTGTTGTGTTTCTGCGTGTGAGTGAGGTCGCAAGTAAGCTCCCAAGGAGTTGCTGTGTAAGCAGCAGAGGAGGCATCACGCGTGTGATATATATTACAAGCTTTAATAGGCAACGGTAACTGCTTTACACCGGGTAGACCGTATGCTTGTATGCCTCCCGACGTTGTATAAAAAAAATGTCAGGAACTCTAGAAACCGCGAGTTTGTATGAAGAAAGCTATGTCTCAAAAAACATAAATATGGTACTTCAGTAGAGCGTTCTATAGAGCGTTTTTTTAGCTTTGTGCACCCTCTGATGGAGATTAACGTACGAGTATGTAATTAAAGGTTGGACAACTAAAAGGACACGTTATTTGTTTGTAATATCTTTAATATACACTATTTAATAAAGAATAATATTAAAAGAACAGTGGCACACAGGGCGAGAACAGTGATAGTCTAGTGGATAAAGAACTAGCCTATTAAACAACTGATTCCTGATTCGAATTCTGGCATACTAAATTCGAGTTTTTGTATAATATAGATATTTGTAATTACCACTTGCTCGGCGAAGAATAAAAAAATGAAATGAAAAGCGCTAAAAGGGATCTGGTTTTACCTCTGGATTGCGAAACAATGATAGCAGTCGCTCCATGTTTGTTAAAATCTGTGTTTCCAAACCCTTAGGCTATAGTGGAGCGCAATCCTAATGGATTACAACGGGATAACGCTAAGAGGAACAATGGTACATAGGCCTACTTATCCCTCAAAAGATCTCTACCAGCCAAGAGTCCTAGAGTCATTCTGTAGGTTTCTGTGAGGCAAGTTGAACTGATGGACTTACTTATTATGTACTAGCTGCCCGCGGCTACGCACGCATGAGATTTGGGCTTTTAGTAGCCTTTATTTCTCCATAGACCTCAAATCCTTTCTGTTGTAAAAAAAAACAAAGTTCAGGGTCGTAGATGCAATCATAGAGCGATTCAATTTTCATACAACGCCATCTATTGACCTTTACGGGAGGCAACGTATAATTATTTTATTTTTATTTCATCAAAAATGCGTTGTTATTTTATGTCACAAAAATACGTATTCTATGAAAATAATAAAATAAAACTGCAAAGTCCCCTGAAGGGGAAGATTTCCCCCTAATTTTACAGTTTTTCATTTTTTACGCAGAAACCCTAAATATTTACGGGGTAAAAAGTACCCTATATTCGTCTCTGAACAGTCCTCTACCTACCAGTGAAAGTCGCGTCAAAATCGGTTTAGCCATTTCGAAGATTAGCCCGGACAAACAAACAGACAGACAGACGAAAAAGTTAAAAATGCGTATTTAGGCTTTGGTAACGTGAAAATTATAATATGAGCCTAAGATAAAGGCTTTATTTTGAAATCACACACAGACACTTCAATTTTATTTATATGTATAGATGTATAGATTAAGGAGTCCCTATACCTCCGACCTTCGCCATACCAACTATATGGTACGAGTACCATACTGTTGCATTGTCATCGGGACTGTAATTGTAAAGTTCCGTGATGTGATATTAAAAGTGGTTGGAATTTCCTTGATTATTTTACATAGTTATATAAGAGAGCTAGAGCCTATCAAAGCAGCGACTAGTATAGTACCTCTACTTCACAGAAAACTACCGCTACTACTACATCTTCACGCCGATTTTCTTGCAGGGTAGGTAGAGAGAACCGAGCGCCACATGACTTGGTCTTTAACTTTTCACTCGTTTCTTTGACGTATATAGCTCTTAATACGCTCGCTTGCTGGTTCCTAGGGTCTGATACTAGGTACCTTCTGATAACATACGATTCATTCGGTCCCGGTAGATAAGTCTTCATTCGGTCCCGGTAGATAAGTCTCCATTCGTCCCGGTAGATAAATCTTCAGTCGGTCCACCAGTATCTATCAGATAAGTCTTAGTCTAGTTCGGCTCCTACATCCTTCTAATTTCGCGCTGTATATGATTTTCGTCATTATTTCCTATGGCTTATTTCTATGTGTCCGAACCAATGGAGCACGCCTTTTCAACAGAAATTTGTAGCTAAAGGGAGCATGAAATTAGAATTAACACAGTCGAAATGCGCAAAAATTGCTGCAAAAAGGTTTTTCGCAATGATTATATAACAAAGAGAATTGACCCGAAACAGAGTTTCGGTATTAAGAAGAGACATGATCCGTTGATTTGGACATATAGAAAGAAACTTTGACACCGACGCTCGTGGGTTCAATTTCCACACACGACAAACATTTGTGTGCATTGTCTTCGTCTGGGTGTTTTTAAGAGACTAGCTACTGCGATCAAATTGGTTGTGACCATGTTTTACCAGAACGTGATGTCAGGATCACTTTGAAATGGTGAGCATGCATGAAAACAGCTATGAATTTTAAAGATGCAAGTGTGGTGCGTAATGGCCGAGTCATGTGGTTCTCAGCCCTCATTAAATAAATAAATTTTAAATATTGGCGGACAAATTACACAGCGCCTTCTAGCCCCAAAGTAAGCGAAGCTTGTGTTATGGGTACTAGACAAATGATAAACATACGTAAATACATTTTTTTTTGTAAATACATACTTATTATACATAGAAAATACCCAAACCAAGACAGACATGTTCATGCACACAAATGTTTGTACTGTGTGGGAATCGAACACACGAGCGTCGGTGTCAAAGTGGCGTAACGGCGCATTTCAACACTGCGCCACCGAGCTCGTCAACCTACACCGCAAGGAAATTTGCGTTATGATATGGATGTATATACATAACCCTTTAGCAGGCAAATACTGTAAAGGAGAAAGAGTTGGTCTGAAAGAGAGTGTCGGTGTTAAGATAAGAAAAGGCATGCTCCGTTGGTTCGGACATGTAGAAAGAATGGCGAAACAGATATACAATGCAAAAGTGGAAGGATGTAGGAGCCGAGGAAGACCGGGACTAACCTACCATGACTAAATTGGTCGTGTTTTATCAGAAGGTGATGTCAGAAGCCCCAGGAACCGGCGAGCGTGCATGAAAAGAGCTATGAATGTCACAGAAGCGAGTGAAGTATGTAAGGACCGCGTGTTATGGTGCACCCTGCTTATCAACAGACGATTCTCTGGCGAAAAAAGGTAGGACACGACGTTAACCCGACTGGGATGTACCTCCACCTCGCAGAAGACGGCAGCCAAATAACAACTCCCTGGAGGGTCATTGTGTCCTCCTCTCTCCTCACCTTCTGATGACTTCACTCACTCGCAGGAGAGTGAGTGAAGTCATCAGAAGGTGAGGAGTTGCCGTTGACAGCGGAGGTGGCAACGCGCTAGCGACATTCTTTTTGTTGCCAGCGTTCATAGGTAACCGCTTTACATCAGGCGGACCGTATGCTTGTTTGCTATCCGTCGTAGTATAAAAAACGAAACATTTATAAGATCACTCGCGTGTTTTGTTGCGTGTCTGCCGGTCTGTCACAGTTATGCTTGTCTTGGTCTGGATGTTTTAAAGACAGGCAGGGTGCATCAAACAGCCCGTCTGGGGAAGTACCTCCACGTCACAGAAAACCGCAGCCAAATAACAACTTCCTAGAGGGTCGTGGTGTTCCTGCGTATGAGTGAGATCACCAGTAAGCTCCTAAGGAGTTGCTGTGTTAGCAGCAGAGGAGGCATCGCGCGAGTGATACTTAACGTATTACAAGCGTTCATAGGCTACGGTGACCGCTTTACATCAGGTGGGCCGTATGCTTGTATGTCTACCGACGTTGTATCTATATAAAAAAAAAGGTATGCAGTGAGGCCCGATTCGCTCTTGACCATTTTTCATTTATTACTTAGAAAAGTGAAGGTTAAGTACGGCGACCATCGATCATGGTTGTCATTAGTCGATGGAGGCCATTGCAATAAAGGAAAGCCATAGATCGGTCACTTCGTCATCCAACTCCAATTTACGACTAGTTAGTACTGTTGGGATTCACAATTTGTGTCAATGTTTTTATATGATTTCTATATGTTTGTCTGTGCGTTTGTCTGTCGCTTTTTTTCGAATATTCGAATTTTGAATTCAGATTCGGATTCAGCATAAAAAAGTAGAATAGGAATGTTCAGGAACACAGTTCCTATCTCTTAAGGAACATGGTCATAATGGGCGACAAATTAAAAAAAAAAATTGAATTGTTGTATAATTGACGAGCCAGGTGTTGCTCTGGCAATGCAAGCTTGCGCATTCTCAACTGGTTTTTTTTAAATACTACGTCGGGAGGCATACAAGCATATGGCCCACCTGATATAAAGCGGGTAACGTAGCCTATTAACGCTTGAGACGCGCGATGTCTCCTCTGCTGCTTACACAGCAACTACTTGGGAGCTTACTGGTGACCTCACTCACACGCAGGAACACAACAAACCCCTAGGGAACTGTTATTTGGCTGCGGTTTTCTGTGAGGTGGAGGTACTTCCCCAGACGGGATGCTTTGATGGGCCCTACCTGTCTTAAAAAGTTATTTTTATACTACTAAGCTTACTGGTAACCAGTCACTGTAGGCTGTGAACATTTGCAACACCAGGGGTGTCACTCGTTGCCGACCCTTAAGTAAGTATATGTTGTACATAAAATGTTATATAGGTATATAAGTAATATGTAAATATATGTTTTCCAAAAAAAGGCATATAGTAGGATATGGGTATATATGGGTTGTGTTGTATCCATAGCACAAACTTATCGGTGAATGCGGTGATGTCGGTTCAAATTATCGCAGACACAAATTGTCGTGTACTTTTATCCATCTATATGTTCACGTCAAGTCCTGTGCAGGGTAGGCAGAGAGGACTGAGCGCCACAAGACACTTTTCTTACACGCTTCATCAACATTCATAACTTTTTTCATGTACAGTAGATCCTGATATCACCTTCTGATAAAACTCGTGGTGGGTGACGCCTTCCTTCCACTTTATCATTGTGTATCTGTTTCGTCATTCTATCATTAAGATGTGTATGCCGGTTCTTGTAAATTGTATTCGATTCTATAATAAATTGCCTTAAACTGTTGTATCCTTTCCAGACAATGTCTTCAAAAAGCACATCAAAAACACTCTACAAATTGACATCATTATTATTGTACTAAAATGCTTAAAATATAAAAAAAAAACAAATTGACGATTTGAAAAGAGAGCAAATAGCTCTCTTTTCAAATCGTCAATTTGTTTTTTTCGGCATTTCTTCTTCGCTAATGGTAATTTAAGATTAAACCAGTTGAGAATGCGCAAGCTTGCATTGCCAGAGAAACACCTGGCTCGTCAATTATACAACAATTCAATTATTTTTTTTTATTTGTCGTCCATTATGACCATGTTTCTTGAGAGATAGGAACTGAGTTCCTAAACATTCCTATTCTACTTTTTTATGCTGAATCCGAATCTGAAGTCAAAATTCGAAATAAAGCGACAGACAAACGCACAGACAAACATATAGAACTCATACATGAACGGTGTTCCTGAAAAAAAAAAAAAATAACTAAGATAATTGTATAAGCTATAACAAGATTACATTTATAAATTGTAAGACGTGTCTATGTGCCCGTGAGAGGCTAATGGCAATAAAGTTTTTTACCTTTTTTAACTTTTATTCTTTTGTCCTGCATTCTTTCTTCATTCTCGAGCCAATGGATCATGCCTTATGTTATCGTTAGGAGACAATCTTTCTGACCAATTCTCTTTCTCAAATCATCGTTCCGAACGCCGCGCCGGCGCCATTAGCAACTGTTACGCATATGCGGTGTAAATAAATTTTACTCGAAAATTGATTTTACTCGAACTACTGATTCTGAAAATACTAATAATAAGCTATTTTTGTTAGGAGTCCTATTTAAAGCTTCAAAAAATTACGCGCGGGTGGAATCACGGGCAAGAGGCTGGTTTTTTTTATTTATATATGTTTTTATTATCAGGTTTATTTCTTACTGGTTAATCACTGGCCTTTTTTTATAATCTTGCCAATTTAGTAAACGTCGGGTCAGTATTACCTCCTCAAACTTAAATATTGAACCACATATAATCGCATACAACGGACGGTATTCAACCCTTAGGTTTAAAGAGAGACTGCTTCTCTTTTTGAGCACACAAAGGAAGAGATAAACTGACTGCATAATGGGGTGTGTTCGGGGGCGTTGTTAAACATGACGCCCATAGTTTCGGCTTTCTTCCTCACACACTGAAATTGTAATGGTCCCATACCGTGCGGTTATAGAGAGATTTTGTTACGAGAATCATCTGAAAAGACCCTGAACTCTATACCAAGATATTATCGTGAATCTCTTCGAACGGGGTATGAAGAGATCTTGCAAATTTAGTAAACGTTGGGTCAGTATTATCTCCTTTAACTTAAATATTGAACCACAAATAACCGCATATAAATAAGTATCGAATAAGAAATATCAGACGGTATTGAACCCTTAGGTTTAAAGAGAGACTGCTTCTCTTTTTGAGCACACAAAGGAAGAGAGAAACCGACTGCATTATGGGTTGTGTTCGGGGGCGTTGTTAAACATAACGGCCATAGTTTCGGTATTCATACTCGTACACTGGAACTGTAATGGTCCCATACCGTGAATCGTTACGAGAATCATCTGAAAAGACCCTAAGTTCCCTATACTGAATGTCTTCTCTATTGTGAATCTCTTCAAACAGGAAGAAGAGATTTTTACATGGACGGCAACAGAGGGATACTCTGGTGTTAGAAGTATCCGTATACTACGATTACTCCTTACTTTGGTACGTTCACAAGCCAGCGCCAATAACCGTCATTTTTTTTTACAGTCAATATGTGGATGGTGTGTATACCAGGATGGGGCGCTGCGGTGGCAGCCGGAGCTCTCATCCTCTACGGAACTCTTGATGTGGCATATTTTGCCAGGATGATGTACACCGTCGCCAAGGCTAGGTACTTCAAGAAGAAAGCGTGTATTTTGGATACTACTGAAGTTAACTGTAAGTTGCATCATCTCAAATCATCAAACATCAAAGAAAAGAGTGAAGTGAATAGGGTTTTACTAGGTCGGCAACGTATATTTTTTTTCATACTACGTCGGGAGGCATACAAGCTTACGGCCCATCTGATGTAAAGCGGGTACCGTAGCCTATTAACGCTTGAGATATATTAAGTATCGCTCGCGCGATGCCTCCTCTGCTGCTTACACAGCAACTCCTTGGGAGTTTACTGGTGACCTCACTCACACGCAGGAATACAACAGCCCTCTAGGGAGTTATTTGTCTGCGGTTTTCTGTATGGTGGAGGTACTTCCCAAGACGGGCTGCTTTGATGCGCCCTACCTGTCTTAAAACATCCAAACCAAGACAAACAGGTTCATGCACACAAATGTTTGCCTTGTGTGAGAATCGAACTCACGAGCGTTGGTGTCAAAGTCGCGTCATTCACGACTGAGCCACCGAGCTCGTCAGCATCTCTAGTATTTTCCACCGTAGTGGTATAAAAAAGGATAACGAAACAGATATACACCGTGAAAGTATAAGGATGTAGGAGCCGAGGAAGGCCAAGACTTACTTACCATGAACAAATAGATAGTGTTTTATCAGAAGGTGATGTCAGAAGTCTTAGAAACCGGCGAGCGTGCATAAGCAGAACAATGAATGTTAAAGAAGCCAGTGAGGTTAGTAAGGATCGAGTCATGTGGCGTTCGGTTCCCTCTGCCTACCCCGCAAGGGACCAGTAGATTCTACTAAAAAACTGCAACTGCACTGCAGCGCGGCGTGTGCCAAAATGCGTATATTTTGACGTTTCGTTAAACGTCGCTGCTGTCAGATCGCTTGACGAAATGTCAAAATGTGCCGCGCCGTTTTTTAGTAGAATCGCCCTACTGGCGTGAAGATATAACATACATACATTGATTAATATGTTCTGTTCCAGCATGGTGTCTCCTAAACGACATAGACACATTACTGTACCACATGAACAACGCCCGCTACCTCCGCGAGCTGGACTTCGCCCGCGCTGACTTCTACGAGCGGACTGGCCTGTACGCCAACATCAAGGCAGCCGGCGGGGCCGTGGTGCAGGCCGCTGCCACCATCAGATACAGACGGTATCTGAAGCCGTTCACCAAGTTTACCATTACTTCTAGGGTAAGCATATTACCTTTTCATATATTAGTACTTGTATGATCTTTTTTTAACGAGGGGCATCAAAGCCGACCGTCGGGTTAAGTACCTCCACCTCATAGAAAACCGCAGCCAAATAACAACTCTCTGGGGGGTTGTTGTTGTCCTGTAAGTGAGAAGTCACGAGTAAACTTATAAGAAGTAGCTGTGTAGCATAATATAAAGCATATATTAGCATAGCAGCGTTAGTGATGCTTAATGTGTTGCAAGCGTTCGTAGGCTCCAGTAACCGTTTTACATCAGGTGGGCCGTATGCTAGTATGCCTCCCGACATTGTATAAAAAAAAGACATAGTCCAACATATGCATTTGATGGCGTTAGCGCAGTCGCTTGCAATAAGTAAACTTGATTGAGTCAGTTCGCTTTTGACTACCGTGAGACAGTTGCGCGTGTTCAGGTCTTAAAACAGATCCATCTTAGAAATATTAACAGTCTTTCTATCAATAACATAACTCCAAAGGTTCAAATATACGGAGAATTTAATATTTGATGATTACCACATATAATTCGGAAAATATACTTCTATAAGTGTGACTTTTTGCGCTGGGACAGTAAGAGAGTATACAAGATTAGATACACAAAACAAAGTTCCAATTAGACATAGGTTGACTGGAAGAGATTCCTTATCCCCAATAAGTCCGTCTTTGTACATTTATTAATGTGTTACATTTTAATGTTATTCATTGTATTTTATGAGAGCTCGATGGTGTCGTTGCGCGTGCCATTATAACTGAACACGCATGTTAAGCAACGCGACCATAGCCAGTCTATGGATGGTATCTATCTCGAGTTTCTCCGTGCTTCGGAGGGCACGTTAAACACGTTGGTCACGGCTGTTGTCGATAGATGACAACAGCCGTGACCAACGTCGTTAAGCTAAGTCAGTGGCCCTCGGGCGGCTTGAAAACACTGGCCCACCTCCAATCCGCATTTGAGCAGCGTGGCGGATTATACTCTAAACACCTTCGGTTGAAGGGAGGCCCATATACCTGCAGTGGGATGAGCAAGGGTTGATGTAGATTGTATTTTTATGTACAATAACGATATAACAAACAAACAAATGTTATTTTTGGTATTGTCTTAGGTTTTCGCGATTGTTACACATTGAATTAAACAATTTTTGTTATGAAAAAAGAAATGTTATTTTTCTTCTTCTTATCGAAATTCCGTTTCCTAATCCATTACGATTAGCGGAGTCCTTTACCGATGCCGTCATGGACATGGAGCGACTGCCGATAGACCATCGTATTCCACAGCCGAAATCGGATGTTTCCAAAGTCACACATCTTTAGAAATATAATTTCTTTGCAGCGCGGATTCCCTCATGATGTTTTTCTTTAACATAAAACTAAAACACGAATTTATGATACATGGCCCAGGCCAGGATTCTAAGCCGGGTACCATACGTTAATAAGCTGGTGCTTTAGCCATTTATCACTGCTTTAAAAAAGAAACTAATTTTCTATCTATCTATCTATAACTTCACGCCAAATCCCTTGAGGGGTAGGCAGAGAGAACCGAGCGCCACATGACTCGATCGTTACATATCTCACTCGCTTCTTTAGCATTCAGTGCTCTTCTCATGCACGCTCGCCGATTTCTAGGGCTCCTGACATCACCTTCTGATAGAACACGACCAATTTGGTCATGGTAGGTAAGTCTTGGCCTTCGTCGGCTCCTACATCCTTCCACTTTTGCATTGTATATCTGCTTCGTCATTCTTTCATCCTGCATTATATATATATATTTTTTAGAACTAATTTTCTATTACATTTTAATTAATTTCAGGCAATATATTGGGATGAAAAGACAGTTTTCATGGAGCACGAGTTCGTGGGCCCCGGAGGGTTCGTCCACGCAGTCGCCGTGTGTCGTCAGAGAGTGATCGACACCTCAGCCGCCGCCATCGCTGAACTTTTACTTCAGCTGCACTGCGCTGGTTCTTGCCATGAGCCAATAGGGAAAATGCCACCAGAAGTAAGTTTATTATTGTAATTTCTCATATCACGGTGATTTGATAGGCGTGTGCGTGGATATGAATCCAATGCGTAGAGACCCCTTTGAGAATATTCATGTTATGTTGTATACCCACCGAGACACGCTCCTAAAACCTAGATAGAGCAATATGTCCATGAGCGGATCCCGGCAGGTATTGGGACTACCTATTGCAAATGTGTGTAGGAAGTTATTGGTCTATTGTAATGAGTTCAGGAGGGATTATTGCTACTGGGTTATTACAGAAGAGGGACAGACACCTGCTATAACTATCATATCTGATTGTTACTTTCGGCAGGCGGTGGCTCGCCACTCACTGGATGGACGCCCAAAATGCCAGAGAAATGCGGCCGGGGTCGACACCGGTGTGAGTGACTCATGGGTGTCGAGAGGTGTGCTGCGCTTTGTCCGAAGTTACTCGTGGCGTTATGCCCTTAACACTTCCGCCCCTGGAGCATATATCACATGATAGAGCAATATGCTCTGTCGACTCCACTCTGGCCAATAAAGGCAAGTCATATCTGAGAATCCTGTGGGCCTTCATGAGTTTCCACTCCGACTGACGAAGTCACGTTGGAGACGAAGGTGCTGATCGACTCTCTAGAGCACTCGGGTACCTGTAGTGTCGCACCAACAGCTCGCCACAAGCTGCCCTGCGGGGTTTTCGGCACAATAGCTATTTGATCTATATGCGTGCATCTAGGGCGGCCCCAGCCGATATATCGAATCGAAAAGAAATCATGTGAAACACTACATAAATACGAGGCATGTCTGTAAATTTGTCGTTTGAAGATAAAAACAGCTAGAAATTCATTGTAGGTACTTTTTATTATTTTTCAGTTTTCATCACGTCGTTTAATATGCTTTTTCATTAGCTCAAGTAATTATTAAAACATTTATTTGACTTCTAAGTGGGAGTGTTCAATATGGACTGGATAGCGTCAACCTTCATTATGAAATACGGATGTAAGCTTTTCGCAATACTGAAGCCGTGCAGTAATTATCAAACATTGTGTGTAACCATTGCACGGACATTTTCTTTAGTAAAATTTATTTTTCATCCGTGATTTTGGTCACGTTGGACGTCACAACTAAACAATAGCATTAATCATAATACTTTCAATTGTTTTGAGATTCCCAATTAAAAAAAATTGAATAATGAACATTTTCAAATTCAAAATTACCGTAAATATGTAAACGACAGAACTTAAATGGCATACATTTTTTCATTGCCACTCTTGCAAATAAATGTCAAACTACCCTCATATCCATCTGCCTACAAGACCCCATAACAAGTGCTTATAAGAAACTTTTGATTCATCTAAAATATTTAATTAATAATAAGACATGTACGAGTATATGTGACATGTATATGTTAAAAATCTCAAATGAAATTTCCCGATCATTCATTGGATATCTTCAACAACATTTCAGTTGGAGCTTTGGGTGCAAAGCAACGAAATCAGCTCAGCGAAGCTTCGGGGACCAACTGCCCCATTGCCAATTCTCCAAGCGCACCCTCTGAGCTGCGGTGAGATCATCCCCGCGTCAGCCGAATGAAGACAGTTTCACTGCCCGAACGACTATGTCAGATATCGCCGAGTTCCGCAATGATGGTTAATATTAACGAGCGCTTTGCTAATGTTCATATTGGTGTATATTGAATTTGATACGTTTAGTGGTATTAACAACCCTATTTAATGCCTATGTGGGCGGAGGAAAATGTGTGGAATTCGCTTATTGACGACTAATTCGGCATCCATACGACATAAATATATCTTATTAGCCATTATGCGTGAGCACAACATGCCGGCGAACATACGCAGTTGGTGATCACGCTGCACTAAGTTACGTTATGTCGCTGTGTTTTTTATAGTCAGTATGTGGGCAACCGAGTTTTACACGGCGTCTTTAAGTCTTTTTGTGTACAAATTTTCAGGACACCATAGGTGTCTTTGAAGATTATAAGATTAAACTAAATCCCTTAGCTTAATACAAAATTTTGATCCAAATCTTTAGATTATTTTCTGAAAAACACGAAATATATATATATATATAGCATTATGTATGTAGCATTGATTGATATATTTCAGAAAACTGTTTACATCGGTTTAATTTGTATGTAGTTTAACACTAAACAGCCACGACGCGACGCGGACGTGTATCATGCTGCTATATCACACACATTCTGTAGACCTATTACGGATTTCAGTAGGTGGTGAATAACCATTAATGTACGAAAATTCATTGCATATAGCAGCACGATACACGTCCGCGTCGCGTCGTGGCTGTTTAGTGTTAAACTACATACAAATTAAACCGATGTAAACAGTTTTCTGAAATATATCAATCAATGCTACGAATTGATCGGCGGTGTAACATGCGACATTCATACATTTTCTCCTTTGAAGGCCCTAGCTATAACCTTCCCTATTTCAACTACTACTATCGGTTTAGTGTTGTTAATATGATAAAAGAAACTTGTTAGTACTACGTATTACTAACAGTGTTATTAAAATAACACAGAGCCAGTTAGATAGGCGGTAACGCGAAGTTGAAAAATATTTTATGAACAAGTAGAGTCGTTCGTTGAAGGTATGAGAGACAAAGATAGGATGTGCTAGTTCGCGCAGTGAAACTTTATTATTCCACGGGTAACCACCGTGAAGTATGGACCTGTTTTATTTCGTCGGGACTTTAAATACCCGCAATATAATTAAGAAAAGAAAATAGATAGGCATTAATATATTGTAAAAGCACTCAATGTTGCTGTAATATATTGAAAAAGATGATTATAGATATTGAATTTTATAATTCATGTATAAACAAACAATTAGAATATCGCTATAAAAATACTTATCAGTGCAAATACGAGAGCACATTGGTGGTATTATTAGATATTATATTTGAATAAAACAAAATAAACATATTGTGGATTCAATGTATCAAAATGTAAATAAATACTTGTGTAATGAAATTAGTATTGTTCGTTAGGTTATATTAAGAGCATAAAATATTTATTGCAACTTATTTTATGGTAGGTTCAGATATTGAAAACGATAAAATTGTTGTTAATTTATATCGAGAATTTATGTGTATATAACGCAATCCGCTTGGGCAGTCCCTCAATGGGGCTGGAACATAGGTTGCGCGTCTTAAGTGCAACTTCAGGTTTGCTGCAGAGAATAGGAAAATATCTTGTGTAAATTCAACGCGCACGTGATTCGGTCCTATTTAAGTTTTGTAGATATTATCACAGCTTCTATAACGTATATTGTTATACTGTGGATACTATTCCTCTTGTGGTATCACATATCCAAATTAATACCAAGTTACCCATTGTTACTTGTGATAATCATAAAATAAAGTCTGGAATATAAAGTTGCACTCAATCTAATACCTATATTTATAGGAAAAAATCATACAACGAAGTGTATGGAAACTGTTACCTATTCCGGGAAATGTACGATGAACCTAAAGATTTTAAATAGGTACGAGTATTATCAGGGTAGTAAACTGATATTAAATTTAAATTTCATTTGTTTTTCAAAATGTCACCATATATATTGCAGCATGTACTAGTAGGAGAGCGTCATAACGTGATATGAATTCACACAAGGAAATGCCCGTGAATTCAGCGTGAAAATTTTGCTTTTTTACACAGTCGCGGTTTGGCATTCGCACTCAATGTACACTGCAAATGCAAGACCGGATATTCACATGCACGCTACTGATTTCACAGTTGAGAGTGGATTTATGTGCTTACTCGCTTGCTAAATGCTACTACGTTAAAAGGCACGTGAGCCGTGAATGGAGCGTGAAAAGGTTCCCTGCTTCTCGCCGCGAATGTGGTGTGCGCGCGCGCTTTACACTAACTACTCGTAATACTTATTGTGTTAGTAAAAATGGGACTATATTAAGTACATACTACACGCGTCGTTGGTTTAACTGACAAGTCAGTTAACAGCTTGGGTCAAGCATTTACTGTGTTAACATAATAAATTAGGGAACAAAACTCGTAGCCCGTTTATAAAACTAGCATAAACGAACATTTTGCAGTGAATTTCAGTTTTAATATTAAGCATTAGTAATAAATTCAATTCCAATCAGCAGCAGTCATAGTCCAGTGGATAAAACCGATTGTCCCTGGTTCAATCAATGGTCTGGACATGTACCATTAAATTCGTTATTTTCGGATTTGTGCACATATTTGTAATTCTCACTTACTCGGTGAAGGAAAACATCGTGAGGAAACCCGCACGTTCAAGAAATTATATTTCGAAAGACATAAAGAAATTATATTTGGCCTAACCAAAGAAAGGTCTGACTTTTCCTCTATGTTGTGGAGTTCTGACAGGAGTCGCTCTATGTTAAAATCAGTATCTTCACCAAAGTTTTAGGCTTAGGTAGCGGACCGAGTCAATCCGAAGGGATTATGAAACGGGAAAGAGTGAAATCCAATCCCATATTGACCATATTATTGTCGAGATTGCGAGATAGCGCCCAGAACCATAATATCGGAATAAGCATCAAGAGTATCTGATCTGATCTAATAGATAACATATTTAAATAATATTAACTGTATATCACTGTGTAACTGTATATCAAAAATATGATGTACTTGTATTTCATATTGTTCATTTACAGTTACAATATTATTTTCCCAGTTTAACATTTTTATGTAAATGAATTGTGTCAGACCAAAAAATATCTGATTTATTTTGGGTTGGAATAGTTTGGGAATACGAGTGGTGACTTTTCTTCGTTCAAAAAACCTTTATGGGGAAATTTAAGGTGCGTACGCACCTTAGGTGAAATAAATGAGAAATTGTGATAAAATATAAAATTCTTAGAAAAGTACAAAGTTACTTCATACTACTACAGGATCGGTAACGCATACACGAGTAAACGAGTGTCACCCTGGTCAACTCAGGGTGTCACTCAAATGTCCATAGGCTACGGCAACTGCTTACCATCAGGCAGAGCTTAATTAAGTATGCTTCTTTATCATCTTAGTGGTTGTAAAAAAATCGGGCTTTATCAGTGATTGAAAATTATGCGCGATCGGCTAAACACATCATTGACCTTATCTTATGTTACCCAAGTAGGCTTTGTGATGTTTCCCTTGACTACATAGTTCGTACGTTATGCCGTGAGGCAAAGTGTAAAAAAACATAGATTTTCGGACTTACGAATTGGTACACTGAGGCCAAGTTCACATGCCTTAATATGTTAAGAATAGTCTCTTGTTCGAAGAACGCATGCGGAGTACCTATGTTTCAAATGTTTCTTGTTCAACGAACGTTATATACAAGCACTGCTCGATCCAATTTTCATAACAGAAGCTCAATAATAACAGAATATGAAATCAGAATACGACTGTAAACCTTAACAAGAACAACAACTTTAACCAAAAATTAATTAAGAAACAGCAAAAATAATCGGCCAGAGAAAATACTCGCGTTAACATCTTGTCAAAGGGAAGAATGGCGAATGAAAACTTTTTTTATAGTTAGTTTACATTTTATCTTATGCCCAAGAGAATATGGTATAGAATGCTATCATTTAGTTGTAGTATGCGATGCTACCTATGAGGTGTCGATAGCATGTGATACTCCTGTGAAGTAATCCTAGTATATGATGCTACTTGTTTTACCCCAGTATGTGATACTGCGCAACCCTTAACATTTGTCTAATATTGGGCTTTGGGGTTACCTTACTATGTGATAGTGAGTTATGACAATTGACTACAGCCATGTGTTGATCTACCGTGGTCTTGTTTTTTTTTTTAATATGTCGAATTACTTAATTTATCTAATTGAGTATCTTATATTTTTAATAATGTCTTTGGAGATTTTTGGTATGTTAACATTAATCAGATGTAATTTTACGGTACTACGACTTATTTATTTCAATGTTATTTCATTTTATTGATTAAAGTATTATAAATAATGATTTCTTTTATTTACTTCTTTTATTGGAGCCTTTTCATGTATTTCAAACTGTTTGAAGATCAATTCTTAGGCTTTCCATCAGGTAGGCCAAATGTTTGTTTACTACTTGGTTGTATAAAAATGTCTTTCTACTGTCGATTCCATGGATTCCGCGGCAGGTGACATTTTGCATTCAATGGTAAGGAGTTGTAAAGTTTATCGGTTAGAATTGTGAACGAAATTGCATATGCGTGATGGTTGTATTTGTCCATAAAGAGTTATCCACATGATCTCAGGCGGTCATCTACATCACGAAAATTAATCCTCATCTTCAAATATTCCAGTTTAGATGGACGAACAGGATATCTCACAACAAAGAGAGTATGTGGTAATTTCTCGTAATTCTTTTTGGATACCATCCAACATGCCTGCGTATTTTTAGGGCGCATGAAAGCAGCCCGTCTGGGGAAGTACCTCCACCTCACAGAAAACCGCAGCCAAATAACTCCCTGAAGGGTTGTTGTATTCATAATAAAACTACAACCCTTAAGCTCCTAAGGAGTTGCTGTGTAAGCAGCAGAGGAGGCATCGAACAAGTGATACTTAATTATCGCAAGCGCTATTAGGCTACGTTACCCGCTTTACATCATGTGGGCCGTATGCTTGTATGCCTCCCGACGTAGTATAAAAAAAAATGTTTCGAAAATATTTAAAGTCTTCCCAACGAAAGACCAAAATTATTTACGTAAAAATATCTATATCAAAAATACTCGCAATATAAAAAGTTTATCACAGAATTGCTAAATATTTAACCGACAATGACATCGATTCAACACAGAAGTCATACGACTTTATTTTTACCTTCATCACTTTGGACGGAATGAAGATTACAGCGATTGGGCTGTAATTGTATGAATCTGATCTATCGATGCAACGGGTGCTCTGCTCACTTGAATGTCGAGAATGAGCAACGTTCACCGGACATCTCGTTAAGTATTTGAGATTTCCGGCATTGAGCTACCACACCCCGCCATGGTAGGTAGCATAGCTCCCCCATCATTCAGGTTCGAGTCAGAGCAAAGAGATAACCGAATAATTCAGGTTTCTATTCTCTAACACTATGGGCAAATTGCCTTTTAGTTTCACAGCGGTGGTATGGGCGGCCAATAGAAGTTTCTCTCAGCAGTCTTAGCGAGTGTCAAGAAAGCGCGGCTCCCTGAGGGAAGATCCGCAAGCCGCTCGCCAACTCTATCGACGAAATGGAATTTTGCTTTTCAATACAGAGACATTAGTATTAAGGTTAATTTATCATAGTTAACTAAATACTTAGCAGTGATAGCCCAGTGGATAAAGAACAGGACTATTGACCAACTGTTCCCCGGTTCAGATCCTGGCAGGTACCACTAAATTCGTGTTTTCGTATTTATGTACATATTTATGATTATCACTTGCTCAGCGCTGAAGGAAAACATCGTGGGCAAACTTGCAAGTCCAAAAAAATATACTTCGAAAGACGTGGGACCTAATCTAAAAATGTATGGTTTTGCCTCTAGGATGTGGAGGTCTGATAGCCGTCACTTCATGTCAAAATCAGTATCTTCGCCAAATTCTTAGGTTTAGATAGCGGACCCAGTTCCTAATGGATTAGGATTGGGGTAACGCTAAGAATCATTTCATTGTTTTTAAATAGATACTGTAACTTGTAAATTCTTAAATTTCAAGGAGTATCTCATAGGATTCTGGTAACCTAGTCAACTCACAGTAATAGAACAACAACCCTCCCGAGTTGTTATATGTCTTTAGTAAGATATATCCAAAATCGGGTTGTTTATTAAAACATAGGCTTTTAAAGGAGTATGAATGCACATACCTATTAGCATATTCGCCATGCAAGAGACCATAATTAGTGTCTGTCTGTCTATTCTATCCTACGCGCCCTATATGCCAAGGGATATTAAGTGGGAATCCGAAACTGTATATATTTGGTGTCGGGGTTCCCCCATCCGCCTAAATCCACCGCCGTAGATGTCACGTGGACACGTAGGTGCTGAAGTATTTGGCGAAGCGGTACCGTGGACATCCCAGATGGGCACAGGGTTCCTTTTTGGTAGGCAAATGTATTCAGGCGGATCAATCTTTGGAATCATCTGCCTGAATGCAGTCAACGTTCGATCCTGTGTATGTTCTGCGTTGTCATTGTTGTTTATGCGTATAATTGTCTTCTTTACACAATAACTTGTACAAGTATTGTGTAAATAATCCGCGTTACATAGTGTTCACTCAATTCTATGTTTTATAATTGTCAATTAGATTTACCATCTATCCACAACCGTATCATCCGGTTCATATTTTGACGAGTTCGGTGGTGCAGTGGCTTGACATTACTTTAACAGACACCAACGTTCGTAGGTTCGATTCATACGCAGGACAAACATTTGATTCGATTCACATGCCTGAACATGTTTGTCGTGGTGTTTTAAGAGAGGTAGGGCGCATCCAAGCAGCCCGCATGGGGAAGTACCTGTACCTCACAGAAAAACACAGCAAATCCTTAGGACCTCACTGGAGACCTCAATCACACGCAGGAACAGAACAACCCACTAGGGAGTTATTTCGTTGCGGTTTTCTGTAAGGTGGAGGAACTTCCTCAGACGGGCTACTTTGATGCGCCTTACATCTCTTAAAAACACCCAGACCAAGACAAACAATATGCTCATGCACATAAATGTTTGTTCTGTGTGGGATTCGAACCCATTAGCGTTGGTGTCAAAGCAGCGTAACAGCGTGTTTCAACACTGCGCCAGCGAAATCGTCAATAAATCTGTCGTGTTCCTGCCAAGAAGCGAGGTCACCAGAAAGCTCCTAAAGAGTTACTGTGTCAGCAGCAAAGGTGGCATAGCGCTAGTGATACTTAATGTATTGCATGCGTGAATAGGCTTCAGTGATTGCTTTACAACAAGCGGGCCGTATGCTTTATGTCCCCTACGTTGTATAGAAAACATATTTTACTCGACAGCGGTTCGCTGTCAAAGACAACCCGAGCTTAACCCTTCGAACCCGGGTGGTCGTATACGACCGCGAAATGTATGGGAAAACGTATATAATGGGTTCTGACCGCTCAAAGCTCAGTGCTCAATTCCCGTACGCACTCCTGCTTAACACGGATACACTGTGCTCTGACTTGCTGATTTACCCTTCAAATTATTAATTCATATGCATTTTATATGATTATATTTTCGCCAGGAACTTTTTTAGGCGAAAACTGGCGGCGCAATCTTCTATTTTTTAGCATCTTGCTTCTTATTCCATTAGGGCTTGGGAGCCGCTACCTAAGCCTAAGAATTTGGCGTATATACTGATTTTTACATCGACCGGCTGCCGCCAGATCTCCGCAACCCAAAGGGAACACCAAATCATTCTTAGGTAAGGTTACACGTCTTTCCAAACATAATTTCTTGGTCGTAGGGGCTTTCTCACGATGTTTTCCTTCACCGCCGAGCATATGATAATTATAAATATGTACTACTTAAATGCGAAAACACGATGTTAGTGGTACATGTCAGGATTCGAACCGGGGAGCGGTTTTTTATCCACTAGGCTAGCCCTGCTCACTAAAAACTAATGGTGCAATATAGGTAACAAATTACTGCTATTGCTACATGTTAAATATCTCATGCGCCAACGCGTCACCATGTAATGTGTCATCCAACGCTCTTTGGACTTTGGCAGATGTCTCTGCGTCATTCAACAATCTTTGGACTTTGTCAGTCAATAATGTCAAGTCAGAAACGCCCGGCTAAAGTAGAATATATTCTGTTGAATTTACAGGCGTCATTAATATTTGAATCAAATGTGAATCAGATTATTGCAGTTTTATTTGTTTTAAATTTTCCTTAACTAATGATTTTCCTTAAATAATTTTGTTGTGCTCAACACGTCTGTTTGTTTGTAGAATTTTCAGCAAGTATTATATTTCTTGGCGACACAAGAAGCTTAACAATTAAGAGAGGTCGGGCACATCAGAGCAAGAGCCCGTCTGGGGTAGTACCTTCACCTCGCAGAAAATCGCAGCTAAATGAGGTCACCAGTAAGCTCCTAAGGAGTGACTGTTAGTTGCTGAGGTGACATCGCGCGAGTGATACTTTATGTGTTCCAAGCATTCATAGACTACGGAAACCGTTTTACATCAGGTACGCTGTATGGTTGAATGCCTGACGTTGTATAAAAACAAACTACTTAAGAATTCTAAGCTCTATCATTCGTGAAATCAATTACTGTGTTAAGAAAAATGTTTCAATGTTGTTTGGTTGCCCACAATTAAAAAAGAACTAGTTTATGGGTGGCATGATGATTCAAAATTAATATGATTTTTATATACAACTAATAAGAAATTTAAGTATAAAATTAATAACAAAATATTACTTTTATTTTTAACCACTAACCACCTTAGTGGTATAAAAAATTCAAGCATACGGCCTGCCTGATGGTAAACAGTTACCGTAGCCTATGGACATTTGCATTATCAGGGGCGTCACTCATGCGTTGCCGATCGCCTAAAAACCTATTCACGCATTTCTTTATTACTATTTCTAGGGGACGAAAGCTTTTCGTTTACTGCTTCGCCTAAGCATACTCTTCCGATAGGAAAAACCAATAAACTCCTGAATCTCATCACTATTCCTATTCATATTGCATTCCGTCATACAGACGGAATGCAATGTTCAGAGCAAAGTCTATGTTTATGTTTTGACCAAACTACCAGGAATTATTTGTATTTTTTCTTAACTATATTTACAACTAAATTCATCGTTTTTGGATAACTACACTGTCTGAAGAAGATTTTTTTCTTCTATATAACGTCGAGCACACGGCTCTTTACCATCTATAAATCAGTTACCATAGCCTATTAATGCTTGCAAAAAGATAAAGATAAAACATATTTCTTTTTTAGCAGAGGGAGACTTCATACAAAAGAAGTCGTCTGCATGGGTACCTCTGTCTCTCCTATTTCTACTGCCTTCAAACCGGAACACAGCTATATTTATATAAATATAGTTGTGTTCCGGTTTGAAGGGTGAGATATGGCAGAGAAATTATTAGGTACTGTAACGAAACACAAGCCTTAGGTCACAAGATTGGCAGCGCGCGAGTAACATCCCCGTGGTGTTGCGAGCATCAATAGGCTTCGTTTTTGATTTCTCATTTTTAATCTACCAGTATATAACATTAAGTATCACTCGCACGGTCATACTTCTGCTGCTAACACAGCGACTTCATCGGAGCTTACTAATCACCTCACTCACACGCAGGGACACAACAACTCTCCGATGAGTTATTATTTGGCTGCGGTTTCCCGTGAGGTGGCGGTACTTCCCCAGACGGGCTGCTTTTTTGCGCTCTACCTCATTTAAAAACACCTAGTCCGCCACAAACAGACATGTTCATGCACACAAATGTTTGTCGTGTTTGGAAGTCGAACCCACTACTTTCGTGTATACATTGTGCCAAACTCCATCGCTCGTTTGTAACGTTATTGCTCAGGGGATATGTTTTATAGTCGAAGTAGGCATGATGCGTTCCTAACTTTACCTATTTTAACTTCGAAAAACAAGAGCAATTTACAATTACAAAACAAAGAGCTTGTTGGCGCAGTGGTGAAACGCGTTGTTACGCTACTTTGACATCAATGCTCGTGGGTTCGATTCCCACACAACACAAACATTTGTGTGCATGAACATGTCTGTTTGTCTTGGCCTGGGTGTTTTCTATGTATAATAAGTATGTATTTGCAAAAAGGAAATGTATTTACGTATGTTTATCAGTTGTCTAGTACCCATAACACAAGCTTCGCTTACTTTGGGGCTGGGTGGCGCTGTGTAATTTGTCCGACAATATAAAGATAGATAAAGATAAATCTTCTAGTGTTCTGTTTTGTTCCAGTGAGCGAATAAGCTTCTAAAAATATGCTGCGTAGACCGTAGCTGGCAATGATATTTCTGTGATTCAAGTGCCTATGCCCCCCAAATGTGCCAAATGCTTATTCCCGACTGAGTGGTAAAGCGAGTGAGGTGAGTAAGGAGTGAGTCGTACGGCGCTAGGTTGACACTATCTATCCCGCAAATTTTTTTGCGTTATCTATCACGCAAAAAAATAACGCCTTATATAATGCAATAACATATTATTTATGACTTTGCTATATAAAATGTTTCAGGGGATTTTTTCAGCCACGGACATAGAAATACGTTATAACGTCACGCTAAGACCCTTGAGGGATAAGCAGAGACCATCAAGCGCCACATATGTCAGTCCTTGCACACCGCTTCGCTTCTTTAACATTCATAGGCTTTTCATGTCAGCTCATCATGGCTCTGCGTTGCATTTGCCGTGAAATTATAGACAGGATCTTTTACGCTCCGCTGTGGAAGTATCGAATATTTAAAAAGTGGTCTGTCTGCAATTATTCTACTGTCTTGTAGGAGGTCACAGTCAAATACTATAGGCATTGTTGCGTTTCTGTGAAAGGCTGCCATATCTTCAGCGGGCATTAGCTTTGGCTTTAGGCATTAGCTTCGTGGGGCAAACTATAGGATTCCAGAAGTGGCCATATACAATAAAAGAAATAGAAAACTAATTACGACATTTGAAGATGTCTGGGAACGTGTTACTGTTTAACTTGGGCGATTGTCATTTCATTTTGAAAATTGCGAATTTATTTTTGCTACGGCTTAAGTCAGAGGTTTGCCAGAGATTTTAATCGATATTTATCGATACATATCGTAATTCTGTCTATGCGTAATTTAAGTTCAGAAGTGAATGTACTCATCTCCACTACCAGTTACTAAACAGTATGTTTTAATAGCCCACCTGATGTAAAGCGGATACCGTAGCAACGCTTGTAATACATTAAATGTCACTTGTGCAATGCCATTTCTGCTGCTAACACAGCAAATCCCCTTAGGTGCTTACTGGTGATCTCACTCACGAGCGGGACCACAACAATCCTTCAGGGAGTTGTTATTTGGCTGCGGTTTTCTGTCAGAGTTATTTCCCTAGACGGGCTGATTTGCTGCGCCCTACCTCTATTAAACACCCATACCAAGACAAGCAGACATGTTCACGCACACAAATGTTTGTGTGGGAATCGAACCCACGAACATCGATGACAAAGTCGCGTCATTTACCACTGCATCGCCGAGCTCGTCTTGATACGTATATTATACGTAGAGGACAGAGTATTGCATGACCCCGTCCTTACACACTTCACTAGCTTTTTTATCGTTCATAGCTTTTTAGACGCTCGCCGGTTCCCAGGGCTCCTGCCACCATCTGATAGCAAAGGACCTTCTTCGTCGTAGTAGGTGAATCCAGGCCTTCTTCGGTACATGCATCCTTCTACTGTATTGCTTGTATTATTATATTGTATTATATATGTGTCGTTTTTCTTTCAGAGTAACTTAAAATTTAATTTTCGTAAAATTGTTTTATTATATACTTTATTGCATATTATTATACATAGTATGGTTACATTAAAGGTGTCAAAGGTGAGCTTATCTCTAAAGGAGATCTCTTCCAGCCATTTTACTGCTTTGCCTACTTTTTCTTCACTCCCCTTTCCAAGAATCTCATGCTGTTGTCTCTTAGAAAAGGAGATCATTTCACTACTTTTCTAGATCCTATGAGATATATAACCATTGTGGTTCTAGTCTGTGAGGATAAAGTCCTATCCGATGATACCCCTGGGCTTACAGGCGTTCTTACTCAGGTTGTGATAAGTGCTTACCTTCAGACAGATATTATGCGTGTTTGGCACTCTATTTGTACAAAAATATGTTTGTGTTTCTCTTAAAATAAAAGTATTGGGAAGTAAAATAAAATTCATTGTTTATAATTTGTAATGTACACAATTTATTTATATCGTATAGTGTTTCTTATACAAAGATAATAAATTGTAAAATCCTCATTCGCTGTCCGAACAATAAATAAATACTTAGTTTAACTCCTTCAGTCCTATCACATGCCCTATAGGGCAATACTAGGAGTAATTTACAATACTTCCAACTAGCCGTCTTAGGATTTGATACATTCTTCTAAGCTCCTACTACGTGCTCGCGACTCGACCATTTGACGACTAGCAATTAGCAGTGATAAACTTCGTAAAAGAGATCTGAATTAAGGACGCCCCTCTACTCGAAGCCTTCTCGAAACTCGATCGCAAGCACATAGTATCAGCTGACTTAATTATTATGGTTTTCAATATTAAATGAAATCGCCACTTTTTTTTAACAAATGTACAAAAATATTCTTTAGGGAGCTATTTATAGGTAGGTATGTATTGTCAAAGGCACTGGTACTCTTAATTGATTATTTAATACTCTGCTTTAGAATAGGAAGAATGGTTATCTTAAGATTAATTGCGATTTCTTGAGGACCTATCCATATCTTTTTGGTTTGGAACTTAACGGGCAATCTGATCGAGAAATACTATACATACAATATTATAAATAATCTATGTTGGACTTATCTTACTTAGAACGAGTTTACGACTAACTTAAGAGAACGTTAGGTCTTTAGCCATCGACTTAACGAGTCTTCGAATAGATGAAACAGATCTACTACACTTACCTATTATACATTACACATATAGCTCATCACTAAAAATGCATTTTTTTATATCTATCACTGAGTAGACAAGTTTTATCTGCTCGAAAAGTCTTTACAACTTAGTGTCATCTTCAAGAAGTCGTCCCTACACGACACGGACATCGAACACCACATAAGACTATTAGGAAGGGCTACGATTAGGCGACACGGCTTAGCCGCTTACAGCTGCACAATATCATACAAATATATTCATTTCTTTACAACGTGGTAACTTCTACTAGGGGAGGGGTAGGAGACAGTTTGTACGAACACGTCGTCGAAACGAGCGGGCCGCTGCGGCGAGGGTGCGGCTGCGGGCAGGCGGCTGCGCGGTCCAGGCGCAGCGGGCTGGGTCCAGGAGCCAGGCTCGCACCGCTCAGTGCTCGTGCCCGCGCTGCTTATTCTGATGCATCATATTCTTGAGTGTGGCCACTTCGGTCGCCAGCCGCGCGAGCTCCGCCTTCAGGTGCGCGTCCTCTTCCTCCGCCAGCCTGTCGTCCGGCCGCTGCGGCCTGTACTCCGCCCCCAGGGAGATCCCAGAGTCTCGTTCGTCACTCGACCCTTCCCCATCCCACGAGGGCGACGACCGCGGTCCCGGCTCCTGCTTTATGTGTTGGAGCGAGAGCAAGGCGCTGGCGACGTCCTTGTCCCCCAAGTGAGACTTATGGCGTAGTTTTAACGGCAAGCAGTTATTCTCTGGTGCGTACTGCTCGGCTGTCTCGTCGCCCGAACCAGAGAGAGAGGACAGTTCGTAGGGCGAGGGAGCGCGGCGAGATCGTGACAGGTTGAGAACCGAACCGGGTGGTTCGTAGTGAGCTGGGTGTGGCGGATAATACGCCTCGGGCGCGGGCAACCTCTCGGGGTAAGGTTCAGGTGCCCGCTGCGGAGGTGATGGCGGCGAAGCTGGTGGTGGGGGAGGTGGTGGAGGCGCAGGGGGGAATAGACCCGGAGACATTTTACTCCTCTTCGTAACGCAAAGAACTTGATCGCAAGTTGGCAAGGTCGCTAGCACCTGGTCTATACTGATGAGTGTTTCTCCGCATATTCCATACTTTTCCTTTATAGCATCCAGTTGTGCTTTGAGCACGTGGTTTTCCTTGGAGAGCTCAACGACGCGTTGCTCAAGCACCATGTCGTTAAAGCGGCGTTTTTCGCGTGACCGTTTGGCGGCTTCGTTGTTCCTCCGCCGGCGATCCCAGTAACCATCGTCCTTTTTGTTGTCCGGTATAAATTCGCGCTGCTTGCGTTGTCCAAAGAACTCTTTGCGCTTGTTCAGATCGTAAGGCGAGGAGAAATCCTCATCTGGATTGCCGTTGTTAGGAGGTGGTGCATCCATTGGGAAATGCGGTGAAACTGAGAGGCGCGCTCGCGGCGGCAGAGGCGCGCGGTTGGGTAAGGGTGCGCGGCTGGGTATCGGCGCAGGGCCCAGGGCGGCGCCCCCACCGGCCGTCAGCAGCTGCTGTTGGCTCAAGATGAATTCGGCAACCATGTTTCGGCGGACGACACTCGGTCCGCACGAATCCTCACTGTAGTTCTGTAACAAATAAAAAGTTACGTTAGTTTTGCACGTTACAGAAAAACACGCAAACGGTTGCACTTGTCTAAATAATGTCGCGATTACAAAACAGATGGTTGCAAAAATGGTGTCGCAAGATCCCGCGCTGCAACTTTGCACGTGGATCACCTTTGTGAAACCATATTGCTTCATTGCCGCTTTTTACTCCCTTCATGTTAGCAAACTCATTAATAAATCGCAATTTCTTAACCTTTCGCGTCTTGTTACACAAAACTGATTTTAAGGTTACACCGGATTTCTTCCGTTACAAAACTTAACTTCCTGGGTATTAGTTAAGTTTGCGCTTCGTTAATTGCCTAGATAATTAGCTGGTCGAATGACTATAATAAATAATTAAATAACCAGAGCTAATGCTTGATAGGAAATGCGCAGAGCATGCCTGCATACATGTGCAGCTTCGATTAGCTAAATATTATGATTTCGTAAGGCGGTCACGTTGGCCCTAACGTGTCGCCGATATCGATAACTTGGCAATATTATTTTTCGATAAACTCTGATCGATTGATCGGTGTCATTCACCTCCGGCTATGTACCGCGTACTGTATTATAAATATCACCGGAGATCGAGAATTTGTGCGACTTGTCTGATAACGTATTTGTATGTTTGATGTTGAAGAATAACTAGCTGCTAACCACAATAGTCAGCATTTAATTTTTGGGTGTAATTAAAGTTTAAATATTTTCTTGTATACAGTAGTCTATGTATTAATGCAGACTATTCTTATGCACTGAATTTCATGAAAATCGATAAAACTATTATTTATATGTGATTGAACCACAAACATCTAATAAATACGAACTTTCACAAATATAATATTAAAGTTTAAACTATATATGTATCTTGATTATCCTATTGTGCCAGAGAAACGTCACGATACATATCGTTTATGTAAAAATCTGAAAACTTCAATTTGCATTACGAGCGAGCTTGTTAAACAACCGCAGGAAGTCTTAAAAAAATTGCACCAAAACGCAGCGTTATCAATGCTTTATTATCTAAGAAAAAACAATGGAAGAACCACTAATAAAACCACCATTGTAGCAGGCTATAAAAGAGTTTTTTTTGAATTTTATAACAATGCTAGTGGTACCAACTAGCGCACGGAAAAAAGAATTAGCAATCACGTTCCTCAAAACGCGCGCGCGCATGTGGGCAACGTGAGATTTCTTTCTAAAATTTAAATTACACTTTTCCAAAAGTATAAATCTATATTTATTAGGTATACCACAGCGCAGTGCACGTGAGCGACACGTGAGCGATCGAATTATGCGGGATTATTTACATGTTACCTGGATATGAAATTCGAAAAGGCTGATTATAGAAGACGTGAAGTTTTTAAATTGTTTACATTTCACTGAAAACGTTTACGTAACCGTTTCCTCCCGAGCACATTAAATTTTAGCGTCACATGCACTATGTAGATAGAGTCTTTATATAATTTATAGTCATTTTTATTCAAATTATCGGAAGTATAGAGTAATTCGAGCAAAGAGTTCGTGCCATTGGGGCGATCCGTTCCACGGCATTGGTGTCAGTAGGCCGCCCCAGATGCGCGAGCGCACCCGTTACGCCGACTAACTGTTCAAATAATCGCGGCTTTAATTGGCCCCCATTGTGACGCACGAAATGTCAGCTGAACTTGTTTTTAAATTACAATATGAAAAATAATACTAACACTGTTAAATACTTGCCTAGGTAGGTACTCAATAAAAATATAAAATAGAGGAATTATTTGCGTTCCGTTACATTGCTATTGAGCAAGCACCTAAGTACTGTTATGTATCACAGATATTCCAAGAACATTTTTTATCGCGTTTGCGTACCACGGAACGCCCACTTCGTTAGCTGGATGGAGCGTATTTGGGACATTTCAATATGGTAACATTTGTAATATAATAACTGTTCTATGTTAACATGATGTCATAAGAATGGTCGCTGTAAATACAAATGACGCACTTGCCAATTTCTTACTAGAAAAGTTTAAATTGCGGTACCTATGGGATTTTGAGCATGTGGAAATATATTTATATGAATGATTAAACTTTACAGATTTAGAATGCAGTTAAATCTATAGTGAAAATGACTATAACTTAACTAGGTCCAATACTTTATTAATATACACATTTATATGTAACTACAGATTTTTATGTACAAATTTAAATATTTCTTTCCACTTGAAAATAATAGCTACAAAACAAATATAGTAGAAAATATATGTAGTATATAAAGTAGTGTGTTACTTAAAGTTAATTTTATAGCATCTCTCCGGTAAATATAAGCACATTTCAAATTTTTCTTATTATTTTAACAGAGAACTGTAAAATATGCGTTAAAAAGTAAGAATTTCTCCGTAGCAATTAACATAATCTACATTAGCAAAGTGATAGGGTAAAAAATGTGTCCGCCCGTTACAATGTTGACGCTTGGTAGAGCAACAGTTAACGACCGGTTCAAATCGAGCGGTTAGTTTAACCAACAGTACATTTTTATAAGAATACCATTATTTTTTAGAAACTGTACAGTTTGTTCATAGATACATACTATTTAACAAATGAAAATTTTCCGAAACTATTCGATGAGACTGGTATTGTACAGTTTCTTGTATCAATGACATAGAGACTTAATTATTATTATTAGGTATGTTTTTTATGACAGTAAGGTAACAAACAAGAGTACGATGATGTCATTAAACACAATATCGCGATGTCGAGTACCATTTCACCGTCTAACGGCCGTCAATGATTTTTGACAATCGACAGTTAAACGTTGATCAGCTATATGCTTTCTCACAGACCGTTATCAGAAATTGGGTCCGTACGGTACTCCGAAAACGGTTTCGTGCTCATCACAATCTAAACTTGTAATACTGTTATGAAACTGCTATTAGTATTTCGTCACTGCTTTAGCGGTTAAAAAGCTTGTTTTATTTGGTTTCGTTTCAAGGCTAAGTTGGGTAAGGCGGTGTGCAATATTTTTCATGGATTAACGTTTTTATTATTACGTGGCTATAGTTTTTCAATAGGAAAATAGCGTTCTGTCAGGTTGGAAGTCATCTTTTCGAGTTGAAGTAGAAAATGTAGGAGTTTATTATTTATATAAGTTGATATCGAGCCGACACTAGGATATTTCTGATCCAAACAAGCATAAACTGCGTAGTGAATTAGAATGATATTTGGCAAGCAAATAGTATATATTTCGGAACACATATTGGGTGCTTTTTATAGCAAGTTACTGCGTAAAATCTAAAAAGAACAAAAAAGCTTTAACATTAAAAAAAAAAAACTGGTCTAAGTCTACTTTTGCTTTCCATATATATTCTACCTCCTATTATTTCTTGTACCTACAGAAGTCACACCCTTAAGTCGTGGTAATATAATAGCGAAATTATGAATGAAAAGTATTTTATTATTTGCGTATACGAAAACGATTGGTACACCTGATTTTAGTACGAGGTCAAAGAAACACGTGTTTCAACTTTACGTTTTGTAGGCAATTCTAAACTTTGTTGCAAATGTAACGTCACCTTTATGAAAAATATATTATCTACGTGACTTCTGACATGACTTTGTTTTACAACGATGCGAAATTATACATCATTACGCCTTATCAAGTTATACAATGACTGTTTTCTGACTCATTTGTTGAAGTACCAAATGTTTCACTTAAGAAGATAAGAGACATTTTTGTTGAGAATGCTAATGAAAACATAATTGCGTAACAGAATGTCCGAATAGTTTTGTGCTAAAATTTTGACATTTAGGCTTACGTTTTTTCTCTAGACGGTTCAATGAGTGGGTCCATCCTTATTTATATTTTTAAGTCTGAAGTTCATAGTTCAAAATTTCCGGTACTAATTTTTACAATATCTTTATTAAATTCTATCGAGTACTAGTACGTTACGATGGTAACTTATATAGATAGAAACCATTTTTTATTTGTCAATTGAATGATACTGTAAATCGAAACATTTTCTGTGGCTTCTTCATAGATAGGTTGACCGACCTGTGACAGCTCGTTGTGAAGTTGACCTTACTCAGTGATTGTCCTGTGGCACGGACGAGACACGTGCGGTGGTCACGCGGCCCCGGACACGTGTCCGTTCTTGAACCTCACGTTGACGCTTGCGCAACGAACACGCCGTCCGAAGCACGTTTGCTCTTCTCTTCACCGTTATGTAAACAACAACGTGATCTCGGAACGTGAAATTTAATTGATAGCCGGTGGATTAAGACGCTGCCCTTGACCGCCAATGCAGTTACTTGTGTATAAATAACAACTTACAGATTAACTTTGCAGCAAAGACGATAAAGATAGACATTATATTTACCACTTGTGGCATTTGCACTTGTTTACTGTTTATTATAGATTTGTATCTTGTTTTCGTATAAAGTGTAATGCGTTTCGCGGTAAAATTTGGATTAGGTCATAATTACTTCACGGTTAAAAATACAAGTTGTTCTGACGTTCGGACGTTCGGAAAGATTCTGCAACTATATTAAGTACGTATAATTCAAATTGTTATATTCATTAACTTAAAAATTGAGAGAGATTTTTTTATCAAACAGTGTTAGTATTATGTAGGTACTAAATAATAGAAACGCGTGACTGTTTCTAAAACAAAGTAGCGACGCTCTTGACCTTTTCTTTAAATAATAATAGATAACGTCGGCCATCTTGGAAAAAGTAGAGAAAGTAGTACAGTGGTAACTTTCCACGCGCACGCCGTTTATTGCGCGGGAAAAGTAGGCCGTCCGCCATCTTTGATTTGACATTTTACCACCAATAGTGGCAATGGAAACTATCACATTCAATTTAAAGTTCAGAATCTCTGATACCAAATCACATGCACAAGTATTTAGATCTGCGATATATTGTCAATCAAAGCTGACAGTTGTAGGTCGGCGCCGACTGGTCATTGTATGCCTATAGATTATGTCAAGATGTAAATGTTTTGTAAACTTTCGTCGCACTAGTTAGTTGTTTTGTCTTAGAACTACGCGACGATACGATTCTTCCTTGTGTTGTATTTGTAACAGAAGGTTTCACCTTCAGGTCGCGTTTTCTGGAATTGTTTCAAGCATTTTTCTCGCAAAAATCGTGTATACTTGACCGATTTTTCGCAGTGCATCATGAGACCCAATTATACCTACCGAGATGGGGTTATTTCGGGGCGGCCTCTATCGGTCGACGCGATAAAGCTTTGGTGTCAAGGTTGCGTTTCATAACAGCTGGTTTATAAATATGTCAAGGACTCTTCTTTTCTCCGGTTATAGTATCCATAAAAAGTGATAATTGGCATGTATTGTCTCAAAAACAAATTGAAGTCGACCTTGCTCCATTCCTAATAATTGCTGTATTATTAAGAAACACTTAACCTATTTCACTGTACTAGTTCCACAAAATTAGCTGCTTATGCAATCGCATGTTGGTTCTAGGTAGTATTAACTGTAGTAAACAGCAGTGTCGCGATTCTGATGAGATGTTTTTCCACTAATTAGGATTTTGTTTGTGCCATTTAACGAACAAATATTGAATGAAAAGTTATGTTGGAATCACGGGAAAGGCCCTATTTAAATGAATGAATTATCTATAACATTGTGCCTTATTGTCACGATCGCGCTTACGGTTTTTGCAAAACATCTCGTCACGTCATTCGCATCCTTTAATTCCCATCACTAACTGGGGACCTCAAAATATAGTGACGTGCGTTGTTCCACTTTGTCGCAATTGGTCGTACGTTCACGTGCACACCGCTAAGTAGGTTAGAGTTACGCGGGCGAGATAAAAAAATGGGTCAAGTTATCTTTACTTGTCCTCGCGGCGCCGAAATTATCGTCAGAGTATTGCGCGTAAAAAATGTTACGTAAGTCCCACATACACACACACATGCAAGTACGCGGTAACAATGGGATACGAGTACAGAGCATGCTAATCCTAACATTGGCGTCAATGCTGCAACATTTTTCTCATCTTTATAACACTACGAGGTTTTATTTACTGAAGTACACGCGCTAAAGGAGAGGCAAACATAGACATTTTGATAACGCAGTAATCTGGAGCACCTACTTTAGTTGTGAGTTTTTATGATACAAAATTTGTTCGTATAGTTTGCAGTAATGAGATCATCAGACTTGGAAGCCATGTACGCGACAATTTGTGATATAGCCTAATTTTTTAAGATGTTCTTAGTATTTGAGCACGTTTTCTTCCTTTAATTGTTATTTAATAGCATGTGAGGTATTGCGTGGTTATTTACTAGCATGTGAGGTACTTCTACTACTTCAAATAAATCAGGGCCAGGATTGTAATGAACATTGTAAGATTCAACATGATGCATGAACAACAGAATGCATGCGGCTGTGACCTTTGCTTAAAACCTTCCGGCAAACCTTGCGTTTAAGTTCCTGTATTACATCATTGTACTTTTAATGCATTTCATATAGTTCTTTGCTTGTGTAAAATTCTTTGTTGCATGCCAATAATATTTGTATGTATAACTAATTAGATATATTTTTACCTTGCGAATTTGCATGACAGTTGCAAATAAATACATATTTTTTACTATTCAAGTAACAACGTCTGTTAGTAAAAAATATTTGTTTTACTACTTTTGCATCTCATTCAATAGTATTAGCAGTAGTAGTCTCGTAGAATGATCTAGTCTTCGTGTCTATGTATCCGTTGCAGCGTATTGCGCAACCCACCCTGGGAACGTTGCGTCATACATCGGTACTGACCTTTATACGAACGATCGATCCTACAACGGACAGTTTACACCGATATAGCTACATCAGTTTGTTTCAACTCATATACTCTTTAACTGGGAGAAACGATCATGGATTTTCCTGATCAGATTAAATATATACATGTATAGAGATATACAAACTTGGCGTTTTGATATATTTACCCAATCAATTTACAATTTATACGCGAATCTATTTAACAGAGTTAGTTTTTTAATATGCAACCAAAAATTAGTCGACAGTAGTTCTACGAAAAGTCACAGTCACAGTACTTTACTATACTTTTATTTATAATGTACAAATAAAGAAACATATATAAAATAAATGACAACAAAACGTTTTTAAATGTAATAATAACATCTAATATCGAGATACCAAAATAAAGTATCATTGACAGAGCAAAATATTTTTTTCATTATATCTTTAATACAGAAAATATAAAGTATACGACATAACGGCTTATAATTTAACAATCCTTTTTTGCTACTCGTAAAGTTAAAGGTACATAGCAGCGTAACATTAGAGAAATCGTTGAACTATTTAAAACAATAAATCGGTGAACCGTAATCGCTAATTTCAAAGTGATAGGAAATAAAATTCTTAATCAGTACACTTTAGACACAAGTTAAGGAGATAAACGATAGCGATATCAAAAAGTTAAACAGTAAATTAAATCTTTAGCGAAATATTGTGTGACAATTATTTTCATAGACATTAATTAAGAAGTAGAATATTCAGAGGCAACAGTAGTTTCCGTACATCCGCGGGCGAATGCACGCCGTGTTGGAACCTTGAACCAGTTGAGTAAGCGTTCACAATGGCTTACGACAGAACCGCGGTGCCAGGCGCTGCTTACGACACTGCCAGCCTAGTACTTGCAATACACCAATTAGCTGTACGAATTTATATGAATTGCCAATTCCTATTGCAATTTCCTTTTTGCTTCTAAGATTTTTTTCTTATCACATAGTATTTTCGACCTGCAAATTTGGTTTTAACATTTCGTTTGCCATCAAATTGTTGTTTTATATCATTGAGATCAAACTGTTAAACTTTACAACTGATTGATTAGTGATTACATTTTACTTTGCTAACTAATAATTTTATGGGAGAAACATTATGGTTGGCATCAAACATACCTTCGTAGTATGTTTGATTCCAGCGTCAGCTAGCAATCAATATACTTTTCACAAAAAAATCAATACAATAAATTTACATGTGTTGTTTTGGTTTAGTGTATTTTAACGCTGTATATACACAATGTAAATAATACGTTATCGCTTTAAATGATACTCATCATGACATAACAAAATGTGTATCGCTATTAGGTGTACAATTTCTATTTTACAACGTTATTGTAAAGCTAGGATGCTATTGTAAAACAACGGGTTTTCACAACTACTTACTACTACTACAATCCCAAGTTTAGAAATAATCTTGAAAATGGGCAAAATAAAAATTGTCGTATGGAAATTCGGCGTAAACAAGGGGATAAAAACAAGACTAAGGAAACTGAAGCACAAACAAAAGATTGTAAACACGGAAAAGATCTAGCTTATCATTACGAACATGTGCAGACTTTAAACAAATATGTTGAAGCAGACGCAAGATTTTGGCACGAATATATGATGCGTGATTATACAGTTTTGCGAAGAGTCATTGACTTCTGGGAAAAGATTTGTTCCGCAAATCTCTGACATCTGAGTTTTTTGTCATTGTGTTGAATTTATCATATATGGAAAATTCAAATGTTTCCGAATCCCAAAACAGTATGCGTTGATTTGAAAATTATGTTTTGGTATGCGCATTTTTGGGAGAAATGCTTTCATTTTCATCTTATGTTTGGTTTTGTTACCATATTTAATGTGGGACTCAGAGGCCGTATAGTAAATACTCGTATGTTTACTGAGTTGCTATGTCTGGCATTTTTTTTATATACAGTTATAGGTTTGCTAACTAATTAAAAAAAATGGCTAATAATTAATAAAGTGCAATAAAATAAAGGTACCGAAAATAATTTTTGCAAACATTTTGAAATCCGAATAATTTTAAGTGAAAAAAGTTTTATTAATAAAAAAAAAATCAAATAAATTACAAATTATACTTACAAAAATATTTGCGGTGTTAACGTACTCCTTTTCCGGAATTATCCAAATTGGGGGTACAATGTCATAATTCACATAAAACAGCGATACACAAAACCGTCTGCTTTATTTCACAGTACTTCAAAATAAAAATGTTTCACTCCCACTATTCACGTCCTGAAATTTTTTCACAAACACAATGTTATTATGACGAAATATCCAATGCGAGGTGCGTAGTACTCTCTTGGTTGGACGCGTCTATACTCAGCGAAGTCTAGAGTGCGACTGAATTTTGTAGTGGGGTCGGGCGAGTCGCGGTCTGCAGTACGCACACTACAGCGATTTCCCGCAAGTGTGCGTGAATACCGCGGTGTGAGTGACTTGTTGATGTGTGAGTATATTTACGTAACTTGCCCTGACTCTGTGTAATCACTTTAGTCGGCGCTATTGACTCAATGTAGTGTCCGATTTTTTTTAGCCAATTTGCGATTGAGTCATGTGTTTGTCGCGTTTTTTGTCTTTCTATGAAATCTGTATCCGATTGATAGGTGATTAAGAGTTGGAACAATTGTGGCGTAATAAATATTTATAACTAGCTATTTACTAAACACTTTGTTATGTGATATGGATAATTATTATTATTTCATTTTACATTCCTAATGCTTTGCTTCGTTTGCGAAATTAAAAATTATGAGGTATTGTGTTCTATAGAAAAATGGAAAAGAACAGAGACGAATGGAGCTATAGGTAACATATAACGAATCTTATTAAGAAGCAGAAGAAAATATTAATCATTAACTTAGATTCATGCAGCTACTATGATGTGAGTCATCTTCAATGGTACAAGTTCAGAGGACTACTCTTCCACGTTTATTGCGAAAGCTGAAGGTCATCGATTTGGATGTTTAGATGATTAGACTGTCGCTTATGGACGACAGCCAAAAAGCTAACTTAATCTGTTCGTCGAAGCAGGGGGTAAACCTGTCCGTAGACAGGCTTACAAGCAGCAAACTTAAGTTCGCTGCTTACAAGTCAACGTTGCTTAATTTGCGTGTTCGATAAGATATACAAGATGATGCTAGAGAACTCAAATTTGCATACCAAGAGCGTCATTTAGTTATACTTAATTTGAATATTACAGTCTTTGATATTATTACAGTCTAGTTGCTTATAGAGTTTTTGAGCAGTGATAGCTCAGTGGGTAAAGGCCGACCAATTATCCGACAGTCCCGGGTTCGAATCCTGATATGGGTATGTATCACAAAATTTGGCTCGGCGGCGCCGGCGGTGAATGGGAATTTTGTGAGGAAACCCACATTTCCTGGAAATAATATTTCGAAAGACCTAATCTAAGAAAGGTATGATTTTCCCTCTGGATTGTGGTAATCCTCTATGTAAGATCCTGCCAATACTAATGGATTAGGAAACAGGATAACATTAAAACATATCTTTTTCTTCAAAAAATCATCTGTAATTATTTTTTGTAGAATAAGGAATTTAACATATTGAATATAATCATATCTATTAACTTTATCATAATCATGAGACTGCTCGATAGAATTGCTATCTATCTATAACTTCACGCTAAGTCCCTTGCGGACTAGGTAGAGAGATTGGAACTCTACATGACTCGGCCTTACACATAGGGTTGCCACCTTATTTTTGCAATTAAAGTACATTGGTTAGGTAAGTAAAAAGTACATAGTGTCAAAATAAAGTATCAATCATTTTTCTTTATCATTTTATTTAAAAAAATATATTAAAAAGGTTAGCTGATCAGGCGAAGGTGTACATTTTTTCTTGCTTCTCACAAGTTTAATCAAATTATTATCATTCTAGACAATTGTATAGCATCATTACAGTCTATATTTAAGTTAACTGGCGCTTGGGACCTATCGATTCGGCATCCATCGATAACGTTCCGTTTTACACAAAAATGTTTACGATCAAACTATTTATACTAGAGATATCAAATCGTGCACTGTACTTTATTTTTCTAGTAAAGTATAATTACCCGAAATAACGTACAATAATTTATTATAAAGTACGGGTGGCAACTCTACATACACACCTCACTCGCTTCATTACCGTTCATAGACTAACCTTTCAACAATCTTTCAACAATCGACCTTTCATGCACGTTGCCGGTTCCTAGGGTTTCTGGCATCGCCTGCTGATGATAGCACACGACCTACGTTGGTCGTGGTAGGTTACAACCACTCTTGAAACTAAGTCCAATAACAATTCCACCACCAGATAAACCCTTACTCATCCTACTGAAGGGATACGGGTCTCCCTTCAACTGAAGGGGTTTAGAGCATACTCCACGCTGTTCAAATGCGGATTGGCAGAGCCAATGTGTTTTCAAGCCACCCGAGGGCCACTGACTTAGCTTATCGACTGTCATCTCTCGACAACAGCCGGGACCGACGGCTTAACGTGCCCTCCGAGCTCGGAGAACCTCGAGATAGAAAACCCATTCATAGACAGGCTGCGGTCGACGTTGTTTAACCCTTCGAAACCCGGGTGGTCGTATACGACCGCGAAATGTATGGGAAAACGTATATAACGGGTTCTGACTGCTCAACTGGCGTGTGTAAATAACAATTCAATTCCATCCAATGCCGAGATATTGAGTATAATTACTAAAATTAACGGCAATTTTGCTTACAACAGTTGGAATTTCATTAGTAGTGTATAGGTCAGTTATCTCCCATCTAAAACTAGTCTAGCACTACTGTTGCCGATTTCCGATAGATCGGAATGGAGAGAAGAAAAGAACTAGTGCGAGTAAGTGGGGTTACCAGTAACCTCCTCATCAAATGCTGTGTTGGCAGCGGGGACATCACCGCACGAGAGATACTCCTTGTGTTTATTTAGACGTTGTATAAACAAAGGAATTACAATTAAAATGATTTCCCCCACAATGAATAACCAGCTAATGTTTGCCTAATTGGAAATGATTTAGTAGGGGATTGACATTCGAATATTGACTTAATTTAGAATTTGAAATTTGCAATCGCCAAAGTGCATTCCTAATTTTAATTTCGTGATAATTTCGTAAGTTGCCGGGGTATAAATTGGATGGTTATTGCATTATAAAGTCAGGTATTTCGTCAATATTTGAATTATTTACGTCCGTTTATCCAGACACGTGGCAGTGAACAGTAAATATATGTCAACGGTGATAACACGTGGAGACTACACGGACGGACATCCGACGTTTTTTATTGCGTAGTTTTTTGTAACATTTCAATAGACTGATAGTGTGATTTCGCCATTACATTGTATGTGTGTTTATAATAAATAATGCCAGTGGAATGCTTTTATATAATATTGTAGTACTTAGTACATACAATATTCTTATACTATTTATATACATTTATTTAATAAATATTGTCGGACAAATTACATAGCGCCACCTAGCCCCAAAGTAAGCGAAGCTTGTGTTATGGGTACTAGACAACTGATAAACATACGTAAATACATTTTTTTTTTGTAAATACATACTTTATACATAGAAAATACCCAGACCAATACAAACAGACATGTTCAAGCACACAAATGTTTGTACTGTGTGGGAATCGAACCCACGAGCGTTGGTGTCAAAGTAGCGTAACAGCGCGTTTTAACCACTGCGCCACCGAGCTCGTCAATTTATTTTCACAATGAAAGAATAATTGTTTTCCATCGTCGAATGAATATAACCCATAATATATTCGCGCCAAAAAGTCATACAAAAATATTAAAATACCAACATACCCTGAGAGAGGCAGAGAAAGAGAGCGACGAACACATTGTCACATCCACACACTCACGCAAACATATGTTATATGTGTTGGTATAAGTACTTTTTGATATTTTTTTTTGTTCTTTAAACAACATAGATATACAAACAAATAGACATGCCTTTCACTAGTAGGAAATGAACACTAATGCATGTTGACTTACCGAGATTTGTTTTTATATTTTCCCGATTTTTCGTCGATTCTGCAGACGCCATTGTCACGGAATGAATGAATGACCATGACGTCTGCAACGTCGCCGAAAATATCGGGAAAATGTAACAGCATATTGTGGTCCTGTAAATACAATAGTGGTACAAACAATCGGCGAAAATTTAAAATAATAGTAGGAAATCAATTACTTGTAACTTACAAAGAAATTGTATGCATCTGAAACGAAAATTACGAAATAAAAGAGGGGAGTTACTTAATACAAATAATTATTTACTTAAAAGGAAGCTGCGGCAATAGAAGATAACGAATAAATTTCCTATTGATAAACACGATAATGAAATCTAATATTATCAAAATCAAAATCACACATTAAACCACTAATGTATTAGTATTGTCTTAAGTTTTCGCGATTGTTACACATTGAATTAAACATTTTTTAACGGAAGTATCGCGTGTTTTATTTATTTTGTTGAACCTGACGTTAGTATATAGAAGATGGTTGGCAAGTACCACCTGCTTGGGATCCAGTCTTAAAAATAATCAAGTCACAAACCCAGAGATCTACTAAAGAACGTTCGGACACTGTGAGCGATTTTTGTGTGAATCGGAACGTATATAATTAATCCATAGTAGATGTAATAATTGGATAATTAATGTAAGACAAATATCTTAGTCTTCCTGCGACCACGCACGCTGCAAAGCATTCGAAACGTCAGGTTCAACAAAAAAAATAAAACACGCGATACTTCCGTTAAAAATTCTTTAATCAAACACAATAATTACTAGTAAGCGGTTCCAGAGCGGTTTTCTTCCCCGACTTATGAAGTTGTGGAATTCATTCCAGAATTTTGGGAGACTCTCGGCAGGACGTTCACGTCCTGCCGAGAGTCTCCCAAAATTCTTTACACTGTGAGAATGCTACATTATCCCTGAGTAACACATCCTGTTTTTATCTCAGAAATCATCGTTTAAGGGGGTGAAAAGGGGATGGAAATTTGTATGGGGAATCAATAATCGCTGAACCGATTTAGATGTAATTTGGTATGGAGATAGTTTGAGTTGTGAGGAAGGATATTGAATAGTTTTTATCCCCGAAATCATCCCAAATGTTGGTAAAGGGGGGAGGGGGATGATAGTAATAAGCTAACCTAACTGTTAATTTCACGAAGACGAAGTCGCGGGCAAAAGTTAACAACAAAATATAATGATAGTTGACGAAATCAAGTGTATCAGTCCTTTCTTCTTTTTATACAATGGCGAGAGGCATGCAAGTCTATAGCTCCCCTGATGTAAAGTGGTTACTATAGCCTGCAATACCTAAAGTAACGCTTGCGCGATGCCACCTTTGCTGTTGACTCAGAAACAGCACCCCCCCAACCCCACTCACCCGCAGGAACATAATAACCCACCACGGTGTAGTTTTCTATGAGGCGGAAGTACTTCCCTGATTTTTATATGTTTGTGGTTTTTTATGATTTTTATATTATTACTGGTAACCTCACTCACTCGCAGGAACACGAAATCTCTCCAGGGAGTGTTATTTGGCTGCGGTTTTCGGTGCGGTTTTGAGGTGGCTGTACTTCCCCATTTGGGCCACTTTGATGTGCTTTGAGGCACCCTAGCTTCTTTTAAAAACGGTCACACTAAGATAAACCGACGTGTTGACGTACATGAGTAGTTGTCTATTTCGAGAATCGAACCCATAACCCTTGGTTTTAAAATACCCATTGCTAATTCAAACACCGGTCTCGTCTCAGCCTAAGCTATTAAACACCTGCGGCAGCGGTGGCTGTGACATACATCTACTAACGGTAGATGATTAGAAGCGGCGCTAGTTCCCATGAACTAATTAGTGCCGGAGCAAACAAATAGTATAGATCTATTAACCTATAAAATCAAACACGTTTATCTTATCCATCTATTCATACATTCACGTCAAATCCCGTGCGATGTAGGCAGAGGGAACCGAGCGCTACGACTCGGTCCTTAAGTCCTAAGCTTGCGCATTCTCAACTGGTTTTGGTTAAAATATTCTCCCGTTTGTCAGCAGGTTCGAATCGCTAAACATATTTAGAGTCTGAAACACGTTTTTGTGAGATCGGGGTGTTTTCATGCGCAGTTAAGTGGTCAAGTGATTTGGGGTCTTTACACACCTGTCTCGCTTCTATACGTTCATAGGTTTTTTGCCTCATTCCTAAAATATCGTAGTCATATACAGATGTGTACTCTGGACTTCCTGTTCTACTGCGTATATTGTTCTGGTCACATATATATAATTATACCGAGAATTTCAAATAATTTAGTAATTAGTGCCGTTCATATTAAAGTAATACAATGTCAAGTACGACTGTGGTTTGCTATGTTTTTCCCCCTTTCAATCATACATACATACACATATATACAGTTCCATTGTGTATAATATCGTTTGTAGGAATTAGGGCCGTATGGAGAAGCTCAAGGCCACTCATCGTGCTATGGGAAGATCTATGTACGGGGTTTCTCTGCGTAGATTCAGAAATGAGGATGTCCGCAGTAGAACTAAGCTGACTGATATAATCTATACATCTATACATATAAATAAAATTGAAGTGTCTGTCTGTGATTTCAAAATAAAGCTTTTATCTTAAGCTCATATTATTATTTTCACGTTTCCAAAGCCTAAATACGCATTTTTAACTTTTTTGTCTGTCTGTCTGTTTGTTTGTCCGGGCTAATCTTCGAAATGGCTGAACCGATTTTGACGGGATTTTCACTGGCAGGTAGAGGACTGTTTAGAGCAGAATATAGGGTACTTTTTATCCCGTAAATATTTAGGGTTCCTGCGTAAAAAATGAAAAACTGTTAAAATGAAGGGGAAATATCTTCCCCTTCGGGGGGACTTTGCAATTTTGTTTTTATTATTTTCATAGAATACGTATTTTTTGTGACATAAAATAATTACGCATCTTCCATGTAATAAAAATAAAATAAATAGACGTTGCCTCCTGTAAAGCTCAATAGATGGCGCTGTATGAAAATTGAATCGCTCTATGGATGCATCTACGACCCTGAACTTTGTTTTCTTTTTAGACAGAAAGAATTTCTCGGGCTACCAACTGACTCACCGACAGACGAGGACACCAGACGGGTAACGGACTGGCGAAAACTCAAAAGAGTGCTCGCACAGACTTCCACACCCGAGCTGGAGCAAGTACCCGAACAGATTCTCACAAACGACGAGACCGACCTTGCGATCGACGCCCTCACTAGCCACTTGCAAACGGCAGCTAACAACTGCTCCAGAGAGGTTTCAACGGCCGACTTAGCTCGGCGTTGGGAACTCCCTGCTTATTTGCGAGAACTAGTGTCGGAAAAGAACGCAGCGACACGCGCCCATGACTCTTGTCCCACCGAACAGAACCGTTCTCGGATGCGCTATTTACAACGCCAAGTAAAGAAGCGCATCAAAGAGTTCAGGGATGAACGGTGGGCCAACTTTGTTGGAGAAATTAAGCCCTCGCACACGGCGTACTGGCGAGTTGCTAAATCTCTCCGTTCCGACCAAATAACCCAATGCCCTCCCCTGACCCGACCAGACGGTACGATAGCGTTCGATGATGACGAAAAGGCTGAATGCTTTGCAGACAGCCTGGAGAGCCAATGCTCTCCTAGTCTAGAACCAACCGACGACGAACACGTTCAGATGGTTGACTCCGAGGTGGAACGAATCCTCGCGACACCTCCCACGATCCCCCTCGAGCCTACAACGGTTGAGGAGGTCCAAACGATCATCAGGGACCTTCGGAGCCGGAAAGCTCCCGGAGCTGACGGCATCACGAACTCGGTCCTCAAACTCCTCCCAGGCCCCCTGTTAGTCCTTCTCGTGGCGATATTCAACGCCGCTCTCGCGAACTGCAGATTTCCAGACTCCTGGAAAGATGCAGACGTAGTTGGCATCCCCAAACCAGGCAAATGCCTGAAGAACCCCGCCTCTTACAGGCCCATTAGTCTCCTCAAATGCCTGGGGAAAGTCTATGAGCGCATCATAGCCATTCGCCTCAAAAAGTTCGTCGAACTTAGAGGCCTTCTCATAGACGAGCAGTTTGGGTTCCGTCCCAAACACTCGGCAGTCCACCAAGTGCACCGCATCACGGAGCACGTCCTCTCTAACTTTCAAACAGGGCGCCATACCGGTGCCCTGTTTTTCGACGTCGCGAAAGCGTTCGACAAAGTCTGGCACAATGGCTTAATATATAAGCTACACCAAATGGAAGTGCCAGACAGTCTCGTGCACATCTTACGAGACTACTTGTCGAATCGCTCCCTCCGCGTCAGAGTCCACGGCACTCTCTCGAGGCCGCACCCTATCCGAGCCGGGGTCCCTCAGGGCTCCGTGCTCGGCCCTATCCTATACACGTTGTACACCAACGATGTTCCCAAGACTCCCTTCGTGGAGTTAGCCCTCTTTGCCGATGATACGGCACTTTACACTTCCGAACGAGCCAAATCCAACATATCGGATAGGCTCCAGAGAGCGGCTAACGCTCTAGGCGAATGGTTCCGACGTTGGCGAATCGAAGTGAATCCGGAGAAAAGCGCCGCTGTGTTCTTTTCTCGGGATCCACGAGGTCTTACGAGACCAGATTCCCAACATAGGACCGTGAGCCCCATCTCATTGTTCGGCCGACCCATCCCATGGGTCGAGAAGGCCAAATACCTAGGTGTCATCCTAGACTCCAGAATGACGTTTGGACCTCACATCACCGCTGTTAGGAACAAAGCCGCGTTCTATCTAGGCCGGCTCGGTCCGATATTCAGGAATCGTAGAATGTCACTTAGAAATAAGTGTACACTCTACAAAGCCTGCATCCGCCCCGTTCTCACATACGCCAGCGTAGTGTTCGCACACGCTGCGCGCTCCCATCTGGCTAAGCTCCAGATTATCCAAAACCGGTTTGCCCGCAATGCAACCGCTGCCCCTCACTATCTCAGGGTCGCAGATCTCCATCTCGACCTTGAACTCCCTTCCATCATTAGTTTCATGAAGAAAGCGTCTAGACGCTACTTCGAAACTGCCTCTCAACATCCCAACCCATTGATAGCCCGGGCTGTCAATTACACCCCGCGGATCGACGCCCGGGGGTTCCGGCGCAGACCGCGGAATTCACTCTTTGATCCCGATGATCGCATTACTGTTGCGAACGCCCCCTACCTCTCCCCCTCCAACCCCAACACTCCAGACACACACCGCGCTCGGCGGCTCCGGGCGCGAAGAGTAAGGACTTCTGCGCGATACACCAGGTACCGGTAGCCCACGGTACCTGGGCGCCTCTCTCTCCGACAGGCCCTTAAGGCACGAACCCGCGTGTTCGATTTGTTTCTCCAGCGACGTCCTGAGCCGAGGTCCGACCCCTCTCGGGGGCCCTTAGGCTGTCGCTTAGCTTTGTTTTTCAGGCTGTGGCGCCTCACGCCCGCCCTCTAGTCCGGTGACGTAGTGACAGCCCAACCGGGGCTAACTACATAGTCAGGTCAAAAAAAAAAAAAAAAAAAAAAAAAAAAAAAAAAAAAAAAAAAAAAAAAAAAAAAAAAAAGAAAGAATTTCAGGTCTACAGAGATATAAAGGCTACTAAAAAACTGACGAATTACAAAAAAAAAATAGAAAGAATGCAGCATGAAAGAGTGACGAAGCAGATATACAATGCAAAAGTGGAATGATGTAGGAGCCGAGGAAGGCCAAGACTTACTTACCATGACTAAATTGGTCGTGTTCTATCCGAAGGTGATGTCATAAGCCCTAGAAACCGGCGAGCGTGCATGAGAAGAGCAATGAATGTTAAAGAAGCGAGTGAGTTATGTAAGATGATCGAGGCGTGAAGTTATACTCGTAGATAGATAAATAGATAGAAATGTTTACTTGTATATCATGGGTGAAAACTAACAGAAAATTAGCCTTCATGTTGGCAAAATATATCATCCGGTGTAAAAATGTACAGCTAAGAGCAGATCACGATTAACACTCGAAGTGTAATTATAACTCTTATCGCGAACGGCATAAGAACGGTACAAAGGTCAAAGTGTAAAGCTTGAGCTGCACTTAGCTGTACTACTATTGTAGCCATCGTAATTTTTAAGGTAAATTGTTTTCAAACCGGATGAATTTTGTGACAGCATGAAAACTGTTAAAATCGCTTAAATATTTTTAAAATGGAAAAAATCACATCCCGCGCGAAAGGTTCGATCCCATGACCTGTTAGTTAGTTGGTTGTGGTGTTTGGGGTCAAATGTAGAGCGGAGTTTGAAATGCTTTGAAAAACGAAAATATTTAAAATGTTTGTACTCTGCGTGATTGTTTTTTGATTAATCCTTTAAATCCTTAACAAGTTTATGTAGAACGTCCTATATTTTTTTAACACCTAAAAATATTTTTTTTTAATGAAAAAACATATTTATTAGTGTTGAATCATTAAACTAGTTATATCATACCCCTTTTTCAATATCTATTATTAGAATCGTTCGATAAAGTTAATCGTATGTGGCCAGCAGTTGCCACACAAGATTACGATGCGTGTGCAAAACGTGACGACAGATAAATGGGGTTCCATCCTAACCTCAGAATCACCTAAAATGATAAATAATATAATAAAACATTATCAAATCTCTCATTGTTTTCATAACTCGCCCGATATTTTCGAATATCTTCTTGATATGACTTGATAATAGGGAAACGCCCATTATTATTTTGAGGCTGGCTACATACCGATGGAATTAGATTAGGATTTGTGACAATATTGGTCGATCGATCAATATTGATTATAAGCGCTACAGTTGCCGCTTCATATTTGGTGGGACTTATGCTGTTTGTATCATTCGTATTCTATTTTAAATTACTGAAATCTACAAGATTTAGACTTTCATCTCAACAAAATGTAATCAGGCTTATGTCAAGAGGTATCGACATATAAAGGAATCTGCTCAATTATTTCAGCGGATGAATCTTTTTTTCTTCCCTCCTTCCTTCCTTCCTAGTTCCGCCCCTCTCTTTGCACCTCTGCAAAAACGCAAAAAAAAAACAACCCGACAGTCTGTCTGCCTCTCACAATTACTCCTCTTGCCCATCCTCCCAACTCGCATGCTGGTTAAAATGAATCATTTAAAATAAAATTAATGAAAAATAAAATGTTTTTCAATTATTGTAAACAACAACCCTATAAAATTATTTCCTAGTCCATAGCTTTAAAAATAATTGTATTTTCTTTATTTTTGGTACTTCACGTGAAGATTCGCACGTATTACTTAGAAAACTAGTTCAAAGTGTTTAGTTATATATTATTGTACAAGAAAATATTTAATGTAGCTTGAATAAATTTGATACTTCGGCAAAGCAAGGACAGATTACGTACGTGTGTTATGTAATTGTAATTAGCATAATGTTATTGTAAATATCACATTCATGAGTAACTCGTGCCGCGGCTGCGAACTACTAACGCAGACATAATATGACACTTTAGGTAAACTTTCCGGATCGTTCCAGAATAATTTAGAACAAAGAACATAACGTAACATATCATCATGCCTATCTCCCATTGGGTTAGGCAGAGACTATATATATAAGTGCACCGATCCGAACATAACTCTCTCGTTTCTTCCACCCTCACCAACCTCTTCTCGCATGCTCTTCGGTTCCGGTTGCTTTTGATTTGCCTCTTTTTCAGCACATCAGCTATGTGATTCAAATGTGTGCGTGTAGGGCGGCCCCTGCCGACATCTCCACTCACTCGATATACTTCTTTCGTAACTCTTTTGTTATTCATTCTTTCCAAATGTCCGAACCATCTCAGCATACCGTTTTCAATTTATGTCACTACATCATGTTTCATTCAACATTGTTAACGTATCGTATTGGAACAAAGAAAATACTATAAATTGGTCGCAATGGTGTCTGAAGTCCTAGGAAACGTCTCTTCTTCTTTGCATTATCCCGTCTCCTAATAATCCATTAGAATTGGCGGAATCCGCTACCTAAGCCTAAAGATTTGGCGAAGACACTTATTTTTTATTTGGGGCGACTGTCAGACCTCCACAACCCAGAGGGTAAACCAGATCTTTCTTAGGTTAGGTCTCACGTCTTTCGAAATACGACTCCTTGGATTTGTGGGCTTCCAAACGATTTTTTTCCTTCACCGCCAAGCAAGTGACAGATATGTAGATAAATCCGAAAAGACGAATTTAGTGGCACATGCCATTCGAACCTTGAACCAGACAGGCAGAGGGAGACCCAATCAGACTCCTCTGTTTGAACTCTTAGGAACCGGTGTGCTTAAAATAGTTGTGAATGTTAAAGAAGTGAGTAAGATGTGTGCCGCTTAGTGCCTGCTGCCTACGCTGTAAGGGATGTTGCATGAAGATATAGATAGAATAAATTAAACTTGAGTCGTAGACTTTCATCATCATTATGTCACACGGAGGACGTCCCCTGCTGAATATAGAATAGGATGGGGCAGGATGCTTTCATCCATCGGTTCCCTGCGATCTTCAGAAGATTAGGATGTCGTGTGTTGTCCGGTTTGTGGTCGCCATTTGAGAATCTTTCTGTCTCAACGGAATCTTGGTCGTTTCTTCGACCTATGTGGCCTGCCCACTGCCACTTCGTTTGCTGGTCCTTAGAGCCACATCGGTAACTCCATTTCTGCTATGAATGTGCTTAAATCTGAATCTATCTCGCAGAGAAACTCCGAGCATGGTTCTCTCCATAGCACGCTGTGCAACTGAGCTTCCGTAGGCCTATACTACAATGAGGCTCACAGTGAGGGACCACGTTTCTGTGCCGTAAGTCATCACTGGCAACACACACTGGTTGAATGCTTTCGTCCTGAGACATTGATGTATTTTTTTTATTTTTCACAAGCGTACAACCTACGTAATGGTAAGCAGTTACCGTAGCCTATGTACATTTGTAATACCAGGGGCGTCACTCATACGTTGCCGCATTTCTTGAAGAAAGAGAGTATTTTAAGATTAGGCTCCTTAACAAATAAAGACCGTCTAGTCTAATTTCCATAATTTTCGTTGTATTGTAAGATTAGGTAGTATTTTTTTTTATACTACATCGGAGAGCATACGGCCTGTATGCCCTCCGATGTCGTAGCCTACTAACGCTTGCGATATATTAAGTATCACACGCGCGATGCCTCCTCTGCTGCTTACACAGCAACTCCTTGGGATCTTACTGGTGATCTCACTCACACGCAGGAATACAACAACCCTCTAGGGAGTTGTTATTAGGCTGCGGTTTTCTGTGAGGTGGAGGTACTTCCCCAGACGGGTTGCTTTGATGCTCCCTATCTCTCTTAAACTAGTAGAAACATGTCCGTTCATACCAACTTCATTCACATCAAATTGAGTCCAAAAAGCAGGCTCGGAGTCAAAGTACGGAACTTTCTGCACACAATAAAATATAGGGGTCAAGGTCCAGTCAAGGTTGGTATCGTATATAAGTCGGCGATGGTAAGTCCAGTATCGCAGGGTTCCACAGCTAAATATGACCTGAAGCCTAAAATAAAATTTTAGGGTCGGCAATGCACAAGTGACACCCATTGCAAGTATTCATAGGCTACGGCAACTGCTGATTATCAGGCAGGCCGAAGGCTTGTTTTTCACCAAATATAAATTAACAATAGTAAAACAATCCGAGGAGAAGTATAACTATTTTCACATTTGTATGTATATTTACACGCCAGGTCCTTTGCGGGGTAGGCAGAGAGAACGATATTAAATTGTTAAAAAAAAAGGATACTTTCCTGCTCCTTTCGCGAAGTTACATTTTTTAGGGTTCCGTACCCAAAGGGTAAAACGGAACCCTATTACTGAGGCTCCGCTGTCCGTCCGTCCGTCCGTCCGTCCGTCTGTCACCAGGCTGTATCTCATGAACCGTGATAGTTAGACAGTTGAAATTTTCACAGATGATGTATTTCTATTGCCGCTATAACAACAAATACTAAAAAATATAATAAAATAAATATTTAAGGGGGCTCCCAAACAACAAACGTGATTTTTTTGCATTTTTTGTAGATGATGGTACGGAACCCTTCGTGCGCGAGTCCCACTCGCACTTGGCCGATTTTTTAATTAGCTGTGCGGCTGGACTCTACTATCGATCAATAAAGTTGTTGGTAACTATCATAGTGTAGGTTCTCTTCCACAAGTCGAACAACACAAACATCACGTGCTTAAAAAGCAGGAGCAAAGCCAAGGCCGTGTTATTCCATTCAGATATATTTTATATGAATTATTGAGCAGTCATGAATTGATTTAGGCTTTAGGATACACTTAAAGGAGGAACTAGACATGACCATCTACCTACACTACTTAAATCACAGGAGGGTATGTACTTGAATTTATTATATATTAATATGTTTTTGTATTTTGGGTCGATTTTTTGTATTTTTGGTTGATTGGCCGTTTTGTATGCATACACGAAAACTACTTTTTGGTAAAAAATACACGAAGATAGCATAGAATTATTCCCATTTACCGTTTAAGCTACACAGTGACATTTAAGCTACTTTTTGTAGTACTACTTAGTGTCAATGCCTAGTCCCTGCTAGACTGAGTGATACTACTTTTCGCATCAATTTAATACCATGGCTGAAGGCGACAGATTTAGCTTGCCGGAGGCGGCGGCCAGCCTATATAATACATAAACGAACCCTCAAAATAATGGAAATAATTCCTATGTACCTATAGCTTTGTGTTTTATTTTTAATATAGGCTCGCAAACTTTTGATAATACAATGACGTGGCGCGACGATGGGTCTCACCAGCCTGACTATGTATTTCGGCGACGAACTGCCAGACAAGTTGCCCAAACTGCGAGAGTTCATCACTGATCCTTTCGCCAAGCTCATGACGGATACAGGTACGCAATATATAGAATACAAGTATGATGCATGTCCTGTGTGAGTGTCATAGTTATGAGAATTGACCATTTAACTTATTCCATCCGCCAGTTGTTGTTTTATATACTTCTTAAATTTAAATAACCTCATGTCCATATGTTGAGATTACAAAATTATTTGTTCCATACAAAATTTTCGGAGCCTACTAAATGTATGTAGCAGATTTTTTACCAATATGATCTGTAAAAAAAATATAAATGTGGCATAATCTATCCGTTTAAAGCTAGGTTCTGTGGAATCTAGACACATTCCAGTTTCGAGTTTTTAACTATGTTCTGTAAAATATATGACAAAAAAAAACGTGGGTGAGTTAGGATTCAATTTTGCATGAGAATATTTTTGTGTCTTAGAAAAGCCTTGAAAAACGAAACTCCACGCAGGCATAGCCGCTAACGATAGTTATAGTATTACTTTAAAACAACTGTAAAAAAAAACTTAAACTGGAAATAGATCGAATCGGGCTTATAACTTGCTAAGAATTGAATTGTTTCAATCGTTTAATTTTTGATAACGGAGATGTTATATAAAATACCTAGATAATGCCCTAAAGATTTAAACCGGTCGGTAAAAATAATTAATAAATAAAATTGTGATGTGGAATTTGTACAAGTGCAAGTATTATGTCTTCAAAATTCCACCAAGCGCCTACAATCAACAGTATCAACATAAATTAAATTTTTTGATTTTATTATTATTCAAGATCAACAAAATTGTCTTCTTAATTACGTATGGATGGCAATATTTATAAAACTTAAGTAATAATTTAATGCATTAAATTATTACTTAAGTTATATATATTCAGAGAGCCGTTTGTATAACCAAAAATGTTCATCAATATTATATATCCTTTATTGCTCACCTAATTATTGTAACACAACTGGGTGGTCAGCCCACTACCCCTTCAGCTTGCTTATCCTTTGGGCTATGTCGGATACTTTAGTTCTGCTGCGGATATCGTCACTTCTAATTTTACGCGCAGAGAAACCGGAGCATAGCCCTTTTCATAGCACGCTGAGCGATCTCGACCTCCCAATAGCACCAGAGAAGGGCCAGTGTGATGTGTGATGTGTCAGTTCCGTATGTCATCACTGGCAATACGTCAGGCGTTGAGGTATTTTGGACGAGAAGATGGGTCGAAGTTTTCTGAACGCTGCCCAGCCGAGTTTTCGCTTGTTAACTTCTCGGTCGAAATTGGACTTACATAACTAAATAATAGCCCTAGGTTGAATTAATTTACAATACATTATATTTCACTAATTATCAATGTTTATGTGCTTCTACTTTGTTTTTTTTTTATACAACGACGGGAGTCATACAAGCATATGGCCCACCTGATGTAAAGCGGTTACCGTAGCCTATGAACGGTTGTAATATAAAAGTATCACTCGTGCGATGCCTCCTCTGCTGCTAACACAGCAACTCCTTAGGAGCTTACTGGTGACCTCACTCACACGCAGGAACACAACAACCCTCTACGGAGTTGTTATTTGGCTGCGGTTTTCTGTGAGGTGGAGCTACTTCCCCAGAGGGGCTGCTTTGATGCGCCCTACCTCTCTTAACTATTTTACGTATTTATATATTATTTTTTTAAATATTCTACTATTTTAAGTATTCTATTATTTATTGTCCCTATTTTATTCTATATACTGTTCAATAATATTGTTCAAAAGAACACTAGTGTAACAAGACAGACTTAATTTTTTGCCTGTAATGTCACCTTGAGTTCTTTATCTTTAAAAGAGATCTCTTATTACCAATCAGCAGTGAGACACATTGTCAGTAGCCGATTAGCAGTAGGTATATGCCTGAATAAATGTTTCGTACCTAAATCCACACAATATGCATAGGTACATACACACATAAATATACTATACGTATAATATGAATAAACTTATAAAAATACATATACTTAGACACTTGTTTCATAATAAAATCTTTTAATTTATTTTTAAAAGAGCAAACAGGTGTACTATTGTTAATATTTGTTGGTAATTTATTTCACAACTGAGCAGTACGGTTGGTGAACGAATTATGTAAAAAAAAAATGTTCGCGCAGTTGGAAGCAGCGGTGTCTTGGTACGGCAGGGACAACGACTGAATATAGTCATGTGGTAAGTAAAACGGGACTAAAAACGGTCCATAGCAATCGGCCTGAAAGTAACAATATCTAGCTTTTAAAATCCATCAATCATCTAGGTTGTACGTCGTGCCAATGATCAAGCTATATAAAAATACCGAAATAAATACAATAAAAAATCATTTTTTGATTGGTCAGTAGCGTGAAAAACCTTTTTATTCTGAAACTACGTAACAAAATATGACGCAATTACACTTGGTCGTTATCTTGAATGATTAAATATTCAACTTTTAATTGCCACTACAGGAAATAGACTAGAATATTCGCCACACTTCGAATTTTCATTTCTAGGTAGACTCCCGTTATGAAGTTTATTGAATTAGGTCTGTTCAAATTTTCCATTTGGTCAGACCAAACTCATGACGTAATTACGCTTGGTCGTTAACCCGCATTCGGATGTACGATTTGCTTATTAAACTGAACTGACAATCACTGATAAGAATACAGTCAGCTGTTTTAGTCATCTTAATGAGGGTTAACGACCAAGGGTGATTGCGCTATTGTTGTATTTACGTCACAATGTAGATAAAAAACGTAATTGTGTATTATGGGCGATAGAGTAGGAATTATAAAGAAGCTAAGACCGAGTGCTTTAATAGCTTGGGTTTGTAATTCTTATTCTGCCTATATATACAATTTTTCATCCTGTTTGAGAGGTAATAAATAGAAATATACGGCGAAAATGCTTTGTTTAAAATATGTTTGTATAATATATATTGGTCGTAGATGAAGTTATCCTGTATGTACATGAACTGAATGTACATTGCGTGAACGTACAATTTTAATTCAGAGCACCAAATTAAAATTCTAATAGAGAATTTGATTTTTCCTTATCTATAGTGTACATAATAAATTATAAATAAATATTCTAATATTATTATTGTAAAGGAGACAATCGGCAATCTTGTTTTTTTTTTGAGTACTTAATAAACTCCAATCATTATAAGAACAATGTAGAAAGATTGACAGTATTTTACAGGTAAAGTGCAAAATACTGTCAATCTTTTTACACTGAATGTTTCATTTCACAATAAACAACAAAAACCAAGGTGAGACGTACACAGCCATGATTTTTCTATTTCAAATAACAAATAATTGTGGAATTCTGTAAAAATAATTATAGCAGATAAAATGATTAAAATATAAAGATCTATCTATCTATCTATCTATCTATAACTTCACGCTAAATTTTACTTACGGGGTAGGCAGAGAGAAATATAAAGATAATTTTGGAAAATATACGATATCTTTATTTAAAGGCCAAGACTAACCCGCCATGACCAAATTGGTCGTGTTTTATTAGAAGGTGATGTCAAGAGCCCTAGGTACCGGCGAGCGTGCATGAAAAGAGCAAGGAATGTTAGAAAAGCGAGTGAAGTGTGTAAGGATCGCGTTTTATAGCGCTCGGTTCTCCCTGCCTACCCCGCAAGGGACCTGGCGTGAAGATATACATACATACAATTTACTTTCTCAATAAAAGATGTTTATAACGTAAAGAAAAATTGTTTAGATAGATTTAAAACCTATGACGCCTTGGTAAGATATGATGTATTTCAAGGCATGAAAGAAGAAAAAGAAAATGCGAAAGAAAATAATAACCACACACAGCAGAGCTGATAGTCAGTAATAATATTAACAGTTATTTTTTTATGTAAATTCTGTCTTTCCGAAAGAAAGCAGCAAAGTTGGAGATGAAATTTCATTTATGCTATACTATTCGATTGACAAAACAAAATAATACCGCAATTACATTTGGTCGCTAACCCAAATTCATGTTTTTAATCAAGTTAACATTAAATTTATGTTATATTTTTTTGAACGCTAGCAATCAGCATCGAGTGATACTTTTTTTTTACTTAATGTATTGCAAGCGTCATAGGCTACGGTAACCACTTTACATAACGGTGGACCGTTTGCTTGCATGCCTCTAGATGTTGTATTATTTAAATGACATTGAAATTATTACGAAATTACATTCGCTTACTTTCTTATGCCGCTGACTTTCATATGTTGCCAAATTGTTGCACTTTTTTGGTATATATTAATTAATATTTGGCAAGCTTCCTATTGGCACAGTGTATGGAAAGATTTTGTAGACGAAATGTTTGGCAATTTACCTTCTAATACCTATGTATTTTTGTAGTGATAGCCTAGTGGATACAGAACTAACCAACTGTTCCTTGGTTCGAATCCTGTTTCGTTCGACCAATAATTTGGAAATAAATAAAAGTGTAATTGTCACTTGCTCGGCGGCGAAGAAAAACACCGCGAGGAAATCCGTGGAGAAATATTTCGAGAGACGTATACCGTAACCATAAAAAGCCTGTTTTTCCCTCTGGGTTGTGGACGCCCGGCGGGAGCTGATCTATATCAAATCAGTACATATCTTCGCAACTGGGATTAACGCTCGAATGATGCTGATTTATTTGTTTCCTATTATTAATATATTAGAGATAATAATAATATTTAATTAAGTAAGTTAGATGGCTTAGTAAATGACTATGCATGATTATCGAAGTTCACAAACGAAATATTACAAAATTATTGCGTAATATATACATTAAGTAAAGTAGTATAGACAGGCCAGAAGACAATATAGGCTACAATGTAGGTGGAAATATTCACTACAATTCTACATTTAAAAATTTTCTTTGAAAATCGGCAGTCCGCTATGCAGAGCATGCCTGGCAGATGAATAAACAGTCGCCCGGGCTTTGCGTCGACAGACCTTGATCCTTGAAAATCCAGGGAATCTCCCGGTGACGCATCAAAGAAATAACACATAGAGAATCCATGAGACTGATGTTACATAGTAAATCAATTCACCGCTACGGATCCGGGGGTAGAGTAGAATGTACTGCTCTTACTTATTGGCTAATTCACGGTTTTATTATCCATGTACAAACAACCCAAAATTTAATTATTGCTTATTGTGGCCACCTAAAGCAATAATCGAAATTATGACTATTTGTACATAAATAATAAAAACAGAGTGTATCTCAAAAACATAAATATGGTTCTACAGTGCCTGTATTGAGCATTTTTTGGAATTGGTCTTAAATTCTGCGTTATTAACCCTTCGAAACCCGGGTGGTCGTATACGACCGCGAAATGTATGGGAAAACAAAATGAGGGCGCCACTTAGCTTTGTGCGTCCTCTTTCCTGGTAACAGTGCACTACTGTTTCGTTATAACAAACGTATAATATATGACGTGCTCAGTGACGCAGTGGTGATGCGCGCTGTTACGCTACTTTGACATCAACGCTCGTGGGTTCGACTTCGATTCCCACACAGGATAAACATATGTGTGCATGACCATGCCCGTTTGCCTTGGTCTGGGTATTTTCTATGTATAATATGTATGTATTTACAAAAAAAATGTATTTACGTATGTTTGTCAGGTACCTAGTACCTATAACACAAGCTTCGCTTACTTTGGGGCTAGATGGTGCTGTGTAATTTGTTCTACAATATTTATATTTTATTTGTTTATTATATTTTGGCTCTACTGACCAGTTAAATTAAGGAAAATCAGTAGCGGGGAAATACCGGCACGCCTTCTGGACAGCGACGTAGTGGCTACTTAGGTATGATAAATTTCCATAACTAAACCGCATGTGTGACATTGTAAGGTACAATGAATGACGTATGCCATTAATTGTAATAATGGAATTTTACAATTTAGTTCATTATAATTTTCCATAGCTTATTCGTATAGGTAATTTTTCATATATATGTATGTATGTATATCTTCACGACAGGTCCCTTGCGGGGTAGGCATAGAGAATCGAGCGCCATAAGACGCGGTCCTTGCATACTTCACTCGCTTCTCTAACATTCATAGTTCTTTTCATGTAATTTTTCATAATTTTCTGAAATAACCTTGTTCGGTTCTTTGTTCTTAATTGACCAGTGATAGCCCAGTGGATAACGAACCGTCTTAGTGACCAACAGGACCCCGGTTCGTATCCTGCCCTGAGCCACTAAATTTGTGAATTCGGATTTAATTACATATTTGTACTCGTATTTATCACTTGCTCGGCAGTGAATGAAAAGCATCGTGATGTAACCCGCACGTAAAAGAAATCTATCTGTCTATCTATAACTTCACACCAAGTTCCTTGCTGTGTAGGCAGGGAGATAATATTTCGAAAGACGTGTGACCTTACCTAAGAATGATTTGGTCGTCGCTCCATGTAAAAATAAGTATCTTCGCCAAATCCTTAGGCTCAGATAACGGATCCCGCCAATCCTAATGGATTGGGGGACAGGCTAAGAAGAAGTTTCTTTGTACTTAATATTGAGTGGATATTGCGTAGTTGATTTCGCTTCTGTTTTATCATGCAAACAAATCAAACATCTTAGCTCCTCAGTGTGTCTCAGGGTACTTAAGCCGTCGTCGGCTTTGTCGCTTTGTCATTGAAGCAGTTTGGCAGATTACTTACGCTCTAGACTTATGCGTTGTAGCTGTGGAGGCAGTATATTTCAACTTAGAATTTCTTACAACGTCAAATAATACAAATAAGGTGAGATATTTGCAGCCCATATTTATAACAAACAGGAGGGTTATGATTTTGACCGGTATGTATGTTTGTATGTATGTATGTTCATCTGTTGAGCACCTCACCTCACCTCATAACTTTTAAACTACTTCTCATAATACGACAAATGAGGTATCGTTGGAAGCGTGTTAATCGTCCGCTGGGTATAGGCTATTTGACTTCACCTAAATTGGATGTGGTGTCCTCTAGAGGACATAAAGTCATCAACTAAAAAAACAACAAAACGTAATGATGCCTTGTTGGGTATCAAATAAAAGGGCTTAATTAACACATTTCAAATATATATATATATATATATATATATTGTTAGCTGGTGCACGCGACTTTGCTTGCATGCACCCGATAACTGGGAATAATTTCTATAAAATCACGACTCTGACGTAGGCCAAACATAATTCCTATATAGCTATTTCCTTGAACAGTCATCTGATATCTTCTGATAAAACACGACCAATTTGATCATGATATAAATCTTGGTTTTATTATTCCTACATCCTTCCACTTTAGCATTTGTATATCTGTTACGGGATTTTTGTGTCCTGTATTCTTTCTGCATATTCGAACCAACGGAGCATCCCCTTCTCATTTTTTTACCAAAACCCTATTTTTACGTACGTTGTCGATACTGTGTTAATCTTTTTAACCGACTTCAAAAGAGGAGTAGGTTCTCAATTCGACTACATTATTTTATGTTTGTTACGCGATCATTCCGTCAATTATGAATTGATTTTGATGATTTTTTTTTGTTTGGAAGGTGATACTTCAGAGGTGGTCCCATATACATTTTATAGAAATTGATTCAGCGCTTTTTGAGAAAATCAACAAAAGCAAAAATATATACACAGATAATGTTTTGGTTTGTGGTTCCCTTCAGCAAAAGTTTTTGATGAGGACTTTCAATCTCTGTTTTTTTTTATTTGCACCACTAACTTAAATAAAAAGAAACCGCCTTCAAAAATCACCCAGGAACTAAAAAGCGAAAAATAATTGGTCACAATTACTTACGATTTTTGGAGTCGGTGCCAACCGCATAATATCAATTGATAATATCAGCATACTGTTGTTTGAAGTGTTGTTTGAAGGCGGTTTTTCTTTTTATTTAAAAATATTTTTTCCTTCATCATGTTATACAAAATAAGTCGTAGTAATCCGTGAACAAGCACAAAATAATATGTGTAACAATATGTTATGCATAAATTACACTTCGAAGAAACAATAACAATTATTATTGCGCAATAATTGTATCAAAACGAACAGACAGCTGACGCATCACACTTTTCAGCGTCTGATCATTTGTGATAACATATTTCGCAGTTATGTACATTCTCCGAGCTACATGACTAACTTTCTGTGCGTAATTTTTATTTGTTATCTAACGATATATTCACAACGCATATTACATGAGGATATAAACAAAACATTGCGGTATATTCCGTCTGGTATTTATTTTATGTGCACTTAAAAATAAGCAAAAAATTGTTATTATTATGAAGTGTTGGGACAAGTGGATAAGATTGTTAATCTTGGATGCGTTTTCAGCAGTGATGGAAGGTACACCGCTGATGTAGATAGACGAGTGAATGTTGGGAATAGTGTGAATGGAGCGTTGGGAAAACTTCTTGGCAGTAAAAATTTGAGCCAGAAGGCACAAGTGTTGGTCCCAACGCTTACTTATGGAGGCGAGAGCTGGGCATGGCAGAGAGAGCATGAAAGTAAGATAAACGCGGTCGAAATGCGAGCGCAAAAATTCTGGTGTCACGCTTGTTGTCCGTATTGATGTTAGAAGCACAGTTGGTCTGAAAGAGAGCGTCGTCGGTGTTAAAATAAGAAGAGTCATGCTCTATTGGTTCTTGCTAGCTGTAAATAGAGGGTGGAAGTCTAACATTTCGAATGCTTGGAATGACCGTTGGGCCCCCATACATCACTTATCCTTGCGCTGCACACAAAGCTAAATGGCTTTGGATAGGGAACACGCGTAGAGTAATTAAAATTGTTTCTGGAAAGTGGATAATTGAACAGTTCCCGACAACATTGTTTTATTCAAAACTAAACTTAAAGAAGAAACTTCTAAAACATACGTTATTCACAACCGATTTGATTGAACGTAACCGAATAACTAACATTCTAACGACTAACAACTACAACGCCTGAAGATCCTTCGTGTAGAAATTCGAGTCGCAGTGAGAGCTAGAACCACAGTTTCTGTGATCTGTGGCTAGAACAGTCAGGGCAGCGGCGGTAGGATTAGGTAGTTAGTTTCCTGTTCCAGATGGCGGACAATCGCAGAGACGATCGCTGTAGCCAAGGCAAAGACGGCCGAAGCAGCCATGGTAGCGACGGCAGTTGCGTCTACTAACGGTAGTGGGTGGGTGCCGGCGATAGTACTCATGAACTAATTAGTGGCGGAACCACACAAAGCAGGTCAAATCAAATTACATGTAAATTTGACTTTGGCAAAAAAGCCTGAATGAAAGAATGACGAAGCAGATATACAACGCAAAAGTGGAAGGATGTGGGAGCCGAGAAAGGCCAACACTTAAGTAGGTATTGGTTTAGGAAATGCTCACGGGTTGCCATCCCCGCAGTTAATGCGGAGACTCTTCAAGAGCTTACTAGTATCGCACTTACTCGCAGCAACACAGCAACAGAGAGTTGTTATTTGTCTGCTGTTTTCTATGAGGTGGAGGTACTTTTTCAGTGTTATCTGTATTACCTGGCCTATTTTATGTGTATTTAAATGTTTATCAATTTTTTGTGTACATTTTAATTATAATAATAATACTCTTTTTTTCTAGCAATATCCCGTTTCCATTAGGAGATAAAATCGGGCTAAAAATTTTAATCTTTAAGGGGGTGAAAAAGGGTTAAATATTGAAAAGATAACATATTTTTTCGTACGAAAGAGAGTTGGTCTGAAAGAGTGTCGGTAAGAAAAGGCATTCTCCCTTGGTTCGGACATGTAGAAAGAATGCAGGATGAAATATACAATGCGAAAGTGGAACGATGTAAGAGCCGAGGAAGACCGAGACTAACCACACCATGACTTAATTGGTAGTGTTTTATCAGCAGGTGATGTCAGGAGCCTTAGGGACCGGCGAGCGTGCATGAAAAGAGTTATGAATATTAAAGAAGCGAGTGAAGTGTGTAAGGACCGCCTCTTATGGCGCTCGGATCTCTCTGCCTACTCTGCAAGGAACCTGGCGTGAAGATATACATACAGTACATATTTCAAATTAACATAACATTATTGTATTTGGACTATTCAGAGGAAAAATTGAGAGTAATATGACTAATGAATTTGATCTCTGCTTCATATGGTTCGTCTCCAAATTGACGGATCCTGACTGGGTGGTTTGTTAGAGTACCCAAAACGCGGTAGAGGTTGACTTATATTTTTATACAACGTCTGGAGGCAGACGAGCATACAGTCCACCTTATGGAAAGCGGTTATGCCACCTCTGCTGCTAGCACAGAAATTCCTGTCATGTAGGAACAGCCCTCCAGGGAGTTATTTGGCTGCGGTTTTCTGTGAGGTGGAGATACTTCCCCAGGGCTGTAGGGTGTTTGCCTGAAATGAGTCACTTGAATGGACTATTTCCAGTTATATGAACTGAACGCAACTGATTGCGGCATTATCGTTCAACGAAGCCTTAAATACTGGTTCTGATCACATTATGTAATGCCTAAGATTAATAATAGCATTGGTAAAGGTGAACTTGTTATGTCTGATGACATAATGGACAGAATGACTTAATTGATTGCCTCGTTATTGTATTGAGTATCAAGCGACCGAGTGTTTTTTATACCACTAAGGTGGTAATCAAGCGTACGACCTGCCTGATGGTAAGCAGTCACCAGAGCTTATAAATAAATATTGTCGGACAAATTACACAGCGCCATCTAGCCCCAAAGCCAAAGCCCCAAATTATGGGTACTAGATAATTGATAAACATACGTAAATAGATTTTTTTTTTCGTAAATACATACTTATTATACATAGAAAATACCCAGAACAAGACAAACAGACATGTTCATGCACACAAATGTTTGTACTGTGTAGGAATTGAACCCACGAGCGTTGGTGTCACAGTAGGGTAACAGCGCGTTTCACCACTGCGCCACCGAGCTCGTCAAATGTTACGAACGCTTACAGCTCTGCTGCTAACACAACTATTGGACAACTAGATCATTCTTAGGTAAGGCCAAATGTCTTTCTAAATATAATTTCTGGGACGCGCGGGTTTCCTCACGATGTTTTCCTTCACCGCCGTGCTAGCGATGATTACAAATATGTACATAAATCGGAAAACACGAACTTAATGGTACATGCCAGGATTCGAACTGGATTCTATCAAGTGGGATGAGTATAACGATGTTGTTATGGTTAACATTTTAACTATTACTACTATCCTCACATCAAGACCCTTGCGGTATATGCAGAAAGAACCGGGCGTTACGTGTTTCGGTCTTTAAACACTTCACTCGTTCTTTTAACATTCTCCTCCTCCATCCTCTTTTCTTGCACGCTCGCCGATTCCTAATGCTCCTAAGTACGTTATGAGAAGGTGATGTCACCCTAAATATTGTATTGACGAAATGTAGTGAAAATAAATGTATACAGCGCGGTAAATCCCCTTGAAATTATAGTGATATATTCTTCTAAATATTCGATATCAGGGCAATTCAATAATATTATATGTCGTATTTGTATGATTTTTCAGTCGGGTTCAATGAGAAATGCAATGCAATTCGTATCACACTATAATTTTAAATTAATATTTGTAATTATTTTGTAATTCAGGAGAATACGAAATGAGAGGACAGTTTCAAGACGTCGTCACTTGCCGCCGTTTGCACTAACTCTCCATTTCTCCCATTGTCGACTTCTTGATTCTGCCAAAGCGCGCAACCGTTCGCGAGCTTTCGTTTCGTTTTAAACATCCATACTCATGACCGGATGCGACATATAAGTATTTTATTTTATATATAAATTTATTTTGGAAACTTATTTTTGACAAGCATTACAGTACCAACCAGTGCGCTATTCAGAGACCACTTATCAATACGTCATTAATATTTATTTACAATTACAAAAATCACAATATATAATAAAAAAAAAAAATGGCAGAAAGTTACAATCAGATATAATAGTTATGGGAGGTGTCCGTCCCTCTTCTGTAATAGGTCAGTACCAATAATCCTTCCCGACCTCATTGCAATAGACCAATAATTTCCAACACATTCGCAATAGTCCCAATACCTGCCCGGACCTGCTCATGGATATATTGTTCCATCGGTATTCTTAGGAGCGGGTCTCGGTGGGTGTACAACATAACATGAATCTTCTCAAAGAGGCCTCTACGCGTTGGATCCATAGCCTCGCGCACGCCTTATCAGTAATCAGTCAGATCGGGGTAAACATTTGTGACTTAAGAAAGAATAACAATTTAATTAAACTAGTGGTCGCCCAGTGGTCTAAATTCGCCCAAATTTATTTAACTTTTAAGTTTGAACGTTTAAATAACTACTGTATAAAGCATAAAATATCTATTAGACAAACTATGACTATGACATTATCATAAATATGTTTATTTTTGACATTCAGTAAGACTATATACAATGATACTAAAGACCAATTAGAATAATCTCTTCTTAGTTCCCACTTCTTATTCTTTCATGATCTCCGAAAGGAATACGTACTCTTCAGTGTCTCCACTTCTTGAAAACGACCACAAACCGGCTTATCACCAGATAGCGGCCCATTTCAAGAGTGGAACCTCTGAAGGCTCTTGTATCCATTAACGATTTTTGAATACGTCCGTCTATTAAAATCAAATCAATCACACTTTTCTGTTCATTCGTCTCCATATGTGTGAATATCCTTGTGAAAGAACGTGTGTAAGAACGTGTTCGATACAAGGAGATCTCATTCCATACATACGTCTAAAAGTAACTTACCAGCATCGTTCACTTTCTTATTTCCGTATGGACCAAGCACAGCCTCATAACTGCTTGGACCCAATCCATCCATTTAGATCAACACACATAATTATCCATTCATTCGCTTCAGCCAAATCCAGAATACACCTTACAGTCTCCCAAAACTTCTCGAGCTCCTGGGGATTGGAAGAGCTCACATATGATGGAGCATATGATGCAGCTAAAAACACTCGCGTAATCCCCGGTTTTATCTTAACTCAGAGAATAATCTTTCACACTAGCGGCTAAGAGAGATGAAAGCACGACACCTACGTCAGCGCTGGCATGATCGTCCTGGTTCACTCCGGACCACAGGGCCACCATGCCACCGGGCAGATCTTCAGTGTCGCTTCTCTGCCGCTTGGTATCTGACACACACAAAGCATTTATGCATCTCTCATTAGGATATTAAGTGGTTGCAATCTATTTTTTTTTGCAAGAGTAAAACACTTGCCAACATTACACATTAATTTGTTGGTCTCACTCCATCACAATACAGCATCAATATACCGCTGAAGTAGCTTGCAATCAGACTCTTCACTTATTCTTACAAACAGCTTCAAGTCATCAGCGAACAACAGACACCGTGCTGTGCTGACGGTATTAGGCAAATCATTGACGGATATTAAAGTGTATGACAGTGACATCAGAGTAGAGGCATAACAGAGTAGAGGAGTATGAGATTTGAAATAATTAAAGGTAAAAAAACTATACTATTTATTTTGGAGATATCCAGATTATAGAAGATATTAGAAGATATATATAGAAGATTGGGTGGAAAAATAATTATAAATTAATATGCAATTTGATCTAACCTGCTTTGTGTGCTTCCGCCACCAATTACCACACATATTCTATTACTATAGATATGTCGACGATATTCTCATATGCTGGACAGGTACCAATCGTCAATTGGATCTCTTTGTTTCCAAATTAAATAAAATCCACCCTAAAATTAAATTCACTTTAGAAATAGAACAAAATAGTTCACTTCACTTTTTAGATTTAACCATAACTAAAAATCAATCCCTCCATCAATTTTCGATATATCGTAAACCAACTCATACCGATACCACGATTCCCGCGTCATCCAGCCATCCTTGGCAACACAAGCTCGCAGCGTATAAAACTATGATACACCGTTTGATGAGCGTTCCATTAAGCAAGGATAATTACAACAAAGAACTTGATGTAATATATCAGATCGCGACGTCAAACGGTTATTCCAAATCTACCATCGATAAATTATTGCGTAAAACGACGAGTAGTATCGTTAACTGACTATTGTACTCGGTTCCATATATTTCGACAAATAAATACACTGCGTGTTTGTCATACCTGGGAAAAATCACTGACAAAATAGTTCACATATTTAGAAAAAATGACATACATGTTGCTCTCAAATCCCATAATTCACTCAGGTCACTTTGTAACGCTAAAGATAAAATTCCGCCCAATATAAAGTCCGGCGTCTATAAGCTGTTCTGCGATGAATGTGAACACGTTTATATCGGGCAAACTGGTCGTAACTTTATAACACGATTTCACGAACACGTATCGTATAAAAACAATCGCCCAGAAAGGTCACACTTCGCCGAGCATCTTATAGACAAAGGACATAACTTATCCCCCACTAATACATATCAAATTTTACACACCATAGACAAAAAAAAAAATTGGTGGCGGAAGCACACAAAGCAGGTTAGATCAAATTGCATGTAAATTTGACTTTCGCAAAATAACGCCTGAATCTATTAACTATAAATTAATATACATTTTAGTTTATTATATAGATATAATTACTGTTAGACTATTGTACTAAGTCAAGCAAGCTTTTACGAGAGTAAAAGCTAAAACCCTACATATGCAACTTGGCACGCAAAAATCGGTCGCGATTCGGTACGGTGCGAATGGTGCGATCGCATTTTGTGTGATGTGTGACAGGTTGCATACCATCACGAATGTTACAAAAAATCCCGTCCCGGATTGCTGCCGCATTCCCGCTTTTACCGTCCCAGTGGGGTTTGGCTTTAAACCGTTCTTTCTAGGAGTTTCTAGGAAAGAAAGAAATGACAAGAACAAACAAAAGAGAAAATGTAATCTATCAAATGAAAAGTAAAGTCAAATAATACTAATCGTAACCTGTCGGATAGATTACCATTTCCAAAAAATATGATAACGTCCAGTACAATGTTAAATTAAATAACATACAATTTAAAACCGACAATAAATAAAACGAAGTGAGATAACAAGTGCGGTGACGTAGTATTGTTATTGTTTGGAATAAACGTTTTGTAAGTTGTTTGTTGATTGCATTATCGTTTTGAATCCTCTATTGATTTTTTTATACAACGTTGGGAGGCTACAAGTGGGTTCGAAGTATCGGCCTCTGGTATCGATAGCGAATACTCGTGTGGTATCGAGGGTCATGGTACCCATATTTTAAAAGTTATCGGTCCTAAAGTATCGATACTACCCAGTACCGACTTTTTGCTGGGATAATTTAACTGGAGTTTGAGCATTGATAGCCCAGTGAATAAGGAACCGGCCTTTTGAGCACCAGGTTCCCGGTGCGAATCCTGGCATGTACCACTAAATTCGTGTCTTCGGATTTATGTACATATTTGTAATTATCACTTGCTCGGCGGCGTAGGAAAACATTGTGTGGAAATCCGACGTCCTAGAAATTAAATTTCGAAAGACGTGTGACATAACCTAAAAAGGTGAGGTTTTCTTCCTCGCTACCATCCCCTAAATTCCATGCAAAGACCTGGAAATACTTCCTTCCTGACTTCTCAGGTCTCAATGGGCTTGGACTTTAATGGAATTATATGACTTTAAATGTAATTTGACAGCTTGTCCATGCTGTGTCCCGTTTTTACGGACTTTTACCATTAGTTTTTATGTGCCCATCAAATGTTTAATGTGTTCACATCGAGAATACTTTCGGAATCCGATTCTGAAGAGACATTTTGATATACTTGTATGTTCAGGGCTGCGATGGACCTGTTTTTTTTTAATGTGGCCTGCCAAAATGTTTTCATTACGCGTGATGGAAAGCGTTAATGAAAACCAGATGAGAGAACAGCCATGACAGTGATTACCGCTGTGCTGGCTGTACCCCCCTTGATGGCCCGCTAAGGTGCCTCTTCACACCTCGTCTAAACAACCCGGGATCATAGGAGGTGGGGAACACATGCGCCTGAAACGAATTCCAAATTTTGACAGTCCGACAGAGGAATGAGTCGCTGAACCATGCCATTAACGCTAGTATTCGAACCGGGGACTAGTTAGTCAATAGATCAGTTCTTTATCTACTGAGATTCCTGATAATATATACTACGTTATAATGAAAACTATATGTTTATAATGTCAACATTGGACAGACTGATAAAAAAACCTGTCCAGTGTGGTATCAAAATAAAGGGGTTCGAAAGGTGATCACAATAAATATACAATGCAAAAGTAGAAGGGTGTTGGAGACAAGGAAGGCCAAGACCTTATCTACCATGACCAAATTGATGAATTGATGTTTTATCAGAGGGTGATGTCAGGAGCCTTAGCAACCGGCGAGCGTGCATGAGAAGAGCAATGAATTTTGAAGAAGTGAGTGAGGTATGATGTCGAGTCATGTGGCGCTCGGTTCTCTCTGCCTACCCCGCAAGTGATTTGGTGTGAGGTTATAGATAGATAGATCACAATAATATGTACGACATGTATATTTAAAGCTACTTTTTAATTAATAATATAATCAATCAATTTAATATTTCATTTATTAAGCCTATATACTCATAAGAGTAATAATTAAAACGTGTTTTTGTTAGAAAATAGCCACCAGCCCCGGCTTTGCATGGGCCGAACCGATAGCTACCAAACTTCACAGGTTCACTGGCTAGGTTAATCTGAATATTCCTTGAAACTTTCATCAAAATGCGTACAACTGTTTTCGAATTTATAGAGGACAAACGTACTTACATTGATTTTTATTTATATAGAGAAATAGCTGCAGCCGTCGACTTTGGCCTCCGATGCGTATCCTATCCCGGTATCCCGTGTGAGTTGCTATATCTTACTTTCTTTCTTTTTCTCGACTCCTATCGCCTAAAACCATTCGTAAGAATTGGGCAATCAAATGTACAATTTTTTTCAAATTCACTTGATAATTTCAGAGATTCGAGTGTTCAAATAAATTCTTTTGTTTTATATGTTCGTATAATTGGCAGATGGGTTTTTAATTTCTAAATAAATTGTCTTATAACTTTATTCATTGTGCCAACCCTATTTGCAACAATGATAGAATACTATTTGTTTACAGGTCACAGCAATAGGTGAATAGACAAAGATAGTTTACTAATATTGTAACTGTTGTCACATGTTTACGAATACCACACTAGTGTGTATTTCTTTGGATTTAGTAAGCATCGTGGAAGGTGTAAGGAATTTGTGAATGGAGAAGAGATGGAAATACTTTTCAAGTACTTTTTATATTACGTTGAATAGAACAAACGTGCGAAAAGTAGGCCGATTCTACTAAAAAACTGCAACTGCACTACAGCGCGGCGTGTGTCAAAATGTGTACATATTGACGTTTCGTTACACGTCGCTGCTGTCAGATCGCTTGACGAAACGTCAAAATGTACGCATTTTGACACACGCCGCGCTGCAGTGCAGTTGCAGTTTTTAGTAGATTTAGGCCTACTGCTTGTTAAACCAATAAGCCGATAAGCGACAACGATTACTAGTCAATCAGAGCAGCGAATTCTACCTTCATACCTACCATCGGCACAGAAGTCAAAACATGTTTAAAATATTTGTCTGTTAGTCAGTCAATGTGCACACAGTGACGGTTTATACCTCGACTCAAAATGTAGGTAAGATATAAAAGAGGCATACAAGCTTGCGGCCCATCTGATGTAAAACTGTTATCATAGCCTATAAACGCTAGTAACACATTAAGTATCACTCTGCTGCTAACGCAACTCCTTCGAACTACTGGTGACCCCACACCACAACCCTCCAGCGAGTTGTTATTTTGTTGCGGTTTTCTGTAATGTGGAGGTGATTCCTCAGACGGGCTGCTTACATGCGCCCTACCTCTCTTGCATCTTCATTTTTAACCCCCGACGCAAAAGAGGGGTGTTATAAGTTTGACGTGTGTTTCTGTGTATCTGTCTGTGGCATCGTAGCTTCGAAATGGATGAACCGAATTTGATTTTGTTTTTTTTTTTGTTTAATAGGGGACTTAATCGAGAGTGTTTTTGTGTATATCTATAGGTTATTTTTGCGTCGGGGGGTTTTTAATTAATTTTTTAATTAAATTTAATTAAATTGTGTACTGTTGTAATCATTTTAAAGCCGATGAGTGCACTACACGGTGTCATAATGACTCTGACGTCATTTATAATTGAAGTGTTTGTTTTAATGGAATCAAAACGTCACGCGTTTCTTAGTATTTTCACTCGGTATTCCCAAATGATATGACGTGAATAGAATATAGTTCCAGAAAAAAAAAACTATGTATATATATCTTCACGCCGGTTTCATTGCGCGGTAAGTGGAAAACCGAGAGTCTTAAGACGCCTTACACACTCCTATGTATGCGGCATTAACAGCAGAATCGCCGAACTGCAAATACTAGTTACGAGTACAACAATGAAAGATCATTGCATAAAGATATGTTTGAAATTGAATGCGAAGAAAACTAAGTTAATGGTATTTGAAAGAGAGGAAACCAGAACGAACACGAGGATTACTGTTGATGATGTAGTGTTGGATACCATCTCACGCAAATCTTGGAAACGCATTTAGCAGGGACGGAAGGTACACCGTTGATGTGGGGAGACGAGTGAGTGCATGGAACTGCGTGATTGGAGCGCTGAGTAAACTCACAACGCGGTGCTAAACCCAACGATAACTAAGTAATAAGTTCTCGTAACTATATAACGAGTTAACAGTAACCAATATTCACAGCACTGGCGTCTGTCCCAAAGTCATGGGGACTATGATGGGAATAATCAAATCGAGAACCGATAGAACGATTCTATAATAATGAATTCAACTGGCACAATTAGAGAAATATTAATGTGCATGTGCATTGAGTTGAATTTTAATGACAACTTGTTCTATCGGCTCTCCATTGAAATTTAACTCATTGTTACGGGTGTGTAGTAGTACGAGTAGTAGTAATTAGAAGCGCAAAGTAGTATTTCTTTAATTTTGCCACTTGAATTCGTTATTATAGTATTGTTATAATTAAATTGAATAATTTATTGTAATAATAAAATAAAATTAATTATAATTTATTGTAATATCAATTGTTCACTCGTAAAAAGATCTTTATTGACAAGTTTCTTTCGGAATTTCTTCTTCGCCAATGGTATGTATGTATATCTTCGCACCAGGTCACTTGCGGTGTAGGTAGAAAGAGAGAGTCATAAGACGCGGCCCTTCCACACTTCACTTGCTTCTTTAACATTGACACCGACGCTCGTGGGTTCGATTCCCACACAAGGCAAACATTTGTGTGCATGAACATGTCTGTTTGTCTTGGTCTGGATGTTTTAAGAGAGGTAGGGCGCATCAAAGCAGCCCGTCTGGAGAAGTAGCTCCACCTCACAGAAAACCGCAGACAAATAACAACACCCTAGAGGGTTGTTGTGTTCCTGCGTGTGAGTGAGGTCACCAGTAAGCTCCCAAGGAGTTGCTGTGTAAGCAGCAGAGGAGGCATCGCGTGAGTGATACTTAATATATCGCAAGCGTTAATAGGCTACGCTTTACATCAGATGGGTCGTATGCTTGTATTTCTCCCGACGTAGTATATATAAAAAAAAATCTTAGATCTTTTCATGCACGCTCGCCGGTGTCTAGGGCTCCTGACATCACCACGGTCGGTCGGACATCACACCAAGTAAAACACAGTAAATTTGGTCATGGTAAGTGAGTCTTGATCTTCCCCGGCTCCTAAGTCCCTCCACTTTCGCATGGTATATCTGTTTTGTCATTCTTTCATCCTGCGTACTTTTTACATGTTCGAACTAACGGAGCATGCCTTGTTCTTATCTTAGCACCGATCCTCTCTCTCGCCTAATTGGTCATTTCCCAAATGCTAGTAGAAAAAAAAAAGAAAAATGATAACTGTAAAAAATATATAAAATACAATAAATCTCGGACACTTAGACACGTCTTACATTTTCTAAATGTTAGAAAATGTAAGACGTGTCTAAGTGCCCGAGATGGTCCAAATAAAGAGTAATAAATCTTTATTTGCCTTTGGACCATCTCGGGCTCTTTTTTTAATAGTTAAGAATGTGGAATTTAGGGATCAATCGGTGTGTGTGGGTAATTTGCTATCAGAAGTACCCAATTTTTAATATCATCAGATTTCATGTTCCTAGCTCATTTTATTTCAGGCACATTGTCCAATAATCAACCTTACAGACTTTATTTTTCTTTTTTTTTAGATTATCTGAAAGTCGTTACATCACCGCAGGCCTAGAACCTGATTGAGTCTATCAGTCCGTGGCCTAAAGATACGAATGTGGCTACTACAAAACAACAAAAGCAATCATGTCACCTGATAGCACACAATAACAATGTGTAGGGGAAAAACAAAGTGACTGATAAGTTAATCCCTTCCTGTTTTACTTATGACGTAATGATTCTAGTAATTTCTTTAATTACATCATTAATGAATCAGAAACCGCGTAAATGTAAAAAGTTTTTTTTGCATGTACACATAGCGGTACCTTTAGATAGACTATTTGACCTTTTTACCGCTCTTATGATTCACACAATAAGACTAAAAATGATGTTGCAATTATCTATATGTCCATCATTTGCATAGATCGAATTATAAGTATGACTTTACTTCAGTAGCTATTGACTAGCTTTAGTGTCGTAAAGAGCTCGAAGAATCCTGTTTTTGACTCAATTGCCAAGCGAGAACCTCTCAAGATATTCATTATTATTATTGTCATTTATTGTAATTATTATTTTTTAAAAATTGGAGACCGGGGAACGAAAATGTACACAATTTCCATAATGGTTACGTTTCCATACGTTAGATGAATATCTTGACAAACAATACCATTAAGCTGCCTCATAATCTATATTAATTTAATTCGATGTATAAATTTGTTTACTTACCATTCTAAATTGACATAATATAATCAGCTATTTAGATTTGTAACGATTCTCCATATAACTTATTTTGTAAATTAGAATTATTTTATAATGTTTACGCATTGATTATATTGTATAATACTATTGCAATGCCCTCGCAGGGCTCATGTTATGGACTAAATACTTAGCTTAACACCAAATGAATTACCACATGAATGCAATTAATAACCAGTTCAGAATGCGCAAGCTTGCATTGCCAGAGGAACACCTGGCGCGTCTATTATATAACAATTCAAATATATATTTTTTTATTGTGTCGGCCATTTTGACCATGTTCCTTAAAATATAGGAACGGTGTTCCTGAACATTCCTATTCCTACTATTTTATGTTGAATTCGAATCTGAAGTTAAAATTCGAATATTCGAAAAAAGCGACAGACAAACGCACAGACAAACATATAGAATTCATATAGGAACGGTGTTCCTGAATATGAATACGATTACTGTCGAATTTCGATCGTTGGAGAACACACTATATCTATTGCAATCAAATTAGGCATAGAGAAATGTGATATCAAGCACGTAAAGAGAGAAAGGGTAATAGTATCAGAAAGAATTCGTTTATCAGCATATCAGATTATATTGTAAACGTCATGTTTGCGAACGGTTAATGTAATACGTGGGTAATAAAAAACCAGTTTGAGGCTCGATCCGAATAATCGGAAACCACGAATAATAAACAGCCAACTCGCGTCAATTCTCGTTTACGTACGTGATACAACAAAAAAAAATTGTTATTATGAACTGGGATATTATTATGCTAATTAATTTTCCGGAATTTATTTTTATATATATTTTTCATTTCGGAGAACAGCCACAGCCATTATTTCGATCTGGTAATAAAATTAAGTGGAAGAGTTAATCTCCGAAAATATCAGACGAATTTGTGAAAATATTTTTTGCATTTGATAAAATCGGTACCAGTACATCAAAGAAATTACATTTCAAAAGACGTGTGACCTGACCTATTGAGGGTCTGGCTTTCCTCTGACTTGCGGAGGTCTGACGTCTGTCGCTCCTTGTAAAACTCAGTATTTATGACTAATCTTTAAGCTCGGGTTGCTGATCTCGCCAATGCTAATTTGATTAGAATTTTTAATCTGCCAATATTTTTAATATTAGCAATGTCGAGGGAAAAAATAGAGAAGAAAGACAGAGCGCATAGAAAAAAGTGAAAAATAGCTAATTAGAAAAAGGTATGTGACATTTAGTACTCTTCTTCTTAGCGTGGTCCCTTAGCATTGGCCTTTTTGACACGAAACGATTGCCATCCACAACCAACGTCGGATTGGTTGTGGACCTCCACAACCAAGACGGGAAACCATACTTTTCTTAGGTTATTTTTTTTTACAACGTCGGAAGGCATACGGCCCACCTGATGTAAAGCAGTTACCGTAGCCTATTAACGTAATATATTAAGTATCGCTCGCGCGATGCCTCCTCTGCTGCTTACACGGCAACTCCTTAGGAGCTTACTGGTAACCTCATTCACACGCAGGAACACAAGAACCCTTTAGGGAGTTGTTATTTGGTTGCGGTTTTCTGAGGTGGACGGGCAGACGGGCTTCTCCAGGCAGCTTTGATGCGCCCTACCTATCTTAAAACATCCAGACCAAGACAAATAGACATGTCCATGCACACAAATGTTTGCCTTGTGTGGGAATCGAACCCACGAGCGTTAGTGTCAACGTCACGTTATTCGCGACTGAGCCACCGAGCTCGTCAAAATACATCTATATATATATATATATATATATATATTATCGTTATCTAGATACTGTTCCCAGAATTTAGCTCAATAATATATAGTATATTGTGCCAAGCCTGGTGTAGCCATACTGAATACAATATTTTAACACACAATATAAAATGACTGCTATGACCTTTGAAATATAGTTGGTTATTCATTAATAATGTACAAAGTGTTGACAAAAAGCAAATTGGCATTTCCGGTTAAGCAATACCTACAGATAGCAACCACAGTTACATCATGGGATGAACAGCTTTTGTGTCATTTTTATGAGTGTGTGTATGTTACAATGTCTATATATATATATGTATTAGAGACGGTACAACTAGTTGCTGACTAGTCAGTTAAGCCGATATTTTATCACATTTATAGGGAGCGCATAGTCGACGATTAGTCGATTTAAATGCCGACTTCGTTATTAAATGACTAAAAAAAATACAGAATGTAAGTGATGATCTAATGATCTAAATAGTTTGGAGCTCGATGGCGGAGACGTTTGTAACACTAATTTGACACCAAGGCTATTAACCATTATTATTACCAAGGTCCGATTTCCCATAGGACAACATTTCTGTGCATGAACATGTTTGTCTTGGTCTGGGTGTTTTTAATAGAGTTAGGGCGCATCGAAGTAGCCCGTCTGGGGTAGTACCTCCGCCTTACTTAAAACGCAATGAAATAACAATTCCCTGAAGGATTGTTGTGTTCCTGTGAGTGAGTGAGATTACTAGTAAGCTCTTAAGGAGTTGGTATGTTACCAGCGAAGTTGGCATCGCGTAATACTTAATGTATTGCAAGCGTTCATAGCCGCTTTACATCAGGTGGGCCGTACGACTGTATGCCTCCTGATGTATAAAAAAAAAAGATGCTAAATTTCTAGTATCATTTCTTATTTCACATTTTTCGACTTACGCTGTTCTGCTTCACCTCCGTGTGTGTTACAAAATATTTAAACATGAATTTAGTACAGAACATGTTCATATCAAGATTCGAATCCAGATACCAATCGGTTAATCCCTTTTACTCTCTAGGCTGCCACTACTCTTACTTCCATATGCTATTACCAATATTGTCATGGTATATAATTATTAACGACTTAAGTGGTACCGTTCAGATATATATATGTATTGTATATCGTCACGCCAGGTCCCTTGCGGGGTAGGCAGAGAGAACCGAGCGCCATAAGACGCGGTCCTTACACACTTCACTCGCTTCTGTGACATTCATAGCTCTTATCATGCACGCTCGCCGGTTCCTCGGGCTCCTGACATTACCTTCCGATAAAACACGACCAATTTGTGGTAGGTTAGTCTCGGTCTTCCTCGGCTCCTACATCCATCCACTTTCGCATTGTATTGTATTTGTCATTCTTTCGTCCCGCATTCTTTCTACATGTCCGAACCAACGGAGCATGCCTTTTCTTATCTTAACACCGACACTCTTAACGCCGTTCAAAAAGTAACAAAAAAATGTGGTGGAATATGTGTTATTGTAATTTATCACTGACCTTACCAAACAACAACTTATAAACGATGACGAAAAACATAACTACTGATATGACAGATATAATATCGTTCGTAAATATCACGGACGAAATATTGTTTCGTATGACTTGGGGAGTAAGCTGGTGAATGTGTGACGAGAGCGTTACGAAAAGTGTGATCGGCCGATGCGAACGGAAGTTGAGAGGGAGTTATAAGTTAGTGAAGATAGAAAGAGAGAGTTACGTTTCGTATATTACTGTAGGGGCAAGAGAGAGACGTGCGAGTACACATTTTCGTTCTCTCTTTCTCTCATAGCGAGTTAAGTTTCGTATATCTAAGACACAGTGCAGGCCTATTGTCTGTATCACACTATGGAGCTAAAGAAGTTTTACTTCAGTCGTGTGGTCTGAAGCACACTCGTTTTTTTTATACTACTTCGGGAGACATACAAGCATACGGCCCACCTGATGTAAAGCGCGATGACATCTCTGCTGCTAATACAGCAACTTCTTAGCAGCTTACTGGTGACCTCACTCACACGCAGGTACCAACAACCCTCTAGGGCGTCGTTATTTGACTGCGGTTTTCAGCGAGATGGAGGTACTTCCCAATATTTCAGCTTTGATGCGACCTACCTCTCTTCATACACACAAATGTTTGTTCTGTATGGGAATTGAACCCACGAGAGTTGGTGTCAAAGAAACGTAACAGCGCGTTTCACTACTACGCCACTGAGCTCGTCAATGGCTACAGCCACATTTTAGATCATCCATTTTAACAAAAGGTGTCCATTATATGGACACCGGGAGTATTGATGTCCGGCATTGCTGTTGGGAATCTTCTTTTTCGGATAAATAGACTGTCGTGGATGAAAAATCTGACTGAAGATATTTTTGTTAACAATGGAAATTATTTTTAATGATTAAAGCTTTTTTAGTTATAGAAATTACTAGTTGCAACCCGCGACCTGGTGCGCGCGCATCCAGGTCTCACGTAGGAACCGCCTTTTCTACTTTCTTTCTTTTTCTCAGCTCCTATGGGTCGTATTATGATGCTGAATAGCCTATAACCTTCCTTAAGAATTGAGCTATCAAACGCAAAAATAATTTTGAAAATCAGACCAGTAATTCCAAAGATTAGCGCATTCAAACATACATACAAACACTTGATACTACTAGATGGACACTAAAATAACCCCTCAAAATGTTTATCAATATCTTTTACGCTCTAACACAATAATAACACCGTATTTTCATTAGCTAATAAGAACGACACTAATATACACCATTTTTTGGGGAAAATATTTTTATCTTGTATCCAAACTTACTTGACATTGAGGTTTCGTGTTTCCATGTATTAGATAATACAAATTGTTTTTGTGATTGTTGTAATGCGTAGCTATCTAATTAAGTAATTGCTGTAGACTTCTTATAAATATATGATGTTTTTGCGCCATTTTATCATACAGGATGGTTTATTACTATCTACATACCTGAAGTTGGTTGAACAAAATGGTTGAGACTTTACCTCAATTAATACGCGCAGTAGCGAGACGCTGGCTTCCTATGTTCAAACTAGTTTCTTATTACTTGCCTCATTCACGAGATGAGAGGACACCGTTTTCCTTTTTTTCTATTACGAATGGATTTTGTTAATTATTAGGGAGGAGAGACAAGAGCTTCCTATTACTTGCCTCACTCACGTGATGAGAGGGTTGCGTCTTCATTTGTTGCCGCTACGAATGGATTATTGTTATTAATAGTGGATAGAGCTGTGGATGGAGTATATGGCAGCAGCTAAATAAAATAATATTATAAGAGGAACTTACATGTATTTCGGAGTACGTTTCACTCAAGACTACAATTGTCAATATAAAAACAAAGAAGTATTAAAAAACAAATATATGAAATATACATCAAAAAGGTAAAAATATCTAAAAAGGTCTGTCGCCAACATGGCCCGCCCCAGTGCAGAGCACCAATCTAAGGAGGCGACAGTGATGGTGCATATTTATTTTGCACAGTTATTACTGAGTGCCGTGTTTAATTAGTAAGGGCACTATTTTACGTACAGGCCTTTTAAATGACCCCCTACTTGTACTGACCTCAACCACCCGAGCCATTCCATCTGGACCGGTAAAAATTCTTGAAATCCGTCCTCGGGGCCAGGTTCCTCTTGGTAAATTTTGATCTACTACCAAAACTGGGTCATCGACTTCGAACGATGATCGCGATTGTCCAGCTTTTCTAGGAATCAGCGTTGGCAAATATTCACGCACCCATCTAGCCCAAAATACTTCAGCCAAACGAAGAACTTTCTTGTGACTTAGCCGGTGGAACAAGTCTGTATCAATGCATGGACGAACAGCTTCGGTAGACGGAGTGCCCAACAGGAAGTGAAAAGGCGTGAGAGATTGTAAAGTCTCCGGATCAACTGGTACGTGTGTAAGTGGGCGTGAGTTCACCACAGCTTCCGCTTCCAGCAACAGGGTTGTAAGTGTCTCTTCCCTTGGAGCCTGCTGTGTTAGGGTTACAGAAAGAGCAGTCTTTATTGATCTCACCAGGCGTTCCCACGAGCCACCCATTGATGGTGCCGCTGGGCAAATAAATGCCCACTCTATCTTATGGTTGGCTGCAAAATCAAAAATCTCTGTGAGCTGGTTAGCTGCACCGACGAAGGCTGTTCCATTATCCGAAAGGATTTTAGCTGGACATCCCCGACGCGCAATAAATCTTCTGAGGGCCATGATAGCTGCATCTGCAGAAAGACTCCCGACGACTTCCAAATGAACAGCTCTGGTGGTGAGGCACGTGAATAAGGCTACCCAACGCTTTTCCCGTCTACGTCCGACTATAATATCTACCGGTCCAAAATAGTCAAGACCCGTAAAAGAAAACGGCCGCTGGTGATGAGATAATCTATCACCGGGCAGATCACCAAATTGAGGTGCAGGTGGTGGAAGACTCTTCTTAACTCTACAAAAACAGCAGCGTTTTGCAACAGTCTTAATATTAGGGCGTAAAGCTATGATATAATATTTCCCGCGCAGGAAGTTAACTACAGTTTCAGTATTACCGTGACCAAATTTCCGATGATAATGGTCGAGAAGTAGCCTCACAATCTTATGTCCACCGTCTAAAATAACGGGGTTTATATCCTGCGCGGGAGCGTCCAAAACAGCTCGAATTCTTCCGTTCAAACGGATTAATCCATCTTCTCCCAACATCAACGTTAAGTTTTTCAACTTACCTTGATTAGTTGCGGGAAGACGGGCACTAAGGCGTAAGTATTCGTTGTTGAACGACTCCAGTTGAGAGTTCAGTAGAAGGTGTCGTTCGGCCTCCAAAATTTCAACAGCCGAAAGAGGATTCAAAACTTTAGATGAAACATTGGAGGCGGCCCTATTTGATTTAGAATTTTGACGTTTTACCAATAGAGACCGAAAAATTTTAGCACAATGATGTGTACGAGCAGTTGCTCTAACCAACCGAATCCATTTATTGAAGTGATCATGGTTTGCGACTATTGGAGACGGAATATCCGGCCGCTCAGTAAGTAATAATGATAGCGCGTGATCGGGTTTCAACTCTTCAATCACGGGTGGAGGCCCAACTGAAGGTTCACAAGGCCAACTTTCCGGTGGATATAAAAGAAAATCTGGGCCAGTATACCATCGAGAAGAGGGCGAAAGAGAATTTAGGCCGCGGGTAGCATCGTCCGCCACATTCAAAGTTGATGGTACATAACGCCAATCGGCTGCGTCTGTAGTCTCTAAAATCTCGCCTACACGGTGAGCTACAAAAGGCTTAAAGATTCGGGCATCGCTTCGTAACCATTTTAAAACTGTCAAAGAGTCTGTCCAAAAATATACTCTGGAAGCAACTATACGGTGCGCGTCTAAAATATACGTTGCGAATCTAACAGCCATAAGAGCCGCCTGTAGCTCTAGCCGTGGAATGGATACCGGTTTTAAAGGAGCTAGGCGCGCTTTTCCACCTACGAGAGCTAAGTAAACCGATTTATCTTTACGAACAAAACGCCAGAAGGCCACACAAGCATATGCTAGCTCACTTGAGTCTGCTAGAATATGGAGCTGACTTTCTACAGCAGACTTGGTTCCGTAATAACGGGGTATTGAAACATTTCTAGATACTTCTGCTAAGCTCGCGAACCAAGCCTGCCATTTAGCCTTTGCAACTTCAGGAAGATCCGCGTCCCAATCAAGACCCATTCTCCATGTTTCTTGAAAAAGAATTCGACCAGCAATCACTATAGGCATCAAAAACCCCAGAGGGTCATAAACTTTCATGAGATGGGATAGTACTATCCTCTTAGTTAGGTAGATCGGCAATTCAACTGTCTTTCTAAAATTGAGAGTGTCTTCTTTGATATTCCAGGCAACTCCCAAAATCCTTACTTTGGAAGGAGACATCGGTCCAAGCCCCACTTCGGCGGTGTCGACAGCCCACAAATTTGGCTTTAATAAGGATAGCGCTTTAGAGTCATTAGATACCCATGAGCGCATCTCCAAACAAGCCGCTTTATGTATATTAACAATATTCACTGCCAAACGAGCGGCTCTTTCGGGGCTGTCCACACTTCCAAGATAATCGTCCATATAATGATCTCTAATGATAGAATCTGCGGCCTCAGGATATTTAGCCTTGTGTTCTAAAGCATTTTTATTTTTAAGAAAAATAGCGGTGCAAGGGCTTGATGTGGCGCCGAAGATCATAGAAGACATTCTATATTCCTCTATAGGCAAGGAAGAGTGCGCTCGCCAGAGAAAACGTTGCGCATCCCTGTCCTGCACTCTTATTTTTGTTTGCGGAAACATTTCGCAGATATCTGCATTGAGGGCTACCTTACCTTCCCTGAAACGCATTAAAATTCCTAATAAAGGTTGTAAAAGGTCAGGACCAGGAAGCAAAAGAGAATTTAAGCTAACTCCGGAACATCTGGCTGCAGCATCATGGACAACCCTTAATTTTTGCTTTTGGGCGTGGTATACACCAAAATGGGGTAAATACCACAAAATTCCTGAATGGGGCGTATTTGTACAAAGTTCGGCATAATCTTTTTGTAACATTGCATTTATATTGCGCCGATAAGCTTCAGCATAATCAGGATCTCGTTTAAATTTTCTTTCTAAAGAAAGAAATCTAGATAAGGCCAAGTTGTAGCTATTGGGTACTGAGTCAGTGTCAAGTCGCCAAAGTAATCCCGTCTCAAACCTGCCGGAAGGAAGTCGCCGAGAAGTTTGCTCTAGGATTGTTAAAGCCCGCTCATTGGATGTGCTGTAGAAATCTTTTTTTATAATTCCAATTGAATCAAGACTATAATTTTCTTTTATTAAAGACTCCAAATTAGAAATTGAGCTATGGTGAACGGACTCTATGGGTTTACCCGGTATTCTTCCAAATACAGTCCACCCAAGCGCAGTTTGGACGGCCACAGGTTGATTGCGAGAGCCGCGTTTGATATCACGCGGTATAGACAAATGCCAATGGTCTATACCAATTAATAACAAAGGTTTGGCTTCTTCGTAGCTCAGTTGCTTGATCAAACCCTGAAGGTGAGTGAACTTCGCAATATCTACAGCACGCGCGGTTTGGCATGTTACACCCAAATTAGGGATGGAGCGAACCCGTTCAAGTCTGAATGTTTCTGTGGAGTACCTACCCTTGATTCCAATATCAATGTAGGTTACGACAGAATCTTTTACCAGACCTCCCATACAGTTCACCCTAATCGTGCCTTTCGGGCCTTGTGCCCCGATTGTATCAGCTACAGTTTGATCAATTAGGGTTACTGTGGATCCGTCATCTAATAGAGCAAAAATATCCATCTTACCCTTTGGTCCCGAAACTGTTACTGGAATCACCTTCAGAAATGATTGCAGAAGTGGAGGAGATTGGGACTCGCAAGGTACGACTGTATTGCTGCCAAGTGTGTGGGCTACAACCACCGGCACAGCTTCGGCTTCAATCGTTGGCCCAGAACTGAAATTAACAAAATTCGTTGTTAATCTATGAAGCAATTCGTGATGGTAGTTTCTACCCTTGCAGTCTTTTACTTCACAATTACCTTTACAAGTTCTATAAAAATGTTTTCCCCGTTTAAGACACTTTTGACAAACCTTGTTATTTTTAACCCAGTGCCATCTGTCATTCATTGACAGAACTTTAAATAAATCACATTTTACAACTTCATGGCCTTTCTTTTGGCAGTACAGACAAGTTGTGACAAATGGTGACCCTACAAGTTCAGTGTTGACAGCGCGGGTAGATGGAGCCACCTTACCTTTATAAAAATTGTGAGGAAATGTTTTAGAGGTGGTAGCATAACAGTCATCATTGACGCAAGTGTCAGTATAGTAATCAGTCGCAACATGCGAGCGAGCCTTATCTATCGGCTTGCGATGCCAGAAGTCCTCTAAAATGCCAAACTTCAAGTGAACTCTAGACTGATGGGTGAGAAATGAAGAAAGTAGTTCCAATTTAAATTTAGACCCACTATCCGAATTAAGGAAAGCATAATCGACCCACTTCTCACGCATCAGCGGTGTCAACTTAAAAAGCACACTGTGCAACAGCTCCGGAGAGGCAAGAAATTCCACAGATTCCAACATCTTTATGGTGTGGACACAATTACGTACCACACAGGCTAACTGATGAAGTTCCTTGCCACCATCAGATGCAGACAACTTGGGCATGCCCTTAACTTGCGATACTAGATGCTGTATCAGAAGTTGAGGTTGACCAAATTGCTCCTGAAGAGCTGCCATGATTTCCTCTGGATCTTGTGACAGAGCCAGAAGAGAAACCACAGCATCACGAGCAGCTCCTCTGAGAGCATTATTCAACCGACCTATATTTTCCGTCGCCGAAAATGAATTTTTGGAATTCAAAAATGAAGTTCTAAATGTTAACCAATGAGTAGGCGGCGAACCAGAAAATATAGGTAAACTAACTAAATTACCTGCAGCAGGTCTCCCGCCATTTCCACGGGCGAGGTCACTAATGACTTCAGCTAACTTTATGAAGTCACTGGGCTGGCTTTTATGTGAAGTGTTTGGCACACGTGAACAGTCATATTTATTTCTGTTACAATAATCGTTTTGTGTACCTAGCATGTGAGTTGGTGTATATTTGTTACGAATGCAGTGCGAGGGCCGCGGCACCGGCGGTTCAGAGTGGAGCCGGTTGACCTTATTAAAAGCTTCTAATGACGCGTAAGTCTCTGGTTGCGGCACACCATACTCGTAGTTTTGGGTGGATACGACACCATGTACACTCGGGGTTGCAAAACCGTTCAGGGCTGGCGCGGTAGGAGACGTGTACTCTGGCGCCGCGGCTGTCAAGCCAGCGGCGTCTGGAGAGCGTTCACGCTCGCGCTCGGCCAACAGCGCTGCTGCCGGTGCATTTATTGCCGGCTGGACAGATGCGATAAAGGGCGCATGCTCGCGCGCCGCGGCGCCGGCTGTAATACCGACGTCGCAAGCGCCAGGCGAGACCACACGCTCGCGACCTGTGACCGGCGTTGGGCTGACACCACCGGGCAGTTGTAGCGCAGGAGAATGCAGCATCACACCATATTCGTAGTTTTGGGTGGATACGACACCATGTGCACTCGGGGCTGCAAAACCGCTCAGGGCCGGCGCGGTAGGAGACGTGTACTCTGGCGCCGCGGCTGCGAAGCCAGCGGCGTCTGGAGAGCGATCACGCTCGCGCTCGGCCAATAGCGCTGCTGCCGGTGTATTTAATGCCGGCTGGACAGATGCGATAAAGGGCGCATGCTCGCGCGCCGCGGCGCCGGCTGTAATACCGACGTCGCAAGCGCCAGGCGAGACCACACGCTCGCGTACTGTGACCGGCGTTGGGTTGACACCGCCAGGCAGTTGTAGCACAGGAGAGTGCAGTGATGATGTAATCTGTCTCTCAGACAAAGATGTATTAGTATTCGCCACCCAATTACCTACTCTAGAGTTAGTACTAGATTGTGAACGAAAGCTGGCGGCCTCATCAAGAGCCGCTAATTCAGCCTGCAATTCTAAATTTGCTACGGCACGTTCACGCTCGGCGGCGGCGCGTTCACGCTCGGCGGCGGCGCGTTCACGCTCGGCGGCGGCGCGTTCACGCTCGGCGGCGGCGGCGCGTTCACATTCAGCGGCGGCGCGTTCACGTTCAGCGGCGGCACGTTCACGCTCAGCGTCTAAGTCGGCTAAGCGACGTGCGTGTAAGGCTTTCACAGCAAGTCGTTGAGCTTGTAGAGAGGCCGATGAACGATGTGAACCACGATGAGAAGCAGGTTTATTAATATTATCTAAAACGCCGGCGGATACCTCAGAAGGAGGAACATTTGAGTCCGTCAGGGCGCTTTGAGTTGCTGCCATACCTCTTGTCAAAACCATTTGAATAAATTTTTTGAAAATGAAAATTTTGAATATTTTATAGGAATCTGATAAATAGACCGGGAGAAGGACCAATATTAATAGTGGATAGAGCTGTGGATGGAGTATATGGCAGCAGCTAAATAAAATAATATTATAAGAGGAACTTACATGTATTTCGGAGTACGTTTCACTCAAGACTACAATTGTCAATATAAAAACAAAGAAGTATTAAAAAACAAATATATGAAATATACATCAAAAAGGTAAAAATATCTAAAAAGGTCTGTCGCCAACAATTGTATTATATTAAATATTATTTAAATGTACTTTGTTGTTACTTTTTATTAAAAATGTGAAAATTAGAGTAAGAATTTATAATGAATAAATAATAGCCATTTAAGTTTCGACGTATTTCTCAATATTGGGACTATTGAGAAATACGTCGAACATTAAATTTGTAATAAATAATTTGTGTAAATGCCTTCTGAGACTTGCTCAATCATATACTGCTCTTTTGATAGCCGTAGGAGCGGTGGTGTATGTTATATAATTATTTTCGTGACTCTGCGTGTTGGATCAATATCTCAGTCCTGTCCTTTGAGAGATGAACAAATGAGTACATTATTACTCGCATTCAATTTTTTCTCATGTTCTTCGGAGCTGAATTTCGGCACTAATTACGAGTTTTAAGTCTTCTTTTTCTAAGCGTTATCCCGTTTCCTAATCCATTAGGATTTGTGGGGTCCGCTACCTAAGCCTAAGGATTTGGCGAAGATACAACTTTTTACATGGAGCGACTGCCGTCAGCACCTGCACAACCCAGAGGGAAAACCAGACATTTCTTAGGTAAGGTCCACGTGTCTTTCGAATATAATTACTTGCGCGTGCGGTTTCCATCATGATGGGTCCATGACAGGTTCGAACCGATGACCGGTTGGTGAATAGGGCGGTTGTTTATCCACTGAGCTAACATTGCTCTATTTTTGAATTTTAAGTATTTTCACATATCTAATGACTCACGACAAATAAACTTGTTTTTGTATGGGAAACAGCAGACAGTCTTATCGCGTCTCTCATGAAGTCATCTCTGAAACAACACGCCGCTCTATCGATAGTAACTGCAAACAGAGATTTTGTCTGTGTTTTGTTAACCGACTTCAGAGAAAGAGGAAGATTCAAATGTTTTATTATGTATAAACTGATGCCCGCATGGAGAAGCCTTTCAAATTTTACGCAGGAATCCTAAACATTTCCGGAATAAAATGAAGCCTAAATGTTGAACCCGGATGTAAGGTACGATGGTGTAAAATGTAATCAAGGTTCTATTAGTTATGCATACATAAAACATAAGAACAGGTTTTAAAAATGTCTGTTCTTTAAGAAAGTGACTTCTGTATAGATAGTAGAGTCCCGTTGTGTCACAATTTGATATTATACACTCCATTCAGAGAGGAAAATTTAAATTTATTCGAAAAATAAGAAAATTTCATTAAACTCGAAATAATGAATCGACTATAATGAAACCTTTATTTTTAAATTAATGTAATATACTCGCATATCTTTTATTGTAGTTCGACTTTTAAAAAGGCAATTTCAAATAAATATCAACAGGGCCTGTTGATGTTTATTTGAAATAAAAATATATGTTGAACATTTGATTTCATGAGAAGATTTAATATTGGTAGAGTGTATAAGAAAATGTATGCTTCGGTAGTTAGGACATCTAGAAAGAATGCAAAAGGAAATAATGACCAAAGAGATAGAGATATACAATGCGAAAGTACAAGGATATAGGAGCCGAGGAAGGTCAAGACTTGTCTATCATGACCAAGTTCGTCGTCGTATAAGAAGGTGGTGACAGGAGCCCTGAGAATGGGCGAGCGTGTGTGAAAATGACTATTATTGTTAAAGAAGCCAGTGACGTTTTTTTTTATATACATCGTCGGGAGGCATACAAGCATACGGCCTACCTGATGTAAAGCGGTTGCCGTAGCCTATGAACGCTTGCAATACCTTAAGTATCATGCGCGTGATGCCACCTCTGCTGCTAATACAGCAATTCCTTAAGAGCTTACAGGTGACCTCACTCGCACGCAGGAACACAACAACCCTCCAGAGAGTTGTTATTTGGCTGTGGTTTTCTGTGAGGTGGAGGTACTTCCCCAGACGGGCTGCTTCGATGCGCCCTGCCGCAGGTGTGCAAGGATCGAGGCATATGGCGCTCGGTGCTCTCTACCTACCCCGCAGGGACACGAAAATCTAGTAACAGTAGTACAGAGTACATGTGCAATATTATTAATCACTTATAATACTTATGAATGGATACCTACATCAATTGCTCTAAGGAGTTGCTGGGTTAGCAGCAGAGATAGCATCGCGCGAGTGACACTTAATGTATGGCAGGCGTTCATAGGCTATGGTAACCGTTTTACATCAGGTGAGCCGTATGCTTGTATGCCCGACGTTGTATAAAAAAAACACAATGCAATTAAAGCATTAAGTCTAGTTACATACGCTATTATTCACCATAGAGTAAATACCATTATGACATCGACTGACAGTAGGTTACAAGGACAAAGTTCCAAACTGGCTTGTTTATTTTCAAGACTTGATTGTCTTCAAAGGAAATTTTCCATTCAAAACAAATGTAGGTATGAAATTGTACCTACATTTGATTTAATTACTTAGTGAGCTGCTCATTTGAGCTGCGCATGCTTAACATCCGAACGATTTTTCATAAAATACTCCTTATCTACAAAACATAAGTTATATATTCTCTATCATATTCATATTATCATATTATTGAAGACGTGAGAGAAAGAGTTGGTCTGAAAGAGAGTGTCTGTGTTAAGATAAGAAAAGGCAGGCTCCGTTGGTTCGGACATGTAGAAAGAATGCGGGACGAAAGAATGACGAAGCATATAATAATAATAATAATAAATATTGTCGGACAAATTACACAGCGCCACCTAACCCCAAAGTAAGCGAAGCTTGTGTTATGGGTACTAGACAACTGATAAACATACGTAAATACATATATTTTTTTTTGTAAATACATACTTATTATACATAGAAAATACCCAGACCAAGACAAACAGACATGTTCATGCACACAAATGTTTGCCTTGTGTGGGAATCGAACCCACGAGCGTCGGTGTCAAAGTCGCGTCATTCACGACTGTGCCACCGAGCTCGTCCTTATATATATAATGCAATATATTATATATATAATGCAAAAGTGGAAGGATGTAGAAGACGAGGAACACCGAGACTAACCTACCATGACCAAATTAGTCGTGTTTTATCAGAAGGTAATGTCAGGAGCCCCAGGAACCGGCGAGCGTGAAAAGAGCTATGAATGTCACAGAAGCGAGTAAAGTATGTAAGGACCGCGTCTTATGACGCTCGGTTCTCTCTGCCTATCCCGCAAGGGACCCGGCGTGAAGATATACATACATACGAATATTCTCAATCATATATAATTAAGCTATGTAAGACAGATATCACCTTAGTCTTCCTGCGACCATGGACGCTGCAAAGCGTTCGAAACGTCAGGTTCAACAAAATAAATAAAATACGCCATATTTCCGTTAAAAATTGTTTAATTCAATGTATAATTAAGCTGTCTGTAAGGTTATAAATCAATTGATGTAGAGTGGATAATAACGCCACTTTGATACTGAATATGTTTGTATGTTCCTGCATTACATCCAAGCAGTCCGTCTGAGAAACTACCTCCTCCTCATGGAAAACTGTAGACGAATAACAACTCCCTGGAGCGTAGTCGTGGTCCTGTGAGTGAGTGAGACAGCCAGTAAGCTCCTACTTAATTTATTGCAAGCGATCACAGGCTACTGTAACCGCGTTATTTTAGGTAGGCACTATGCTTGTATGCCTACCGACGTTGTATCAAAAAACATATTCTCTGTAATCATATATCAGCTTTCATTTCCAAGGTAGTACTTTTTTATACTATGTCGGGAGGCATACAAGCATACGGCCTACCTGATGAAAGTGGCTACCGTAGCCTATTAACGCTTGTAATATATTAAGTATCACTCGCGCGATGCCTCCTCTGCTGCTTACACAGCAACTCTTTAGGAGCTTACCGGTGAACTCACTCACACACAGAAACACAATCTTCTAGGGAGTTGTTATTTAGCTGCGGTTTTCTGTAAGGTGAAGGCACTTCCGCAGACGGGCTGCTTCGACGCGCCCTACCTCTCTTAAAAACATCCAGATCAAGACAAACACGGATGTTCATACACACAAAAGTTTGTGTTGAGTGGGAATCGAACCCACGAGCGTCGGTGTCAAAGTCGTGTAATTCACGACTGACCCACCGAGCTCGTTAAAGTAGTATATGTTTCTTGCCTTTCACTATGTGGAACCTTCTGGTAGGAACTTTTTGGGCGACATGTGGTCTCTTTCTTTATTAACTTATGTAAATAATTAATATGGTATAAAAATACTAAACTGCTCACATTGGCCATTCTAAGGAAGATGTCTAGACATCACCCAATCCGTAATACGCATCAGACCTTCTTGGAAGTGCTCGCAGTGCTACTAGGATGTGCTCAATCCGACGAGCCACACAGGGCGTCATACAAAGAATTCTATAAAGGTTTCCATACAATAATAAAATGCACGCGGCGCATATATTTGTGCGTGTACTTTGATTTACTTATCTTCTTCTTCTTTGAGTTGTTCAGTTTCTTAAACCATTAGGATTGGCGGGATCCGATAGCTAAGCGTACGGATTTGGCGAAGATACTGACTTTGACATGGGAAAATAGGTTTCGAAAGACGTGTGATCTAAGATAGGTGTGGTTTTCCCTCTGGGTTGTGAAGATCTGATGGCACTCGCTCCATGTAAACATCAGTGTATTCGCCAAATCTCAAGGCATAGGTAGCGGACCCTGGTAATCCTATCGGATTAGAAAATGGGATAACGCTAGAAGACTGACTTTGGCATGAAGCGACGATAGACCTCCACAACCCAGAGTAGAATCACACCTTTCTGAGATTATACGTCTTTGTGCACGGCAATCGAGCTTCATTTGACTAGCTATTTCGTTGAGGTTTTTAAATGGCTTTGTGTATCATATTGATGTCTCTTACTTCGCCAAGAGGGGAAGTCAATTCCAAAACTTCTTACTCCTACAAATTTCTTCTGATTAAATTCGTTGTGAGTTCTAAGGCAGCTGTAGTTTAACCCCCTGGACAGTAATGAACTTCACTGTTCATTGCCTTTTTGGTGGTCACCGCTGTTAATTCTGGCTACACAGGAGACACAGTGGTGGGTATGAGTGGTGGGCCTGTCTGGATCACACGTCTTTCGAAATATAATTTCTTGAATGTGCGGGGATGTTTTCCTTCACCGCCGAGCTACTGATAACAAACACATACATACTCGTACATTTGAAAATTTAGTGATATATGCCAGGATTCGAACCGAAGACCTGTTAGTCAACAGGATTCGTTATCCACTGGGCTAACATTGCTGCTTGCTACGTAGGACATAAAACCTCTTAGAATTGGTATCTACCATTAAATATTTTTAGCAGCCAATGATTACATAACGAAACATAAGCATAGATAACTGGTATATTTGGTATCAGCAACCTTCGCCTCGCGATAGTGACGCGATGTGACGCCCAGAGACATACGTATTTTTTAACGCCGTGACGTTTTTTTCATGGTAACAAGATATACTAACGTAATACGTTAGATAACATACTGAGTAGATTGAAATTCTAAGAATTTTAAATGCTAACAGAATCGCTGCGTTCTTAATGTGCACTATGGCAAATATATAACACGTGTACACAAAATGTCCAATATCTGTAATGCTAAAATCCAACCTACGCACCATAGAACGCCAATACCGGCACTCAAATCGGCAGGCGGCTTCACCAGACGCACTGACACAGAAAAGCTATGGGACTTGCTCGATCAAGACCCCTGGCACATCCAAGTTCACGACCTTCATCACGACATGCTTGAAAAAATTAAGCAACTTAACATTAACGGCCTGGAAATACAGGGTATAGACTACTCAAGATATGGCCAATTCAACCCTGCCCTCTTTGCTCAGAGAATAGGCGAAATTAAATATATAAATAAACTAGAGAGGGAAAAGCCGCTCAGCAAGAGAACGGTACTTCCCGGACAGCGTAGGCTCTGACTCGTAAAGTCACTTACTAAAGCTACATAACCGGTTTACCCTGAATAGATTACGGTTTGCCATTGTATAATGATTGCGAACACAGATAGAACCCCAAGTCGCTACCGATCCCTTATTGTGACAAAAAGCTGTAAAAACTTGGAATTTATAAGAAATATTATGTACCAACTAGAGAAATAAAATATTATTTTATTCTATTGTATTCTATTCTGTAATGCTAAATTTCAGTCATACCAAAGACGTATCCTTGAGTAAGGAATCGTTAAGTGCATCCTACCTCACCTCAAATTCTTAGATTTAGATTATTACAGATGTTAAAGTTGCAAATCCTTTAACATCTGTAATTAGAAACATCTAAAGAAAATGCTACTTTGATATGATTCTTCGTATCTTATATCTGAAGTTTGGATAGTTTAAATCTATAATAATTAAAGTTACTAAATAATTAATTGTTAAGATAAGAAAAGGCAGGCATGTAAAACTAAGGTCGTACAGGAAAAATGGTTGCTGCCCCTTAAACTTCCTTAACCGAAGTCGATAAAACCATTGTATGATAATTGTGAAGTACCTTATATTGTTACGTAATAAATGTATAATAAAGATGTTCACGTGTAAAGAATTTTACATGAATATAATAAATACATAAAGGTTTTTTTTCACATGAGAAGCGGGCGGTGTGTAGTTTATACAAAATAATCCCCCTATTTCCTTAACTGGATTACTATTTCAATCACTGCTCGCTACGTTGGTATTTTATCCATAAATTATTTTTTGTTAAAGAAGCGAGTGAGGTGCGTAAGGACCGCACCATGTGGCACTAGGTTCTCACTGCCTAGCCCGCAAGGGATTTGACGTGAAGTTATAGATATATAGAAAACTAGAATTAATTATTCAAATTTCCATGAGACTCATATTGCGAGAAATTGGCGATTATGCCAGCGTAATCACATATTAAACAAGCGTATTGGACAAATAACAAGAGAAAAATCATAGCCAAGGTCTTTCCTAAGTTATTCTTAAAGAAAATACTAAAATCGATATAATTCGAAACAATCGAACAGATTTTTTTTTTCTTATACTTTTATTATTACTATGACGTAACAGATAAATAAGGAAAAGACATTAAGGGAGGCAGGATTGGCAGAGAATTAAGCTAGAATAAGAAATGTCGATAGAATGCCAGAGACAATTATTAGGTTTCAGGCAAGAGTGAATGGAGATATCGGTAAGAGCCACCCAAGACACACACATATAGATCAAATTGGTGATGTGTTGAAAAAGGGCCAAATCAAAAGCACCCAAAAACGAAGAGCATACATGAAGAGATTGATGAGTGTGGAAGAAGCGAGAGAGATATGTTTGGATTGATGCACCTGGCGTTTCATAGTCTCTGCCTACCCCAATGTGAGACAGGCGTGATGATGTGTATGTATGAGAAAAAGATATTGAACTATTTAGTGTGTACCTATTTGTATACAATTAGTTGCATCCTACGACTTCGTCCGCATGTATGGCTGGTATGTCGTAGGAACCGCTCTGTCTAATCACGTTCTTTTTTCTAGGCTACTCAGAATCATATATTGAATAACCTGTAACCTTCCTCAAGAATTCGTCTATCAAATGCAAAAAGAATTTTGAAACGAGACTAGTTCCCGAGATTAGCGCTTCAAATATACAATCAAACAATAAAACAAACTATTCCGCTTTATATATTACTATAGTATAGTCGTAGGTTGAATGCGATGAAAACCAAGATAATGGTATTTAAAAGAGAGGAAACCAGAACGAACACGAGGATTACGGCTGATGATGTAGTGCTGGAACAAGTAAAAGAGATTGTATATATTTGAAGCGTTTAAAGTAGGAATGGAAGGTACACCGCTGATGTGGAGAGACGAGTGAGTATAAGGAGTTGTGTGAATGGAGCGTTGGGTAAACTAGGCAGTTGAAATCTAAACCAGAAGACATAGCTCGCTGTACACAAAGCGGTGCTAATCCCAATTGCTAACTCATGGTAGAGAGAACATAAAAGTAGAATAAATGCAGTCGAGATGCGAACATTGCGCAAAATTTGTGGTCTACTAACTGCTTGCGCAATGTGGAAAATATATAGAGCGTCATTGTTAAGATACTAGAAGGTTTGCTCCGTTGGTTCGAACATGTAGAAAGCGTGACGAAACAGATATGCGCCTAGGAAGACCAAGACACACCTAAGCCGTTGCTTCAGAGTCCAGGGTTCGCTTTTCTACTTTTACTTCTAAACATCGTGCGGTCTTCATTGCCCCTTATTGTGAGACCATTGACCCGCATGTCATCTCTTACAAGGTCAAACTACGACTTTTCGGACTTACACCTTCTTGCAGGACCCTACCCTACCCTTCTAGTAGTGGCATGGCTTGGGAATCGACTTGCACCGTGTTTTCCTCAAACGTTACAACGATTACTTATTTTACCATATAACCATCAGACGCGGTCCTTACATACTTCACTCGCTACTGTGACATTCATTGCTCTTTTCATGCACGCTCGCCGATTCCTGGGATTCCTGACATCACCTTCTGATAAAACACGACCAAATCGTCTTTGAAAATTACGACCAGTTTGACCGCTATAAACGTGTTCACATTCATCGCAGAACAGCTCATAGACGCCGGATTTTTTATTAGGCGGGATTCAATCAAATCACATTGTAACACTAAAGATAAACTTTAGTGTTACAAAGTGATTGGAGGGAATTACGGGATTTGAGAGCAACATGTATGTTAGTTTTTCTAAATATGTAAACTATTTTGCCAGTGATTTTTCTTAGGTATGACAATGACGGTGGTGGTCGGAGCATGCGGATTCTGTTCCAGATGGTGGACGACCGCAGCAGCCGAGGCAGAGACTACCGGAGCAGCCATGGCAGCATGGGCATGTTGCTTTTACTAACAGTAGTGGGTAGGTGCCGGCCGGCGCTAGGCCGCATGAACTAATTAGTAGCACACAAAGCAGGTTAGATTAAATTGCACGTAAATTTGTTATTGTTATTTTTGAAGACCCTTTTTTTTATTAGTAACCTTACTGTTTGTCGCCCAACGTGGTACAAACCTGACCTAGACCCTGACATATTTTATCTAAATTCTAAAACCTACTTGCTCAAGTGTACCTATTTCTCTGTTTCGGTTTCTTTTAGGCTTCATTATCATTAATATTTTATAGTGTAGGTACTCAAACAGTAATTAGTTATACACAAACATACCTACATACAACTACTCAAACCAGTCAAAGCGTTCAACCAATATTGGTTTTTGACTGGGTATTATGGGATGTTGCTGTAGAATATGCAGTGCTCCACTTCAATACTCCTGTAATCCTCCTAACCAGCAGAGTATCCTACTCGACTAGTCTGGGCGGGCGAACTCGAGAGAACTCTATACATTTCTCCTTCATTATTTTAATCCACCAAGATCTACTTTATAAATCTATATATCGGCTCTCTCTGGCTACCTCTTTTGGACTCTGCGGCATATTAATGTCTTTTTAATGATATTTGTTTAACATTTCTAAAGTAAGGGCTTGCATATAGTTATTCACTTATCTCTTACTACTTACGTATTTAATATTTACCGCGCAGTAATCAATACATTGTCTTACCTAATATACGTATTCTTAGCAAACCAAGGCTAGGGTTATAACGCCACTAATATTGTGCTTATTTTTTTCTTGTAATTTATTTTAATCTTTTAAATAATAATTTTCTCGTTTTGGTAGAACCTACTGACTACGTAGTTAAATTAAAAAAAAAACAATTATCTGGAATCTATTCTTATCTGAAAGTCAGTTACGATTTAGCTATAATTTGTCAACATTTTGTTACGTTGAAACTAAAATCGCACAAATTAAATTCGGCAACTATACATATTTGAAAAAATCATTATAGACTTATGTTTATAGTCCTTATGTTATATAAGCCCTTGTTTTATAGCCCCAGAACCTCCAGCCAACGTGACTTTTTCAACTGCATTTTTTTAATATACTCATTTGTAATGAGTATATACTCATTTTTATTTTAATATTCATCCTTCACTTCGATTATATTTTTGGTTGTTTTAATCGCAGCCTTTTATTTTAGGGATATAACATTATCCTTTTGTTTTAATAGTCTTCTCAATACTGTTGGGCTTCGCCGTGTATGTTTAATAAAAAGAAAAAGATTTTTGTAATGGACTAGGCTTAGAAACGTAGTAAGCTAACTGATGTTATTAGTTATGAATGTGACTTCGGTACCATTATATATAAAGAATAGATAGAAGAAGACAAATTTTACTCGGAATTACTAAATAACACGCAAACAATTCGCTTTGATTCATCCAAACTCTACCGAATTCTAGCAATTTCCTATGAGTCATAATACTCTGGCGCCAAATTCACAGTCCAACGCAAGGATGTCACCGGTAGCTATCATTCTGAGTATGTTATTTTGTTCGGCAAATATTTATAGATTCCAGCAACCGCTCACCAGCTTCCTCGTATACTCACTTTCAAGAACACAACAGCGCTCCAATAAATGGCATTTTTTTATAGTCTCCTGTCCGATAGAGGTACTTCACTATGGGTTGATTTACTAACAACCAGGGTATACCACGTACATGTTCTCAAGTTATAAGTACTCAATGATGTCCAAAATTGTGTCTCGCTAACGCTTTCCTCTCTTCTTCTTAGGGTTATCGCGTTTCCTAATCTATTAGGATTGTTGGTGTCCGCTTTACTTATTTTTACATGGAACGACTGCCGCCAGACCTCCGTAAGTCAGAGGGAAAACCAGATCATTGTTAGGTAAGGCCACACGTCTTACGAAATATAATTTCTTGGACGTGCCGGTTTCCTCACGATGTTTTCCTTCACCGCCGAGCACGTGATAATTACAAATAATATGTACATAAATCCGAAAACACGATGTTAGTGGTACATGTCAGGAATCGAACCAGGGACCTGTTGGTCACTAGGCCGGTTCTTTGTCCACTAGATTAGCACAGCTTAATCGTTGACACTTACATAATTATGTTTAACACATAAGACGTTTTGTTTGTATTCGTAAATATCTATTAGGGACAACCCTAAAGTTGTCAACTCGGCCATTTTGTTTTGTACCTATATTTTTTTAACTAATGTCAATGACGCAGATCATTATTGTACAGCCTTATGTAATCTTGAGACCGAATGGTTACGTAATAATTTTGGTTATTACCGGTTATGTTCGGAAATTTCATGTGTAAATGGTTGTTTTATGTTATTTGTATTTTATAGACTTTGAACTTGATGTATTTACGTATTTTGTATATAAAGATTTTCCTTTGCTTTATACTATCACCTATATCTTCACCACAAGACGCTATAAGACGCGTTTCTTGCACACCTCACTTCTTTAATATTTATAGAGCTTTTCATGCACGTTCAGCGGTTCGTAGTGCTCCTGACTTCTCCTTCGGATAAAATACTGGTCATGGTAGATGAGTCTTGGTCTTCCTCGGCCCCTACATCGCTTTCTCAGTAATGTAGATAGTATAAATACTGTGTACGCCTGTAATAGGTATATATATATATGTGTATATATATATATATATATTATATATATCTGATGTATGTATACTGTTGGTGTACCTTTTCTATTACTAAACCAGTTGAGAATGCGCAAGCTTGCATTACCAGAGGAACACCTGGTTCGACAAGTATATAACAATACATATATTTTTTTAAATTTGTTGGCCATTATGACCATGTTCCTTAAGAGATTGAAATAAATAATATAATAAATAAATAAATGTAATAAGTGTAATATAGGTAGGTAACTCGTATATATATATATATATTTAACTAATACCTAGTTACTACTACATTTTCTAGTCAAATCCTTGTGTTGCACGTAGAGAGAACTATATTTTTAATGAGGAACATATATAATGTACATAATTATACGTTTGTGAAATATGTTTTTATATTTTTATGTGGGATCTACTTGAAATATAAGGTATACCTATACTCTAAGGCTCTTAGCCTTTTGATAAAAGTCGATCAATTTAATCATGGTAGTCAAGTTTTGCCCTTCCTCGGCTCTTACATCCTTCTACCTTGAAATATATCAACTTTTTAAAGATTTAGTTTAGGATTTGGTTAAGGTATTTTAATATTTTTTATATATCTATATATCTCGGGAGACATACACGCATGGGTGTATTAGTATAAAGAGGTTATAGTGACCTATGCATGCTTGCAATACATTAGGTATGGCTCGCGATGGCACCTCTACTGCTAACACAGCAACTCTTTAGGAGCTTACTCGTAAACTCATTCTCCGCAGAAAGGACAGCAACCCTCAAGGGAATTGCTATTTGGTTGCTTTTTCTGTGAGGTATTTCCCCAGGTGGTCTGCATTGATGCAATGTACCTCTCTTAAAACACCTAGGTGAAGAAAAACATGTATGCTGATACACACATAAATGTTTGTCCTGTGTGCGTATTTTTGTGTTGTGTAAAAGCACAAACCAATAAAGAAATAATAAATAATATTTGTGCAATAAAGAATTATTATTAAAAAAAAAAGTACTTCACTGCTCATGAAGGCACCCCGCGCTCACAAAACCATTGTGGTTCAGCGCCTAGCCTCAATATTTCGAGCCTACTGACAAATTGGAAAATATTTTAATCAATAAGCTGATAAGCGTCATGATGTTGATTCGTGATCTAGCCAATAAGAGATGCCTTCTATTTTACCCCCGATCCGTAGCAGTGAATTGAGTTGCCAATGTATGTATATATGTATGCATGTATATCTTCACGCCAAGTCCCTTGCGGGGTAGGCAGAGAGAACCGAGCGCCATAAGACGCGGTCCTTACATACTTCACTCGCTTTTGTGACATTCATAACTCTTTTCATGCACGCTCGCCGGTTCCTCGAGCTCCTGACATCACCTTCTGATAAAACACGACCAATTTGGTCATGGTAGGTTAGTCTCGGTCTTCCTCGGCTCCTACATCCTTCCAGTTTTGCATTGTATATCTGTTTCGTCATTCTTTCGTCCCGCATTCTTTCTACATGTCCGAACCAATGGAGCATGCCTTTTCTTATCTTAACACCGACACTCTCTTTCAGACCAACTCTTTCTCTCACGTCTTCATTACGAACGCGGTCTCTCTGCCATACCCAGCTCTCACTTCCATATGTGAGCGTTGGGATTAGCACCGCGTTGTGTACAGCGAGCTGTACCTTCTGGCTTAGATTTCGGCTGCCTAGAAGTTTACCCAATGCTCCATTCACCCTATTCCCTGCACTCACTCGTCTCTCCACATCAGCGGTGTACCTTCCATTGCTGCTAAAATCACTTCCAAGATATACAATCTCATTCACTTGCTCCAACACTACATCATCAACCGTAATCCTAGTGTACGTTCTGGTTGGCTCTCTTTCAGTTGCTAATAATTATTCTGATGTTGTTCTCATTGGTTCTCCATGCTCCGAGCGTTCCGAGCTCATGAAATCAGTTCCTTTTACTATAATTCGCCGGAATAAGCAGAATATCAATTACAGCCAAGTAGCGCACATTTGCATTGCCATATTCTGGTCTAAAAGATGAGCTGATAATTTTGATAATATAATATACCGGTCTGTACACGTTTAGGGAAAATGATATAGAAATATAATTTGTTTGTTATTGCGCAAATTGGAGACACCTGCTGATAACTTTATTTTTCGATACCAGAAATAGTCATGAGCAATCGATTCATTGATAAATATGTTTTTGCTTATCACAATTATTCTTTATGCATAACTGATAATGATTTCGTAATAATTAATTTATTTCCTTTGTTTAGTAGGATGTACGTACTGATTAGAAAGCAATTTCACACATTAATGTTAAGACATGGATTATATATGCAAAGTTATATAAAATATTAGCGATCCGCTACGGTTTCACACGAATAGATGGCTAGAATGATCAACTTGTACTTTATTTTAAGAGCGATAGGGCGCAGAAAACAGCAGCCAAATAACTACTCCCAAGAGGGTTGTTGTGTTCCAGCGTGTGAGCTCGCTCGTCAGTAAGCTCCTAAGTAGTTGCTGTGTTAGCAGCAGGCGTGGGATCGCGCGATCGAATTTTTAATGTATTGCATACGTTCATAGGGCACGGTAATCGCTTTACACCAGGTGAGCCGCATGCCTTTATGCCTCCCGACGTATTCAAACAAATAGAGCACGACAACAATTCCTTATGAAACTGTTTAGTTGTATAATGTTTAATATCATCACATGAATGTAATCAACGTTTGATTTTACTCGTGTTTTGACTGACTAATTTGATCAAAAAACGGTAATCGTTACTTGAATACAATAGTTAGACATATTGGCTCGTAGAAAAGCGAAAGATATTTAATAGAGCCCTCCCGGCTTACGTCAGTCTGTTTGTTCATAAGAGAAATATTAGAATTTTTATGTTTAACGATTTCTAATTGTTCCCTAATATTCAATTTTAGACCTAATTGAATATTACGGAACAATTAATAGGGAACAATACATGGCAGCAACGGTGATGTGTGCATGCGGTTCATATTCCAGATGGCGGAAACTTCGCAGAGAAGACCGCAGCAGCCGAGGCAGAGACGACCGGAGCAGCCTCGGCAGAGACGGCATGCTCCTACTAACCGGCCGTGCCGGCCGGCAGTAGTTCGCACGAACTAATCGGGAGCGGAAACACACAAAGCATTTTAGATCAAATTGCCTGTAAATTTAACTTTCGCAAAGTAACGCCTGAATCTATTAAACATACAAAAAATTCTCTTTATAAAATTAGTATAGACAGATATATTTTTTTTATTTGCCAAAGTTTATTTCTACTTCCTTTATATTTGAATAGCTCAACGTGGATGAAATTTGATAGAAATACAAATTTACATAATACACTCTATCTATCTATATATGTCCTTAACGCTAGGTTTTACCTCTCGTCGATTCCAAATCTCCTGACATCACGTGACGTTGTGGTAAGTGAGTCTTGCCCTTCCTCGGCTTCTATATCCACTTTTGCGTTGTAAATCATTGTATTTGTCGTTAAATGTATATAAACCTGACCTAAATGTGACCCAAATGTGACACAAACAAGTCTCACTCCTGGTTCAGATCCTAAGGTAAATCACGAGCCGAATTCGCGGTGTAATTACCTTAATTATTTTCAGGTTATCTTAATGCTAAGCTGATCAAACTGAGGGCCTTATTCCATACATCTAAATGAACGAACGAACCACTACATCAACCCTTACTCATCCCACTGCAGGGATACGGGTCTCCCTTCAGCCGAAGGGGGTTTAGAGCATACTCCACCACGCTGCTCAAATGCGGATTGGCGGAGGCCAGTGTTTTCAAACCGCCCGAGAGCCACAGACTTAGCTTAACGACTGTCATCTATCGATAACGGCCGGGACCGACTGCTTAACGTGCCTTCCGAGCACGGAGAAACTCGAGATAGATAAACCCATCCATAGACAGGCTACGGTCGATATTGCTTAACCTGCGTGTTTGTTTAGAATGACACGCGCAACGACGCCATCGAACTCTAGATCGAGACTAACGAACAGTAATAGATTTTTATATATATAGATTTATCGTTACAGATAGATGGACGTGAATCTTTTTGGTGTGGAGTCGTAAGAAGTAATTCTGCGCAGTAAAATATGCTATAAACAAACATTTTCTGTGAAAGATACTACGTTGGCAAATGACGCTAGAAATAAAGTCCAGGACTATTACGATCAAATTGGTCATGTTTTATCAGAAGGTGATGTCAGGAGCTCTAGTCGCTGGCGAGAGTGTATAAAAAGAGTTATGAATGTTATAGAATCGAGTGAGGTATGTAAAAACCGCGTCATATGGCTTGGTTCTCTATGCCTGTTAAGGAACCCGGCGTGAAGATGCTATTACATGACGAGCTCGGTGGCGCCGCGGTTAATAACCCGACTTTGTCACCAACGCTCGTGGGTTCGATTACCACACAGGACAAATATTTTTGTGCATGAACATCTCTGTTTGTCTGGGTGATTATAAGTGAGGTACGGAGCATTAAAGCGGCCCGACTGGGAAAATACCTCCACCTCACAGAAAATCGCAACCAAATAACAAACTCCATGGAGGGTTGTTGTGTTCCTACGTGTGATTGAGGTCACCGGGAAGATCCTTAGGAGTTGCTGTGTTAGCAGCAGAGGTGGCATCGCGCCTGTGATACTTAATGTATTACAAATGTTTATAGGCTACGGGAACCGCTTTACATTATGTTGTATGCTTGTATGTCTCCTGATGTTGTATAAAAAATATGCACGCTTATTTGTTAATTTCTCCATTTATAAATGTCAGTTGGGCCAGTAGCTTCGTCTCGTAACTTGGGCCAGTAGCAAGCGACGATATCGTTTTATGATTTCACAATAAATGGATTAATGTATATATCTTTCTTTGTTTTGAATGCACGTTTATATTTTTTACCTACAAAAATATGCGCAGTAACTTTTCAATACAGTAGGATTACAATATAATGACCCTTCACTGCCGTATGGGGAAGCTTAAGGTCACTCAGCGTGCTATGGAAATAGCGATGCTCGGGGTTTCTCTGCGTGATAGAATCTGAAATCAGGATATCCGCAGTAGAACTAAGGTAACCGACATAGCCCACAGGATAAACAAGCTGAATTGTCGTCCCCGTACTAGTACACGCAGTGTGAGATGATTCCCCACTAGATGGAGCGACGACCTCAAGAGGTTTGTAGAGAGTAGATGGATGCAGGTGGCACAGGATCGAGACGAATGGCACTCTAGAGGGGAGGCCTATGTTCAGCAGTGGACGAGTGCAGGCTGAGATGATGTTGATGATGACAATATAATGACTGAATTAGTAATACAATATATTATGTCCGTCATTGTAAGTTTTAAATCAGAAGTTTACTGGTAACTTCATTCTTAGGAACACAACAACTCACTATTTAGGTATTTTGTGAAGTTTTTATTAACAAAGTGGAAGTACTTCCCCAGACTCTACTTAGACGGGGCGAGTGATACTCCTTGCGTTACGAGCGTCTATAGGCTACAGTACTCACTTCATATCAATACACACGCCGGATACAAAGTCTCTTTCTGTAGTAGTGATATTTATTATACTGCCACATCAACCTTTATCCAACTGCGAGAATACGGGCCTCCCTTCAACTGACAGGGCTTATAGCATACTCTGAAAATATACCTACATACAGCTGAAACTGACGGCATAATATGCCCACGGTAAAGCTCGGGATATGCAAACCCATCCACAGACTGACGGTGGTCGACGTTGCGTCGTGTTGAATTAGAGTGACATGTGCAACGAGATTATTACTACAGTACTCCAATTCTTACTCATCCCACTGCAGAGTCTGCCTTCAACCGAAGGGGTTTAGAGCATATTCCACCACGCTGCCCAACTGATTGCCAGTGTTTCCAAACCGCCCGAAGGTATCCACTTAGATTAACGACTGTAATCTATCGAGAACAGCCAGTACCAATAGCTTATCTTGTCCGCCGTACGAAGAAGCTCGAGATATAAAAACCCATCCATAGACAGGCTGTGATCGGCGTTGCTTAACCTGCGTTTTCGATTAGCAACGACGTTATCGAATACCTACTAAAATAGTTTTCCAGAAAATTCCTAATTGAAAGTTGCGCAACATACCAGGGAATGTCAATATACTGCGCAGTTGGCGGTATGGCGTCGTGTTTATTTCACATGCACCTTATCTGATTACGTGAAATATGAATCAGGAACTCGGTACGACTGCGAGTTTTGATGATATGGGTGACCAGATTATTGGTTATGAGTTGGGATGAGACTAGTACCTACTCACAATCCATAAAAGATATATGAGAGAGAGTATAGAATAAATAAAAATAAATAAATATTGCCGGACAAATTACACAGTGCCACTTAGCCCCAAAGAAAGCGAAGCTCGTGTTATGGGTACTAGACAACTGATAAACATACGTAAATACATTATACATAGAAAATACTCAGACCAATACAAACAGACATGTTCATGCACACAAATGTTTGTACTGTGTGGGAATCGAACCCACGAGCGTTGGTGTCAAAGTAACGTAACAGCGCGTTTCACCTCTGAAAAAAAAAAATTACTTAGAAAAAGCGATTTCCTAGCGATAGTCCCCTATCCCGCCACTATCGCTAGGAAATCGCTTTTTCTTACTATGTTAAGAAAGGTAGGGCTGTATATAATTCTTCTATCATACAATGTAACTCACTATTATCAAAGAAGTTACCTATCTTGGTCTTCCTCGACTCCTACATCCTTCCACTTTCACATTGTATATCTGTTTCGTCATTCTTTCATCTTGCATTCTTTCTACATATCCGAACCATCGGAGCATGCCTTTTCTTATCTTAGCACTGACACTCTTTCAGGCCCACTCTCTTTTTTCGACCGAATCATCATTACGAACGCAGTCAACAAGAATGAGTGTAATTAGCATATTATCTCTTCACTAAATGCAATCAGTAATACCGTTTGAGTCATAAACATTTCTTTGATGCTTCCTATTGACAAACAAAACACCTCTGCCAGCCCTCAGTGAGTAATATGTGATTATGAAGGAAGTACTCATGATTCATTGGGGACTTGGAATCGTTTCAGTGCGTTTTTCCTTGTATTTTTTAGATAGGCAAATAATATCATAACAGCTTCTTTTTCACTTTAAATAATTGTTCAATTATACTCAATTTATACAATACCATATAATGCAATATAATACAATATATAGTTTTTTACATAATGTCGGAAAGCATGCAAATTTGCGACACACCTGATGTAAAGCGGTTACTGTAGCCGTAGTGGAGGTACTTCCCAAGACGGGGCTGCTTTGATGCGCCATACCTCACGTAAAAATACGAGTACCACCAAGACATACAGACATGTTCATGCATAAAAATATTTGTTCTGTATGGGAATCGAACCCACGAGCGTTGGTGTCAAAGTAGCATTATTAATCGCGGCGCCACCGAGCTCTTTTTTTATACAACGTCGGGAGGCATACAAGCATACGACCCACCTGATGTAAAGCGGGTACCGAAGCGTATTAACACTTCTAATACATTAAGTATCACTCGCGTGATGCCATCTCTGCTGCTAACACAGCAACTCCTTAGGAGCTTACTAGTAACCTTACTCACTGGCACACAACAATCCTCCAGGAAGTTGTTATTTGGTTGCGGTTTTCTGTGACGTCGAGGTATTTCCCCAGACCAAGACAAACAGATATGTTCATGTACACAAATGTTTGTCCTGTGCGGGAATCGAACTCACGAGCGCTGGTGTCAAAGTAGTACAACAACGCGTTTCACCACTTCGCCATAGAGTTCGTCAAAACTGTTCATGGTGCACCGTGCCAATGTGTAAACGGGGAACTAGCGCATCAAAGCAGCCCGTCTGGGGAACCTCCACCTAACAGAAAACCGCAGCCAAATAAAAACTCCCAGGAGGATTGTTGTGTTCCTGCGTGTGAGTGAGATCATCAGTAAGCTCCCAAGGAGTTGCTGTGTAAGCAGCAGAGCAGGCATCGCGTGAGTGATACTTAATATATCGCAAACGTTAATAGGCTACGGTACCCGCTTTACATCAGGTGGGCCGTATGCTTGTATGTCTCTCGACGTAGTAAAAAAAAATCGGCCAAGTGCGAGTCGGACTCGCACACGAAGGGTTCCGTACCATTATCTATAAAAACGGCAAAATAAATCACGTTTGTTGTATGGGAGCGCCCCTTAAATATTTGGTTTATTTTAATTTAATTATTTATTCTTAAAGTGAATATATAACTAAATATTCTATGAATATTTCAAGCGTCTACCTGTTGCCGTTATCAATATCGAGCAAAAATCAGAGAAAAAATCACGTTTGTTGTATGGGAGCCCCCTTAAATATTTATTTTATTCTATTTTTTAGTATTTGTTATTATAGCGGCAATAGAAATACATCATCTGTGAAAATTTCAACTGTCTAACTATCACGGTTCATGAGATACAGCCTGGTGACAGACGGACGGACGGACGGACAGCGGAGCGTCAGTAATAGGGTTCCGTTTTACCCTTTGGGTACGGAACCCTAAAAAAAGGATACATTTGTCTATGCCCCTTGACGTTGTATAGTACATTCTTTCCTCTCGCATCCCTCACTTTCTGTAAAATGTTTGCATTAAATAATTTTATTGGGTCACAAATGGTGGAGATATTGCAACACTGTTTGTAACTGGGTATCGAACACACGACCCGGTCGCGTGCACTGGACACGTGCGACTCCCCACACGTGACGATACGTTACGTAAACATGAAGGTCGCCGTTACGTAACCGAGTATAGTCTAGTAATCTAGTCGTTCTTGTTTTTCTATGTACGAGTATGTGTTATTTGCTAGGGGAGCATTGTTTTATGTGTTTAATATAAAGATTGTTTACTTGGTATAATTAATGATATATGTTTGTTTATTTATTACTGGCGACCAGCTCCGGCTTCGCACGGGATGTAGAGCAAATTACATGCATACATACATACAGTAAGAATTAATACTGTATATCCACGTAAGTTTAAGAGAGGTAGGGCGCATTAAAGCAGCCCGTCTGGGGAAGTACTGGAGGTACTTCCCCAGACTCACAGAAAACCTCAGCGGAATAACAACTCCCTAGAGGGTTGTTGTGTTCCTGCGTGTGAGGTCACCAGTAAGCTCCCAAAGAGTTGCTGTGTAAGCAGCAGATGAGGCAACGTGCAAATGATACTCAATATATCACAAGCGTTCATAGGCTGCGGTACCCGCTTTACATCAGGTGGGCCGTATGCTAGTATGACTCCCGACGTAGTATAAAAAAAAAGTATCCGATGGAAGCGCCCATGTTTCAACAGATTTAGATAAAACCTTAACAAATTATTCACTTGAACCTTCCTCAAGAATCACTTTGTCTATTGGTGAAAAACGCATGAAAATCCGTTCAGTAGTTTTTGAGCTTATCGCGAACAGACAGTCACATAGACGCGGCGTGGGACTTTGTTTTATGATATGTAGTGATCTTACGAAAACAAGACAAGTAACGTGGAGAACAAGAAATGTCTAGCCATGCCGCCTCCACCTGGCCGCGGTAGAAGGGCTAATGTTGGCTTGTCATCGTAGGGGATGACATGCGTGCCAATGGTCTCACAGGGATGCCGAAGACCGCTCGAAGTGGAGAGGTAAACTTCGGAAAGCGAACCCTGGGCTCCGAAGCGAAAGCGTTGACGCAACCGGGAATTGCGCACAAAAAAGTGCACTGCTGAATTTAAGACCAATTACAAAGAAAACGTTCAATACTGGCACTGTAGAACCATAATAATAACGTTTATTTTAGACATATTCTGTATTTATTATCAATGTACAAGTAACGACTTATAGCAATAAACAAAATTATGACTAATTGTCCATATAAAATAAAGACTTAATAAAACATTAATGTCGTTCTACAGTGGCACTATTGAGCATTTTTTTTGGAATTGGTTTTAAATTCAGCGTAGTTAATAAAAACAAAATGGTCGCCTAGCTTTATACGCCCTCTTAAGTCATATTTGCATTTGATATAAACTATTTTATGTGTATATTCAAACCAGAAATAGTTGCATGTAAGGGAAATATGTCAAATGGTAATGAGATCGATAATTAAAGAAAAAGAAATCGAATGCCATGCTAAAGATATCAATAAGTAATGCGAAACATTAAAAGACATTTAGGCATGTGCTAAGCTGATTTATCTACTGCCTGTAAGATTTTATATATATTGGGGCGTGCGGGGTGTGGTGATGATTGTTTATTTATTTCTCGCAACTTACAGCTACGAGTATTATTACAGGTCAGGCCTAATGCGATAGTGCAGCATAATATATATCCGTCAGAAATCAAAACCTTATATATAACCAGTTGAGAATGCGCAAGCTTGCATTGCCAGAGGAACACCTGGCTCGTCAATTATATAACAATTCAATTTTTTTTTTAATTTATCGGCCTTTTTGAACATGTTCCTTAAGAGATAGGAACGGTGTTCCTGAACATTCCTATTCTACTTTTTTATGCTGAATCTGAATCTGAAGTCAAAATTCGAAAAAAAGCGACGGACAAACGCACAGACAAACACATAGAATTCATATAGGAACGGTGTTCCTGAAAATCTCGTGTCACGGCGTTTGTAGTCGCACTCCTTCGAAACGGCTCGAACGATTATTATGTATATTTGGTTGGTATGAGGCTCGTAATATATTTATATATGAAATAAACTATATTTTGGTACTTTTTAAAAGTTACTTCTATCTTTAATACTTCTAGAAATGAAATTTTTTGTTATCTGCCAAAAGAACATTGCATGTTTTGATAATCGGACAACAGTTTTTCTAGAAAACGAAACATATGTAAATTAAGTTTTTAGAAACACAAAATGTGTAAAAATCTATCTGGAATTTAAAACTTCGCTATACCGTTTTCGAACAATTGAAATTCGGACAGAATATGTTCGACAGTAAGATAGGTTGTTCGGAACACACAGCCCCGCCGACTCTCGCATGATACGAGTAAGTTTAGCCTTGGAAGCCGAGGTTTTTCCAAGGGACTACAGCATGGAATTCTTCATGAATGCGTGAAGAGGTTTTTAGACGGTCGGCAACGCATGAGTGACACCTCCGGTGTTGCAAATGTCCATAGGCTATGGTGTCTGATTGCCACCTTAGTGGTATATAAAAGAAAAGCCTCGAATTACATTGAAAATATGTGGCTGTGCCTAAATCGTAAACAACACAACGCTAACTTGCGCATCGCAGTCGGTGAAGTATTTCGTCGCAGCTATCGAGTATTTTAGTCGATGGTCGCAGCGCACTGATTAATGTTTGCGTCGCAGGCACCGCGTAGTTCACGTCTACCGTGCGAAATGATAATAAAAGGTTAGTCGGTTGTTTACGGTATATGCATCGAGTACTTACGATTATTTGAAATCCCGAATAGCTAGTTTCGACACGGTTATTGGGTCCTGTGTGTGTTTACTTCGTTAGAATACCTTCTGAACTTTGTACAAAAGATATAGACAACTTATATATATATATATATATTTAAATATAGTCGCCATTTTCTGTGAGTGTGGAGGTACTTCCCCAGACGAGCTGCTTTCATGCGCCCTACCTGTCTTATAACATCCAGACCAAGACAAACAGACGTGTACATGCACATCTTGTGTGGGAATCGATCCCAAGCGTTGGTGCCAAAGTCGCGTCATTCACGACTGAGCCACCGAGCTCGTCAACAATACACGGAGGTTTTTAAATAGCGTGTGTTAATTCATTAACCCAACACACTATAAATATAGTAGTTAATAGATTCAGGCGTTATTTTGCGAAAGTCAAATTTACATGCAATTTGATCTAACCTGCTTTGTGTGCTTCCGCCACCAATTAGTTCATGCGGTCTAGCGCCGACCGACACCCACCCACTACCGTTAGTAGATGCAACATGCCGACGCTGCCATGGCTGCTCCGGTAGTCTCTGCCCCGGCTGCTGCGGTCGTCCGCCATCTGGAACAGAATCCGCATGCCCCCACCACCACCGTCGCTGCCACGACTGGCCTGGTCGTCGCTGCGACACATGTTTCGCCTCTCCACGAGACCCCCACCCCCACTAATACATATCAAATTTTACATACCATAGACAAAGGTTTAAAACTAAATATTAAGGAACAATTAGAAATTAATATACAAAAAAAAAAATACTAAAATTACTCTCATGAAAGCAATTTAAATTTTTTTTGTTTATTAATTTCTAATTGTTCCCTAATATTTAGTTTCAAACCTTTGTTTATGGTATCAAACAGACTGACGTAAACAATTCTCCACTATTAAATATCTTTTCGCTCACATCATCCACCCCCACCCTCAATTCAATATAAGGGACGGCACTGCGATGGATTTGTCACTTGTAGCATGTTATTCTTACCATTAACGTCTACAACGCCTGATGATTCCTCGTGGATAGACGAAACGCGTGTCGCAGCGACAACCAGGCCAGTCGTGGCAGTGACGGTGGTGGCGGCATGCGGTTTCTGTTCCAGATGGCGGACGACTGCAGCAGCCGAGGCAGAGACTACTGGAGCAGCCATGGCATCGTCGGCATGTTGCATCTACTAACGGTAGTGGGTGGGTGCCGGCCGGCGCTAGGCCGCATGAACTAATTGGTAGCGGAAGCACACAAAGCAGGTTAACAAATTGCATATAAATATAGTCGTGAGATCCCTCCTGACCCTAAATTGTTGGTACCCTGCCCATAACAAACAATGTTGGGTACATTAGAGGATAAGACGGGTCCACGCCATAGAGCCTCATATACAACTATCGCATAAACTCATTTTGCACCCTTTCCAACACGACACTACATTCAGTCTCATGTGGAGACCAAATGACTGAGTTATGTTCTAATTGACTCCTAGCCGACGTGTTGTAGAGTTTGGATGAATGTGATTTAAATCCTTTTTGAAAATTAAGACCAGTTTGTTCGATATAAACATATTCACAGTAATTTTCTTGTTTCTTTTTCGTCAATTTTCCGAGGTATGACAAACTCACAGGGTATTATTTTCTCGAAATATTTGAAGCCGCGTACAGTACTGTACGAGTAGTTCAGTACCGGGGTGACCAAACGGAACATTATATTTATCTTTTTATTTACTCCTATATACTCGTACCTAGTTCCAATTAGAAACTAGGAAGCAAAATATTCTATGACATTTGTACGTTTTCATAAAAGAAAAAAATACATTTTATAAGTTCGTCGCCTATTATTCGTTAACCTGTAAAGCCTGCTTAGACGTGACGGTTTTATTTTTAAACTCACTATATGGACAACACTCCTGGTGTTGCAAATGTCCATGGATTACGGTAATTGCTTACCATCAGGCAGGCCGTACGCTTGCTCCCATCTTAGTGGTATAAAAACACTTCAGATAGTACTGCAATAGAAAACTAGTATGTATTTTTTATACATATGAATGTCTATTATTAGATAATTATTATTTAGCATTAAAAAAACAAAAAAAAACAAATAATAAACGTGTATAAACCGTCGGTCATGTGTTTTTCTTTGGTTTGTTTGTTAATTTGATATATACATAACATTGGTTTGAGTTGTTTTTCTTAAAATTAATATTTTTGAATACGAATTTCAAACTACGAGTACTAACGTAATGTTGTTTCTAGCATCACGCACAAACAGCCATTAAATGCATATCAATAATGTTGAGAGAGAGCCAACTAAACAATTGTGCCATTCTCAGTAAATTGGTTATTGGCAAATATAGATGAATTAAAATGATGAATTTACTTTTGTGCAATATGTGCCACTGAGACTTAAGACAAAATAAACAATCGCTGGCTAGCACAACTACTAGTACTACCTCCGGCAAACTCGCGTCAATGCTCAATGCAAAACAAAGCAGTTTCGACTTGACGTTGCTTCGAAAAGTACAAACTGTGAGTGCACTGCGACTGTGATATAGTTTTGACCTGGCTTTGGATTTCGGATATTGATACTGCATTACTGTTGACCCTTGCCTTATAACTCCCAAATTAACGAATTTGGGAGTTATACGGTTACCCCCTTACCATTCAGAATATAATGCAACTGAGTTGGCGTGGGCTCAAATTAAGGGATATGTCATATGCTGCAAGACACAATACAGGACCCCCATTTACCACAATAAAAATGCTTAAAATATTAGAAGAAGCTTGTGAACATGTGACTAAAGGAGACTGGGAAAAGGTTGTGAATAGAACTGTTAAATTTACAAGGGAAGATTATGAAAGAGATGTGAAAATAGATAATATTTTAGAAAACGAGCTTATCATTAATGTAGGTGATAATAGCAGTGACGACAGTGAAAATAGCAGTATGGACGAATCTGATTAAATATGGCCTTTTGTGGCACCTTTTTTTGGTTTCTTTTTGTATTTATTTGTTTCTTGTGTGCATATAAAGTATGTATATTCATTTTCATTCCAATATTCAGTTCGTTCAAATATATTAAGTAAACATTTATATTTTTATTTTATTAAACCTTTTTAATCAGGTACTACTTGCAACAAAAACTTGTATATAGATTTGATTATATTTTTTTCGAGAATAAATTGATATTTCACATCACTATTGTACTCGTAATATGTCAAAACGGCCATCATAGCGTGCCGCTACTATGGTAATGATAGCACGAATTTAATAACGCTTAATTTGATTGATAAATTGTGCTGTCTAATTTATCCTACAATTTTTATCGATCCGAATTTATTTATCAATCCGTTCTTTCGAGAATATTCCCCTGTGCGTGTTAATTGAACTCCAGTTATCGCTTGCAACACGAAGCTTAGGAGTTTTCAGGTAAACGTCCTCACTCGCATGATCGCAAACCTCTAGAGAATGGTTATTTGGCCGCCGTCTTTTGTTCAGTACTAGTCATTTCTCAGTCGAACTGTTTTTTATACAACATATGGAAGCACATCTGATGTGAAGTGGTTACCGTAATTTATAAACACATGCTGCAATACCGCTGCTACTTCCCTAATTGGGCATCCTTTTTTATACAACGTTGGCACGCATACATGATGTAAAGCGGTTACAGTGGCCCATGAACGGTTGCAATACATTAAGTATCACTCGCGTGATGCCACTGCTGTTTACACAGCAAAGCACCTTAGGAGATTATTAGTGACTTCATTCGCAGGAACACAACAGGCCTCCAAGGAGTTGTTGTTTGTGAAGTGGAGGTACTTCTTCAGCGGGGCTGCTTTGATGCACCCTACCTCTCTTAAAAACACGCAGACCAAGACAGACATGTTCATACACGCAAATGGTTGTTCTGTGTGGGAATCGAACCCACGAGTAGTGTGTGTTACTAACCAAAACCGAGCTCGACAAAGCTGCTATGATGCGCCGTACCTCTCTTAGGTTAGCTTAGCGATGTCGAACTCAAGATGACTAAACCCATCCCTTGACAGGCCACACTTAACTTGTGCATTCAATTAGCCTGACACGCGCCTTGACGCCATCGAAATCAAATGACTAGACACGACTTAATGACTATTAAATTCAATAAGGGTTAGTTTTACCAAATATTATACTTTATTTCCTACTAAAGTAGTTTACAACTAAATTTTATAACCTTGTGAGATCTACACGTGTAGCTGTTGAATTTGACACTGCGTTGCTTCAAAGGCACCGATAAAACATCCAGAAATAAATAAAATGCGTCATAAATAATTGTGAAGTCAATAGATTTTTGATGTGAAACCTTCATTAGGCAGGTTGGTCATATTTGGGATGGGGAAAAGCACTGAACTCACGTGACCTCGACGCTCAGATACGCAGATACAGACGTGATATTGCGTCTTTTCATTCCCGATACTTATTGCGTCTCCTACTTCTAATGGTATTTTCATTGTTTTTACTATATATACCTAGTTCGGCCATAAGTTCTGTTCTAAATAAATATGCATTTATTTTTTTATAAACTAATGTAGTCTTAATACTTATATGTACATATTTATGGAAGTCTCAGCAATGGGAGATAGGCGTAATGGTTTTGTATGTATGTAAGAGCTATATATATATATATATAGCTCTTTTGGGATGGGAAAAGCACTGAATTCGCGCGACCATCACGCTTAGATACACACACATATATAGATGTGGGTGTGCATATATATAGCACTTTTCACCATCAGATGTATATATGTGAAGCTAAGTTTTCACTTCTGACATGCAGTCCTACGACTGACAGTCATTTTTTTTATACAACGTCGCGAGGCAGCCGTAGCCTATAAACGCTTGGAATGCATTAAGTATCACTCTTGCGCCCTACCTCTCTTAACACCCAGCCCTAGCCAAACAGACATGTTCACGCACGCCAATGTATATCCTCCGTGGAAATCGAACCCGTGAGCATTGATGTGGAAACGTTACTAACCACTGCCTCAGTGAACGTCAGAATCTCTTTTTATACTTTAACTTAGTTGCAGCCCGTGACTTCGCGCGTATTCTATTATCGCATAGGAACTGCTTTTCTATTTTTTTTTCTTTTTTCATCGGTTTCTAAGAGTTATATCGTGATGATGAATATCCCATAACCTTCCAAAAAAGATTTTTTCAAGTTTGACTTGTAGTTCCACAGATGACGACCTCGGTGGCTCAGTCGTGAATGACGCGACTTTGACACCAACGCTCGTGGTTTCGATTCCCACACAAGGCAAACATTTGTGTGCATGAACATGTCTGTTTGTCTTGGTCTGGATGTTTTAAGAGAGGTAGGGCGCATCAAAGCAGCCCGTCTGGGGAAGTACCTCCACCTCACAGAAAACCGCAGCCAAATTACAACTCCCTAGTGGGTTGTGTTCCTGCGTGTGAGTGAGTTCACCAGTAAGCTCCTAAAAAGTTGCTGTGTTAACAGCAGAGGTAGCATGACGCGGAATCCAACAACCCTGGAGAGTTTGGCTGTGGTTTTCTGTGAGGTACAGAGTAGAGATACTTCTCTAGACGAGCTGCTTTGATGCGCCCTACTTTCTTTCACTACTCTCTTAGTTCATATCGCAGTAGTAGTAATATAACTACCGTTAGTAGATGCAAGCCATCGCTGCAGTGCTGCTCTGGTCGGCTTTGCCTGGACTGAGCTGCTGCGGACGTCTCTGCGCTTGCTTGCGTCAATAAGATGAATGCAAGTCAAGCCACCACTGTTTCCCCGGCTATTGTAGTTCCAGCTCCTGAAACAGAAGATGGTTGCAACGCCTACTACCCTGGCAGCTCTGAACGTCTCACGTCTTAGTGAGCTCGGTGGCGCAGTGGTGAAACGCGCTGTAACAGTACTTTGATACCAACGCTCGGGGGTTCGATACCCACACAGAACAAACATTTGTGTGCACGAACATGTCTGTTTGTCTTAGCTTGTGAGTTTTTAAGAGAGGTAGGGCGCTCAAAGCAGCCCGTCTAGGGAATTATCTCTACCTCACAGAAAACTGCAGCCAAATAACAAATTACTGGAGGGTTGTTGCGTTCCTACGTATCTGTGAGGTCACCAGTAAGCTGCTAAGAAGTTGCTGTGTTAGCATCGCGCGAGTGATACTTAATGTATTGCATGCGTGCATAGGCTACGGTAGCCGCTTTACATCTGGTGGGATGTATGCTTGTATGGCTCCCGACGTTGTATATAAAAAATAAATTTATTTCGCCTCTCTTTGTGGCAATGACGTAATATTAAAAAATAGACATTATTTTCGTAGTCTTAAACTTCAAATTGCGTAATTCGCCGCATCTTGAAATACATCATTATCGTCTGATGACAATAGATTTTAGTTTTATTACATGTGTGTGTATTTGTTTATCATAACAACCAGTTGGTTGGTGCAAATTTATACCTATCTTCATACAAAGTCTTTTCCTTTTGCTAACATGTACAAAGATAACCAAAGCAACCGAGTCAGGCCTTTTGACGGGCTTAGTGGCGCAGTGGTTAGTAACGCTGTTATGACACCAGAGCTCGTAGGTTCGATTCACACATAGGACAAAGATTTGTATGCATGAACATGTCTGCTTGTCTTGGTTGTTTTTAAGAGAAGTAGGCCGCATCAAAGGACTTCGCCTGGGATGTGCCATCACCTCACAGAAAACCGTGGCGAAATAACAACTCCCTCCAGGGTTGTTGTGTTCCTGCGTGTGAGTGAGATCATCAGTAAGCTCCTAAGGAGTTGCTGTGTTAGCAGCATAGGTGGGGCAACACGCAAGTTACACTTAATGTATTGCAAATTATACGTTTACGTTAATCGCTTTACATTAGGTGGACCGTATGCTTGTATGCCTTCCGGCCATGTATAAAAAGAAAAGGCAGAGGCGATCAGAAAAGGCAGACAGAGCAGCAGGGCATACATCTACTAACGGCAGTGTTTGGTGTCGGCCGGTAATAGTTCGCATGAACTAATTAGTAGTGAAATCATGCAAAGTAGTTAAGATCAATCTCGAAATATCCATCTTATTGACGATATCTTCGTTTAAAGCTACAAAGAAATCTTTTAACAAGTAGTACCTATTTCCTCCCCATCCCCTGGTCTCCCCCTTACGTAACCAGATCACGTGTAACCCGCGCCACGTGAACTGGTCACGTTGATGAATTTTCTTACTCAATTCTGAAAACCATTGTAGCGAGACTCTTTGTGAAAGCAAGGGTTTGTGGGCATTTAGCTTTTGTATTTTTCAAGAGATTGCTCAATGGAAGCTCTATTGAGTTTGGTATTTGTTTGATTTAGGATCCTGCAGTAAACTCTAGGTATTTTTTTTTTATGAAAGAGATATACAATGCGAAAGTGGAAGGATGTAGGGGCCGAGGAAGACAAAGACTAACCTACCATGACTAAATTAGTCGTGTTTTATCAGAAAGTGATACCAGGAGCCCTAGGAACCGGCGAGCGTAAAAAGAGCTATGAATATTAAAGTTTTTTTTTATACTACGTCGGGTGGCATGCAAGCATACGGCCCACCTGATGTAAAGCGGGTACCGTAGCCTATTAACGCTTGCGATATATTAATTATCACTCGCGTGATGCCTCCTCTGCTACTTACACACAAGCTCCTTGGGAGCTTACTGGTGACCTCACTCACACGCAGGAACACAACAACCCTTTAGGGAGTTGTTATTTGGCTGCGGTTTTCTGTGAGGTGGAGGTACTTCCCCAGACGGGCTGCTTTGATGCGCCCTACCTCCTAGATGTGAGTGAGGTGCGTAAGGACCGTGTCTTATGGCGCTGGGTTCTCTCTGCCTACCCCGCAAGGGACCTGACATAAAGAAATACATACGTACATCCTTTTTTTTTATATCTGACGAATACAAGCATACGGCTCATCTGATATAAAGTCGTTACTGTAACCTATGAGCACTTGCAATACAGTCAACGTGTGCTTTACAACCTCTGCTGCTAACACAGCAACTACTTAGGAACTTATTCATAATACCCTCTCACTTGCAGGAACACAGCAAACGAGTTGTTATTTGGCTACGGTTTTCGAGGGGGGGTAGGTACTTCCCTAGTTGGGCTGCATTAACGTGCCCTACCTCTCGAAACCCTTCGAAACCCTTCGAAACCCGTGTGGTCATATATGACCGCGAAATGTATGGGAAAAGGTATATAACGGGTTCTGAAGGCTTACAACACCCAGATCTTTTGAGGAGTTGTGGTGTTATCACTTGGAGTGGCTATCTATCTATCTATAACTTCATGCCAAATCCCTTACGGGGTAGGCAGAGAGTACCGAGCACCACGTGACTCGATCCTTTCATAACTCACTCGCTTCTGTAACATTCACCAGTTTCTAGGGCTCCTGTCATCACCTTCTGATAGAACACGACCAATTTGATCATGGTAGGTAAGTGTTGGCTTTCCTCGGCTCCTACATCCTTCCACTTTTGCATTGTATATCTGCTTCGTCATTTTTTCATTCTGCAATCTTTCTACATGTCCGAACCAACGGAGCATGACTCTTATTATTTTAACTTGGGGTTATTTTAACTCCTTTTATTGCGCGCGTAATTAGGCAACAATAAACACCTTACATCAGGTGAGTCGTATTCTCGTATGTCTCCCGACGTTGATTTAAAAGGTAGTGTAGCGAAGCAACTGACCCAGATATTTAGAATGAAAGCTGTTCGACATACAAGGAAATTGTCTTCGTTCTTCATTTTGCAGAAGACTGCAGCCATATAACTGATTTTCGGTCTGTAGTGCTTGAGCATTAATAGCCAAGTGGATAAAGATGGCTGATTATTAACAGAAAGACAGAATACTGGTGTGGGAATTATACACATAATTCGCGTTATCAGGAACACCGTTCCTATATGAAATCTATATGTTTGTCTGCATGTGCGTTTTAAAATTCGAATATTCGAATTTTGACTTCAGATTCGGATTCAGCATAATAAAGTAGATTAGGAATGTTCAGGAACACCGTTCCTATCTCTTAAGGAACAGCGAAAATGGCAGAATAATAAAAAAAAAAAATTGAATTGTTATATAATTGACGAGCCTGGCAATGCAAGCTTGCGCATTCTCAACTGGTCGGTTTTATGAATTCAGGCAATTCAAAAAAACATCGTAACCTGCCTGTCTATAATCTGCCTATAACTTAACGCCAAATCCCTTGCGGGATAGGCAGGGAGGACCAAGCGCCACGTGTCGCATTCCTAAACACCTCACTCTTAGCATTTATAATCGGGACCCGCGTGTCCAAGGAATTAAAACAAAAGACATGTGACTAAACTTCAGGTAGTGTTGGTTTTTTCTCTGGGTTGGAGAGGTCTGCCGGCAGTCACTCTATGTCGAAATGGGTATTTTCGCCAAATCCTTAGGCTTAAGGAGTCCCCGCCAATCCTAAAAAAATGCATTAGCAGCAAGGGTGAACTTTTGCGACACTTTTTATATTGTAAGCGTTCGAGAGCTAGATCGCTTATCTTTGGTTATACCAACGAATTTCTATACGGAACCCATTGATTAAAAATCATAAAAAAAGTACTCCATTGTTTAATCATCCTTTACAGGTTAATTTTAATGAAGCGTGGCGGAGTTTCTCGAAGGTTTCCCCTCTATTAAATAAAGAGAAACGTGACATCAAAAATTAATTGTTAAGTTAGTTAAAGAGCTATGAATGTTAAAGAAGAGACCGAGTCACGTGGCGCTCGGATCCCTCTGCCTACCCCGCGGGGGATTTGGCGTGATTATAGATTTTTTTATACAACACCGGGAGTCCCGTCTGATGTGACGTGGTTACCGTAGCGTACAAAACGCTTGCAATGAAGTATCGCTCGCGCGTAGCCGCAATGGGAATGTGATGGAAAACCTGGACGTCCAAGAAATTTTATTCTCAAAAACGTGTGACATAACCTATGAAAGGTCTAGTTTTGGAGGTCTGACGGGAGTCGTTCCATGTCAAAATCAGTATCTCCGCCAAATGATTAGGTTCTTGTAACTGAGGGCCCTTTACAAACACCTAATCATTTGGCGATGATACCGCCTGCCTGTCTATCTGTCTATAACTTCACGCCAAATCCCTTGCAGGGTAGGCAGTGAGTACCGAGCGCCATGTGTCACATCCCTATACACCTCACTCGCTTCTTTAGTATTCATTGCTCTCTCATGCCGGTTTCTAAAGCTCCTGACATCATCTTCTGATAGAAGACGACCAATTAGGTCATGGTTGGTAAGTGATGTGGCAACATTGTGGCAATATCAAGAGGACTCCTGACTTTTTTTTTTATACTACGTCGGGAGGCATTCAAGCAACGGCCCACCTGATGTAAAGCGGGTACCGTAGCCTATTAACGCTTGTAATATATTAAGTATAACTCGCGCGATGCCTTCTCTGCTGCTTACACAGCAACTCCTTAGGAGCTCACTGCTGACCTCACTCACACGTAGGAACACAACAACCATCTAGGGAGTTGTTATTTGGCTGCGGTATTCTGTGGAGTGGAGGTACTTCTCCAGACTGCTTTGATGCGCCCTACCTCTCTTAAAATCTTTTTTTACTGCCTGGATTAGGAAAAAGGAGTTTAGGAGGAAGTTCTTGATAATTTTATCATCGTTTAGATTTGATGATATAACAACTATGTCATATAAGTATATCTATATAGGTGGAGTCACGTAATCTCATATTACCGATAACTATAGAATGTTCCGGTATATTTATCAGCGGTATTTATCGGTAACATGACGTCAAATTGTTGTGCAATCGATATGAATGACGATTGGGAGGATAGAGAGGTAGGGCGCATCAAAGCAGCCCGTCCGGGGAAGTACCTCCACCTCACAGAAAACCACAGCCAAATAACAACTCCCTAGTGGACAGTTATGTTCCTACCTGTGAGTGAGGTCACCAGTAAGTTCTAATGGAGTTGCTGTATTACCAGCAGAGGAGGCATCGCGCGAGTGATACTTAACGTATTACAAGCGTTTGTAGGCTACGGTCACCGTTTTACAACAGGTGGGCCGTATGCTTGAATGCCTTCCGACGCTGTATAAAAATAAGCTGCTTGGCGATAGAAATAGGTGAAACAGAGGTACCCACGCAGACCACTTTTGTACAAAGTCTCCCTCTGGTTTAGATGTTTGTCCTGTATGGGATTCGAACTCACTAGTCTTGGTTTTAAAGTAACATCGTTTACCATTCTACGCGACGTAATCGTCTAAATATACATTTAAGACCAACACATACCTACCATGACCAAATTGGTGGTATTTTATCAAATGGTGATGTAAGAAGCCCTACGAGCGAGGATGTAGGGGCCGAGGAAGACAAAGACTAACCTACCATGACCAAATTAGTCGTATTTTATCAGAATGTGATGTCAGGAGCACTAGGATACGGCAAGCAGGCATGAAAAGAGCTATGAATGTTAAAGAATCGAGTGAGGTGAGTAAGAACCGCTAAGAATCTTACTGCGCTCGGCTCTCTCTGCCTACCCCGCAAGGGACCTGGCGCGATGATACACATGCATACATACATATTTAAACCTATGTTATTTTTGTGATTAGATAGAGATAAATATTCTTTGTTTGCCATTGGGGCCTCGCGGGCACTTAAACATTATTTTAAATGTAATCTAAATAGTCTCATTCAATTCTCTTAGGTTACTATTTTTCTTATTTAATCGGAGCATTTCGGAAATGATGAAGAAAAATTGGCGAAGAAAAATGCCAATATAGGTCTCTTCAGGAACACCGTTCCTATATGAATTCTATATGTTTGTCTGTAGCTTTTTTCGAATATTCGAATTTTGACTTCAGATTCGAATTCTGCATAAAAAAGTAGAATAGGAATGTTCAGGAACACCGTTCTTATCAGTTAAGGAACATGGTCAAAATGGCCGACAAATAAAATAAAAAAATTGATTTGTTATATAATTCACGAGCCAGGTGTTTCTCTGGCAATGCAAGCTTGCGCATTCTCAACTGGTTCATATTGTAACTTAGATTTTACAGTAAATTCATGTCAGCATATTGGTACAATAAGGATGTCAAATGGTTGCAATTAGATTATTAAGAAAACGTTGTTCGTGCTGAATTATTTCCAGACATCTTTGTCATTTTGAGTATTATCTTCTTCTTCTTCTTTTCAGCGTTATTCCGTTTCCTAATCCATTAAGATTGGCGGCGTCCGCTACCTAACCCAAGGATATGAAGATATTGATTTTTACATGGAGCTACTGCCGTCAGGTCTCCACAACCCAGAGGGATAACCAGACCTTTCTTCAGTTAGGTCACACGGCTTTCGAAATATAATTTCATGTACGTGCGGGTTTTCACACGATGTTTCCCTTCACCGTCAAGAAAGTGAACAATAATGTACTTACATAAATTCGAAAAACACGAATTTAGTGATACATGCCAGGATTCGAACCGGAGATGAGGTACTCACTGGACCAGTTCTTTAATATTCCCTTTGAATGTTATAATCCCCTTTAAATTACTTTGTAGAGTTGCCCTCTCCGCCCTTTCGCCGGTGCCTGTAATGAGATTAGCACGTGGATCGCGTGAAGCGACAGTCACGTTTCGGCTTGCGATCATCGCAATGTAGGTTTCGCGTACACTCAACGCTCAAATCAGTTTTACCAAATGCAGCAGAAATCGATACAAAACACGAGTATCATCGAATTACCAATTTATTTAGTAGATGTCAGCATTTCAATGGCCTTGGCGTACTGTATATTTTTGCTAGTAAACTGAACTCATAGATAATTTGGATATTTGCAAATTTATACACTGGGTTATCAGTGCTCTTTTCGCATGATTGCTATACTATAGCATATTGTGCAACTAGTGCGATAAGTTGTCGATTGCCCACGAGAACGAATGTCGAGTGGGTAATCGACAACATCGCACGAGTTGCAGATACTATTTTTTATTACGAATGCGGAACTATTCCGTTTTCTAAAATTGGGATACAGTGACTGGGGATTGGGGTCCTCCCTGCCCTGTCCCTTTGACAAAAAGTAAACTCAAATATTAAAAAAAGTCATTTATTTTAAACGATGAATACATTAAGTGCGCCAAGGAAAATTTGCGTGAGATCAGGAAAATCTGCGTGCGCCAAGTTTACTTGTCACACTCAAATGGAGTGTGTTTTACTCAAAACTCATGTTGTAATTTTAAAATGGGCAAATAGCGACTTATCACTCGTAACAACGGGCGCAAAGATATTACTTATCCCGCATGAGTAATAAAATAGTAATTTGTGCCATTAGAAGGTGATGTCACCTTTTTATAACACACCTATTGATCATTTAATACACACTTATTAATTATTTTAAAGTTTATCTACGATTATACTAATTTGTAACACAACCCAGCACCGCCCATGGCTACCATCGACCTCGGTCATTTGAGCCGAATCGCGCGAGATGCGCACGGCACACGCTAAGGCTCTCTTCGTGCCGCGGGCAATTCTTCGCTCCCTACAAATTAGTTACTTCTCTGTACTTTCTTTTCTCCCCTTTATTGAGCAGCAACAAGCACACTTACGCTTTCGTCGCCATCCGTAAGTGTACTGTAATCTGCTACACCACTCTTTTCTCCCCAGCTTTCTCTGCTGTTTCTTCTGCAGACCTGCGCTCGTGCCACGCGTGGACGAACCTGCGAAAGAGCGCGAAGTTCGCCGCCGACGATACGAGATCAATGTGGAACACCGGACCCATTACCGCACCACAGTACCATATCCCGTCCAGTTATATTGTATAGAAGAAATATAGAAAAAATCGAGGCAACCTTACCGGTGTTAGTAACTTTTGACGGCCAATTTTACCACCGCGCCGCTCATTAGTCAAATCGAATAGCGCGCACTTCCTCGGCTTCTTGCACTTTCTACACACATCCCATTCATTTCACGAAATCAATGCCAGATTGCGGGAAAGAGGAAAGATGGTACATATTAAAAAATTAATATATACAGTGCGGTAAACCCAGTTGTAATTGTGATAAGATACCAGGGAATTTAAATAATATCATAAATATTTACATGAAACTATCATTGACCTTAACATTCGATATTTTTTTAAAGCTTTAGTATACAATTAGTTTTAAGTAAATTTTAATAGTATTTTGTGACATAAGTACTAGTGAACTTGTACAGTCATGGAAAAACTCAAATATAACACGTGTATACAGTTTTTGGAAGACGTAGAAATTGTCCATGGGGATAACCTTGTAATATTCACTATCGTTTTACGGGTAGTGTATCATTTATGGCTATGTAAAGACATCGTGTCACGACAAGGCACTACGTATGTTTTTGTTACGTTTCCATGGAACGGATTTACGTAAAGTTATAAAATCCAACTTTTGGCACATTGTATCCAAAATATAGAATAGTAGAATTCTATCCAAAAAATAGATTGTCTATCAGTGTAAGGATGATAATAACCAATGTTTGCACGGATAACGGTATGTACTGGAAATATATACGATAAATTTCTTTAAAAATATATTTCTTTATGAAAGAATGACGAGGCAGATATACAATGCAAAAGTGGAAGGATCTAGGATTCGAGAAAGGCCAAGACTTACCTACTATGATCAAATTGGTCGTGTTCTGTCAGAAGGTGATGTCAGGAGCCTAGAAACCGGCGAACGTGCATGAGAAGAGCAATGAATGTCAAAGAAGCGAGTGAGGTATGTAAGAATCGAGTCACGTGGTGCAGTTGCCGTAGCCTATGGACACTTGCAACATGCGTTGTTGACCATGTAAAAACTTCCTCAAGCCTTTCTTGAAAAACACCATACTATTGTTAGCCCCTAGGGAAAATCTCGGCAGGAAGGCCAGGAAGCTTATTCCACCACTTAGAGTTCAGTGTAGAAAACGTTCACTTACAATTTTGTAGTATTTGAAACACACAAATACCTTTAGTACTGATTTTAAGCAACGTTGATGTGATTTACGACCTGGTTGTACTGAACTATTACATTAATATTACGTATTTCCTACAATTATTTCAAAAAGACCTGTCCACCACGTCCAAAAACGCCTTTTTGTATCATCAAATTATGACATTCATAGACGAAATTCCAAGTTCAAAGTATACTTAATCAACGTTGATGTGATTTACGACCTAGTTGTACTGAACTATTACATTAATATTACGTATTTCCTACAATTATTTCAAAAAGACCTGTCCACCGCGTCGAAAAACGCCTTTGTGTATCATCAAATTGTGACATTCATAGACGAAATTCCAAGTTCAAAGTATGCTGGTGCCGCTAAAATTGCAAGTTTACGTAACCGAATATGTCGCATTCAATTTCAGAAACATATTTTTGAAATCGGAACGTGTTAAATTCTCTTTTCGAAACTCCATTTGCAACTGCAAACAAGTTTTTTTGGCCTATTCAAAGTGGCTAATCGATTGAATCTGTAACATTGTGTAAAGTTTAAAATCAATTTGTCTACTGAATTACGGTATTTATTTAACCTTTCAATATAGATTTGGTGCTGTTACTAAATAGATCGTGACTTAATTTGTTAGTCTTCTATATATATATATATAAATGTATGTTTGTCTGTATGTCCTCTATGGACTCGAAAATGGCTGGACCGATTTTGATGAAATTTTCAGGGAATCTTCAGATCAGTCCAGCGGGGGTTCCTGTGCAGTTGGTAGCGATCGGATCACCCGTGCGAAGCCGGCGCCGGTCGCTAGTCTTCTATAAATAGGAAAATGAATGTTTGTCTGTATGTCCTCTATGGACTCAAAAACGGCTGGGCAGATTTTGATGAAATTTTCAGTGAATCTTCAGGTTAGCCCAGCAGGTGATCCTGTGAAGTTTGGTAACGATTACCCGTGCGAAGCTGGGTCGAGTAGCTAGTTGTTTTATAAAAATGTGTAATTTCCCATCGACGCAACACGCTGCATGTACTACTTGTCGTAGTTTTGATCACAGGCTGAAAATAAAGTGAGTGGTGCCCAGTGAAGCAGTTTCTTCCCATCCTTGTCTTCAAGAGGCACATCAGAAATATGGCATGCTTATTATAGAATGGACAAATATCAAATTCTAAAATTCGGCATTTTTTTGTTGCAGCCAGAATCTGTAACTATATTTATCTGTTTAAATAAAAGATAAAAATTATTTTTTTGCCATTGGCCTCTCGTTGGCCCTTAGACACGTCTTAAATGTTTAAAATAATCAGATCTTATTGTATTTTATTAGTTTTTCTTTTTATAATCACCAATATTTTAAGAGAGGTAGGGTGCATCAGAGCATTATCACCGATGCTCGTGGGTTCGATTTCCACACGGGACAAACATTTGGGTGCATGAACATGTCTGTTTGCCTTGGTCTGACTGCTTTTAAGCGAGATAGGGCGCATCAAAGCAACCCGTCTGGTGAAGTACCTCCACCTCACGTTCATGGAAGATGCATCTCCATGTTCACCTTTCTCTCGTGTGAGAATCTAACACACGAGCGTTGGTGTCAAAGTAACAGAGCCACAGAGCTCGTCATGGACCAAAGTTGTCACCACCAAGTTGTAAATAAACCAAGCTATGTAGCGTTCACATCCCCCTGCCATCTTCGCAAGGGACGTATAACAAAGACATAGACAGATACAGTCTATACAACTGTAATCCATAATTTACCTCATCATCTCCTCTAAGTACCTTGAATCAATTGTCCAGGCATTCAAAGCGTGCTGGTTCGTTTGGTTATCACCAAGGTTTAGTTATATCTTATCGGGAGATCGTGACATAACTGGCGTAATTCACTGCATACTGTCACGTTCTTACATAAGAGATAAGTACTTCAGTCAGCCAGGTAATCGTGGCACCCATTTTGATATTGGCTGCTAGTTAACCCCACTGAATGGCCACCTATAATATACTGCTAGTAAAAGAAGGCTTGTTGATCAACTGGGCCACGGTACTAATCCTGGCATGGACTACTAAATTCGTGTTTCCGTACGTATTTGTCATTATTATTTGTTCGCTGGTGAAGGAAAACATCGTGAGGAAACCTAAAAAATATAGTATTGTCTTAGGTTTTCGCGATTGTTATACATTGAATTAAACAATTTTTAACGGAAGTATCGCGTGTTTTATTTATTTTGTTGAACCTGACGTTTCCAATGCTTTGCAGCGTCCGTGGTAAAATAAACGAAATAAATAAAACACGCGATGCTTCCGTTAAAAATTGTTTAATTCTCTCTAAAAAATATACTTCAACACATCCACGAAATTAAATTTCGAAAGGTGACCTAACCTAAGTAAGGTCTGGTTTTCCCTCTGGGTTGTAGAGGGTCTGACGGCAGTCGTTCCATGTAAAAACCAGTGTCTTTGCCAAATCCTTAGGCTTAAGTATCGCCAATCCTAATGGACTTGGGGACAGGATAACGCGTAGATGAAGAAGACCTTTGCTGGTAATACAGCAACTCCCTAGGAGTTTTGCTGGCGACGTCACTCACAACAACAGGTAGTCGTTATTTAGCTGCAGTTTTCCGTGAGGTGGAGGTACTTTCTGGTAGTATACCATAGAGTAAATACTAATATTCAATCATATCGCATCGAACATAATACAATGATCATCATCATCTTGTCATATTAATAATCGTGTACTGATGTAAATCTAATTTGCAACAGGAAGTGGCAATAATTATTATAATGGGAATTAAAGTAATTCCTATTATAATAATTGTAATTAAGTATAACAAATACAGCTGTCTTTCGGCGCTCGATTCTCACTGCCTACCCCACAAGAGACCTGACGTGAAATTGTACATACATACATACAAAATATTATTTATTTTTCTGCAACTAACTCCAATTTACTTTGTAACCCATTTAAACAATAAAGTTAATTACTGGGCAACACTGAATCAGTGTAGTCAGATTTTAAATTGGATTTAAGGTAGTTCTGGTCGAACAGAATACTGCTAGTGATCCGGCCTTTTGACCAAATGGTACCTGGTGAGGTCAGTACTCCTGAGGAGGTAATCGCTTCCCAAGAAATGGTTCAGCTTTAGTGATGAGTTTATTGCCTGCCCAGATATGATCTAAGTAAGAGAGTTAGGGCACATCAAAGCAGCCTATCTGGGGAAGTACCTCCATTTCACGGAAGACAGCGGTCAAATAAAAACTCCCTGAAGGGTTGTTGTGTTTCTGCGAGTGAGTGAGGTCACCAGACGATGAGGAGTTGCTGTGCGGGGGTGGTAACGCCCTAGGGACATTATTTTTGTTGCTAGCGTTCATAGGCTACGGTAACCGATTCACATCAGGTGGGCCGTATGCTTGTATGTCTCCCGACATTGTATAGAAAAAAAAGGTAAAGTGAACATCTTCCCGGACATGGTTTTGATGAAGTAATCTCTAGCTTTAACTTAACCTCTCTAGTAATCATCTACCCAGACGTGTTTCTGATGAAGTTACTTCTAGTCTTACCTTCCTAGATATGGTCCAGGTGAAGTCCGTCCCAGACATAGTGTTGATAAGGTAATCGTCTCTCCAGATATTGTAACTATCTCTCGGATATATTTCCGATAGTGTGAATAACCTTCCCTGACATAGTCATGAGGTAACCGCCTCTCAAGACATGATTCAGATTAAGTAATGAGGTTGTACCTGCACAGACATGATCTTGGTAAAGTATCATCTTGCCAGACATGGTTTTGATGAAGTAATCTTTACTTTTAACCGAAGCTCCCCTGTAATCATCTTGTCCGACATGTTTTTGATTAAGTTACTTCTAGTCTAACCTCCGTGGATACGGTCCAAGTGCAGTAATCACCTCCCAGACATATCTTGATAAGGTAGTCGTTTTCCCAGCTGTGGTCCAGCTTAAGTAACTACCTCTCAGATATTTTTTTTTTATATTACGTCGGGAGGCATACAAGTATACGACCCACATGATGTAAAGCGGGGACCGTAGCCTATTAACGCTTGCGATAAGTATCACTCGCACGATGCCTCGTGTGTTGTTTACACAGCAACTCCTTGGGAGCTTACTGGTGACCTCACTCACTTCTAGTCTTACCTCCTTAGACAGGGTTTAGGTGAAGTAATTACCTCCCAGACATAGTCTTCATAAGGTAATCGTCTCTCCAGATATTGTTGTTAGTTGAACTACCTCTCGGATATGTCTCCCATAGTGTGAATAACCTTCCCAGACATAGTCCTGATGAGGTAATCGTCTCCCAAGACATGGTTCAGCTTAATAAATGAAGTTATTGTCTGCCCTGATATGATCTAGGTTATCATTTTCCCTGACATGTTTTTGGTGAAGTAATCTCTATCTACCACCATAGTCTTCCTGCAACCACGGACGCTGCAAAGCGTTTGAAACGTCAGGTTCAACAAAATAAATAAAACACGCGATACTTCCGTTAAAAATTATTTAATTCAATGTGTAACAATCGCGAAAACCTAAGACAATACTAAGTAATCTCTATTTATATCCTAACCTCCCTAGTAATCCTATTCCCTGACATGTTTTTGATGAAGTTACTTCTAGTCTAATCTCCCCAGGTATGGTCCATCTTAGGTAATTACATCCCAGACATGTTTCTGGTGAAGTAATCGTCCTCCTAGATATGGTCCTGAGATGCAACAGACTCACTACATGACGTCACAATGCTGGCAATGCCACTGCTTGTCCCACTTACCTACTTCCGGTATCGAGAGGCCTTGTGTGAGGAAACTTCTAATCTATAAGGCTCGTCGTACACTGTTGCCACGGTGATAAGACACGTATGATATATTGTGGAATGTGCAGTGATAGCCCAGTTGATAAAAAAATGTCTATTGACCAACTGCTCACCGGTTCGAATCGAGGCGTATCACTTGCTCGGTGGTGAAGAAATCGTGAGGGAACCCGCACGTCCAAGAAATTATACTTCAAAAGACGTCTGACAGCAGTCGCTCCATGTAGAATTTAGTATCTTCGCCAAACCCTTAGGCTTAGGTTAGGTTCCGTCAATCCTAATGGTTTAGGAACCCCATCCATAGACAGATTGCGGTCGACGCTTAACCTGCGTATTCGATTGGAATGACACGCGCAACGACGCCATTGAGCTCTCATGTTTCATAATTTCTTAAAATACAATATAGCTAGTCTGGCCACAAATATTTACATAGAAACGTTTCTGTTTTTCAACACTTTAATTATTTAGAACTAGCAGAAGCCCGCGGCTTCGCACGCATGAGATTTGGGCTTTTAGTAGCCTTTATTTCTCTGTAGACGTGAAATTGATGCTGTTTAAAAAAAAAAACAAAGTCAGGGTCGTAGATGCAACCATATAGCGATTCAATTTTCGTACAGCGCTATCTATTGACCTTGACAGGAGGCAACGTATTCTATAAAAATAATAAAAATAAAACTGCAAAGTCCCCCGAAGGAGAAGATATTTCCCCATAATTTTAACAGTTTTTAATTTTTTACGCAGGAACCCTAAATATTTACGGGGCAAAAAGTACCCTATATTCTTCTCTGAACAGTCCTCTACCTACCAGTGAAAGTCCCGTCAAAATCGGTTAGACATTTCGAAGATTAGCCCGGACAAACAGACAGACAGACAGATAAAAAAGTTAAAAATGCGTATTTAGGCTTTGGTAACGTGAAAATAATAATATGAGCTTAAGATAAAAGCTTTATTTTGAAATCACAGACAGACACTTCAATTTTATATTTATATGTATAGATTTGGAACGGGTTTTATTTAAATAAGTACCTATTATGTTAAAACCTTCTTCCGTTTTAAATATTATTTTCGTGTTTATTATCAAATTACAATTTGGAATGGGGTGTTAAAAAACAGGATTATAGTAATTGCTTTGCACAAAATGAGTATGGAGCCGTCGGTCATATTCAAGACACTTCAAAAGCTTGGTATCTGCCGTATGTTCGTATATCTTACTATCGACAGATATACCAACACTTCCTCTGTTGAAGACCATAAAAGATCGAGGCGACCGCGTGCTGTTAGAGCTACAAAGGGTGTTAATGCTGTTAAAGCCAGAATTATTATTAGGAAACAAAAAATCTTGTGAGAAATGAAAATTCCTGCTAACTTCTGTCGCGTATAATAAAACAAGACCTCAAGCTCGGCGTTTATCGTTGATATACAGGATATGCCCTAAATTAATCCCTACAGTTGTAGAGAGAAGGCGTTTTAATGGATCCATCATTAAAAACGCCTTCTGTCCGATACGCAGTGAAGACTTCAGCCAAAATTTATCAAGAGACCTCTCAGCAATACACTTTTTAAAAATGTGCCATGGACTTTCCAACAGGATTCTGTGGCACATTTAAAAAATAAATATTTTATGCAATTTGATCTAACCTGCTTTGTGTGCTTCCGCCACCAATTAGTTCATGCGGCCTAGCGCCGGCCGGCACCCACCCACTACTGTTAGTTCATGCAACATGCTGACGCTGCCATGGCTACTCCGGTAGTCTCTGCCTCGGCTGCTGCGTTCGTCTGCCATCTGGAACAGAATCCGCATGCCCCCACCACCACCGTTGCTGCCACGACTGGCCTGGTCGTCGCTGCGACACGTGTTTCGCCTCTCCACGAGGTATCATCAGGCGCTGTAGATGTTAATCGTAAGAACTTGTTCTTACGATTAACATCTACAGTGCGGTGGTGGTGAGGGTAACTCACGCACTCACCGGAACACGCTAACCCTCCAATAATTTGACCGCAGTCAAGAGGTAATGAGGTACTTCTCCAATCGGGCTGCTTCGATATTCCCTACTTCTTTTTCTGATATATTTGGCTGATGTCTAGACAGTGGTGGCAGAGTCCTATCTGGTAGGTGACTACGTTCCGACGTGATCACTGAATTCACCCGCCTGAATGCAGTGAAAAGCCATATCATGCAGTTAAAATGCGTATAAGTCGTGTTGGATGTTATCCGTATGTACCATATTTGTCATCGTGGCATGTTACTTTAACGAATAGCGTCTACAGCGCCTGAGGATGTCTCGTTGAGAGGTAAACACGTGTCGCAGAGACGACCATTGCAGACAGGGCAGCAACAGTTGCGGGTGCATGCGGGTCCTGTTCCAGACAGCGGGCAATCGCAGAGATGACCACAGCAGTCAAGGCAGAGATGACTGGACCACAATAACATGCATCTATTAACAGCAGTGGGTGCTAGCCAGGCTAGTGAATATGAAGTAATTGGTAGCGGAAGCACACGAGGTTTTTAAATTCTCATAAAATTTTATGAATGTGTCAGTCAGTTAGACACAAGCCCTACATTCCTTCTCCATACCGCTTTCCAACGTACTAAATTTCTCTGTAGAAGGATGCTACCAAAAACTGCCCGGGCAATGAGCAAGTAGCTCGAGGTATGCAGGCGTGCGTACCTACTTCTGACTCATGAAGAAAATAATCTATGGACATCCAATGAAAAAAGTAGTTGAGGGAACTTAGACTGAATTGACCACAGGAACAGGAGAAGAGAGGATCTGTGCCGATATTAACCGATAAAATCTAAATTCCTCTCTGCTCTACTTCAGTTGATACAAATTTGCTAATTAGATATTTAGATTAAAGTTCATACATTTTATACGCAGAACAGGGAAGCGGAGCGGAAAACATATCAAAAAATATCCAACATCTTCTGCTCGGCATACTCCCTCGGCCCGCTCTCGCTTCGGGTCAATGAGCAAATACGGACTGTATTTGCATGCAACTCTGCTCCGCATTACTCCCTCGCTTCGCTCCGCTTCCTTCGCGTCAATGGACAGGCAGCCTTATGGGAAAATGCTGGTGACAATATTCGACCCTTGTCGACCGCGCGGAAGGTTATGCTGCGGCTTGCATAATAATATGCATACTCGTTCTTCCTATTTACATCTTTATTTATATATTTTTGTATCAAACGATATGTAGAATAGTACAGTTCTTGAAAATTTTCCAATAATACAGCCCTATGTTATGTGTTTCGAATTCAAATTCACAATGCAGGATAATATACATAAACGTATTGAGAACGACGCGAGGTTAAATGCTTGAGGTTTCCGTACTAGAAGGTTAAAAGAGGAGCTCCATCTCTCTGTTGTTGACGAGCCTGATGGCATAGTGGTTAATAATGCTACTTTAACACCAAACATTCGTGAGTTCGATTCCCATCCCAAGTACTGTTGAAAATCTGAAATGCGAGTAATACGCGTTGTATGAGTAACCTAATAATTACATATATTTTTTTACAGTCTTTCGTATGTTCTTTGTATTATAATAATTAAAATAATAATTTAATATACATGTAGGATTGGTAGGAAGTGTGACAGAAATGCTAGTGCATACTCTATAGTATTATTATTGTAAAAACGTATAATATAGTACTTTATGATATTTTTAATATTCGAAATAAAGGTGACTTTTCCAGTAGCTTTCGGTTTGATTTTCCCGCATATTGGGGGCTGGTCCAGGATAAAACGCGCAGCTGACGAAATTTCGCTATTTACAGATGTGATTACGACCATTATGACGGAGTAATATTATTCAACATTTTTCAAGACGTACTACGCCTACGCACTACGTAGTACGCCATTAAATCGCGTTGTATACGGGATAAAGAGCAGGAAATATCAGATGAGAGATTTTGTTGCAAAAATACATACCATTTGGGGTTTGAGCAGTCAGAACCCGTTATATACGTTTTCCCATACATTTCGCGGTCGTATACGACCACCCGGGTTTCGAAGGGTTAAAGCTTAAATCCAAATACTTGGTACCACACAAGATCACGGCAATGAAGGCATCCGATAGGTATGACGTTGCTGAAGGTGGTTGGTAGTCCAGACAAGTTCATAATTTAAGGTTTACTTTTTGTTGCATATTTTCTCAAGATGTCAATGTTGTTTTTTTCATTGTTTCAGGTAGTCAATAGTAGTCTGAGTGCAGACTATTTAGTTACAGGATGGTGGAATGTAGAATTGGTAGGAAGTGTGACAGAAATGTTAGTGCATACTATACGGTATTATTATACATTATTGTAAAAATGTAAGACGTTGTGTTATTTTTGATATTCGGAGTAAAAGAGACTTTTCCAGTAGGTAGCTTTGGGTTTGATTTTCCCACATAAGTTCTTGTATTTGCCCAAAAATTGTGCAGGCATGTGTACTTACAGATGATTACTTGAGATTTTTACGTCATCATTCCAGCCCGTATTCGGCCACTGCTGGACATAGGCCTTCCTTCTAGAGAGCCACTCTTCTCGATCCTGAGCCACCTGCATCCATCGATAACTTTCGTGAACATGAGTCGTCTCACACTGTGCGTGTGCGTGGAATGACGTCACCAGTACTGGGACGTCATTCTGCGCTAAGCCGCGTCAACAGATCTTCTTGCCCCAGCGGTTGTCGGTTCTTCGAGTAATGTAACCGGCCCACTGGCACTTCAGCTTGTTCATTCTTTGGGCTATATCAGTTACTTTCGTTCTTATGCGGATATCCTCAATCCTGGTTATATCACGCAGCGAAACTCCCAGCATATCCCATTCTACAGAACGTTGAGCAACCTTGAGCGTCTGCATACGGCCTGCAGTGCTGAGCCACAAGCACACAGACTCAATAATCGACAGATAATTAAACAAGATGTCTGAAACCATTCGTGAGAAAAAAAAATCCTGCCTTATAACAGTCGCCGTCTGGGTAAGTACATTCACCTCACAGAAAACCGCAGCCAAATAACAACTCCCTAGAGGGTTGTTGTGTTCCTGCGAGTGAGTGAGGCCACCAGTAAACTACCAAGGGGTTGTTGTGTAAGCAGCAGAAGAGGCATCGCGCGAATGATACTTAATATATCTCAAGCGTTAATAGGCTACGGTACCCGCTTTACATCAGGTGGGCGGTATGCTTGTATACCTCCCGACGTAATATAAAAAAAAAGTCAGAGAGACAATATCTTGCATGGAACCCGTTAAAACGCGAATTGTATTTTAAATTTTAGGTAAAATGCTTTTCCCAGAGTTAAACTGTGAGTTAAATATACACTTATTTTCCTTACATTTCTAAAAAGATAAAGTTCATCAGAAACACGTGATTTCTTAAAGCAAAGAAGTTTGAACGGCTTCTGCCCGCCATATTGGGCAAGTCCGCATAACTTCGCTTTACGTAAGGGAAACCACGAAAAGTAAAACTTTTAATAAGTAATATTTTAAAGACGTACATACAGTGTTGTTTATTTGTGTATGGCTATTTTAAAAGAAAATTAATGGAGTTGGGGAAATTACGAAACATTAAATCTGTAAAGATTTTTTTGGTCTGAAAGGAAGTTATTACATTAGCTGGCTACAAAAGGTGTAATATATTACGAGAGAGAGTATAGTACCCCTATGTTCTTTACTTTGATTGCAACTTGCCCATCTTATGCTTGGACCTTGTTGCCGGGCTTTGCTTATCATATTTAACATGCTCTGTAGCGCAGCGGTTAATAGCGCGACTTTGACGCCAACGCTCGTGAATTTGATTACCACACTAGACAAATATATATGCATATGAACATATCTCTTTGTATTGTTTTGAGTGTCTAATGGGCGCATCAAAGCAGTCCAGCTGAGGAAGTAGATCCACAAATGCAAAATAACAAACTCCCTGCAGGGTTGTTGTCTTCCTCCGTGTCATTTAGCTCACCAGTAAGATCCCATGGAGTTGCCGTGTTAGCAGCACCGGTGGCATCGCCCGAGTGATACTTAATGTCTTACCAGCGTTCATAGGCTACGATGACCACTTTACTCAGGTGGATCGTGTGCTTGTATGCCTACCGATGTTGTATATAAAAATATATGTTATGTAATGGCTGTTTCTGATCACCCGATTCCGAATCTGCTCATCATTACCTCGTGATCACAGGTCATATTTAGACATCCTATGTCTCTCTAGTCAACATGACTCACGAGACCCTCACGCGATCATCTTCGCAATTCCGATTACCTTCCATATCTGTCATTGGACCCCTTATGATCGAGTCTAGTCATCATCGCGTAGCGGATGATATCATTAAATCTTCCGTAATCTTTAGTCTTCATCGCGCTACCGGTGACTAGTTTTAGTCATTATGCGACTAGTCTAGTCTGTATGCATGTATATCTCCACTCTAGCTTCCTTGCGGGGTAGGCAGACGGTACCTAGCGCCATAAAACGCGCTTCCTACAAACCAGCATTACCGTAGCATATGAACAATAATCTATACATATAAATAAAATTGAAGTGTCTGTCTGTGATTTCAAAATAAAGCCTTTATCTTAAGCTCATATTATTATTTTCACGTTACCAAAGCCTAAATATGCATTTTTAACTTTTTTTTTTAACGGGACTTTCACTAGTAATAAATAAATAAATAAATATTGTCGGACAAATTATATAGCGCCATCTAGCCCTAAAGTAAGCGAAGCTTGTGTTATGGGTACTACAAACTGATAAACATACGTAAATACATTTTTTTTGTTGTAAATACATACTTATTATATATAGAAAATACCAAGACTAAGACAAACAGACATGTTCATGCACACAAATGTTTGTACTGTGTGTGGGAATCGAATCCACGAGCGTTGGTGTCAAAGTAGCGTAACAGCGCGTTTCACCAATGCGCCACCGAGCTCGTCAAAACGCTAGTAATAAAAAAATATCGTTAGCGCGTGCCACTCCTGCTGTCAATCCAGCAACTCCTCATCTTCTGGTGACCTCACTCACTCGTAGGAACACAACAATCCTTGAAGGAGTTGTTATTTGGCTGCCGTCTTCTGTGTGGTGGAGGTACTTCCTGTCGTGCCCTACCTCTCTTTCGCCAGAGCCTCGTATGTACATAAGCAGGGTGCACCACGTGAAAGTGAGGTTTGCTTTGGCTCAAAAGGTGACATTGATCTACTTACATGCGTCGTAGAACCACGTCAATGAATAAACTACACATTACTAGACATAGGTATGTACTCGTAGTTTATTTATAGAAATAATGTATTTTATATTTACCCTTCAAACCACACCAAGCATCTATTTATATAACAGAAACAGATGAGGGTGGGATGCAGCAAATCTTGATAGAAAAAATATTTTAACCATTTTTTTTTGGACTACGTAGGGAGGTAGTATACAAGCATATGGCCCACCTGATGTAAAGTGGGCACCGTAGTCCATTAACACTTGCGATATATTAACTATCGCTCGCGTGATGCCTCCTCTGCTGCTTACACAGCAACTCCTTGGGAGCTTACTGGTGACCTCACTCACACGCAGGAACACAAGAACCCTCTAGGGAGTTGTTATTTGGCTGCGGTTTTCTGTGAGGTGTAGGTAAGTACCTACACCAAAGCAGCCCGTCTAGGGAAGTCCCCAGACAGGCTGCTTTGATACGCCCTACCTCTCGACCATCGAGACCAAGACAAACAGAGATGTTCATGTACACAAATGTTTGCCTTGTGTCACAGATTACTTAATAGTTACTTCGTAACTTGTGTGGGAATCGAGCCCACGAGCGTTGGTGTCAAAGTCGCGTCATTCACGACTGAGCCACCGAGCTCGTCAACTAATCTGAATAAGCTAATTTTAATAGAATTGGAATATTATTTACTGTCGTCTAATGTCCATATTGCATTAGAATTCCGCAGTGGAAGCTATAAATAAACATACCTACCTACATTATTACTTAACGGGCCATTCGCGGAGGGCAAATTTATTAATCAGTAACTAAATATGATATTTGTTTGTTTGTAATATCTTTAATGTACAATAAGAAATACAATAAGTAACAATAACAATAAGTATATTATTATTGAACAAATAATGTATGTATGTATATCTTCACTTGTATGGTCCCTTGCGGGGCAGGCAGAGGGAACCGAGCGCCATAAGATGCGGTTCTTACACACTTCACTCGCTTCTTTGACATTCATTGCTCTTTTCATGCATGCTCGCTGGTTCCTAAGGCTACTGACACCACCTTCTGATAAAACAGGACCAATTTGGTCATGCTAGGTTAGTCTTGGTCTTCCTCGGCTCCTACATCCTTCCACTTTCGCATTGTATACTCGTTTCGTTATTCTTTCATAACAAATATAGTCATCCAAATTAAAGGGGGTATCTGTGGGGGTGTATGAATGTGTTCACGGCTGTGAACACAGATCACAGAAACAAGGTGTAAAGTTAAATAGTCAAGACCAATCAAAGTTGTCTTGTGTCGAGTATACACTTCCGGGTAAATTCGGTGCAACTTGACGAGCTGTCGGTAGAGAGATTAGCAATAGCTATTTACACCAAGGTTCGAAGGCTAAGGCGAAGGCGTTACCGTAGCCTATGAACGATTTCAATACAGGAAGCATCGCTAACGCGTTGCCACATCTGCTATTAACACAGCTACTTCGTGTGAGCTTGCTAGTAACCTTCTCACTCGCAGGTACACCACAACCCTCCAGGCTGAGTAATTTCGCTGTGTAGGTAATCCCTAGTTTGACGAGCTCGGTGGCTCAGTGGTGAAAGACGCTACATTGACATCAATGCTCGTAGGTTCGATGCCCACAGAAGACAAACATTTATGTACGTGAACATCTGCGTTTGCACTGGTCTGGGTTTAAGATAGTGGACATCAAAGCAGACCAACTTTGGAAGTACCTCCACCCTACGAAAATTGTCTGACGGTTTGCTGTGCTCCTGCAAGTGAGTGGAGTCACCAGAAAGCTCTAAAGGATATACTAGTTTACGGTGGTAATGCACCGGCAATACTTTCTGTATACAAGCGTTCATAGGCAACGGTAACAACTTTACATTAGGTTGGTATACCTGCATACCAGCCGACGTTGTATAAAACAAAGTTAGTTACTGTTGTATATATTTGCGAGGCCCTAGCAAACAAGTGACTGTGCACACGACCGCGGCCACGAGACCCGCAACGTGCCAAGTGCACGTGATAGTGCAAACGCCTCGTGCACATGTAAGGAACAAATATATCTATAAATATTCATAGATTTTATGTAACAACATTGTGTAACGCAAATAATTATTAATAATTTGATGACTATTAAAATATTACGCATAATTTCTTTTCCTAGATTTATCTATATTAGTTGACATGTAGGAGCCGAAGAACGCCCAGACTTACCTATCATGACCAAATTGATCGTGTTTTAAGAAGGTGATCTCTGGAGCCTTAAACCGGCGAGCGTGCATAAAAAGAGCAATGAATGTTAAAGAAGCGAGTGAGATTTGTAAGGATCGAGTCATGTGGCGGTTGGTTCTCTTTGCCTACTCCGCAAGGGAGTCGGCGTGAAGGATAGATGGATAGATGAATTCCCGCTTAGCATAAAGTAACTGGGTGCTTCATATGTTTCTTTGTGTAAAATCACGAGTTCCAGGTAATACCAGGTAATATAAATAAACTTAGAAAACTCATCTAAAACAAAATTTTATCAAAATAATTAGAGAGAGAGAGAGAGAGAGAGAAATTTCTAGAACCCTATTGCAGTTCCAGCTACCGGGTCCACTTGTAAATCTAAGCTATCCTGGAACCCACTCAAAAGCACACAAAAAACATAAAAATCGGTTCAACCCTTTAGGAGGAGTTCTGTAGCATACATAGGTACGTACAGAAAATGTACATACATGTATAGGTACATATACAAATATATACAAGAATTGCTTTTTTGAAGTAATAAGATAATTAAGAATGGTATAATTTTCAATGGATATTTTAAAAAGCCTTTTTTGCAAAGACAAACTACTTTTCTCTCCAAATTTCACGATTTCAATGCTTATATATTTCGTCAGCCGTAATACTGTCTTAAAGACATAGATAAATCTATATATAAATAAAAATCAATATATGCATCTCTCTATGGAGGATCTTTATTTTAAACATGTTTTTCAGGAACACCGTTCCTATATGAAATCTATATGAAATCTATATGTTGTATCTATATGTCTGTGTGTGTGTCTGTCGCTTTTTGAATATTCGAATTTTGACTTCAGATTCGGATTCAGCATAAAAAAGTAGAATAGGAATGTCTGTAAAACCAACCTCCTATCTCTTAAGGAACATGGTACAAACTAATATCATATTTCTTAAGGAACATGGTGAAAATTGCCGACAAAGTTTAAAAAAAAAAATAAGTTGTTATATAATTGATGCCAGGTGTTCCTCTGGCAATGCAAGCTTGCGCATTCTCAACTGGATTTTTATGAATTAGGGAGTGTAAGCTGTCGGAGTTTCACCAATCACCGCGAAAGTACTCATAATCACTCAAGTCGGAGCATTGCTTCAGCGTTGCAGATCTTGCAAAAACTTCCTCACCCATTTTTCGAAGAACCTCTGTGCCATGAGAAAATTCAAAAGGAAAATTGCAGACGTAATTCTCAAAGTAAGCCAGAGAAAGGGGCTATGTTTTTTTATACTACGTCGGGAGGCATACAAGCATACGGCCCACCTGTTGTTAAGCGGGTACCGTAGCCTATTAACTTTCGCGATATATTAAGTAAAACTTGCACAATGCCCCCTCTGCTGCTTACACAGCAACTCCTTGGGAGATTACTGATGACCTCACTCTCACGCAGGAACACAACAACCCTCTAGGGAGTTGTTATTTGGCTGCGGTTTTCTGTTAGTTGGACCTACTTCCCCAGACGGGCAGCTTTGATGAGCCCTACCTCTCTTAAAACATCCAGACCAAGACAAATAGACATGTTCATGCACAAAAATGTTTGCCTTGTGTGGGAATCGAACCCAGGAACGTTGGCGTCAAAGTCGCGTCATTCACGACTGAGCCAGCGAGCTCGACATGTGTGTATCTAGACTAGATTCGGACGGAAAGTCCAAATTTCAGTATAAGAACACCAATGCTTCCTGCATTGGTCTTCTTATACAAATCCATATCATACCACTGACCACACGGTGATTGGACATGGAAAACGAAGAATCGCATGTACGGCTGCCTACATTTGATCTTAGGAGTATACCTTTCTGCATAAAGAATAGGTCTTGAAGGAAAGCCTAGACCAAAAGCCAAGCAATACGCCAAACACACTAATACCTAGTTCGATTAGGTAATTAGCCCTATCATGCGTAAGACCGTACTCTTCTTCTTCTTAGCATTATCCCGTTTCCTAATCCATTGGGATTGGTGGGATCCGCTACCTAAGCCTAAGGATTTGGCGAAGATATACATTTTTACAAGAAGCGATTGCCGTCAGATTTCCACAACCAAGAAGGAAAATCAGAATTTCCTTAGTTATGGTCGCACGTCTTTCGCAATGTGATTTGTTTGACGTGTAAGTTTCCTCACGATGTTTTCCTTCACCGCGGAGCAAGTGACAGTTACAAATATATAAATCCGAAAACACGAATTTAGTGGTACATGCCAGGATTCGAACCGAGGACAAGTTGATCAATAGGGTGATTCTTTATCCAATGGGCTATCTGCGTAAGACCGCAGTCAGATGATAATAATTAGAATTTTCCCCAACTCCTTATCCGAGTGATGTGGAGAAGCCATTGGATAGCAGTAATGGAAACGCCTACCCAGCAGAAAATGTGAATTTAATGAAGTAGGTATGCGACAAGGTCCTCGACATATGTTAATAAATAAACATAATATATTAGATATACACATACATATAAGCAAACATAGATACTATGAAGAGAGATAGGGCACATCAAAGCAGTCCGTCTGGGGAAGTACCTACACCTCACAGAAAACCGCAGCCAAATAACAATTCCCTATAGGGTTCTTGTGTTCCTGCGTGTGAATGAGGTCACCAGTGAGCTCATAAGAAGTTGCTGTTGGCAGCAGAGGTGCCATACAAGTGTTCATATGCTAAGATAATCGCTTTACATTAGGTGGGCCGTATGCTTGTATGACTCCCGACCTTGTGTAAAAAAACATAGTTCTCATGTACACTAATATACTTTAGAGAAGTGATAAATCTGTGAAACGTGAAGTTAATTTATAAAGTGGAACTTAGTATATTCATATGTTTGTATTTGTTAGAATGTGTAATTCGTTGTATGTAAGCATATAATATATTAAGTGAAAATTGTACTTGCTTAAATGCGCCACCTACCTACTTTATATACATACTAGATTATACCCGCGGCTTCGCTCACATTGATAAAAAATATATATTTTTTTTAATAAAAAGTATCCTATATTACTTCTGATACCTCCAAGAATATGTGTACAAACTTTCATGACGATCGGTTGAGTAGTTTTCGCGTGAAAACGTAACAAACAAACGGACATTCACGTTTATAATATTAGTAGGATATGTTTTTTTCGTATCATGGTTGCCTGGAAGAGATCGCTTTAGCGATAAGACTGCCTATTGTACATTTGTTTTCTTGTTCTGCGTGTGTTCTGTACGTATTTGTTATTGGTGCAATAAAAAGTATTCTATTCTATATTCATTTTTATCCTCGAAATATACTCTTTACAGAATTTACAGAATAAATCATAATGTTATAGAAATAACATAAGTAACATAATGAATAGACGGTAATATACACTCTCAGCAAATTTCTAAATTTTACGTGTCTGCCCGCAAAAGATTCAGCCTTTTGACATACGGACAGAGAAGAACCAGTGCTAAGCCAGTGTAACAGGGCATTAAAACACAAGTTTCGGTTTATGTCATATTAATATCATATGTGTGTATCCCAATAAATGCTTTATATATCTATTTATCTGTCTATGTGTGTGTGTGGTGTAATATCTCAACAAGATACCACGTTATCAGATTTTTTAATTTTCAACTTCCGTTATAAGGCGCTAATCACAAATTACAATCTTCGTAGACTTTTGCCGATATTTAACCTCATATTACTACCGATGCTAAATCAGTATCTTCGCCAAATCCCTAGGCTTATGTCGCAGGCCCCGTCAATCCTAAAGAAGAAGACTATCAATGCTAAGAACAAAGTTTAAGGTTGCCTTGAACAATTGCGACGGGCCTTTGTAGCCTTTGTGCAAGTTTGTTGTTTATTTCCTTTATAATATTTATATAGACATATTGTGCAAATAAAGCATATTGGTCTCTATGTAAAACCGAAAAAATCCATAAATGTAAAAAGTATTCGCAACATACTAACTGCATTTATCGGCAATTCGCGCCAAAATCCATTTACTGTAATGCTTCCGTGATGATCTATGTTCGTGTTAGTTAAGAAAGGCTTAACTAGTTTTAAATATTAATTATTTTACATTGACGAATATGAATACTCACAGTAATACCACAGATTAGAAAAAATAGACAGAGCTTAGGTTGATGTAATGAAAGTATTATTTTCTCATTTTAGATAAAAATATTTTTATATGAAAGCATACTAGAACATTTACTTTATGACCGTAACTAAGGACTTCTTTTTATTCGCTTTCCAAATCCATTAGCATTGGTGGAGTCTGTTACCTAAGCCTAAGGATTTAGCGAAGGTACTGATTTTGACATCAAACAACTGTAATCAGACCTCCCCAACCCAGAGGGTAAATCAGAACATTATAAGGTTAGGTCACACGTCTTTTGATATATAATTTGACGCGTGGGTTTCCTCACGATGTTTTCCTTCACCGACGAGCAGTGATGATTACAAATACGCCAGAATTTGAACCAGGTACCGTCAGTTAGTAGGCTGGTTCTTTATCCACTCGACTATCATAGCTATGCGTACAGTTAAAGTATTTTTACCTAATTATCCCAACATTTTAATGGGGAGAATGTCGCTTCGAAGCATCTCGCTTGAAGATGTACACACCTTCAGTTCACAGAAAACCGGAACCGAATAATCTACCTGGAGGGTTGCTGTGTTGCTGCGAATGAGTGAGATTAAAAGTAACATTCTAAGAAAATGCTCTATGTTAACAGTGAGGGAGCAGTCTCCTTGTATTGGAAGCGTGAATTTTTTTTTTTTTTTTTTGCCAATCGCAATTGCATGCCTCCAGATCGAACGTGTAAGGTTCGTATCAGGTGCACACAGATTGGCTTACGGCTAAAGGACCTCGGGTATGGGGAGGGCCGAGACTTTTTCCATCTCTTTCTTTATTTATCCATAAATACATTTTGTACCTTATTATATGTATACTATTTTTATATACATCTTCTGGAAGCGTGCATTGGTTACGGTCAGGAACGCAGACAAAAGTGAAAACTTAAAACTCCTTTTATTCATTCATTATAACTTATGACATTAGTATAGGGGTGACGCATAAGCTCATTATCATGCTGGTGGCGTGAACCGGTAAGATTTTCCCGTAAGCCTAAGCATAAAATTTTGAGGTCACCACCAAGAAGTTGCTGTATAATCAGCAGAGGAGGCATCGCGCGAGTGATACTCAATATATCGCAAGCGTTAATAGGCTACGGTACCCGCTTTACACCAGGTGGACCGTATGCTTGTATGCCTCCCGACGTAGAAAGTAATGGTCGTCGCTGCGACACGTATTTCGCCTCTCGACGAGACGTCCTTGTCGCCGTAGATGTTAGTCGTTGGAATAACATGCTACAGCGATGAATCTAATAATGAATCTATTATCTACTTATACCCAAGACAAGAAATATTTTATGATATATAAAGTTTGAACAAGCTTGGTGGACATCATGTTGAAAGCCTACGGATGGGCCGATAAGATTTAATGTCACATATTGTCTCCACGTAACCTCAAACCTGAATTGTGAGTCCAGACGACGACCGCGGCAAGGTTCACGACCCGCATGCAGATCACGGCTCGCGCGCCGGAAGCGGTCTGAAGGTCGTCGCCAGTGTTATTGGCATTGTTGACGTTGTGGATTTGTTTTCATTTGGATAAAATAACATCTGGTAGAAACTTTAAAAAGCAAGTTGAAATGGAAAAGATTATAAAAATATAAAAGATAAAAATTCTTTAACTGCCGTTGGGTAACCTCGTTTAGACTTCGACTTGTATTGCGTTTATTACATAAAATCTGTATCATAGTTTAGACGAGCTCGGTGGCGAATCAAATTTGTTATTTGGTTAGTAGCAAAACACCGCGGCTCTCAGCTCCTCGGCCCTCCAAGGAGGGCCGAAGGCGAAGAAGCTCTGGCAGATAGGGTGCATCGAAGCAGCTCAACTGGGTAAGAACTTTGACTTATGCTCTTAAGGAGTTGCTTTGTTATCAACAGGGGTTCATCAGGGGTATCGACAACACTCGAGTAATACTTTGTAAATTGCAAGCGTTCAAAGGCAACCGCTTCACGTTAGGCGGCCGTATGCTTGCATGGCTCATGAAATCGTATAACACAAGGCGCTGATTATATTTGGTCCCAACTACCGCTGAATATTGTCTTGCGTCGCTCCGCTTTCCTGTAGCCATCACCTCCGATAAAGCCTTAAAAGCCTTCCCGGCAAAAGGCGATCTCTAGGTTCAGTCAGTAAGAATCTGTCAAAACCCGTACGGCGGTAATGATACTTATGAGAATTTACCACCTGCCTCTCTCGAATTGTCCGGAGGGTGCCCTTTTCAGAAGAATGATGCGCTTTTAGTAACTTTGTCCTCTTTTGTGGGTAGTCATTTACGTCGGAAGTAGTTAAAAATGCTGTGAATGCATAGATGAAGAGGCAAATGGACAAATCGATATGGCGACACTATGGTTTCGATGTTTTTCTGTAGAACTCATAATCATCAGTTAATTCCACTTCACGTGGTCTCCCGCATTCCTTGTTTTGAGATCATTGGCTCGCATATCGGGATCATGACGTCAAGGCAGCCTACCCCTTCTACTGGGACCCGACGGCGGTGGCATGGCTACAGATTTGCACTCCACGTTATAATGCTAAGGTTAAATATATATATATATACATTCTGTGTACTAAGTATCGGGAATTTGTCAATAAAACAAAAAATACAAATTATTCATCTAAATTTATTTTATCGCCTTCAAAGTAGGCCCCATCGCTTGCAATACAACATCTCCACCGCTTCACCCAGTCTTCCATACATTTTTCATAGGCTATTTGCGGTATGGCCTTTAGCTCATTCAGCGAATTTTCTTTTATGGCTTCTATCGACTCAAAACGTTTTCCTCGAAGTGGTAATTTTAACTTGGGAAATAAAAAAAAGTCAGACGGAGCCATATCAGGTGAATACGGTGCTTGGTCGAGAACTTTTGTCGAATTTTTCGCTAAAAACTCTTTCACTATAATGGCTGTGTGTGATGGTGCATTATCATGGTGCAGCATCCATGAGTTGTGTTGCCACAAATCTGGACGTTTTCGGCGGATACTCTCACGCAAACGCTTCATGACGCCTAAATAATATTCTTTATTCACTGTTTCTCCCTCTGGAAGGAATTCGGAGTGAACCACACCACGGTAGTCAAAAAAAACTGTCAGCATCACCTTGATTTTGGAGCGACTTTGCCGCGGTTTTTTGGGTTTCGGCTCGTTTTCGAGACGCCATTCTGAAGACTGTTGGCTTGTTTGCATGTCGTACTCATAAACCCATGTCTCGTCGCCAGTTATTATACGTTTCATAAAGGTCGGATCCGTAGAAGCTCGGGAAACCATGTCTTCAGCGACATGCTTTCGCTGCGCTTTTTGAACAAAATTGAGCTCTTTTGGAACTAGTCGAGCGGCGACGCGTTTCATGCCTAAAATGTCAATGAGAATGTTGTGGACGGACTTAAAAGATATGTTCACCTCACTAGCCAACTCTCTCAGACTCATACGTCGATTTTCGAGCACTAGCTTCTTGATTCTGTCGATGTTTTCTCTGGTCGTAGCGGTTGAAGGTCTACCAGAACGAGGCAAGTCTACTACTACTTCTCGGCCTTCTTTAAAAGCCTTATACCATTCATAAGCCCTTGTTTTCGATATACACGATTCGCCGTAGGTATTTCGCAACATTTTTAGTGATTCACCACATGAAATATCATTTGAAACACAAAATTTAAGGCACACTCTTTGTTCAACAATATTTTCCATTGTAAAAATCGCCGAGGACTCAAAACTATGACCAACAAAAAGTGTAGTTTAAAACAAATTAAATGACAGATCCCGCTCAAATTTTGCGCGCTAAATCAGTACAGTGCTACCAACATGCAGTAAAAAAATTAGAACGACCTCTTTTACGCGGGTCTTTTTATTGACATATTCCCGATACTTTTTACACAGAGTAGTATATTGTTGTGCTACCTAAAATTTAAAAAACATCGTAGTACCCGCTCTCTACCTACCTACGGGGTCATGTTGTGAATCTAAACTGTTCTCAAATCCACTTAATCACACACAAAAAAGTTCATTTAAATGTGTCGAACCATTTAATAGGAGTTGTATATCATCACGCCTGGCTCCCATTAGGCTAGGCAGAGACTATGAAACGCCTGAAGCACCGATTCAAACATACTTCTCTAGGCTTCTTCCACACTCATCAACCTCTTCTCGCATACTCTTCAATTTCGGGTGCTTTTGATTTGGCCCTTTTTCAGCACATCAGCTGTTTGATCCATATGTGTGCGTCTAGTATATTGTATATACCTACATAAAGATACATATAAATAATAAATACCTATTATGGCAAGTTTCTTATTTGCTAATGCTCATTTTCGAAATGCTGGTAAATTAAAAATGAAAAACTAAATCTATGAAAACTTTATAAGATACAATAGGATTTCAATTAAAGAATGTAAGACGTTAGTGCACGCGAGAGCATAATGTCAAATAAATATACAAAATATGTTACACTATTAATATTAATTAGAAAAAGTGAACGATATTCCGTGTGTCGTAAACGTCTATTGGTACGTTATCCCTTCACATCAGGCGAGCCGTAAATTCGTTTGCGTAGTATAAAATGCTGTTGCATATATTATACACTCGCAATAATACACTTCACGTGAATAGGAAATCTGTTTGTACACACGTGTTACAGGGCGGGCCATGAAAAAAGCAAATTACGGTCGAGACAAAGTAGATACCGCAGATTATACAATTTCTTTTCTGTACACCGATTCGTTATCTTACGGAAGGAAATGTTTTGACAATAAGAACGCCTTGTTGCGTAATGTAAACGATACAATACAAAACTCTTTATTTCAGTAATAAAAAAAATACAAATGAAACTACTAGATGCTGCTATTACGTCAGAGACAAAAAGAAGTAAAATGAAATAAGAAATAAACCAGTTGAGAATGCGCAAGCTTGCATTGCCAGAGGAATATCTGGCTCGTCAATTATATAACAATTCAATTATTTTTTTTATTTGTCGCCCATTTTGACCATGTTCCTTAAGAGATAGGAACGGTGTTTCTGAACATTGCGGTTCTACTTTTTTATGCTGAAACCGAATCTGAAGTCAAAATTTGAATAATAAAAAAAAACGCACATACAGACAAACATATAGATTTCATATAGGAACGGTGTTCCTGGAAACAAGCGAGCCTTACAGTAGTCGTATATGATGTGTAACATCTGACTTCTCTGAATCTGAATCTTATTCTCTCTCTCATCCGAATTCTAAGAAATTATTAATATCAAAGAAATTATTAATCAACTAGCATTTGCACGCGACTTCGTACGTATGGAATTTATAATCGTGTATCTTTTAATTTTTGCACAGAATTAAATACCTATACTTAGAACGGGTAAAAGGTAACAGATAAACGGTCTTCATTTTTGTTCTAACAATTGTTGTTCTAGCTCTTGTTGCTCTAATAACCCCCCATATATATATATATATATATATATAATATGTATATATAATAAAATTGTAGCATGCCGATGTACATTATAGATTAATAAAAATAAAAAACAAATTAATCTATATATATTCATTAATTTGTTTTTAAAGTTAACATTCGTTAGACGCAATATTGTCCATAGTGTCATGATCAAAGATAATTTTATATAAAATTGTCCCACCTCTATCCCGTGGCTCTACTGACCTCTCCGGTCCGGTATTATCAGCCGAATCGCGGGAGTTGCGCATGGCACTTGCTGCTCTGGGGCTCTGCTAGTCTATGAACACTTGCAATACAAAAAGTATACACTTCTGTTGCTAACACAGCAACGCCTTAGAAGCTTACAGAAACACAAAGACCTGCAGCTACTTTGACACCAACGCTCGTGGGTTCGATTCCCACTCAGGACAAACATTTGTGTGCATAAACATGTGTGTTTGTTTTGGTTTGGGTATTTTAAGAGAGGTAAGGGCGAATCAAAATAGCCCGTCTGGGGAAGCACCTCCACCTCACAGAAAATCGCAACAAAATAACAACTCCCTGAAGGGTTAATGTGTTCCTACTAGAGAGTGCGGTCAACTAAGACCATTCGCTATCTTATATCTTCACGCCAAGTTCCTTGCAACTACCCACTTCGTCTACCCAGACGAAGAGAAGCGTTACTCGCTAAGTCTTACAAAAAGTCTGTTTTAGTGGCCCAACCGTTCCTCCGTCTCCGATTACGTTGTCGTAAGGTCACGTTTCGTTCAGACAACGGACACGTAGGCGTTTATAATTTGTTTGTTATATATATGTATTTGTTTATATATAATCTTTGCAATAATGATGTAACCCATTTATAAACTACATGTAGCTAATTAAAGGTTATATAGTAGATTAGAATATATACAAATCTAGAAATTACATAATCGTTTGGTGTAGTTTCTTGATGTCGATGGGTCTAATGTAAAGTGCTTACCGTAGCATATCAACCCTTGCAACACAAGGAGTAATGCTAGCGTGTTAACATATGAACGTTTCCAGAACGTAATCTCCGTCACCTTATTTAGCTGCAGTCTCGCAGACAGGCTGCTTTGAACTTTAGATTGAGCATTGGTGTCCAATTAGCGTTACTTTTCACATTTTCCTAGAGCTTCTCAGATTGAGACTTTTAACTCATACTTTAAGAGAAGGCGCATTGAAGTTGATCTTCCGACATATAAAAACTTAATAGATTCAGGCGTTACGTTGCGCAAGTCAAATTATATATAGTTATACATAGGTTATTCCAACATACGTTTTTATATTACATAAGTTATTCTAACGTCTGACATCTACAGCGACTGAGGATGCCGTGGATAGGCGAAACACGTGTCCGTGTGTGGCGAGATTCCAATCGTTCGACCCTCAAGATGACGTTTTTATCCCTCATCCCTGTGGTTAGTTGATCTGAAACAAAAGTACTAACCTCATACCAAAACGTGCAGTTGACGTTTAAGTCAACGTGCTTAGCGCGACACAGACACGTGTGCTGTTATATAATTACGTGGTAGGAGGTGAAGCTAGGACCCATGGTCGTGGAGTCACGTGCAAACGACATGCATGAAACAACGATATATGTCGTTGTTAAGTGCAGTTTGGTCTAACCTGGTCTGTGTACTTCCGCCACCAATTAATTCATGCGAGCTAGCGTCGGCTGGCACCCACCCACTACTGTTAGTAGACGCAACAAACCGTCGCTGCCATGGTGGCTCTGGTAATCTCTGCCTCAGCTCTTGCGGTCGTCCTCGCGATTGCTCGCCATCTAGAACAGAAACCGCATGCTCCCATCACCGTTGCTGCCATGACTGCTTTGGTCTTCAGGCGCTGTAGACATGGCATGTTATTCTAGAATAATATGCTACATGCCTGAGGACCAGTACACGAATGTTTGAAAAAACCTCGGCTGGGAGCTCATTCCAGTTGCTTCGTTAGCAGCAGGGGTAGCATCGCGCGAGTGATACTGATACACCAGATGAGCCGTTTGCTTGTATGCCATGCTACCTAAACGTGTATAAAAAGTCATCTTGAGAGTCGAATGATTGAATTCTCGTCATAGAGTAAATTTTAGTTCCTTTGTGGTAAGGGTTCCAATTCATTATATGGCGATATTCATGAAGGAAGTCTTTTGGCCGGAGGGAATCGTATTTCAAAAGTTTCGAAGATATTGCAAAATCAATCAAACAAATAAATAGAAAAAGAAGGTGGCCGCCATGCGACGCCCGGTAGATGTGAAACATCTTGTAAATATTAAAATTTTTATCAAATAAAAATAAAAAGATCCTTCCCGGATCGCTGCCGTTTTCCGCTTTTCCCACCCTCTGTGGATTTTGGCTTTAAAACAAAAACACTGTATATTTGGCGAACATGATATGTAAACTTCAAAAGGTCAAACGGCTACATAAACAAATATTCAAGTTGCCCTTTCAAAAATAAATCCATTTTACCCGCAAATCTAAATGTCTTAAACTTAAATTCACATACCGAATACTGTTGTATGCCGGTTTTGGAAATATCCTGCAGGTTTTTTTTGTATTATTGTGACACGTCATGTTTATTTTTTTATTATTTATTTATTTATTTCCGGTTTACATTAATGAGTTTAATATAACAACTATTTCGCCAAACTGCACAGCAGTTTGTTGGCGAATATAATGCACTCACTTAAGAATTACATCTAAGTATATAATACACTCACAGTTTTAATTAAATAACTGATAGATGCATGTAACAACCGCTTACAAAAATTTATATGAATTGTATACTTTACATACCATAATTTAAATTTCGAGGTTATCCACTAAATATTTATTTAATTTTCTTTTAAAAGCTTGTTTACTTACACAGTCCTCCTCTGGGATATTATTAAAAGTTCTAGGTATATTATATTTGCGTGTTCTTTCACCGTTATAATTACAAGCATGTGATGCCAGGGCCTACTGGGTGGGCCGCAGGACACTGCTGTCCAGGAATAGAAGCAACGAAATCCCGTGCCTAGAAGGGTCTCTTCACATTCGAACGTGCACTCCGTCAACTTTAACCTAAAAAGTCGAAAGGATCGGACGGTATTCCATCCTATATTTTTAGGGATTGTGCTGGGGTTCTAGACAAACCATTACTTCACATCTACAATCTCTGTTTGTGTAAACCTGAATTTCCAGAATTTTGGAGAGTAACTCGAGTCAATCCAGTGCCGAAAGGAAGTTCTGGAACCTCGGTGGACGGATACAGACCGGTGGCTGTGCTGTTGGAGTCTCCAATACACTACAGCGTTTATTCACAGGCGAGAGCCCAACTCTCTGAGGTTTAATACGGATTCCTACCTTTCAGAAGTACTACAAGTAACCTTCTAACTTACATAAATGATATTCTGCCGATAGTGGACAGTGGGGGACTGGGATTGACGCCGCCTATTTTGATTTCAAAAAGGCCTTTGATTTGGTCAATAATGATGTACTGCTTAAAAAACTGGCAGGCGTTGGTTTTACTCCGCATTTAGTACTCGTATCATTTTTTGCAAGTTACATGCGGGTTCGCCAGGAATACGTAGAATATCAGGGACATACATCAAAGCCGTATTACACTAGGTCAGGTATAAATCAGGGAAGTAACCTCGGGCCTCTTGAGTTTATTATAATGATAAATGACCTTCCCAAGGTGGTTAAGAATGCAAAATGTCTACTATTCACTGACGATCTCAAGCTGTATCTCACTGTAAAAGACGAGGAGGACTGTAAGTGGCTACAAGATGACATTAACAGAGTGGCTGCTTGGAGCCAGGACAATCACTTACAGTTCAATACCTCAAAATGTGTTACAATAACTTTTCTCGGGCACACACACCAGTCCAGCATTACTACAAAATTGACAAGACACCAATATCTAGGATAAATGAAGTTAGAGATTTGGGCGTCCAAATCAATACTAATTTGACATTTCGGGATCACATCGTCAAATGCTGTAAAAATGCTTTTAGGAATTTAGGTTTTGTGTTAAGAAAAGCTTACGAATTCACAAATATCAAAGCTGTTATAACTTTATATAATACACTGGTCAGATGTCAACTCAGTCAGTCATATGGGGTCCCCATGAAGTCGAATACATTCGACTACATACATGTTAGAGCGGGTGCAAAATAAATTTATCAGATATTTATATTTAAAGCTATATATGGGGTGTACCCATTCTACCCACTAATGTATCCAACATTATTTATTTTAGGCATGGTTGGATATAATGAGCTCAAGGTTAGGAGGGAACATTCGCTGGTCTTATACATTTTTAAAGTAATCAGAGGGCGGATACATGACATGGATATGTTAGGTAGATTACAATTTTCTGTTCCTGACAAGTACGTGGGGCGGCATCGGCGGCCCAGCCTTCTGCTGGCACCGCGCGCTGGAACTAAACTACTGAGCGAAGCACCACTGACGCACGCACTCCTCACTCTTAATAGGATAAATGTAGAAATTGACATCTTTGTTTATTCTATCAGTGAATTCACAAAGGTAGCATTATGGACCATTTGTTACAAAACGACAAATTAATAACATGGGCAACATGTGTTTAATTAGGAGGAAAATTTTAATTCTTTGATGACTTAATGATGTTTAATAATATAATTTTATTGAATTGTAATAATGAAAATCTATTTAGAATGTAAACTAAGAACATAATAATAATACTGTATTGACGATTGTTACGCTATCGCATTGGGTAGGACAAGCCTGTAAGGATAGCTGTGAATATTGACGAATAAATAAGTAAATAAAATTCCTCTTCAAGGATCCAATATCGTACATATGTGGAGCCGGAAACACAGCGCCGGCATCGTACATACAGTCGGTAAAAATTACTTAGCGCAGCGACTTCTCTGCGGAGCTCCAACGGCTCAAGAGGTGCTCCCAGCTTAGGGTCGTCAATAATTCGGACCGTTCGCCTTTGCAATGTATCAAGGGCATCCATTAGATTCGTCATTTAGGCCCAGAGATGTGAACAGTATTCCACACACGGTCGGATTTGTGCTTTGTAAAGTAACAGCCGTTGTACGGATATGAAATACTGCCCTGTTCAGCATTAAAAGTTTACGAGAGTATGACATTTTGGATGTAATCTCTATGATTCAGGTCTGAATGCAGATTCCGAGAATCGATAAATGGTCGTCGACCATTCAGGACGTCATTCAATTTTTAAGATAATTTTTCAAAAATTTAATTGATCAGCCTACATACAGATCACCGTTTCCCGCAGTTCTCGAACGTCATTATTCCTGATCCGGGCATGACCCCCATATCGCACATGTGCCGTGATGTTATCAGCGCAACAGTGGATGTTGCCAATTTGCAAAAGGTCATTAATATGTAGAAGAAAAGGAGTAGATGACAGCACGGATCCTTGGGGAACGCCAGCGTTCACATGCATGAGGTGCAACTATCAACCATAACTTGAATACTACGCTCATGCAGCATGCAGGAAGCCAGCAATTCATGCACAGAGCCGGTCGGGAAGCCCATAGGCCTTCAGGTTAGAGAGTAGCACATTGTGCCAGACTTAGAGATATCCAAGCTTACATCCACGGTTTCTTCATAACGGTCGACAGTCTTCTCCTACAGGTGAGTTACATACGCCAGAATACCACCAGTGGAGCGTTTTGGACGGAAGCCATACTGTCGATCACTAAAAATGTGATGATTTTCCAGATAATGGGGTAACCGGGTACCGTTGTTGTTCAAATTGGTCGTGTTTTATCAGAAGATGATGTCAGAAGCCCCAGGAACCGGCGAGCGTTCATGAAGCTATGAATGTCACAGAAGCGAGTAAAGTATGCAAAGACCGCGTCTTATGGCGCTCGGTTCTCTCTGCCTACCCCGCAAGGGACTTGGGGTGAAGATATACATACATACAAGGATCCGTTCGAGAACCTTGCAAAGCATCGAGGTTACGGCTATAGGACGATAATTGTTAGGGTCCGAACGATCTCCCTTTTTAGGGACCGGCTGCACATTGGCCACTCTCCAAGAGTCCGGCACAAGGTCAGTAGAGTAAGACAGTCTAAAAAGGCGCCTCATCATTGAAGTCTAAGGACCAGAGCGGAAATACCATCCGGCACACTAGACTTATGCACATCGAGTGACTGGAGTATTTTGCGAACATGACTTTGCCGCATTTCAACAATAGGTATAGAACATCCGCAAGGTTCCAGTCCAAGTGGCTGAGCACTACAGTCAGTCAATTTGCAAGGCACAAGCGAACACATTGGCCAGCAGATTGGTCAGCCTTCTCCTACGGCGAGTTGGCGCGCATACCCATCTGGTTTTTTTAGTGGTGGCAGTGATGAGCGGCAAAAGTTGGACTCCATAAATTTGACCAATTGATAGTTTATCCGTGATATTTTCAGAAGTTCCTTATCCGTGTTTTCCACATTGCTTCCGTTTCTTTGAACGCCTTTTGCAGGACCTGGCCGAGATCATGTAGGCTGACTTTAGAGATATCTCGTTTCGATCTCCAGCTGCACGGGCCCTTATCCAGGCTCTATACACTGCAGTCCTGGTTGAACAAAGTCCTGCTCCTACCACCGCTGGCAACCACTGAAGAAGGAATGTAGTATTCCACCAGTAAGCCCTTAACGAGTTGGTGTGTCAGCAGCAGAGGTGGCATCGCACGAGTGATACTTAATGTACCGCAAGCGACCATAGGGTACGATGACCGCTTTACATCAGTTAGGCCATGTGCTTGTATGCCTCCTGACGTGGTATAAAAAAAATGTAACGTTTGAACAGGTAGGAAAGAAAAACTTTTTTAAACCACATTTGCCTCCGGTAGTAATATAGCATCACATGAAGGCATTAGTAAGTTAAAGTAAGGCATTTACTAAGTGTCATAAACATGCTCCAATTGCTCCCTTATCGAGCAAATGAAATGCACTGCCATCTAACTTACATCTACAATATAAAGATTTAGCAGTAAGATAAAGTAACTTTACTAGCTGTTTTAAATACTATTTGTAATTATCACTTGCTTAACGGCGGAGGAAAACTAGTGAGGACTCCCCCCTTGACAAAAAGTAAAGACTCGTCAATTTGCGTGCGCCAAGGAAAATCTGCGTGCGCCAAGTTTACTTGTCGCATTTAAATGGAGTGTGGTTTACTCAAAACTCATGTTGTAATATTAAAATGGGCAAATAGCGACTTATAACCCGTAACAACGGGCGCAAAGATATTACTTATCCCGCATGAGTAATAAAATACGATATTATAGTGTCTTTTATAAATTATTGTTAAGAAAAATCCGTTAAGAAAAAGACGGTAAAATAATGGGGTGCGGCGGTGTCGAGGACCTGGCCGTGAGTTTTACGTGAATACGTTATTGGGGAAACGGAAGTAATGACTTACTTCCGTTTCCCCAGAAACGTATTCACGTATTACTAAATATATTCACTAAAAGAAAATTATAATGTTTGAGTGTGGTGGCATTGCGCGAGTGATAGTTAATGTATTAGAAGCGTTGATAGGTCGAGCGCCGTATGCATGTGTGCCTATACGGCATTATATAAAAAAAATATTGACAGTTTGTGCCGTGCCTTATGGGATATGCAATTTGAGATGAGTTACTGTAGTCGTAATCCATTTAGTCCATTTTTTTTAATTGAGAATTATGAATGAATTAGAGTAATTGGACTGGAATAGAGACTTTCAATCATTTTTGTCCCGTAGACCCTTTGCTCATACTATTTCTGCTCTACGGAGACCCTCTGCCTAACTAATGTTTGAATCTGATGGACTCTTTAATTCTTCCAATCGACCCCATGGGGTCGATATAGACCACGATATAGTCTAGTTACGGCTGAGTTAAGTTAGACGACTAAACTTATATTTTTTTAAATCCGTGGCAAGCATATAAGTATGCGGCCCACCTGATATAAAGTGGCCACAATGAACGCTTGCAATTGCTAAGAGTGGCGTGTTGCCACTCCTGCTACTAACAAAGCAACTCCTTGGGTCCTTACTATTAATCCCACTCATTCGTCACACCTTAATCCCACAGAGAGTTATTAATTGGATGTGGTTTTCTGTGAGGTGGAGGTACTTCCTTAGTTGGGTTACTTTAATACGCCCCATCTCTCTTAAATTCCACAGAGTTTCATTAATATATACATATTTTTATACAACGTTGGGAGTCATACAAGTATACGGCCCACCTGGTTACCATAGCCTATGAACGCTTGTAAGACATTAAGTATCACTCGCGTGATGCCACCTCCGCTGCTAACATGCAACAACACAGCAACTCCTGAGGAGATTACGGGCGACCTCACCCACACGTAAAAACACAACAACCTTCTGGAAGGCACTATTTGTCCGCAGTTTTCTGTGAGGTGGAGATACTTCCCAAGACGGGTTGCTTTCATGCGCCCTACCTCATTAAAAAGGCCCAGACTAAAACAAACATACATGTTTATGCACACAAATGTTTGTCCTGTGTGGGAATCGAACCCATAACGTTGGTGTCAAAGTCTCGCCATTCATCACTGCGCCACCGAGCTCGTCAACAATCGAGTATGCCGACTATCTCTGCTGGCTCATGATTACATACTGTGGTGAGATTACTAGATCTCAGTTGAACCGAGCTGGTACCGGTTACTGTAACCCACTCCACTGACCACTCAGTTAACTACTGCTTAGTGAGTTCAACGGGATTCACACGGTGGAATGTTAACTATTTGCCGCGTTTAGATTTCCGTTGCTCCAATTAATCTAAAAATGTAAAATCGGAACCTTCTAATATTATTCCCGTGTCTGCCTGTCACAGGCACATTATATAAGAAAGTATTAGACATACAAACGTGATTTTTTATAACACTAAGCTCAGATATAAATGGCCTGTCTGATGGTAAGTAGTTACCGTAGCCTATGGGCATTTGCAACACCAGCGTCACTCGAGCATTTTATACTTAAAATTAAATATATGAAGTAGATTGAGTAAATAAAGTGAGGTAGGGTGCATCAAAGCAGCCCGTCTGGGAAAGTACCTCCACTTCACGGAGAACCGCAGCCAAATAACAACTCCCTAGGGGGTTGTTGTGTTCCTGTGCGTGAGCGAGGTCACCAGTAAGCTCCCAAGGAGTTGCTGTGTAAGCAGCAGAGGAGGCATCGTGCGAGTGATACTTATTATATTACTAGCATTAATAGGCTACGGTAACTGCTTTACATCATGTAGGCCGTATGCTTGTATGCCTCCCGACGTTGTATAAAAAAAATGACTCCTAGAATCCTTCTTCCCAGTGTTATCGCGTTTCCTAACCCATTAGGATTGGCGGGGTCCGCTACATAAGCCTAAGGATTTAAAGAAGATACTAACTTTGTTAGCATGGAGCGATTTTTTTTTATACAACATCGGGAGGCATACAGCTACAGCTAGTGATAATTACAAGTATGTGTAAATCCGAAAAGATGAATTTCGTGGTACATGGGATTTGTGGGATTTGAATCGTGAACCAATTAGACAATAGGCAGGTTCTTTGTCCACCGGGCTATCACTGCACGACTAAATACAATTTATGGAAGTATAATAAGGTATGTAGGGTTACCTACCCAGAAACCGTTGTTAAATAACAACTCCATGGAGGTTTGTTCTTGTATCAGGAGAGAATATTTTGGTATTGCAAATAATTCATAACTACTTAACATAAGGCGAGCCTTGTATACCATTCGAAGTTGTATAAATCATGAAGGTAGCATGAAGCACGTAACCTATGGAGAACCAATGAGACCGATATTACGTAGTAACTCAATTCATCGCTACGTGTAGCGGGCGTAAAGTAGAACGCATAGCTCTTCTGGTTAGTTCACGAATCAACATGGCGACACTTTATCGGTTTGATTCAAACACGTCAAAGGTGTTTTCAATCAAGAACGAAAGTTAGAGGTTTGAAGGCGATTAGATACCGCCCTAGTTCTAACCGTAAATATGTCATCTAGCGATCCGCCGACGTTACTACAATGGCTCGGCGGGCAGCTTCCGGGAAACCAAAGATTTTGGACTCCGGGGGGAGTATGGTTGCAAAGCTGAAACTTAAAGGAATTGACGGAAGGGCACCACCAGGAGTGGAGCCTGCGGCTTAATAAAATTCTCTTATTGGTCAGTAAGCTCGAATCGCTGAGACATTTCGGCGCTAAAACACAACGTTTTCGTGAGCGCGGGGTGTCTTCATGCGCAATCAAGTGGTTTATTGATTTGTGTATGCAAACAAAGCAGCGAACTACTGCTAGTGTTTCTTTAAATACAGACATCAACTCTATTGAATTTTAATTCGCTTCTCTCAATTTACAAATATTGGAAGGTCAAATTTACATGCAACTTGATCTAACTTGCTTTGTGTGCTTCCGCCACCAATTAGTTCATGCGGCCTAGCGCCGACCGGCACCCACCCACTACCGTTAGAAGATGTAACATGCCGACGCTGCCATGGCTGCTTCGGTAGTCTCTGCCTCGGCTGCTGCGGTCGTAGTACTCACAAATATTGGAAGCACAGCTAAGTAGACTCCAAGTACACTTTGACCTTTGTACTATTCTTATGACTCACGTAATAAGAGTTATAATTGCACCTCGAGTGTCAAGCATGATCAGTTCTTAGCTATACTAGAAAGGGTCACGACTTTTTAAGAATGGTCTCCGTCAATAGTGTATTATCAATCTTACGCCACATTACGCGGTATCTAATGGCATTCGCCACGGAGTACGTAACAAAAGGAGTGCTAATGTATAGCAAAAGATTATTTTTAAGGGTTCGTTATGAGATTATAACTTAACTAATAAAATTTCATACATATAAAGTGCTCATATTATAACCCTGTGAGTTTTGAGTTCACTGATTTTGAAAAATTATTTATCTATATGGTTTTCATCTTCTTCATAGGGTAATCCAGTTTCGTAATCTGTTAGGATTGGCGGGTCCGCTACCTAATTTGGCGAAGATACTGTTTTCCAAATGGAGACTCAGCCGCCAGACCTCTACGAGTCAGAGGGCAACTCAGATCTGTTTTAGGTTAGGTCACACGTATTTCGTAATATAATTTCACGGGCGTGCAGGTTTCCTCACGATGTTTTCGTTCACCGCCGAGCAAGTGATAATTACACATATGTACATAAGCCCGACAACACGAACTAAGGTACATAAGCCAAAATTTAGTATACATTAATCGGAAGAATTGAAAAGAGAGTCGAGTTCTCTATATATAAACATTTACATTACATTACATTGATATACAAAATAAGTTTAGACACCTACAATTGGTTCCCAGTATCTAAACTCACTTTTTTTATTACAAAGGTGGAAATCAAGCATACGGCCTACCTGATGGTAAACAGTTACCGTAGCCTATGGACATTTACAACACCAGGGGGGTCACTCATGCGTTGCCGACCCTTTAACAATTTCTTGAAGAACGCATTTCACGCATTTCTTGAAGAATTCTATGCTGTAGTCCCTTGGAAAATCATCGGCTGGGAGCTCATTCCACAGTTTGAGAGTTCTCAGAAGAAAATTTCTCTGGAACAGCACAATACGCGACTATGGCGGTTCCAGCGTGTGGGGGTGAACTCCTCGTCGTCGGCGATCGGTGTGGTTATAAAAAGTAGCTGTCGGCATGATATCGAACAATTCTTCAGAACACAACCCGTTGTACAATCGGTAGAATACACAAAGGGAGGCAAATTCTCTCCATAAACTTAGGGGTTCAATACCGTGTGTAAGCTTAGGATTGTCGACAATTCTCACAGCTCGTCTCTGAATCGAATCACATGGTCCATATCTAGGTGCTCGCATCCAAAGGTGACTGCAGTACTCCAAATGCGGTCTGACTTGAGATTTAATAGGCAACTAAATCTTGTTACGGCAAAATATAACGCTGCATGCTGGCTACCCTTTTAATTTATTAATCCGAACCATGGCTCACTCGTTTAATATGCTTGTTCGTTATCCACTAGTCTGTTACTGCTCCATCGGCCAATCTAGTTTTCGTGACTATGTAAAAATGATTTAGCACTCCAATTGTGATTTATTCCATATGGTCTCGCAACAGCTGTTGCAACGATGCAAGGTTGCATTGACGAAACTAGCGAATGCACTGTCTGTTCACATAGGAATGCCGAGACTAAATGTTTGTTTTGAGCGACTATAAGAAGGTATATAATGGGTCTTAGTAGATATATACTTCAGTCTTAATGAGCACCAGGTAGGTTTGACGAGGTCATAGTCTATGTATGTGCATATTTGAGTGCAACATAGGGTATCGCACTGATAACCCTTCAGGTAACAGCATACCGGCGCGATTCGTTTCATGTTATAAATAGGTTGCGATAGTATATCTGTCTTATTTTTATTTCATAACTATGTCTATACATCTATACAGATAAATAAAATTGGAGTGTCTGTTTGTAATATTAAAATAACCGCTTTTTACTAAATGCATATGGATGTATACACGGTACATATACCAAAATGGATATTTTTACAATTTTTGTCTGTCTGTCTGTCTGTTGACGCCACCATTCTCAATAGATTATGAAACGTGATAACGTTAGGAAGAAGTAGCAGGAATATACTCCTGTGACAGACAAAGTCGCAATGTAAAAGTCCCTTTTTTACCACTTTCATACGAAAATATAAAAAATCACGCTGATATTTTTTGATTTAGGTAATACAGAATTCAAAGCACCCTAGCCCTTGCGGAATCAATAGAAGATCCGAAGATCACCTTCATCCGTGACATTAATAAATAAATCAGTTCAATGGCAATGTTCAGATAAATAAAGTCATTTATCAAATTTCAAAATTACGCGAACTGAGGTTCAGATTTCATTTATTTGGCATAGAATTTCATCTTCATTTTTTTTTTGATCAAAGAACTCATAATTAATGAACACATTTATGATTTTTTACACGGTGTCCATCAAATCGCGACAAAAAGAGTTTCATTATTTTCTTACATTTTTAGGTTATGTCTCTTCAGAGTGCTATTTGACATACTCGTAATATTAACATTTAATTTCGAACAGTTTAACGAACAAAAGAGTGAGATAGGTAGCTGCTATGTAATAATAAGTTATTAGTGCTTATCGAACATGTGTAAAAGTGCCTTTGTTAGGTTTGAAGTGTGATCACGAAAAGTCGAGCGAGCGAAGCGCGCGCGACTCGATTTGCCCTTGGGTCACTTTGACCACAAATAGTTCTGACTTTTGAGTATATAACGTCATTTTTTAATTGTTTTTTTCTCGCAAACTACATTTTTCTTTTAGAGAGGAGAATGGGAGGATTCCAACCTTCATCCCTACCTTCTCATGTCCCCCCATCCCTTAATTTAATGACAAATAATGGAAATCCCAAACAGAGCTACAATTTAGAGTGGATGAAATTAGGTTCCTAAATAGCCAGATACGTGCATTACATAATATGTAGTTACATACACTATAGAATATATACTACTACCAATACAGGTCGACCGATCAAAGCGCATTGAAAATATGCAATTTTCTGTTCAGAAAAACAATCTAGTCGAATACAATAATACAGTCAAATTAAGCTTTCTAAATTCATTTACATGTACCAATATTACAATATACCTTCCCACTACGAAACGATTGCAAAAACGGCATTTGCTACGATGTTTCGATTTCGTTGACGAGCGATTCAAACGAATAATCGATTCTTACGATATCGATTTTGAAATATCGACACCGGAAAGCTGAATTCAAGGACATCTCTAATGGTTTTTTTACGTAATAACGACAGCAATCTAAGAGAATATTGCAGATTGGATATTAAGAAACTTTTGTTTTATATAAATATTTATTTTGAGATTTATTGTAATTATAATAGATACTGTTAAATCATTGGGAAAGAAAGCGTCGGAAGAAGTTTTGTAATTAGTAGTTTTATTTCAGATTATGGCAACATTTCAATGCAACGGTTTTTTTTCTTCCGCCAACTCAGAAAGGTATTTTATTTGCAATGCTGACAAAAAAGCAGGATTATATTTGTGAAACATACGTATGTAAATCCGATCGCTGTGCTTTGAGATTGACAGATTTTGATGTGTAACATATTGTTGGATACATCTTGGCTTTTGTTGTCTTCATCGCAGATGGCAGGAGTGTCAGAGATTATACGAATCCGCATAAAACGAATTACGACGGTTTTTTTTTGTTTTGTGAACCGATTCTGTAAATGTATTATATGTCTATCTATCTATCTATAACTTCACGCCAAATCAATTGCGGGGTAGGCAGAGAGAACCGACTGCCACATGACATGATCCTTACACACCTCACTCGCTTCTTTAACATTAATTGCTCTTCTCATGTACGCTCGCCGGTTTCTATGTCTCCTGACATCACCTTCTGATAGAACACGATCAATTTGGTCATGGTAGGTAAGTCTTGGCCTTTCTCGGCTCCTACATTCTTCTATTTTTGCGTTGTATATCTGTTTCGTATTTCTTTCTTGTTGTATTCTTTTCACATGTCCGAACCAACGGAGCATGCCACTTCTTATAATATGTATTAAGTAAGTAATTAATAATGACGTTATTAATAACAATAAAAATAAAGTAATGGAAAACCAGCTTATTGACAGGTCCTGATTTCAATCCAATTTTTTTTATTTTTGGACAAGAAGATTGGCAAACAAGTCACCGCAGCCTATTGACGCTCGCAACACCACGGGGATATTACTCGTGCGCTGCCAATCTTATGTCCTAAGGCTGTTTCGTCCACAGTACCCAATAATTACGCTGCCATATCTCACCCTTCAAACCGGACAAAAGCAAAAAAACAAAAAATATTTTCGAATCTTAATGGATTAGAAAACCGTATAACGCTAGAAAGAAGGAAAAAAAAGAACGCTTAGCTCAGACGAATGAGAGATCTTGTTTGTCATACAGCGTAAAAATGGCGGTTTTTCATTCGTAAGATATCTTTATCATGACGCCTAATAAAGTGTCACTTTAGTAAACCCTTTTTATTAGGCATGTTGCAACGCACGCTGTACCTCGCGCCCTGCAATGTTGCAACGCCCGCGACACTGTCGAAACACGTATGATTTTATGCATATACCTCTACATGTAACATTTTTGAAGTAAAAACATTTTTAGGCATGTTGGGCACCATTAGAATGGGGAAAAGGTACTGAAATCGCAGGACCGTCACGGTTGAGAGCTCGATGGCGCCATTGCGCGTGTCATTCTAACCGAACACACATGTTAAGCAACGTCGACCGCAGTCTGTCCATGGATGAGTTTATCTAGCTCGAGTTTCTCCGTGATTCGGAGGGGACATTAAGCCGTCGGTCCCGGCTGTTGTCGATAGATGACAGTCGTTAAGCTAAGTTAGTGATGTGGATATTATATATTTTTTTTGTTTTTTTGACGTCAGAATTTATACATTTGCCTTTGGTTGAAGGGGGATCCGTATCCCTGCAGTGGGATGAGTAAGGGTTGATGTGGATATTATATATTTTTTTTGTTTTTTTGTGTACGTCAGAATTTATACATTTGTTGTTTTTATGTTTATGCATGAGTAATTGTCTATTGTCGGGAATCCGACGTCACTAAAGGCCTGACGAAAAATAGCGTTGGAGTACACGGTCACCCGAGTACTCCGACATCATGCTGAGAAGGCACCTTGTTGGCAGCTATTGTAATACACAATTTTTTTATAAGTACACACATCAAAAGTGTCTAGGGATCAACATATATATTTGCAATAACTTTTCTCCTGATTGATATTAATTAAAATTTTCTTTAAGGATTCATCAAATAAAGTGTTTTCGTTTGTCTACAGTAACGATAAACCAAGTCACCTTTGCATTAATAAAGAAATTTGTCATTTTCATAATAAAGGGATTTTTGACATTTGAACCACTAACATTAAAGTTCGAAAAAAAGACTGAAATAACAGTTTTCTTTAAAATTTTATTGGGTAACTTAAACAATTAATAATCCGTGTTTCTACCGCGAACACTAACGATGATAGAAACTGGTTCCCGGCAACGTACTGTGGCTTTAGCTCTGAATACAAGTCAGAGTGTTATCAGTCGACTTTGGACACGTTACCGAAGCACTGGTACCGTGGCTGAGCGCCATGGAGGACGGTATCGCTGCACCACACGGAGACAAGACCGATACATTCAAATCACAACTCGAAGAGCTCCAACAATAACCGCCATGATGTTAGCCGTGACGCTTCATCACTCTTCAGGGAACTTAATTAGCGACCAAACAGTCAGAAACCGCTTGCATGAAGTGAACCTTCATTCCCGAAGACCGCTAAGGGTACCACCTATAGCAATGCACAATCGTAGGATTCGATATCAATGGGCTCTTGAACACAGAAATTGGGCAGAAGAACAATGGCGTTTCGTGTGCTTTTCTGATGAGTCTCGTTTTGGTATGAGACCGGTACCAGTACCAGTGCTTCGGTAACGTGTCCAAAGTCGACTGATAACACTCTGACTTGTATTCAGAGCTAAAGCCACAGTACGTTGCCGGGAACCAGTTTCTATCATCGTTAGTGTTCGCGGTAGAAACACGGATTATTAATTGTTTAAGTTACCCAATAAAATTTTAAAGAAAACTGTTATTTCAGTCTTTTTTTCGAACTTTAATGTTAGTGGTTCAAATGTCAAAAATCCCTTTATTATGAAAATGGCAAATTTCTTTATTAATGCAAAGGTGACTTGGTTTATCGTTACTGTAGACAAACGAAAACACTTTATTTGATGAATCCTTAAAGAAAATTTTAATTAATATCAATCAGGAGAAAAGTTATTGCAAAAATATATGTTGATCCCTAGACACTTTTGATGTGTGTATTTTCACCCATTTTTCTATGTGCACTATCTTTTTTTTTATTATGTGTATTGTATTAGTGGTTTCTGCCAATAAATAATTCTTTCTTTCTGATGTGGATATGTATAGATGTATATATATATATATATACGTTTCACCATCAGATTTATAAATAGATACATTCATATAAATATATTAAAAGAACGAAAGAATTTTATGAATAATTTGTTTGTATGACTTTATTACAGTTTTTTTGGATTGAGGAAAAAAGTACTGGTCTAAGTCTAAGGAGTTGCTGTGTTAGCAGCCGAGGGGGCATCGCGCGAACGATTATATAATAAAACCTGGCGGTTTTGTTTGAACATAGACTGAGTTTTGTTTCTTTGAATTACCAAAATTGATGTAATGCGTATGTATATCTTATATCTTATCGCCTGGTTCCTTGAGGGTAGGCAGAGAAAACGGAGCGCCATAAGACGCGATCCTTACACTCAGTCCTGGCTTCGAGTAAAGCTCTTTTTATGCATGCAAGCCGGTTTCTTGGACTCTTCCCTAGGCTTTTTGATGTAATATGTTAATAAACCAAGATAATGGTATTTGAAAGAGAGACAACCAGAACGAGCACTAGGATTACAGTTCATGATGTAGTGTTGGAGCAAGTGGATGTGATTGTATATCTTGGAAGCGCTTTTAGCAGCGACGGAAGGTACACCGCTGATGTGGAGAGACGAGTGAGTACAGGGAACAGCGTGAATAGAGCGTTGGGTAAACTTCTAGGCAGCCAAAATCTAAGCCAAAAGGCACAGCTCGCTGTACACAACGCAGTGCGAATCCCAACGTTAATTTATGGAAGTGAAAGCTGTGTATGGCAGAGAGAGCATGAAAGTAGAATAATGCGGTCGAGATGAGAGCATTGCGCAAAATTTGTGGCGTAACGCTTGCTGACCGCGTACGTAATGATAACGTAAGAAAGAGAGTTGTTCTGAAAGAAAGTGTCGGTGTTAAGATAAAAAAAGGCATGATTGCATGTAGAAAGACTGCAGGATAATAGAATGACGAAACAGATATACAATGCAATGTGTGTTTGGATGTGTGGAAGTTAAAGGATGTAGAAGCCGAGGAAGACCAAGACTAACCTACCATGACCAAATTGGTCGTATTTTATCAGAAGGTGATGTCAATAGTCCTAGAAACCGGCGGGTGTGCATGAAAAGAGTTATGAATGTTAAATAAGTGTGTGTTTGCAAGTGAAGTGGGTAACGATCTCGTCTTATGGCGCTCGATAGATGTTAATAATAATGAATGGTACTGCGACTGTAGTTGGGGCAAACACGATCAGAGTAGATGGCAGCGATGACGTCAATTGCCAGCGTGAGTTCGTAAGAATTGTATGTCTATCGAGAAAGTTGTAGACGATGAAATCGTTTTTTTTAAAGAACTAAGACGTGAGGAACCATGAGCTGAAGAAGATAACTGGTAAGTGCGACATTCAGAATCGAAACAAAAGACTGCCGCGTCTTCTCCTAATCTGGTGAGCTCCTGGTGGCGTAAGCACACAAGTGGTATATAATAAACTAGCTGCAGAAGGCGATTTCTTCCGCGCGTATCCCGATATCCCGCGAGAAACGCTATTTCTTGCTTACATTCCTGTTTCTCGAATTTTAGGGGCGTATCGTAATATTGAATAGTCTATAAACTTCTTCAAGAATTGGGCTATCGAATGCAAAATGAATTATTCAAACCAGTCTGATAGTTTCAGAGATAAGCGCATTCAAACATACAAACTCTTCCGCTTTATATACTAAATATATAAATAAATAAATATTGTCAGACAAATTTTCGTAAATACATGCTTATTATACACAGAAAATACCCAGACCAAGACAGACATGTCATTCGTCATCATACACACAAATTTTTGTCCAGTGTGGGAATCGAACCCAGGAGCGTTGGTGTCAAAGTAGCGTAACAGCGCGTTTCACCACTGCGCCGCCGAACTCGTCATTGATTAATATTAATATCGTCAATTATTATATTATTAATATTAGTACAGATTACATGTAAATTTGAGTTTTGCAAATAACACTTGCATCTGATATTTGCTTTTACATTGTAATAATTAGGTTGCGATTGGCAATGCCTGTAAAACACGCTTAAAATACTTAAAACGTAAAATTAAACTTCATAATTTACATTTATTATACACAACGTTGGAAGGCATACAAGGATACGGCCCACCTGATGTAAAGCGATTACTATGAACACTTGTAATACATTAAGTAACACTCGCGCGATGCATTCTCTTCTGCTAACACAGTAACTCCTTATTAGCTTACTGATGACCTCACTCACACGCAGGAACACGACAACCCCCCTAGGGGGTTGATATTTGGCTGCGGTTTTCTGTGAGGTGGTACTTCCCCAGACGGGGTGCTTTGATGCGATCCAGATCAAAATAAACAGACATGTTCATGCAAACAAAAGTTTGTCTTGTATGGGAATCGAACCCACGAGCATTCGTGATAAAGTCGCGTCGTTCACGACTGCGCCACCGAGCTCGTCAATACATAAATAAATAATTACATATATCGATAAGAGTCCCTTAATGTGCAAATTAATGATAGAACAGTGTTTGAGTCGCCCACAAACATTTCTTGCACCGTGCAACTGCAGGTCAACCAACTCTGTTGTGTCGAAACCGCGGCGGAAGGTCTACAGTCCATACTCTTGACTATAGTGCAACTTTCAATATATAACGGGTAAGTTCAAGTATCAAGAAATTATGCTATGAGCCCAATCGAACAAACATAGCTTCGATAAAACAAAAAAGTATGTTAAAACTTAAAAAAACATGTGTAAAGGAAAGAAAAGATTCGCATTGTGTCCTTAAGCTATGACAATTACGTACGTTTTTATTTTTATTTTTGTACAACTAGATTGGCAAACAAGCATGTGGCCCGCATTACATGGTAAGCGATCACAGCATATTGGCGCTCGCAATACCATGGGCGCTGCCAATCTTGGGACCTTAGGTTGTTTCGTCACAGTACTCAGTAATTTCTCTGCCACATCTCACCCTTCAAACCGGAACACAGCAATATAATTATAGCTGCTTGGCAGTAGAAATAGGTGAGACAGAGGTACCTACCACGTAAACGACTTTTGTACAAAGTCTCCGTCTGGTAAATGTATATGGAAGAGGTTCGCCGGTTACTAGAGCTCCTATTAAGTAACATCATTACAAGATTTTTTTAAGAGAGGTAGAGCGCATCAAAATCATCGGTCTTGGGGTAGTACCTACACCTCACAGAAAACCGCAACTTCCTAGAGGGTTGTTGTGTTCCTGCGTGTGTGTATGAGGTCACCAGTAAGCTCCTATGAAGTTGCTGTGTCAGCAGCAGAGAAGGCATCGCGCGACTGATAATTAATATATTACAGGCATTAACAGGCTACGTTAACTGCTTTACATCAGGTGGGCCGTATGCTTGCATGACTTCCGACGTTGTATAAAAAAAAATAAGATAAAAGATAAACATTCTTTGTTTGCCATTGGGCCCTCGCCGGTACTTAGACACGTCTTACATTTTTTTTAAATATAATCTTATTGTATTTTGTTTAATTCTCTTATTTTGCTTTTTTCCTTTTTTTTAACTTTAATTCTCCTAGTATTTCGGAAATGATCATTAGCGAAGACGAAATGCCGAAAGTAACTTGCCAATATATGTCTGATGAGCTCACAGTTCATTGAATCAGTATTAAGATCTGTCTATTTACATCTTCATGACAGGTTCCTTGCAGGGTAGATTTTGAGTATTGGAGTCTTTAGTAAGTCTGAGGAGAGATTTATTGTTTTGTACGCTCTGTCTATTGTTCAGTGTGCTGTGTGCAAAAAAAAATATTTTATGTGAGGACCTTATTCAACAATCACACCTGTCGCCATTGCCAACCACCTCATTCGTGTGTACGAAACTGCGCAGGGAGTGGAAGAAATTTCTTCTTTGAACTCCCAGTTTCTGGTATGAACTCTCTGCGGAGTTAATTACCTTTAGACTTCAGCATGGGGTTCTTCAATCAAGAGTTCTAAAACCTTCACTCCCTCTCAAGATTACACTAATTTACTACGGTACTGTTATTTAGTTTGTCTGGATTCTTGTTATGTACGTACAAGGAGGGAAGAATGTGTGAAAAAGATATGTGTAAAAACGGTTGAAACATACCGAATGGAAGAATAGAACATATGCGTCTCCATCATCTTAACCTTCCCCTTAATAAGGTAAAGAAGATGATAAAGATAGTCAAGTCGTACTTTCTCTATTGCCTCAAGAACTTTAGCAACCTCTCTCTCTCAAGAACATATCATCTAACTTGAAGACATAATACGTACAACAGCATTCTGATATCAAAATTTCCCTTGCTCGGCATATTTCTAACAAGGGAGAGGAATTGCATTGAAGTCTCCATTTATCTTTTTTCATTCTAACTCTCGAACAAAAAGTTTTTTTTTTACAATTGCCAAAATACGATGAAAATCTGTTCATATGGTGTTGCAATGCAGCTATAAAAGTATCGAAAGGCAATCTACACTTTTTAATCATTCTGTTCATCACAGAATGATTAAAATATGTTGATTGCCTTGCAACAGGAGTGAAAAAGCTTCATTCATTGTGTTCGCAGTCTACTATCTTCTACTTCAGTCTACCACTTCGCATCAGACAGCGTCAATTAAAGTGGTATAAAAAGTAGTAGAAATGGTTCGTTACTAATTTCTAATTAAAAGCCGATTATTATTTATTTTATGTGGCAGCCCCAGGATCAGCTAACTCAACAGGTACTCAAATCCCAATTAATTTCAACGCGACGCATTATCGCGTGTATGATATAGAGAAAAAATAACACTCCGTCTCCTACGGTCGTATATATGATACCATTTATATGTATATTTAGCAAGAATGAAGTAACACTGCGTTCTATGTTGTCATATCAACGGAACTGGCATTTCGTCACCAGTTGAGTGTTGCTAGTTGCGAATATTCCGCTAATTTTCCACTTGTAATTACGTCAAGACATTTCGCAAATACTCCTTCGGTAATACACTAGTAATTTAATGGTCATTCAAATAATTTGTGTTCGGTAATTACCTTGAGATTTTGCGGGATCGATGAACTTTAAATTAATGAGGGATCTACAATATTGCTGTAATAATGCGTTTTTGATTGCATATTGGGTTGTGTCCTTAGGAATAGAAAGTATGAAATTTTGTAAACAATTGGATTTGCTAGAGCTTCTTGTTTCTTTCATTTGTATCTTCTGAATCAATCGACTGAGCATCTGATACACGTTATCAATCATCATTAAATGTTCTTGACGAGCTCGGTGGTACAGTGATTTACTTTGACACCAACGCTTGTGGGGTCCAATCCCACACAGGATAAACATTTGTGTGCATCAACATGTCTGTTTGTCTTGGTTTGGGTGTTTTTGAGAAAGGTAGGGCAGCCCGTCTGAATAAGTACCTCCACCTCAACAGAAAGTCCCTGGAGAATTGTTGCGTTCCTGCGAGTGCGTGAGGTTACAGTAAGCTCCTAAGGAGTGGCTGTCTTAGCAGCAGAGGTGGCATCGCGCGAGTGGCAATTCATGTATTACAAGCGTTGATAGACTACGGTAACCGCTTTACATCAGGTAGGCCGTATGCTTGTATGCTTCCGGACGTTGTATAAAAAAAAAATACGGGGTTGTTATTGTGGAGTAGATAATTGTTTTCCACATATTTTAACGCACAATCGGTTCCAGTTTTACCTGACTCGGCTAATCTTGTACTTCATTGCGTTATATTTTAATGTCATCTATAGATACACACTCTAATCTCGAAAAGGGTAGAGTATGTTCATGTTTTAATAGTATAAACTATCAAAAGATGCGCTCTGCTAAATTACAAACGACACTCTGGCAAATGAAAGGTAGAGGAGGGTGCGGAAATACCTCCACTTTACAGATAACTGCAGCCAAATAATAAATCCGAGGAGAGTGATATTTCTGGGCGTGAGTTAGCTCACCTTAACGAGTACCTCCTTTACAGATTACAACTAGAGTGGCGACTCGCCAACGTTGCTTCATGTATGGCAAATGATCATGCACTTTAACAACAGCAACATATCAAGCGGACGGGCAGTATAAAAGACGACAATTTTGCCTTAACACTGTAAGTTATATAATAATAACTAATATAATAACTCTTTTGCAATAAACCAGTACCAATAATCCCTCCAGACCTCATTACAATAGACTAATAATTTCCTACACATTCGCAATAGTCCCAGTACCTGCCGTGTCCTGCTCATAGATATATGGTTCTATCGATATTTTTAGGAGCCGGTCTCGGTGGGTGTACAACATAATATGAATCGTCTCAAAAGGGCCTCTACGAGTTGGATCCATATCCCCGCGCACGCCTATCAAATGACTAATAAATAATAATAATAAAGGCTGATATTGAGCCGTGTAACATGTTTTGTTTGTCATGTTATTAATATTTCTAAAAGAATGTGACAATTAGAAATATCATTCAAATGTTTCTTCATCTTTGCGGAAACATAAATCAAATAATAAGTAGTACACGTCTTCATCATCTGTATCTCATCCGTAATAAGGTAAAGATGTTGACAAAGCTATTCAAGCTGTACTTCCTCTACTGCCAGCGCAGCTGCCAACAACTTTGCCAACCATACGAAACCCTTCATATGCTTCTTAGCATTATCCCGTTTCTTAATTCATCAGAATTGGCGGGGCCCGCTAACTAAACCTAAGAATTTGACGAAGATATTAATTTTTACATGGAGCGACTGCCGTTAAACCTTTCTAAATATAATTTCTTGAACGAGCTGGTTTCCTTGCAATGTTTTCCTCCACTAACGAGGGAGTGATATGTATATAAATCCGAATACATGTATTTAGACGAATTTAGTTGTGTCGTATACTATTGTGGGGAAAAGCGGCTTACATAGAAACTATTTTTATATTACAAAAGAGAGCCATCCGCTCTATTTATAACATGGGCGCCAGGGAATCTCTTAGAGAACTATTTAAAGAAATAAATATCCTCACGGTTACCTTATATTTATGAGAACATAATGTATGCTCGTAAAAATATAGTCATTTTCAAAATTTTGTGAAAATCTTAGAAGCAGGAATAGATTGCGTATTCCGGTACATCAACTTGCTAAGACTAGTAGATCTTTTATTGTAAATTGTTTTCGATTCTATAATAAATTACCTGAAACTGTTTCAGGTAATTTATTATAGACAATATATTCAAAAGGTACATTTAAAAATACTCTATGTAAGAAGGGTTATTATAGAATCGATGAATATCTAACTGACAGGGATGTTTGAAAATGATTCAACACATGTACTAACATATTTTTAATTCTACTACTAGATTTCACTATATGTAGACTCGCATACCTATATTTATTGTAATATATTATATTAACGATGAAAAAAAGACCCATATTGGCAAGTTTCTTATGGCATTTCTTCATCGCCAATGGTCATTTTCGAAATGCTGGTAGATGAAAAAAGAGATATTAAAAGTTAAAAAAAAATCGATAGTTATTAAAATACAATATGATCTAATTTAAAGAATGTAAGACGTGTCTAAGTGCCCGCAAGGGCCTGATGGCAAATAAATGATTTTTATCTTTATCTTTAATGGCACATGCCAGAATTCAAACCGGGTATCAGTTGATCAACAGGACGATTCTTTATCCACTGCACTATTGCACCAAACCCTGAAGTTATAGTAAAAAAAGCTTTTTATTTTTGTACAACTAGATTGGCAAACAAGCAAGCGGTCACCGCAGCCTATTGCCGTACGCAACACCACGAGGATGTTACTCGCGCGCTGCCAAACTTGTGACCTTAGGCTGCTTCGTCACAGTACCCAGTAATTTCTCTGCCATATCTCACCCTTCAAACCGGAACACAACTATATAAATATAGCTGCTTGGCGGTAGAAATAAGTGAGACAGAGGTACCCACGCAGATGACTTTTGTACAAAGTCTCCCTCTGGCGAATCTGATCTACCTGTTGCTATTTTGTATACTCAGGTTTTTAATTGTTCAATATGAATATACAATACTAATATATAATTTGTGCTGCAACCCGACACAAATCTCACATTGGAAATGTCACAACTTTCTCAATATATTGTACAATGTAAAATTTTAAATATCACACGTATGGCATTTCTTTTTTATAATGCAATATCTTGAATTAATTTATTTTTCACCAAACTTATGAAGCAAATTTCAATATTGCGTTTTGGTGAATTTTAGATATATTATGTTCACACAGCGACAAGTTATGTTAGCTAGTTGCAGCACCATTTTTAGGGTACCGCACCTCAAAGGGCAAAACGGAATCCTTATATGAACACTTTGTCGACCGTCTGACTGGCTTACTGTCTGTCTGTCAGTCAAGACCCTTTTTCTCAGGGACGGGTGAAGAAATCTGGAGTCCCTTCGAGCAGTGAAAAAATCAAACATTTAAGTCAACGCAATCAAAAGATACGTCTGTTTATGTCTCGTTTATACGCATATTTTGACACTCGCAAGGGAATCAAAACCTGTAGGGTACCTACTTCCCGTTGACCTAGAATCATGAAATTTGGTAAGAAGTAAGGTCATGTAGCACAATATAAGGAAAAATTCCGAAACCATACCATTTGTAGTTACGTCACAAAAAAAAAATGTTTTGTTTCGAAAACATGCCAGGATCCGATCCTATAGGACATAAAATAAAATATTTTTTTACGGAACTCTCGGAGCACGAGAGCGTCATAAGAATGGTACAAAAGTCAAACAGTCTACCTTGAGGTCTTGCTGCGTGTATGGTATTACCATCATCCTACTAATATTATAAATGTGAATGTCCGTTTGTTTGTTACGCTTTCACGCGAAAACTACTCAACCGATCATCATGAACCTTTGTACACATATTCTTGGAGGTATCAGAAGTAACATAGGATACTTTTTATTAAAAAAAAAATATATATCAATGCGAGCGACAGGTAGACCGCGAGTAAAAGCTAGTAATTCAATAAAAGAATAGAACTTTGTCGTATGGAGATGGTTCACAAGTGTGCTATAGTTTTTGTAATTTTTTTTACTATTTTAATAGGGGAAGGTTTTGAGCAGAGATAGTCCGGTGGATAAGAAACCGGCATTTTGTTCAACAAGTCCTAGGTTCGGATCCTGGCATGTACCATTAAATTCGTGTTTTCGGATTTATGTAGGTACATATTTGTAATTATCACTTGCTCGGCGGTGATGAAAAACATCGTGAGGAAAGCCGCACGTCCAAGAAATCATATTTCAATAGACGTCTGACCTAATCTAAGAAAGATCTGATTTTCCCTCTGGGTTTGTTGAGGTCTGACGGCAGTCGCTCCATGTCAAAATCATTATCTTCGCCAAATCTTTAAGCTTAGGTAGCGGACCCCGCCAATCCTAATGGATTGGGAAGCGTGATAACGCTGAGAAGAAGATTTTAATAGAGGAAAGTTAATCAGACTAAAAGCAGATGTTTATGATGCTTTATACAATATCTATTCCATAATTGACATGCCATGTTTCCACAGACGATACATATCCTTTCTTATCTTTCTAATACCGACACTCATTGCAAACGCGATTAACAATCGTTACGCCACAAATTTTGCGCAACACTCGTATTTCGACCGCGTTTATAAGGCCTTTGCAACCACATTGTATTTGATTAGTGTAACACTTTTATTATACAATAAAGTGGCACAAACAAACAAACAAATACAAAGAAAAGTTCTAATCATGACATAGGTACTATGTAGTATATCAAAACTAAAGTGCATACAAAAATAAAATTGTCCAGTTACACAATAATCCGTCTGTCTGTTACTCAAGTGTTACATAACTACGGACCACTTACCGCTCTTCACCTTGGCACGGTGGAGCCAACGTGTCAAGGTCCAGCGTTCGATGCTGGTGGTGATGCAACGTCAAACATTACACTTTTGACATGTTGTTTTGAAATAGCTGTATATTGTGTGAAGAAAGGGTTGACGAAAAGGTAAATTTTAACAAAGTAAGAGATATAAACAGTAGCTAACTAGCGCACTTAGACATTTTTGGGGTTTCATATGTCTGAATCGAAAAATTGAGCTTTAGTAGGATCACCCGTGTCTGTCTGCCACAGCCAATTTGCTGTGAAGCTACTGAACCGTTTAACTTTAACTGAAAAGTCGTAACCCAGTTACGGGCGCATAACGTAAGTAAATGAATTTTGTATATGGGTTCACTTTTTGGAGGAATTTTGAAAATCAAAAGTTTTGCAAATTTGCGCTTGTGACATACCTATACTTTTTTATACTTACTAAGAAATTTTTAACAGTGAGGGTTTTTTTTATAATTTAAATCCTTGCACCCCTGCCATGGGCAAGACTCTTTTTATTACAATTATAATTTACATAACAAAATTTAAATTTATCAACTATAAATAAAATAAACACATTCATCCATCACATTCTCTTTCATTCCACAATTCATCTTTCATTCATCATCTTTCAGTTTTATTTTCTAAAATAAAATTGATTTGGCCCGTTTTAGAACGCCGGTGAAACAATTATATCTATTTTCAAACTTCCCTCCCCATACTGCGTCGGTCCAGCCACGGGCCACAGCGAGCTTCGCAGCTCCACCTAGCCACCGCGATCCCGTCGGCTATACAACAGTGAGGGTTTAGAGCATACTCCATCACGCTGCTCAAAGGCGGATTGGCTGAGGCCAGTGTGTTCAAGTCACCCGAGGGGTCGCTCACTTAGTTTAACGACTGTCATCTATCGACAATAGCCGGGACCGACGCACGGTTTAACGTGCCCTCCGATAGCACGGAGAAACTCGAGATCCATAGGCAGGCTGAAGTTGACTTTGCTTGACCTGCGTGTTCGGTTCGAATGACATCTAGCCCACTTTAACATAATAAAAATAAAGTTGTTGATGAGTTTTCAAACACGGAACCAATTTTTAAAATAATGGTTAATTATAGTTTTGCCAATAAGTCAACGTTTTTTAAACCATAAATCTTGTCGTTCACCTTCTATTTAACTGATATGAACCGGTTTATTTCAAACGCGAGGAATAGGTCATCTGTCGTGAGTTGCAGCACTCGCAGAATTAGCACTACTTCAAAGATGACTTAAAATAGAACGTTATATAAATTTATCGGTATAAATATATATTCAAATACTAATCGTAACAAGAACTATATTTTGAAATACCGGTCGGTACGATGTCGTTTATAAATGTACACCAAGAACGACATCAAAATACCAAGTTTAATATACATATCGAAAATTTATATTTATCAAATTCTGAATTTATTATACTAAAATTTGATTACCGAATTGTATTATGAATAAACTTTTAGACTTTCTGACTACTGCCTGGATTTCATCAATAGCCATATTATAGTTAGATTAGTTAGTAGCTATAAGATTCCTAATATATAGGTACAGCTTAACACATAGAACTGAACGATTTTGTCAAAAATACTTGGGTATACAATCTGTTTGTATTATTTTTCTGCACGAATTACACAGTACCATCTAGTTCCAATCTGAGCAAATCTGGCGCTGTGGATACTAGTTACATTGTATGAAAATCCTTTTTCTCCATTTAATTAAATTCAATTCATATAATGTCTTTTCAGAAAACAGATCTTACAATACGAGTCCATAGATACGTACTTTAACTTAAAATATATGATGTTAAAAACTTAACTTTAACTTAAACTAATTCCACTTTTTTGTCAGCACTTATTATGTATAATATGTATTGTGAGGGAATCAAAACCCTTGGTGTTAAAGCAGCCATTCGTTAAGAAGGAGGTATAATGATGAATGATTTTTTTTATATTATTTAGCTTTTGACATATTTGCTCAGTGTAATAAGCAGAGCGACATTTTGAGACGGTTAAACCCCCCATTGTAATATTACTAATGTATACACCTACACGTAATGAGTGTAATAAGATTAAATACAAGTGTAATGTATGCCTATTAAGAATATGAATTCCAAATACCGGTTAAACATTATTTCAGAATACCGATTAACACAGTTGAGTACAAGAAATGAAAGCGTCATTAAATTCATAATACATCGGTAAGTCGGTTTGTCTTACATTAAGATTTGTTCCGTTTTGCCTCGGGTACCAATAACAATTTCCGCTTCACTTCTATTAAAACACTCACCATAACATTACGAATGTACACATAGTGAGCATAAGATTAAATATGCCAGTGTCACGTATGTCTATTGAGAACTTTATTCAAAAATACCGGTTAAACATTATTTTAAAATACCGATTAATACAGTTGAGTTTAAGAAACGAAAGTAACATTAAATTCCTTGTACATTGGTAAGGGGGAGGCCTATGTTCAGCAGTGGACTTTTTCGGCTGATCTGATGATGATGACATTGGCAAGTAGGTTTGTCTTACATTATATTTGCTTCGGGTACCAATATCTTCCGATTTCCGCTTCGCTTCCGTTAAAACCCCCACCGTAACATTACTAATGTATATGTCTACACATAGTGAGTGTAATAAGATTGAACACAGTGTAATGTACATTTCGACAGTGATGTAACCTGAGTTACAAGCTTGCAATATATATGCCAAGGTTGTATTGTGACTGTGCGCTGTGATTATATGCAACGATGTGCTTTGGGAATTCTGTAGAGAAATGTTGTTTGGCATCTACTATTTATTAAACAAAATATTTTTTTTTACATAAAATTGAAAGGAGGTCAGTTGAACAGTCCATTGATTGTATGTCTATGACAGTGAAAAGAAGGAGAAAACATATTTTGAATTGGTTTCACCAATGTACTCTGGTTATACAGTATACATTGATGTACACTTCAGTACATGTAAACATTTCTTTTATGTATACATTGATTTATTATTGTAATTATTTAACTGTGAAAAGTAAAAAATATCCAGCCTAGCCTCGGATATTACGTTTTTTATTTATTAGGGATTCTATCTATCTGTAACTTCACGCCAAATTCCTTGCGGGGTAGGCAGAGAGGACTGACCGCCACGTGACTCGATCCTTACATACCTCACTCGCTTCTTTAACATTCATTGCTATTCTCATGCACGCTCGCCGGTTTTTAGGCCTCCTGATATCACCTTCTGATAGAACACGACTAATCCTATAGGTTTAGGCGAAGACTTGCCTACCACAACTAAATTGATCGCGTTTTATCAGGTGATGTCAGGAGCCCTAGAATCCGAGAGTGCATGAAAAGAGCTATGAATGTTAAAGAAGCGATTGATGTGTCCGAGGCAAGTGGCGCTCTGTTCACTCTGCCCACCCCGCTAGAGATTTACGTGAAGTTATAATTAGTTAGTATTATTCAACATCGAGAGGCAAACAAGTCCTAGGTATATTTTTCCCTTGTTATTATTATTATAAGGCCAAATGAGAAATTCTTGTATATGCTTATACAGGAATATATGTAGGTATTTTATATCGGAAATCGATCGAGAACTGTGGCATTCGATTCTCTCGATTCGATTACCCTAGCCTATGAACGTTTGCAATACAGTATCACTCGTGCCATGCCACCTTTGGAGGTACTTCCCCACGCTAGTTTGACACCAACGCTCGTGGAGACAATTTCCACACAGGACAAACATTTGTGAGCATGAACATATCTGTTTGCCTTGGTCTGGGTGTTTTAAGAGAGGTAGGGCGCATCAAAGCAGTCTGAAGAAATACCTCGACCTCACAGAAAACCGCAGCCAAACAACTCCTACCAAATAACTAGAGGGTTGTTGTGTTCATGCGAGTAAGTGAGGTCACCAGTTAGCTCTTACGGAGTTGCTGTGTTAGCAGCAGAGGTAGCATCGCACGAGTACTACTTAAATTTTTGCAAGCGCTCATAGGCTACGGTAATCGCTTTACATCAGGTGGGTGGGTGGGTGGTGGCTTGATGCCTCCCGACGTCGTATATAAAAAACCAACGAAAGGCCTGATTTTTCGTCTGCGTTGTAGAGGTGTGACGGCAGCCGCTCCATGTCAAAATCAGTATCTTTGCCAAATCCTTACGCTTAGGTAGATGATCCCGCCAATCCTAATAGATTAGGAAAAAGTCACATCGTAATCGAATCGTCTCATTATAACAAGTTTCAAGTTCATTTATGTACGGTCACATTTTTAGGGTTCCGTACCTTAAAAGGAAAAACGGAATTTCTCAGGAACGGGTGGAGCTATCAAGCTGAAATTAATATCAAATACTCAGGTCTGTAATCCCTTCGAGCAGTGAAAAAATCAAACTTATAGATCAACGTAATCAAAATATACGGCTGTTTATGCCTAGTTTATGCGCATACTTTGATACTCGCAAGGGAATCAAAAGAGAAATAATTTCATATAGCACAAGTAAAGGTAAAAATCCGAAAACCGTAAATTTGTATTTCCGTCACAAACCTTTTTTGCGACAATAATTAGCGAAAATATTTTTTTACGGAACCCTCAGAGCGCGAGTCGGACTCACACTTCACGACTTTTCTTTTGTGGATTGCTAAAAAAGAAATAGGTACATATATATAATTAAACAAATAGGCGTTTATGTGTATTATATTTAGTGCAAATAGAACTTTACTGTAAAACACAACCCATTAATACGATAAGAAGTCATTATCAGCACGTGTAAAATCAATGAGCTTAAATTATTTACATTCAGATATAATTTATCTATATAAAAACATCAAACAGACAAACCTCAGTATCTATTCCCACAAACACACCCATATTGTACTTGCTCAATAAAAATTAAACAGTGATGTAAGTTGGTAATATGATATGCTATCTGTGCCAAGGTCTAACTTTTTGAGATTATGTCGGCGCATGATAACGAAATCTTATCGAATTCGGTCCAGCATGACGCAATGATGCGATTGATGCGTGTGATATGTTGGTAATAGAATCATCATCAGCTTTTACCTTGATGGAAACTTCTATATTTTCTCTTCTTTATTTTCCTGTAGTGTAAATACTTATTTTGTGTTGTTTATATTTATTAGCATAGTTGCTACTTTTCAGGAACACCGTTCCTATATGAAATCTATATGTTTGTCTGTGTGTTTGTCTGTCGTTTGTTGGAATATTCGAATTTTGACTTCAGATTCGGATTCAGCATAAAAAAAGTAGAATAGGAATGTTCAGGAACACCGTTCCTATCTCTTAAGGAACATGGTAAAATGGCCGACAAATAAAAAAATAATGTTATATAATTGACGAGCCAGGTGTTCCTCTGGCAATGCAAGCTTGCGCATTCTCAACTGGTTTATTATTATGTTATTAATACGGCCCGCCTGATGTAATGTGGTTACCGTATTCACGTGAGTGATGCTTAATGCTTGCAACACATTAAATTTCGCTCGCGCGATGTCATCTCTGCTGCTAACACAGCACCTCCTTAGGAGTAAAGGGTAACTACGGAACACATTTAAGGAATAAGTTGAGCGATTTAGGGTAGGGGAAATCTGTTGCATTTGCTTACATTTCAATAATTGATAAATCATCGATATATACATATAGCTACAGATAAACTGTGAACGTTAGAATATCGAAGCCCAGTGGTTAAAAAAACTGGCCGGTTGATCAACTCGTCCTCGGTTGTAATCCTTTCATTTGTTTACAGTTGAAATTTTCACAGATGATGTATTTCTGTTGCCGCTATAACAACAAATACTAAAAATCAGAATAAAATAAATATTTAAGGGGGCTCCCATACAACAAACGTGATTTTTATGCTCGTTTTTGCTCGATATTGATAACGGCAACAGATGCTTGAAATATTCACAGAATATTTAGTTACGTATTCACTTTAAAAATAAATAATTAAATTAAAATAAAACAAATATTTAAGGGGGGCTCCCATACAATAAACGTGATTTTTTTGCCGTTTTTATAGATAATGGTACGGAATCTTCGTGCGCGAGTCCTACTGGCACTTGGCCGGTTTTTCAATAAATCGTGAAGAAATATTGGTAGTTAAAGTACGATTTTGTTTGTTTTGTTGGTTTTTATTCAGTCAATATTACTGGAATTAAATGCATTTTTGACATGAATTTTGAGTAACACTTCACACTGGTCACTATTTAAATGAGTACGCAAGGCATGGACTGCGGCGTCGCAACCACCCTTTGTACCGAAACCAAGTTGGTGTGTACATTGCACGTACGTAGGGATTAAGTAGCTGCCGAGATGACAGTGAGCGATGGGGAGACGAAACAGACCAAATATTGGTCTTTTGACGGTTTACTCGCGCTTTATCTACAAATAAAGACAAGTAAATAATTAGAATTTTTTTACCCTTTGTCGGAAGTCCCCATCACTAACATTACCTCCTCCATCCTCACCTTCGGCCGCTCGTTTTGCAGTCATCGGTTCATACAAAGGAGAATGTATGACGGTGTACGCGGGTAAATATGAAGCATCGGTGAGACGATTTTACGTAGTAACTAACTGCTACGGATCGGGACTGGGCTTATTTGTTGTAAAAACAAATCTCGGTAAGTTCCTTACCTACAATAGTAAGTAGATTTGCTGTTCTTTTATTAAACGTCGGGAGGTGTACAAACATACGGCCTGATGTAATGCGGTTACCGTAGCCTATACAGGTAACCTACCTATATAGGTACGCTTGCAATACATTAAGTATCGCTTGCGCGATGCCGCCTCTGTCAAGTCACTATCCATTTTCGTATCATTGGGCTTCGCACGAAAATTTGACTGTAACCATGAAAATTATGCGTGACATAAAAAGAACACTAGAATGTTGTTAAGATTGCCTGGTATAGTTATGTGTCATTTTGATTTTTGACGTGCACAGTGACGGAGTAACGCAAATTTGACCCCAACGAACTAGCCTATTGACCCATTGCATGCCGAGCTGTTTGATCGAACCATGCGCGTTATGGAAACAGGTATATAACGACGTTTGACGGCCCGTTGAGGCCCGCGTGGCTGAATTCCGCCATGCTCGTTACGGCGCCAAGTATATAACGGGCCTCGAGGCCTTTAATATATCGCAAGCGTTAATAGGCTACGGTACCCGCTTTACATCAGGTAGGCCGTATGCATGTATGCCTCCCGACGCAGTATAAAAAAAAATGTCTTCTGTACGATGGAATAATTAACCAGTTCACATTGCAGAAATCAGAAGGTTGAGGTCAGCAAAGCGGTCCAGGAAAAATAACATCCAATGTTACACGCGTGTATTATATAATACATGTAAATTAAACATACTGCCAATACGATAATTAACTATTTATAGGTAGTTCACGGCTTGATTAAAATTTTGTTTACCCGTTATATTTTGATGGGTTTTCTAACGGCACGTTTGGGCCGGAAAATACGGAGAACCAAAGTCAATTTGGTCGGAGAATTAGTCACTGGCTCCGATTCTCCGATGGCAGCGGCGGCATGCATCGACTAACGGTAGTGGGTAGATGCCGGCCGGCACTAGTTCGCATGAACTAATTGGTACGTCTAATGGAATATTGTTATTGTAACATAATGGCCCATTGTAATATTATTTCGGTACAAAAGTCATAACACCAATCATTTTTTTTCTCTCATGGCGCGCCTATAAAAGTTTCACTTCAATAACGTACCTCTTTCTTTTCTCCTTCTAACCGTTATTCCGTTTCTATGCCATTGGGATTGGCGAGGTCCGCTACCTAAGTCTAAGGATTTGTTGAGGATACTGATTTTTACATGGAGCAACTGTCAGACCTCCACATCCTGATCTTTTCGTTGGGTCACAAGTCTTTCGAAATATAATTTCTGAAACCCGGACATCCAGGGTTTCCTCACGATGTTTTCCTTCACCGCCGAGCAAGTGATAATTACAAACATGTACTTAAATCCGAAAACACGAATTTAGTGATACATGCCGGGATTCGAACCGGGGACCAGTTAATCAATACGTTGTAAGCCTTCAGAACCCGCTATATACCTTTTCCCATACATTTCGCGGTCATATATGACCACACGGGTTTCGAAGGGAAGCTTAATTTAGCTTATTTTTAATTTTTTTTTATGTAAAATTTATTAACTATGGTTTAATATATATTTAAGAGAGGTAGGGCGCATCAAAGCAGTCCGTCTGGGGAAGCACCTCCACCTCACAGAAAACCACAGCCAAATAACAACTCCATAGAGGGTTTTTGTGTTCCTGCTGTGAGTAATTTCACCTGTAAGCTTCTAAGGAGTTGCTGTGTTAGCAGCGGGGGAGGCAGTCAAATAACAACTCCCTGGAGGGTTGTTGTGTTCCTGCGTGTGTGGTCACCAGTAAGCTCCCAAGGAGTTGCTGTGTAAGCAGAGGAGGCATCGCGCAACTGATACTTAATATATCGCAAACGTTAATAGGCTACGGTACCCGCTTTACATCAGGTGGGCCGTATGATTGTATGCCTCCCACTGTAGTATAAAAAAAAGTCGGTTTATACATTGGGCTTGCGATGCTCACGACGACGTCTTCAATAATGTATCTATCTATATCTCCACGCTAAGTTCTTCGCGGGGTAGGCAGAGAGAACCAAGCTACTAACTCAGAAATTAAGAAATGCCCCTTGTAATATTGTATTGCTATATAGTGGGACAGCAAGTACAAAATAAACAATAATATCCATTTCAAACACTCCATATCTGTAACCTATTTTACTTCAACCACAATGACTCATACAAATATGAATCTTATCTCGAAGCAACATAATACGAAATCAATTGCTTTGACTGCCCAGTAGTTTAGTTTACTGTTACGTAAGATTTTAAGGTCACTGGAATTGCATAATGCTTGTATATTACTCGACAATCCGGCCAGGTTAAGAAGATCCATAGAATCTGTTTGATCGCCCCCCTATTGGATACATTTGTCTGTAAAGAGAGGGGGCAGGGGTTTCAATATTATGCGGTCAGTATTATAATTTCAGTTGGCTAATTTTAGAACGGCTTTTGAAATGCTAATGCGAGTGGAGTGATTTATTTGTGGGTGTTATTGAACTGATCTCAGACCTGTGAGTTGTCATTTGTGTTTACTTCCTTCCGTTTATGATTAAAAGAGGTGCAGTCCATCCATCCAAACGTTGGCACCAATCCAATTATTGGCATCCTTACATTTAGTAAGTACTAGCTTCGCACGGGTGATATGATACCAAACTTCACAGGATCACCTGCTGGGCTAACCTGAAGATTCACTGAAAATTTCATCAAAATCTGCCCAGCCGTTTTTGAGTCCATAGAAGATATACAGACAAACATTAATTTTTATATAAATATATAGATTTAATAAGAGAGGTAGGGCGCATCAAAGCAGCCCGTCTGGCCCGTCTCCACCTCACAGAAAACCGCAGCCAAATAACAACTCCCTAGAGGGTTGTTGTGTTCCTGCGTGTGAGTGAGGTCACCAGTGAGATCCCAAGGAGTTGCTGTGTACGCAGTAGAGGAGGTATCGCGCGAGTGATACTTAATATATTGCTAGCGTTAATAGGCTACGGTACCCGCTTTACATCAGGTGGGCCGTATGCTTGTATGCCTCCCGACGTAGTATAAAAAAATCACTGTAATAATTCTCAACAGTTTTTAACATTTCACACGCACTTTGCATTTCAACCGTAACTTGCAGTCTCTTCACTCAAAACAATCTAACATTTTACACTACAACTTTCACACACGCACAAAATTTGCGTGTTTTACTATTTTTTTACTTCCCCACACACTTCCTAACACCTACTAGTATCTGTAAATCGAACTAGTTTAATTTAAACCTAACTTGTTACTTTAATTACTCTCACTAGGTCTATAATTTTTTTATTGTTGCCCGCGGAGTCGGGAGATAGAGCGCATCAAAGCAGCCCGTCTGAGGAAGTACCTTCACCTCACGGGAAACCGCATCCAAATAACAACTCCTTTGAGGGTTGTTGTGTTCCTCCGTGTGAGTGTGATCACCAGTATGCTCCTAATGAGTTGCTGTGTAAGCAACACGAGAGGCATCGCGCGAGTGATACTTAGTATATTACAAGCGTAGATAGGCTACGGTAACCGCTTCATATCAGGTGGGCCGTATGCTTGCATGCTTCCGACGTAGTATAAAACAAAAAACAAAAAGGGTCACATTTATAACTTAGCAATATCTCTGTCTGCCCAAGTTTTTAGTACCTTTCGAGACCGAGAAATAAACCATTATTATTATTATACTCGTATATTTTAAACTTAAAACGTGATGTTAGACACTTGCACTATTTTTACTCTTATTGCGTGCGCCGTAAGAACGGTAACGGTAAGAATGTTAAACAGTCTAGCTTGAGGTGTCACTGTGTGTACAATGTCTGTTGGGTACGCCAGTTACCGTACAGATGTTTCATATTTTTCACACATTTTTATACCACAAAGGTAGTTAATAAGTCAACAATCAGCCTTAGCAGTTACCGTAGTGTATGGACATTTGCAAAGTCAGGACAGGAAAAATTTGCTCAATTGCTTTGATTTAGGAGAAAAATTGAGCACACAGACGTACATAACCTTTTGAAAATTCCAAAATACAGATTTGTGGTTAAGAATAAGCTGCTGTCTTTGCTGTTTCAACAGTTATGCGCGGGCTACACCTCCTCTATTGTAACAGTTCACAAGCTACGATGACCACTTTACATCAATCGAGCCTTAGGCTAGTATCCCTCCCAATACTGTATAAAAAAAGGAAACGTAGGCGATATGAAACACAAAACGTATGAACAGAATTACGACTTTTAAAGCAATTACAAATACTTCCTCTAAAATGAGAAGATAAAAATTGGTGTTTATGTAGAACTTGGCCTACTGCACCACAATTCACCTCATTAAATTTGAACGAGCGGTCGAGAATATATTTCACAAGCACGAACTTGGCCCCGTGATCTCTGCACTTCAATGCTCTCGTAAATTAAATGCATGTAGGTGAGTCAATTATACAATATGCTCATTCATTGTTCACGAGCTTTTATAATTATATTATCTTTCCAATTTTTATGGCAATAAAAAAAATGACGAACTTAGGGGCGCAGTGGTTAATAACGCTACTTTGACAGCAACGTTCACTGGTTCGATTCTCATACATAACAAAAATTTGTATGCATGAACATGTTTGTTTGTCTTGGACTGGGTGTTTTTAAGAGAGGTAGGGCGCAAAAAAGCGCGCAGACGGGTGTCTGGGAAAGTCACCTCACAATCACAATCACCACCTCATAAAAAACCGCAGCCTAACAACAACTCGATGGATGGTTGTTGTTTCTTAATCCATTAGGATTGGTGGGGTCCGCTATCTAAGCTTAAGGATTTAGCGAAGATATAGATTTTTACATGAGTGTTTGAGAGAAAACCCAGAAAGAAAACCATTCATTTTTCAGGTTGGGTCATACGTCTTTCAAAATGAAATTTCTTGTACTTGCAGATTTCCTTCTGATGTTTTTCTTCACCACCGAGCAAGTAATACTCGTAATTACAAATACGTCCATAAATTCGAAAACATGAATTTAGTGGTACAGCTAAGTGCAGCTGAAGCTTTACACTTTAACCTTTGTACCGTTCTTATGCCGTACGTGATAAGAGTTACAATCGAATTTCGAGTGTTAAGCTTGATCGGATCTTAGCTGTACATGTACCACTAAATTCGTGTTTTCGGAATTAAACCGGGATGAAACAGTGGATCTAAGATGTAACATTGAATAACAAACCTATTAACAAATAGGTTTATAGGTCATCTTATATGCAGGTCGCAAAAATAGAAACAATTAACTCCGAGAAGCTGGTTTCCTTTGCCTCATCAAACGGGTCTCGACATGGGCTTTATGCTGTTGCATGTGTTGACATAATCCGCTTACCCAGTAACTCCCGGATGTTCTTCAGGGTTAACACTCGTGTACTTGTAAGCCTAATAAATAAATTAAGATATCTACCAAGTAACATGTGGTGTAGGCTTCCAATCTCAACTGCTACACACGTTACCGCTTGCAGACATAATCCGCTTACCCAGTATGCCCAACACCCGGATGTGGGGCAGGGCTGCCTACAGTGACTTTTATATAGACTTGAATTAGAACTGTGCTCTCCTTATTTTAAAATTTGTATGGAAACGAGAGTTTCCAATACTGTCTGTTACGAAACGTAGCGAAATACATAATAACTGCAATCCAATCACGAAAAACTATTGAATGTTTGTTTATTCACAATAAACTTATATAAATTATATTATTTATAAGGCATATATTATATGCAAGATATAAAGTAGAAGGATATAGGAGACGGGAAAGGCCAAGACTTACCTACCCTGACCCTGATCAAATTGATCGTGTTTTGTCAGGAGCCTTAGAAATCGGCATGCGTGCATGAGAAGAGCAATTAATGTTAAAGAAAGGAGTGAGGTATGTAAGTAGTGAGGTGGTGCCCAATTCTCTCTGCCTTCCGCAAGGGATTTGACGTGAAGTTATAGATAGATAGATATTTGCAAGATTTTGGTACATACAAAATGATGATAGAAATGTTACGTTTACACACATACATATCACGCCTGACTCCCATTAAGGCAGAGACTATGGAACGCCAAGTGCTACAATCCAAACATACCTCTCTCGTCTCTTCCACACTCATTAACCTCTTCACGCATGCTCTTCGGTTTCGGGAGCTTTTGATTTGGCCCTTTTCCAGTACATTAGCTATTTTGATCCATTAGTGTGGCGGCCCGTACCTTCGATATCTTCTCTCGCTCTTGCCAAACTATCTCAGCGTTCACTTTTCAATTTTTCACAGTATATCATTTTTAATAATATTTAATCCACATTGTTCTCGTATCGTGCTATTTCTTACTCTATCAATCGTTCTAACTTCACACATACTCCTCAGCGCTCTCATTTCAACAGCTTTACCTTCATGCTTCTTCTGCCGCATTCATGATTCACTACCGTACGTCAATGTTTACATGATCTATATTATTCCATAAAAAATATTATGCGCTATTTTATCATGTGATACATTCGTGTACAGACTTGTATGGAATGCAGTATAATTTATTATGCTACAAAATGGTGGCAAATCAGCATATGACCTACCTGAAGGTTTACATCAGACGGGTCCTGTTATGGTTTGATATCCGGTATTACAACATATACATATGATTACCATTATTAATAACATAACTACCCGTCTAAACCGAAGAGCATGCATGAAAAGGTTGATGAGTGTGGAAGAAGCGAGAGAGATATGTTTGGATCGGTGCACCTGGCGTTCCATAGTCTCTGCCTACCCCAATGGAAGACAGACGTGATGATATCTAGTATATAACTTCCCGTTATTGATGTTTATGCATATGAATATATCGTATTTTATAACAAATTGAAGTGTTCGAAGGCTGCAGAAACAGTATCCAAAAATAATAAAGACGATGGAGGTACTTCTCTAGCCGGGAAACTTTAATACTCCTACCTCTTCATAATGGTCTTTTATCCAGGACGTTTCCATACATACTACTAATAATTATTAATTAATAATATTCCAGCATTAATAATTTGGCTTCTGCAAAGTGAGATACACATTTTTTCCGCCTTCATTCGGCTTGGACTCTCAGGGTTGACTTCCACTTTCCCATTCGGCCTTTATATCTCACTCCAGCACACTATAACTAGTCTGGCCATAAATAATGTTACATAGGAACTTTTCAGCTCTTCTTATTATTCTGGAACAAGCAGTAGCTAAATTTCCCATGGAAACAGTGCGTAAATCCATAGATTCGTGGTCAGAGGCTGTATCAAAGGCCTGTATCATAGCCAAAGGTGGCTATTTGAATATATAATTTTTTGGCTAAGTTTTCCATAAATATGTATATATAAGTTTTATTTAGATTACACTACTTCATAAAATAAATATAAATAAATAAATATTGTTGGACAAATGACACAGCGCCATGTAGCCCCAATGTAAGCGAAGCTTGTGTTTTGGGTACTAGACAATTGATAAACATACGTAAATACTTTTTTTTTTGTAAATACATACTTATTATACATAGAAAATAAATGCATATTCATTTGTAACAGAACTTATGATCAGACTAGATATATGCTAACGTTTGTCTTTGTAATACTATGGTACATTTTAAAGTGGTAACCCTATCGATACAACATCACAGGGATGTGCTCGGTAGGTGCTAACCTACTACTGACATAACGGGACTCAATGTGTGAGCAGAACGTAGATACGTAGCTTTTAAGTAGTAGCAAGTAGCTTTTTACTAACCCGAAGGTATTAACTATAATAAAATATATAATATAGAAAATAGAATATACATAAAAATCTAACGAATTGATTTCTATAATTATGTATAGAAACTAATGTTATAAATTCAACAGCAGTACTACGTCTGGCTGTTTGTTATCTTTTTATGATTATCTGATTATATCGTATTGCCGCAGAAGCGAAGCTAATATATTATTAAGGTTTATAATTAACGAAAACAATTAAAATTGTAACACACTTAGACAATATTAACCAATTGTGTAAACATTCTTAGCAAACTATTATTGTCATCAAATTGGTATTACAGATATGAAAGGACGTTTTAAATTAGTGTTTCTACACTCAGAATAAGTTTAAAAATCAAGAGATTTCTTTAGAAGACTACTTTCCGCTTGAAAATTTACGAGGCATATCCATAGTAAGCTAACGTCATTCCAGCGCAGTGTGTCGTGGTGTGTTCTGACATACTGCTCCACATACGGAGTATTGATAAAAAAATGAGATAACACGTTTTTTTCTGCTAATCACACCTCTGTCACGAAGGTCATAAGGTCTATAGTAATATAATATCTAACTGTTGCAGTGGGTTGAGTGCTAGTTATATTGACTTAATTGTTACAAAGACCCATTACTGGTATAAGAGACTTATTTGCTTGTAACATTGTTACATAAATTTAAAGATTTATGTTACGTTATCAATAACATTGTCAGTTAGGTATTTATATATTGTATTAAATAAGATTTATATATTGTATTATTAATAAGTTGTATATAATATATTATTCATAAATTGTATTATTAAGAGACCTCGATGGCGTCGTTGCGCGTGTCATTCTAACCAAACACGCAGGTTAAGCAACTTCAACCGCTGCCTGTCTATGGATGGGTTTATCTATCTCGAGTTTCTCCTTGCTTCGGAGAGCACATTAAGCCTTCGGTCCCGGTACCCGAATACACATAAATTAAAATGAAAATTCATAAACAGCTTAAATCTATATATATATACAGATACCCAACGTCTCCGACATCGTCCGAGGTGAATGACAAAAATAAAAGAAAAAAAACCTCTTCGGTTGAAGGGATGTCCGTATCCCTGCAGGGGGACGAGTAAGGGTTGATGTGGATTATTAATAAGAATAAACATTTCCCAATTTACACATTATGCGAAGATTACAGTTATCATTTAAATCTGGCGGGGTGTAATCGTGTTTGCCTCCAAAAGTTATATAAAATATTTATATACCTATCATGTTGTATTTTTTTTCTACATTAAGGTTTCGGAATGTAAATAAATGGTAATTGACAAACGAGGAGTATATAAGGAACAAACATAGATATATAGATAGAAGAATTAAAAAGAAAGAAAAAAGTTTTTTTTTATACAACGTCGGAAGACATACAAGCATACGGCCCACCTGATGTAAAGCGGTTACCGTAGCCTATTAACGCTTGTAATACATTAAGTATCACTCACGCGATGCCTCCTCGGCGATAACACAGCAACTCCTTAGGATCTTACTGGTGACCTCACTCACACGCAGGAACACAACAACCCTCTACTAAGTTGTTATTTGGCTTCGGTTTTTTGTGAGGTGGAGGTACTCCTCCAGACGGGCTGCATTGATGCGCCCTACCTCTCTTAAAACATCCAGACCAAGACAAACAGGCATGTTCATGCACACAAATGTTTGCCTTCTGTGGGAATCGAACCCACGAGCGTCGGTGTCAAAGTCGCGTCATTTACGACTGAGCCATTGAGTTCGTCAAAAGAAGATAATAGAATTCTTCATTTGTTAACGTTATGCCGTTTCCTATTTAGTAAACAGGATAGGACAGATTTTAATTACATATTTTTTCATTCTTTGATTCCATAAGGCCCATTACCATAAGATATGACGGAGTACGCTACCTAAGCCTAAGAATTTGACGAAGATTATGATTGGTCAGTATCAAATGCTTTTAGGTAGTGGACCGAAGAAGAAGATCGATTTTAATACGTAGCCAAAAGACTTTCCTTAGGTTAGATGTTTTTCGAAATATAATTCATTGGACGTGCCAGTTTCCTCACAATGTTTTCCTTTACCGCCGAGCAAGTGATAATTACAAATATATAAATAAATATTTCTTTATTATGAAACACATGCAGTGATAAATTCAGTCTAATTGTACCAAAGTAAATAGTGTACATAAGGTAACGTAAGGCCAATTATAGGATTCAAATATATAATATGAAACCAGAACCAATGTTAGGATTACGGTAGACGCATTGTATTGTATTGTGTACACCGCAGATGTGGAAAATCTGGGAATAGTGTGAATGGAGCGTTGGGAAAACTTCTTGCCAGTAAAAACCTGAGCCAGAAGGCGCAACTGGCTATACACAATGCAGTGCTGGTCCCAACGCTTACTTATGGAAGCGAGGATTTGGCAGAGAGAGCATGAAAGTAGAATAAATGCGGTTGAAATGCGAGCATTGCGCAAAATTTGTGGCGTAACGCTTGTAGACCGTATTCGCAATGATGAGGTTAGAAGCAGAGTTGGTATGAAAGAGGGCGTCGGTGTGAAAATAAGAAGAGGCATGCTCCGTGGTTTGGACATGCAGATGAAATAATGACGAAAAAGATATACTATGCAAAAGTGGAAGGATGTAGGAGCCGAGGAAGTCCAAGACTTATCTACCATCATCAAATTGATCGTGTTCTATCAATAGGTGATGTCAGGAGCCCTAGAAACCGGCGAGCGTGCATGAAAAGAGCAATGAATGAGTATTCTTGCAAATAAATTGTTTGATTTGATTTGAATGTTAAAGAAGCGAGTGAGGTATGTAAGGATCGAGTCACGTGGCGCTCGGTTCTCTCTGCCTACCCCGCAAGGGATTTGGCGAGAAGTTATAGATAGATAGATAGAAATATGTAACAGATTTTCCAATAACTATTATATTATAAGTTTGAGGTAGAATAGATGAGAGATGTAAACCAAAAAAACACTTGACTGGTCATGCACCCAGCGCTCACAAAAATGATGTTTTTACCTCATAATTTTTTCAAACTTACTGACCAATGAGAGGATATTGTAACCAATAAGCCGATAAGAGCCGCCATGTTGATCCGAGAACTAGCCAATAAGCGATGCGCGTTTTACTTTACACCCCGACTCATAGCGGTGAATTGAGTTACTACGTAAAATCGGTCTCAGCGTACCATTTCTTTCATGGTCTACAGTAATCCATGACTGTTTTGGTCGTTTCTGCCTCGACTGCTGCGGCCGTCCATGCGGTTGCCCGCCATCTGTAGCAAGGATCGCATGCACCCGTCACCGTTTCTGCCTTTGCTAATCTGGTCCTAGAGACGACCAGTTCTTGCAGAGGCAAGAACCGTTTCTCCTCATCCTCAAGCACTGTACATGCTAGTCGTTAGAATAACATGTAACAAAAACGTTGGTATAGTTAAAAAACATGGGTTGTTATAATTATTAACGTTTGCTGACCGCGTTCGTAATGATGATGTAAGAAAGAGAGTTGGTGCATGCTCCGTTGGCTCGGACATGTAGAAAGAATGCAGGTTGAAAGAATAACAAAACATATTTACAATAAGAAACTGGAAGGTTGGACGAGCCGAGGAAGATCAAGACTAACCTACTATGTACTAGGTAATATAAGAGTCCTAGAAACCGGAGAGCATGCTTGAAAAAAGCTATGAATGTTAAAGAAACAAGTGAGGTGTATAAGGACCTCTTACGGTGCTTGCTTCTCTTTGCCTACCTCACAAATAACCTGGCGTGAAGATATACATACATCAAAAATCATGTACTATTTTTTTTATTTTAGGGTATGTTAGGCGATTTTTTTTACTCGTAGGGCTTGTGGACATGTAGGTAGCCTCTTAGCATCAGGCACGCCTCTTGATTGGTATATTGATATATTTTAAAGGATACTAGGTACTTAGATAAAGGAATCATTCATAACATGAACAATGCTTAAAACGGAAGTAGAGTCATAGAGACTGTGGTTTTTGATAATATTGCACAATACAATAACGCATTTCCCAATATTATTGTTAATATTGACGAGCTCGGTGGCTCAGTGGTGGAACGCGCTGTTACGCTACACCAACGCTCGTGGGTTCGATTCCCACACAGTACAAACATTTGTAGAATAGAATAGAATATCTTTATTTGCATTTGTGTGCATAAACATGTCTGTTTGTATTGGTCTGGGTATTTTCTATGTATAATAAGTATGTATTTACAAAAAAAAAAATGTATTTACGCATGTTTATCAGTTGTCTAGTACCCATAACACAAGCTTCGCTTACTTTGCCGCTGTGTCATTTGTCCGACAATATTTATTTATTTATATATATTTAATAATGGGAAATGCTAACTGATGCCTATGTATCTGCTCATGTTGAGTGTATGTAAAGTATGGTTATTCAAGATTTCCGAAGGAACCCTAAATCCATAAATAGGAAGATGACAGTCGTTTGTTGGCAGTGATTAGTACCGCTGCTTTGACATCGACGCACGTGGCTTCGATTGTATTGGTCTGGGTGTTGTTAAGAGAGGTGGGGCTCATCAAGGGAAGTACCACCATCTCACAGAAAATCGCAGACAAATAACAACTCCCTAAAGGGTTTTTGTGTTCCCGCATATGAAACTCCTAAGGAGTTGTTGTTTTAGCTCCAGGGGCATCGCGCGAGTGATACTTAATGTATGGAAAGCGTTCAAAGGCTACGGTAACCACTTTACATCAGGTTGGTCGTATGCTTGCATGCCTCGCGACGTTGTACGAGTATAGTTACACAAGATTTTGGAAGGAACCCTAAATCCCTAAATATTATGTGCATGAAAAGAGCTATGAATGTCAAAGAAGCGGGTGAGGGGTGTAAGGACTGCGTTTTATGGCGCTTGGCTCTTTCTACCTAGTCTGCAAGGGGCCTGGCGCGAAGATATACATACATACTACATTAAATTAATAAGAGCAGTGTTAGCTTAGTGGATAAAGAACCGGTCTATTGAGCAACTGGTCCCTGTTTCGAATCCTGGCATTTACCACGAGTTATCAGGAACACAGTTCCTATGTGAATTCTATATGTTTGTCCGTGCGTTTGTCTGTCGCTTTTTTTCGAATATACGAATTTTGACTTCAGATTCGGATTCAGCATAAAAAAGTAGAATAGGAATGTTCAGGAACACCGTTTCTATCTCGTAAGGAACATGGTCAAAATGGCCGACAAATTTTTTGAATTGTTTTTTTAAAGGAAATTGAATTTTTGAAATGTGTTCCTCTGGCAATGCCAGCTTGCGCATTCTCAACTGATTTGAATTTGACGTATATAATTATAATTTAATTAATTTGTAATTATCACTTGCTTGGCGGTGAAGGAAAACATCGTGAGGAAACCCGCACGCCCATGAAATTCTATTTCGAAATTTGTGTGCCTTACCTAAGATAGATCTGGTTTTCCCTCTAGGTTGTCGAGGTTTGACGGCAGTCGCCCCATGTATAAATCAGTACGTCCGCCAAATCCTTAGGCTTAGGTAGCGGACCCCGCCAATCCTAAAGGAAGCAGGATATGGCTAAGAAGAAGACTATATCGAATTAAATATTAAATTGAGGAGCTCGATGGTATCGTTTCGCATGTCACTCTTATCGAACCCGGAGGTTAAGCAACGTCGACCGTAGCCGCATTTCGACCTCGTCACTAGTACAGTATATGGCTGAGGCACAGTATGACTTTGGCGAAAATCACATTCTCTCCCTGGAGTGAATGATGTCACCAGTAAGCTCCTAAGAAGTTGCTTTGTTAGCAGCAGAGGTGGCGTTGCGGGAGTGTTACTGAATGTTGCAAGCGTTTATAGGCTACGCGTTACATCGGGTGGGCCGTATGCTTATACGCTTCCCAACGTACATAAAAAAAAACAATTGTTAAGCAATTCATTATCAAAATATTGTACAACTTTTGTATGATTGCTTCATTATTTTTTGGTAGTACGCAACGTACCAAAAACCGATAAAAATTCAATATAAAATGAAAGTAATTTTTATACAGAACATTACTTTCAGAAGTATCCTCTGGTCAGTTTGAATTGTGTTAAAATTGTCTATTGGTCTCCATTTCCGGTCAGGATGAAGCATTTCCTGTATTTGATTCTTGCCATAGAAGTTTATGTAAGTACAATTCATCAATTTGATCTCGATTCTGTTCACAGCTGGACGCAGATAGCAATTCTAATGACTAATCTATACAATTTCATGACATGACTTTAACACAACCCACAGGGAAAACCAGACCTATCTTAGGTAATGTCACACGTCATACGAAAGGATGATTCTGATTTGATGAGCTCGGTGGCGCAGTGGTGAAACGCGCTGTTACGCTACTTTGACACCAACGCTCGTGGGTTCGATTAACACACTGAAAAAAATGTTTAGTTAGACTTCCCAGATTCCTAATAGAATTCACCAAAGTCGACGGTTGAACTGGGTCCTACCTTTGATTTAAGTTGATTTTACCCATCAAAAAAGGTTAATGAAGTACCAGTAAAAATAATAAAATTTATTATTTAGTATGATAAACTGTACCATATTATATGTACAATCCATTTATTAGCGGTAAATTATACATTTAAAATAGTGATAGCTACAAAATACTTTTGTATGAAGACCAACCGTAATATATTTGTAAATTTAACTACAAATTTTTGCATTAATTAACAAAGTTTACTAGTAAAATAGCCTACCTTTGCTTCTTTGGTAAATTCAACTAATCTTTTTTTTCAGTGCACACAGTACAAACATTTATGTGCATGAACATGGCTGTTTGTATTGGTCTGGGTATTGTCTATGTATAATAAGTATGTATTTACAAAAAAAAATGTATTTACGAATGTTTATCAGTTGTCTAGTACCCATAATACAAGCTTCGCTTACTTTGGGGCTAGGGGGCTAGGCAATAATATTTAATAATATATTCAATAATATTCAATACTCAAAATACGAAATATAATTTCTTTTACGCGCGGGTTTCCCCACTAAGTTTTCCTTCACCGCCGATCAAGTGACAATCACAAATATGTATGACTTATTACTTATTCGTAGATATACATGCGAAAACACGAATTTATGGTACATGCCATGATTCCACTGCCACTACCACTGTGGACCGGTGAATTCCCTGCTGTTTTATAACCATGCCATTCTAGAGTGTATTATATTATATATTATTATATTATATATTCTATTTATATTTTTACTTTATGTTACTCTTAACACTCTATAGTCCTTTTCGCCATGCATATATTCAAGAACACCGTTCCTATATGAAATCTATGTTTGTCTGTGTGTGCGTGTGTCAGTCGCTTTTTTTTCGAATATTCGAATTTTAACTATAGATTCGGATTCAGCATAAAAAAATAGAATATTAATGTCTGAAAAACCAATATCATATTTCTTAAGGAACATGGTTTAAATGGCCGACACAGTTTTAAAAAAAATAATTGTGTCTTTACTTTATAGTTTTGAAAACCGCAGCCAAATAACAATTCCCTAGGGGAGTTGTTGTGTTCCTGCGTGTGAGTGAAGTCACCAGTAAGCTCCCAAGGAGTTGTTGTGTCAGCAGCAGAGGAGGCATCGCGCGAGTGATATTTAGTATATCGCAAGCGTTAATAGGCTACGGTAACTGCTTTACATCAGGTGGGCCGAATGCTTGTATGCTCCCGACGTAGTATAAAAAAAAGATATGTAAAATATGTGTATATATATCTTCACGCCAGGATCCTTGCGGGGTAGGCAGAGAGAACCGAGCGCCATAAGACGCGGTTCTTACACACCTCACTCGCTTTTTGGCTTGGCTTGGCGGTTCACAGGTCTCTTGACACAACCTTCTGATTAAACACGTGCAATTTGGTCACAATAGGTGACTCTTGGCTTTCCCCAGCTTCTACATCCTTCTTCTCATAGTATATCTGTTTGGTCATTCATTCATTCTGCATGTCCGATACAACGGAGCATACCTTTTTCTTAACACCGACGCTCTCTTTCAGACCAACTCTTACATCATCGTTGCGAACGCAGCAAGCATTACGCTACAAATTTTGCGCAATGCTCGTATCTCAACCGCATTCTACTTTCATACTGTCTCTCTCTACTACAACTAGCCATCAAGCCCATAAGCGTAGAGATTAGCACTGCGTTGTGTACAGCGAGCATAAAGATATGTAGAATATAGACTTTTTTTGTATCTCACGTAATCATTTCCATTTCAGGTCACTCTACAAGCTTGTCCAGAAACTTTAATCCAAATCAAGAATTACGACGGACCTATCTTCGTGCAACCATGCTCATGCGAGTCACCGGCGCCGACCGAAACCGACTGCAAATGCCTAAAACAAATAGGCTACTCTATCAACCAATTGTATAACCCAGGAATTGCTTATAACGTACAGTCGCCTGTCAATAATCGCCCTGAACAGTTCTGTAAAGTAGACAATACTGTATTAAATGTACCAAAAAGATTAGATGCTGATGTCCTTCCATTAAGATACGGTGTACCACAAAATTATGGCACATTTAAATGTGACTACAAATGTACTTACTATTAAACTCTGTCCATTACACTTATACTCTTTGGACAGCTCGTTCTATCTCTTTCAGATTCATGGGAAACGCAACACTTGATAATTAACTGTCCCTTTCTAATTAATTATTAGCTTAACCTGTGTAATGTTTGTTTTAATGAAATAAAAGGGTGTCAGTTTTAATGAAATATTTTTTTTTTACTTAGAAATATTTGTAAACAGCTTCGTAATACACATAAACGTATAATATATAGCGGGCTGTATTGTTTCCATGACGGCCCATGGGCGTAACAGCTTCTTCTTAAATCAGTTGTTCTTCTTAAATCACCTTACCTATTCATCAAATGGTATAGTAATAAGTAGCTACACTAACCCTTACTCATCCCTCTGCAGGGATACGAATCTCCCTTTAATCGAAGGGATTTAGAGCATACTCAGCTACGCTGTTCAACTGGAGCCAGTGTTTTCAAGACGCCCGAAGACCACTACTAAGCTTAACCGCCATCTTTCGACAAAAGCCGGGACCTAATATGCCCTCCTAATCTGGAGAAGCTCGAGAAAAACATATACATAGACTGCCATTGACGTTACTTAACCTACGTGATTGATTAGAGTGACACGCGCAATGACATGATGAAATCTATGGAGTGTTAAGCCCTTCACAGATGTAGCTACATAATATCGTAAGATAATATGCTATTTGGCTAAATGAACGAAACAAGGTGATCTGATTGCCCTGTTTCGCCATGTGTCATATTTAGAGAGTAAAACAGCATTTTTTTTCTTTTTTTTTTATACTACGTCGGGAGACACAAGGATACAACCCACCTGATGTAAATTGGATACCGTAGCCTATTAACGCTTGCGATATATTAAGTATCACTCGCACGACTGGTGAGCTCACTCACACGCAGGAAAACAACAACCCTCTAGGGAGTTGTTATTTGGCTGCGGTTTTCTGTGAGGTGGAGGTACTTCCCCAGACGGGCTGCTTTGATGCGCCCTACCTCTCTTAAAACATCCAGACCCAGACAAACAGACATGTTCATGCACATAAATGTTTGCCTTGTGTGGGAATCAAAGCCACGAGCGTTGGTGTCAAAGTCGCGTCATTCACGACTGAGCCACCGAGCTCATCAAACATATTATCCTACGATATTTGTACGTCTGTGACGAGATTAATTTTGTTCTTCTTCTTAACGTTATATCTATCTCCTAACATATTAGGATTCCCGGAGTTCGCTACCAGAGCCTTAGGTTTTGGCGAAGACAGATTCTTACATAGAGAGACAGACTATCGTCTGACCTCCTCAACTCAGAGAGATACTTGTTATATCTTAGGTTACACATCTATTGAAATATCTTAGGTTTTCACATGATGTATTCCTTCATCGCCGAGCAAGTATTAAATACAAATATGTACATAAGTCCTAAACGAATTTAGTAGTAATTGTTCCCTACCAGGATTCGCCCTGAGTTCAGTCGGTAAATAGGCCAGTTCTGGATCCACTGGGCTTATCACTTCTGTTATGGGCTTCTATCTATCTATCTATCTATCTATAACTTCACGCCAAATCTCTTGCGGGGTAGGCAGAGAGAACCGTGCGCCACGAGACTCGATCCTTACATATCTCACTCGCTTCTGTAAAAATTTATTGCTGTTCTCATTTACGCTTGCCGGTGTCTAGGGCTTCTGACAACACCTTCTGATAGAACACGACCAATTTGGTCATGGTAAGTAAGTCTTGGTCTTCCTCGGCTCCTACATCCTTCCACTTTTGCATTGTATATCTGCTTCGTCATTGTTTCATTCTGCATTCTTTCTACTTGCCCGAACCAACGGAGCACGCCTCTTCTTATTTTAACACCGACGCTCTCTTTCAGACCAACTCTGTTTCTAATATTATCATTGCGATCGCGGTCTACAAGCCTTACGCCACAAATTTTGCGCAGCGCTCGCTTTTCGATGTTATGGACTTAATTTAGTTATATTGCAAAAAAGAATAATTGAAAATAACCATTGTTCAATTGACAATTAGGTAACAATAACAACCACTTAATAACCATAAACAATGTCACTGTACAGGAAATATTGAGTTATACAATACAAATTTATACAATGACATCATTCGTACTCGTAATAGCTGATAAACACTGTATCTATTTCTTTACCTCCATTGTTAGTTGGTAGGTAGTATAAATTATGGTAGGTCTGTCTGTTTGGTTTCTTAGTTCTTCGAAACTACCCAATGGATTTTGATACGTTTTTCACATTTCGTAAAGTAAAATTATTTCTTATAGAAGGTTTATAATAAGTAAGAAGTCGATAAGTTAATGAACTTATACACAAATGTTTTGCTTTTTTGCACTCGCTTCTTTAACATTCATAGCTCTTTCTTATGCTCGTTCGCCGATTCCTAGGGCTGTTGACGCATTCTGATAAATACAAGATCAACTCACGTATGTGAATCTTGATGTTTCTACTTTCACTCTATATCTGTATCGTCGTTTCCTACTGCGTTCCGGAAATACATATTTATTTATTATTATTAACAACTAGACAAACAACAAGTAAAACTAAATGACATAGTAAAAGAAGTGAGATAGACTTTATCTTGACCACCAGATTCCAAGATGTCTCCGTGATCGCTAGAGTGAAAACTGGTAGCGAGCATCGTATGGTGAGAGGCGCCTTGAATTTCAATGGCAAGGTCTGGAAAGGTACCGCATGATGAAATCTACTCTAAGGCCTGCAGGATCCCATATCCAAAACCCCGAAAGCTTTCAGCTTGAACTCCAAAATCGCTTCCAAGGCCTAGACAAGTGCGTTTCCGTCGACGAGCTAAATAGTGGTCTGATAGAAACTGTCCATGCGTTTGGAACTAAGTTCTTCAAGCCCTGCCGCACAAACAAACCTCAGAAGCTTTCAGTTCAAACCCTCAGACAAATGGAAATTCGACAAGAAATGTGGTTGCAGTTTTCAGTGGATGAGTCTTCGTATAAGCAGCTAAACAGGCAGATTTTGATCTCTTTGCGACGCGACACTCGCTTCTTATGGCGATTAAGCAGAATAATGGCTCCCATGTGTTCGCAAGGTGTGTGGGTCGGAGCTAGTTAACGCAATTGAAGACCAAGAGTGCTGACATGGTCTCATCTAAGCCAGAGATCTTGAAGTAAATTGAGTTTCTTAGGACAGTTACCTATACACCAAGTCACCAGAACCAACTTCTGATTTGACATCAGACCCAAGAGCCAAATTAACCCGACACTACACCGAGGATATCCCGGACATCAGCCTGTACGACATTAGGATGGTTCTCAAACAGCTTAAGAAGTGGAAGTCTATGGGGGAGGGCTATGTTCAGCAGTAGACGTTCTTCGATTGACATGATGATGATGATACGATGATGACAATTGAAACATCATAGATATGAAAATTTCAATAATGCTTTTATTGTTACTTTTAAATTATTATTTTTTTGAATTTTATTTTGATTCCGCCGAATTCATTTGAGTTTGTGTGATTTTTTTGAAATTTTATAGTAGACTCCAAATGTCTAGTATTCAGTGACCAATACGAAAAACTCATTAAAACTTATTTTCAGCGAAGTCTGAATAAAGCCAATCTTTTTTTTAGCGTTATCCCGTTTCCTTGTACATTAGGATTGGCGGGGTCCGCTGCCTAAGCTTTAGCTTAAGGATTTGGCGAAGATACCGACATAGAGCGACTGCCGTCAGACTTCCACAATCCAGAACAAAAACCAGATCTTCCTTAGGTTAGATCACAAGTCTTTCGAAGTATAATTTCTTGGATATGCGTATTTCCTGACGATGTTTTCCATCATAAATCCGAAAATGACAATTTAGTAGTTGCCCACACCAAGATTTGAACTGGGGACTGTCGGCTAATGGATCGGTTCATATCTACTGTCATTGCTCCGTAGCCGCCAGTATTATCGTTCGAATAGTAGAAACAATCCCACCGCACAGCAGAGCACAAGGCCAAGTGACCATCAGTTGCGTTGCATTCCGATCTTCAAGTGAAGTGCAATCAGTGCAATGCAAAGTAGAATAATTTCGTAAACAAATTACTTGTGAAGTTTAGCCGAAACGTCTTGCAAAAGGTTTACATCACGTCAACGCTGACGATTTTAACGCCATTTTTTGCAAAATTTTGCAATTGTGTTAATTTAAGTAATTTTTGTTAAAGTGTACGCAATGATATGAGTTTGTTCACACGCAAACAAACTATGTATCATGTTGATTCTATATTTCTACCATTGTTATTATTGTGATAACTTAAAGCATGTTGTGTAAGTAATAAGACATAGATTCGCATGTTTCTATTTAAGAGAGGTAGGGTGCATCAAAGCAGCCCGTCTCACAGAAAACCGCAGCCAAATAACAACTTCCTAGAGGGTTGTTGTGTTCCGGTGAGTGAGATCGCCAGTAAGCTCCTAAAGATTTGCTGTGTTAACAGCAGAGTTAGCAACACGCTATCTAATCTGGTAGGCTATATGCTTGCATCCCCCCCCCCCCCGATGTATAAAAAAATATTTATTAAAAGTAAAGTGCTTGTTATTTGGTGTTTGTTTTACTATCAATGATTAGAAGTTTTTTAGGGTTCCGTAGTAAACAAGGAACCCTTACATTATTTACTATGCTGACAATGTGGTAGAAGAAAATCTTGTTTGGTGGTACCTCCTCTACACGTAAAGTGGTGACGAATTTTTTTATCCGCGCCCACCCCATAGATCAGGCTGATTTGGATTGATTTTTGATTTGGATGATGGCGTTTTTGATTGATTGGATTTGGATTTGGATGATGGCGCCTCACGCCCGCCTCTCCCTTCCGGTGACGTAGAAACCCATAGGCCCATAGGGGTCAACTAAATATTCAGTGTCAAAAAAAGTGGTCTTAATATTCATGTGCCTGATGCGTTTAATGCGTTCTAGATCTGGATAATCGTAGAACAATGGTCAGTAACTTTGTTTTCTATGTTAAAACTATCTAATTTTTTCGCAAGCAAAGCGAAGCAAATACGGAACCCTACACTGTGCGTGGCGGGACATCCACTTGGCCGGTTTTAGTGTTTTCTTTTTCAGGAGGAACTCTCGAAATTGTTAGGATTCCTTGAACAAGCAGTCGTGCACGAAAAGAGCCATGAACGTTATGTTCTCTATGATTAATATTTTCATCTTGTCGCGCTCGGTTCCTCTGTCTAACTAACAAGGGCCCTGGCGTGAAAATAAGATATTTAGGTGGTTTTTTTTCATGCTAAAGTTATTACAAAGATATAAATAATATATCTTTGTAATAACTTTATATTCATATTTTGAAATTGAAGACTGTATATGTAATAATGAAACGGCATGTGCTATCTATCATATTTTTATATGCCTTACCGGCCAAACATGCAGAACAAAATGTAAATTTATAACACCTGTATTTTTGTACCACTCATGTTATACAAAATAAATAATCTTGAATATTAGCAGTCGAAACCGGCAACGGTGCATGAGAAGATCTATGAATGATAAATAAGGATTTTTTTATCTTTATTTAATTTAGGACCTCAAAATGACATGTCAGTCCAATCAGTTATCCCATTTAGTGACGAAACAACCTTAGGTCACAAGATTGGCAGCGCACAAGTAACATCCCCGTGGCGTTGCGAGCGTCAATAGGCTGCAGTGACCGCTTACCATCTAATGCGGGCCGCATACTTGTTTGCCAATCTAGTTGTTTAAAAACAAACCATGCCTTATCCTACTTCATATCAAAATCTTTTTGGTTGCCATCGCATACAATTTTTCAGTACCTGCTGACGACGTGCGTGCCAGAATGCAAAGCTCCTACTGAAATTTCTGTGCCCAATGTGTTAGCCGTTTTCGCTATGTGATCAACCTCATTTCCACCTATTCCAAAATGCAATGGTATTCATTGCAGTCTTAAGACAATGCCCTTCTTTTGAAGCCGGTGGATCTGCCTCAAGACAGCATAGGCTAGCGATAAAGGTAGGTCGATGTGTAATGGCCGCGTCCTCTAGAGCATGGTTCACCCTGCCTACCCCGCAAGGGACCTGGCGAGAAGATGTACAATATACATACATAAATAATGTAGAAACCATTTTCACGATTTCACCAAACTGGACTAGCTACTAGGAATGGAGAACTTTCATATTCACAACTTAAATTACACCTTGCTTCTTACATTCAAAGTGCACAATCACCCTCTTAACTAAGGGCATTATTCAACAAGTTCCTATAAAAACCACGTCTACAGTGCCGCCATCTACCGCGGTAACCGAGTGAGGCAACTCGTTACGCAAACCCCAAGGATACCAACCAGCGCGTTACGAAACGAAATGTCGGCTTAGGAAAGGCGTTTTGTGTCAAGGCGCTCATGGATACTTGATTCCTTTCCTTTCTTAGGCAATGGGAATCATAATGCCACGGTGTTAGGACTGGGTTATTAAGGCATGCACCCATAGGCCTGCAAGGAAGACAGTACGACGATCTCGGTGGCGCAGAGATTAATAACACTGCTTTGACACTAACGCTCGTTGGTTCGATCCCCACACAGTACAAACAATTGTGTCAACACGTCTGTTTCCCTTGATCTAAGTGTTAAGTGAGGAAGATACATCAAAGCGGCCCGTCTAGGGAAGTACCTCCAGCTCACGGAAATCGCCTTAAAATTACAACTTCCTAGAGGGTTGTTGTGTTCCCGTGTATGAGTATGAGGTAACCAGCAAGCTCTTAATGAGTTGTTAGCAGCAGAGGTGGCATCGTGCGAGTGATACTAAATGTGTACTTAACGCTTTACATCAGGTGGGCCGTATGTTTGATTGCCTCCCGATATTGTATAAAAAAATAAAAGCGAAAGAATAGTGATAAGACATAGGTGCCTTTAGAGATGTAACCCACTTTACCTGACAAAAGCGAAATGCAAAGATATTTTCTTAAACTATACAATTCCTCGTCATAGCGCAGTGGATGAAGAACCGGCCTAGTGACCAATTGGTTCCCGGTTCAAATCTTGACATGTACGAGTACCACTTAATTCGTGTTTTCGGATTTCTGTACGTACTTTCGCATTTTTTGTAGTTACCAATCGCTCAGCGGTGAAGGAATACATCGTGAGGAAATCTGCACGTCCAAGAAATTTATATTTAAAAAAACGTTTGAGTTTACTAATGAAATGTATGATTTTACGTCTGGGTTGTGAAGAGCTGACGGCAGTCGCTTCATGTAAAATCTGTATCTTCGCCAAATCGTTAGGCTTAGGTAGCGTACCTCGTCAATCCTAATGAATAATACAAAATAACGGGATAATACAAAGAAGAAGAAGATAAGTGTATGTACCGATGTATGCGGGTGGTTCGGGAGCTCGGGAAGTTGTAATGTTAAAACCTTATTCAATATAATTTATATAGAATCTTTTCTTAGCTTGCTCTATGATCTGTCAAAAATATTAATATTGTAATTTCAAATTTTGCAAATGTTAGATTTTAGGAAAAACCGAAAAACAAAGTCAGTCTGGAGCAAGATCGGACGACAGAAAGATAGTGTGCACCACGTCTGAGACCACCAGCCCCTGCAGTGTGTCTACGCAGTGAAACCTACTAATAAATAGGTGAAACATCGAAAATTGCTCTCTCTTATCCAAACCAGTAATATAACAAAGTTTCTTCAACTAGTAATATAACAAAGTGTATGTCTAGCTGTGCAGTAATACGGGCTAAAATAAATAAATAAATAAATATTGTCGGACAAATTATACAGCGCCATCTAGCCCCAAAGTAAGGAAGCTTGTGTTATGGGTACTAGACAACTGATAAACATACGTAAATACATTTTTTTTTGTAAATACATACTTATTATACATAGAAAATACCCAGACCAATACAAACAGACATGTTCATGCACACAAATGTTTGTACTGTGTGGGAATCGAACCCACGAGCGTTGGTGTCAAAGTAGCGTAACAGCGCGTTCCACCACTGAGCCACCGAGCTCGTCAAAATAAAATGATGATGAAGACTCCAAAACGAATGGATTAATTATGATCCACCATGACCTACCCGATGTAAAGCGGTTACCGTCTATGAACGTTTGTAATACGCAGGGACACAATCCTTCAGCGAGTTTTATTTGCTCATGGCCTTATGCGATGATAAACCAATACACAGTTCTGTTCAATTCCTTTATATACAATGTCTGATCGGGTCGGGAAGCATACGACCACATGATGTAAAGCGGTTACCGTAGCCTATGAACGCTTGTAACGAATTAAGTATCACCCGCGCGATGCCACCTCTGCTGCTAATACAGCAACTCCTTAGGGGCTTACCGGTGGCCTCACTCACACGCAGGAACACAGCAACTCTTCAGAGAGTTGTTACTTGGCTGTGTTTTCTGTGAGGTGGAGTTACTTCCCCAGACGGTAGGAACTCTCATAAAATATCCAGACCAAGATAAACAGACATGTTCATACACACATATATTTGTCCTGATCGAACCCACGAGCGGTGACAAAGACGCGTTATTAACTTCTGCGCCACCGAGCTCCACAAAAGTGAAGTCGGGAGGCATAAAATTTTACAGCCCACTTGTTGTAAAGTGGTAACCGAAGCCTATGTATTATATGCCTCACGACGTAGTATACATAAAAAAAAACTAGCGCTCCCACGCGGCGTCCAATTACCGAATTTTGTGTTTAAATATTTTCCTTATAACCTAACATTTTAAAACAGCTGGATGTTCAATACCGTCAAACACAGTTGAATAAATAAAAGGATAATGGCCTACGTCAATGAAAGACAAAATACTCGTATTGCGCAATACTTGATAATATCAAGAAATCAATATGTTCACGCCAGGCCTCTTGGTGGGTAGGCAGAGAGAACCGAACGACATGAATCGGTCCTTACTCACTCACTCGCTTCATTAAAATTCATAGCACTTTTAAAGCAACCCGCCTGATCACCATCGCTTCTACATATGTACAGTCAAATTGCAGCAGGAAGGAGTGCTTTTATATATATATATATATATATATATATATAGACAGCTGGAATCTGACCAGTGACAGCCCAGTGGATAAAGTACCTACCGACCTATTGACCACTGGTATCCCACTTCTGACACCACTGTTACGGAGCGGGTCGCAAGATGGTTTAAAAAAAAAAAACTATTTTTAAACACTAAAAGAGAATGTATTAAAACTCTCGTGAAAATAGTGTGTCCGACGGAAGTCCAATCCAAACTGAAGACAAGTATAATCGCGGATAGGAAGCGGCATCGGTTTCTTGTTGCATTGACGTCGATGCAATGAGAAACTCAGCATATTTATTTTATATTTTAAGTAATGCATATGCCGATATAACAGTACCACTGTCGCACTCTCTGTTTTCCGGTTTGAAGGGTGAGATATGGCAGAGAAATTACTGGGTACTGTGACGAAACAGTCTTAGGTCACAAGATTGGCAGCGTGCGAGTGACATCCCCGTGGTGTTGCGAGCGTCAATTGGTTGCGGTGACCGCTTACCATCTAATACATGCTTGTTTGCCAATCTAGTTTCATAAAAAAAAACAATTCACCGCTACCGTGTAAGGAGGGTAGATCGAGCGGCTCTTATTGGCTAGTTCGCGGCGTTTTCCCAAGCTAGAATCGCAGAGATATTTAGGCGCTAAAACACAAAGTTTTACTTAGCACGAGGTGTCTTTATGCGCAGTCAAGCGATTTATTGGTTTGTGATCGGCTCCCTGCGATCTGCACCAGATCGTCGGTCCATCGTATGAGGGATCATCCCCGGTTCGATACTGACATGTACAACTAAATTCGTGTTTTTATGTATAGAAAGCTCGATGTATAGAGGGTCGTTGCGCGTGTTATTCTAACCAAACACGCAGGTTAAGTAACGTCCACCGCAGCCTGTCCATGGATGGGTTTATCTATCTCGAGTTGCTCCCTTCGAAGGGTACGTTAAGCCGTCGGCCCCGGCTGTTGTCGATAGATGACAGTCGTTAAGCTAAGTCAGTGGCCCTCGGGCGGCTTGAAAACACTGGCCTTCGCCAATCCGCATTTGAGCAGCGTGGTGGAGTGTGCTATAAACCCCTTCGGTTGAAGGGAGACCCGTATCCCTGCAGTAGGGTTGATATGGTATGTGAGGTGGTCTGGTGGTGGTATATATTTGTAATTAACATTTACTTGGCGGTGAAGCAGAACACCGTGAGAAAACTCGCAGGTTCAAGATATTATAATTGGAAGGTCGTGTTGATCTCACCCATGAAATGTCTAATTTTTCTTTTGGGTTCTGGAAGTCTGACGGCTCTAAGTTATCTAACTATCTATATCTTCGCATCAGATTCCTTGCGAGGTAGACAGGATCGAGCGTCATCAGACACTCTTCTCTCAGTTTTTACGTACATTGCCGCTATATTATCGGTATCACTTTTGTTGTGGATACATTTGTATACGATTCTAAAATACATTTTTCTAAAACAGTTCTACCCTTACCCGAGAATAGATCAGAGAGACATTTAGGAAATATAACGTTTGCTCGTAAACATAAACAAGTCATAAGAGAGTATATTATTCATCCTTGATTTAACGACCACGGCAGAATCGCTGGTGTATCTGGGCATAATTCTCGAAGACCTTAACAAAGTATCCCAATGAATTGATCTTAAGAAGAACAAAACAAAGATTATGCCGAATATGCATGTTGTTACCCACTCCAGTTCCAGTTGGGGGCGCAGTTACAATTGGCAATGGTCAGGCCAAATAGCTCAAAGAACACATGGTCACTGGGGCCGAAAAGTTCTCGAATGGTCACCACAAACCGGAAAACGCAGAGCTCGATGGCCCTATATACAATGGATCGACGATCTGGTGAAGATGTTAAGGAGTTGACGAACGCATAACCATAACAATGGGGGGGGGGGGGGGTTTGTTTGTTTGTTTATATAAATAACAAGTCTCGTTTTGAACGTCACTGAGTCATAACAGAAGAGAAAAGTTGCGTTTACGTTTACTTGGTTGACCAAGTTTTACTACGAAGTTGCGAATCACGCAAATCTATTTAACCTAAAATCATTTACTTCATTAATTATATTTGTTTATATAATATTTTGCGTCGCATTGAACGCGGTGTATCATACCTGCCATCACGCACTGTCATTTATTACTTCGACGCGCTACAGATTTTTCCACGAGAAGCCAACTGGTAGCGCTAGTTAATTTTGTTTTTTTGCCGATACATACATATCATCACGCTTGTCTCCCATTGGAGTAGGCAGAGACTATGGAGTGCCAAGTGCACCGATCCAAATACACCTCTGTCGCTTCTTCCATACTTCGTCAATCTCTTCATGCTTCGTTTTTGGTTATTTTTGATTTGGCCCTTTTTCAACACATGGCCGATTTGATCTATTTGATCTAATCCCAGCCGACATCTCAATTCACCTTTGCCCGATACACTTCTTTCCTCTTTCATCATTACTTATAATGTTATACTACGAAATACTAGATCATTATGTGAGAATTGCAGCAGCGGCGATTCGTTCATGTCAACCTGCCAGAAGCAGAAAAATCCGTATTAGGGAATGATGATAATGAATGAAAATGAATATTAAAATAGTAATCAGGCAGTCAGATGCGTGTGTATTCACCACAAAGCAATAATCCACTTAAAGACGAAGCCGTAGCCCCCCCTCCGCCCACACACACACTCACCAAAACGTAGTGTTATGTAGCATTTAAATATCTCGGCGATTCAAGCCTACTGACCTATGGAAGAATATTTTAACCAATAAGGCGATAAGATAAGACGCGATGTTGACCCGTGTTCTAACCAATAAGAGTTGTGCCTTCTACTTTACCCCCGAACCGTGCCTGTGAGTTAAGTTACTAAGAACAATCGTGCCATGAGTTCTCCATCGCTTATTTAGGTACTACTGCTACTACAGCAACCCTAACTCATCCCACTGTAGGGATACTGGTCTCCCTTCAATCGAGCATACTCCACCATGCAGCTCAACTGCGGATTGGCGGAAGTTAGTGTTTTCAAGCCGCCGTAAGCAAAAGACTTAGCTTAACGACTGTCATCTATCGACAACATCCGGGACCGACGGCTTGACGTGACCCCCGAAGCCGGAGAAGCTCTGCACGGTCGACGTTGCCTAACCTGCGTGTTCAATTAGAATGCAACGCAACAATATGAGGTCTCATTTGTTACTTCCTTTACTAATTTCACATTGGTGCATGCTATGAAGGAAGTAAGGAAGCAGGAACACATTTCTGGTATCAGTTAATCTGTACCACAACCAGGTGGTTGACGACAGATGTTCTTCAAACCTTAAGACTTGTCTAAATAGACCAAATTGTAAATAAAGAATTTTTATATTTTTTTTTATACTACGTCGGCAGGCACACAAGCATACGGCCCACCTTAATATAAAGCGGTTACCGTAGACTATGAACGCTCGCAATACATTACGTATCACTCGCGCGATACCACCTCTGCTGCTAACACAACAACCCCTTAGGAGCTTACTGGTAACCTCACTCACACGCAAGAACACAACAACACTCTACGTAGTTGTTATTTGGCCACGGTTTTCAGTGAGGCAGAGGTACTGCCCCAGTGTACTGCTTTGATGTGTCCTATATTTCTCAAAATCTTTGTCTCTTTTTGAAGACAATAATTTAGAATTTTATGCAAATTTAAAATTATTATCTTCACGGGTACTTATCAAAACGATTATTAATGTACATATATCCAGTGCACTTCCACGAATACTTATCATATGACAAATGTTTTCATTTTACAGTTTCCTCGTATGTTAGGTAACTGTTGTAATATTTAACCGATGTCCTGACGTAATTCTGATAACAATGGGCAATGATAACAAGGTCGCTTCTTCTCACATTCTCACGATTTAAACAGATTACGTCAATTGTGTGGTTTTTTTTTCATCTTAGTCCTGGCAAAGAGAAATAAATTATTTGTTTTCACACTAGAAGGAATAAAAATCTATTTCAGAATACCGGCAAAAATTAATTTCATATATTGTTTTCTTTGTATCGTTCCGTACTTTATCCTATATCTTTAAACCAGCATCATCTGTTTTTTTTTGTATAACTCTTAGTTTAGTATATATATATATATATATATATATATATATATATATATATACACACATCAAAAGTGTCTAGGGATCAACATATATTTTTGCAATAACTTTTCTCCTGATTGATATTAATTAAAATTTTCTTTAAGGATTCATCAAATAAAGTGTTTTCGTTTGTCTACAGTAACGATAAACCAAGTCACCTTTGCATTAATAAAGAAATTTGCCATTTTCATAATAAAGGGATTTTTGACATTTGAACCACTAACATTAAAGTTCGAAAAAAAGACTGAAATAACAGTTTTCTTTAAAATTTTATTGGGTAACTTAAACAATTAATAATCCGTGTTTCTACCGCGAACACTAACAACACAAGAACATCGGTTTGGCATACTCAAAATGAGTTCATCCAAATCACGCTGTGGAATGGCCGTCCATGTTCGTTGCAACAACAAAAAAAGGTCTTCTTGCGACTGGATACCCTCCATATTCGGCAGAGCTCTTCTCTGTAGCATATCCCATGCATGCTCAATCGGGTTCAAGTCTGGCGACTAAGCAGGCCAGGGCATGACATTGATGTTAGCTGCGGCGAGAGTCTGTCTTACAACTCTTGCGGTGTGCGGTCGTGCATTATCATGCATTAACTGAAATAAGGGACCGATTTGCACTTGTAGAGGAACGATGACGTCTGATACAATCGTCTCAGCATAAATTTGAGCGTTGAGGTTGCCTCTGATCCAAATCAACTCAGTTCTTCCGCCGATCCAAATACCCGCCCATACCATGATGGTTCCACCACTATAATGATGGACTTCCTGGCAGGATTTTAATCGCTGTTGGCGTCCAGGGGTTCTCCAGTGTCGTATACGTCTTGTATCCGGTCTCATACCAAAACGAGACTCATCAGAAAAGCACACGAAACGCCATTGTTCTTCTGCCCAATTTCTGTGTTCAAGAGCCCATTGATATCGAATCCTACGATTGTGCATTGCTATAGGTGGTACCCTTAGCGGTCTTCGGGAATGAAGGTTCACTTCATGCAAGCGGTTTCTGACTGTTTGGTCGCTAATTAAGTTCCCTGAAGAGTGATGAAGCGTCACGGCTAACATCATGGCGGTTATTGTTGGAGCTCTTCGAGTTGTGATTTGAATGTATCGGTCTTGTCTCCGTGTGGTGCAGCGATACCGTCCACCATGGCGCTCAGCCACGGTACCAGTGCTTCGGTAACGTGTCCAAAGTCGACTGATAACACTACATTTGTTGCAACGAACATGGGCGGCCATTCCACAGCGTGATTTGGATGAACTCATTTTGAGTATGCCAAACCGATGTTCTTGTGTTGTTAGTGTTCGCGGTAGAAACACGGATTATTAATTGTTTAAGTTACCCAATAAAATTTTAAAGAAAACTGTTATTTCAGTCTTTTTTTCGAACTTTAATGTTAGTGGTTCAAATGTCAAAAATCCCTTTATTATGAAAATGGCAAATTTCTTTATTAATGCAAAGGTGACTTGGTTTATCGTTACTGTAGACAAACGAAAACACTTTATTTGATGAATCCTTAAAGAAAATTTTAATTAATATCAATCAGGAGAAAAGTTATTGCAAAAATATATGTTGATCCCTAGACACTTTTGATGTGTGTATATATATATAGCATATTATTGTAATATAAAGAGCGGAACTCGCCAGGTATAGGTTTCTGGGACTCACCAATTAAGTTATTAATTGGTGAGTCCCAGAAACCTGTTTGTAATGACTATATAGTATTGAATAAATACTTGTAAATTATTGAATTTGAATCATTCCCTACTTTATCCTATTAAGTAGGTACTTTAAAGTAGCAACTCTTTCAATTATTCTAGGCGAAGCAGCTAAACGTTTGATCGATGTCACTGACGACCAAGGAGGCGGGCTGTGCCCTACCTCTCTTTGTTAACGACAAAACCCATCTATACACGGGCTGCGGTCGACGCTGCTCAAATTGCGTGTTCGATTATATTGACGCCTTTTTCGACGCCACCGAGCTCCTCAAAATGTAACCTAAAAAATGAAAATTTGGGCAATTTAAACCAGAACCCCGAGATACGCTAATCTATACTAATACTAGCATAAGCCCGCGACCTTGTCCCTGGGTTCCGTATTCCCTCTATTGCTGTTTTGTTTCTTTTTCCTCGGCTTCAAAGGGTCGTATCGTGACGTTGAAACTGTCTATAACCTTCACAAGAATTAACATGGAAAAAAAATTTTATAACCTACCGGTAATTTCAGACATTAAATAACTCTTCCGCATTAGACCTGTATACATATAAAGCGAAAAAGTTTTCGGAAAAATATTTTTTGTATTTGATAGCCCAATTCTTGAGGAAGGTTCTAGACTATTACATCAGAATACGACCGAGAAGCCGAGGAAAAAGAAATGAAGTAAGAAAACGGTTTTCCACGGAATACTGGGATACGCACGGACATAGTCACAGGCAGCCACTATAGTAATATAAAAATATATAACATATTAATATATAATTATATATAATAATCACAACGACCTTACATTACAATTGCAAATTTAATTGCACTTACAAGGCGTAGATTCTATTTAGGAAGTATGTGTTGGCAACTACCGCGTAAGAATACGTACAGGAAAATGATACTTCCTATTATATAATATTGTTATAAATAGAATTATAATTATTTATAATGATAAAACAACGAGTTAGGCGCATATACGTTGTAGGTACATGTTATTAATCGATCACTAATGTAGGACTATTTTATATTAGTGATCCATGATGTTATTAGCTGAAAACGAACTGCAACCAAAGGGTGGGCTTTTTGATATAAATTACTTGTTGAGCTTACGCTCCCCATTAGTTCTTGCGAACTACAGCCGGCACCCACCCACTACCGTTAGTAGATGCATGCCGCCGCTGCCGTGGCTGCTCCGGTCGTCTCTGCCTCGGCTGCTGCGGCTTTTTATACAATGTCGGGAGACATACAAGCATACACCGCATGTAAAGCGGTTACCGTAACCTGTGAGCGCTTGCAATACAAGTATCATTCGACGATGCCACGTCCGCTGCTAACATGGCAACTTCTTAGAAGCTTCCCGGTAAACTCACTCACTCGCAGAAACAACAACCCTCCAGAGAGTTGTCATTTAATTGCGCTTTTCTGCGAGGTACTCAGACAGATTGGTTTGATGCGCCTTCTCTCTTTTGAAAACATCCAGATCAATACAAACAGGGAAGTTTATGCATAAATGTTTGTCCTATGTGAGAATCAAACCCATGAGGATCAAAGTAGCGTTACTAACCACTTCGCCATCGAGCTCGTCGTCGAATTATTGTCCGAGCACCCTTGCCATATAAAGTTAATTAAAGTCTGTGATATAGAAATCCTGGGAACATTATCAGTCTATATAAATAGAACATTATCGCTGTATTATCAGATTTGAATTTTTCTCCTATAAGAAATTATCAAAATTACAGAAAAATGGAAATCGTTTTTATTATATTTTCATAATTGGCAGAGCTGCGATAGCCAGCGGAGCCACATTACCATCAAAATTGTCGTTTCAAAACTCCAAAATCGACACACTAATAGCTAACATATTGTAGTTTTGTATCCTTTAATTTGAAATTTAAATGTTCGTTGGTGAGGAAGAACGGTCCAAAATCGTTCCAATTAGAAAAAAAAACATATGGGAAAACGTATGGCCGGCCACTCTGCAGTGCAGAGTCTGCACTGCACTCCCATCAACAGAAAAAGTAACAGCACTCGTCGCTAGATGTCGTACAGGGTTCCATATATTTTTAAAAAATTAAAAAATTAAAAATAAAATATTTAAATATTTTTTAAATTTAAAAAATATCAGCTCTGCCTACACAGCTTGCTGTTATTTACTAGTAATAAATATTTCCAAAAATTACACAGCGCCATCTAGTCTAAACTAATTAACACTTGTAGAAGGCTTGTTGGTGAGCAGAGATAGGCCAGTGGATAAGGAACCGACATATTAAACCAACTGGTCAACTGGTTCTTGAATTGCTAGCGTTTATAGCATTCGGTAACAGCTTTATATCAGGCCGCTTGTTGTTTAAAATATGATAAACCAAGTAAACATGTGGACAATTCAAAGATTACCTAATCGATTTCCAAAACAAATATTTGTGTGGATGAAATGTATGTTTGTCTTGATATGAGTATTTTCTATATTAATAGAAGTATGTATTTACAAAATAAGGGACATTGCATATGTTTATCAGTTGTGTTAATACGCACGACAAATTTTGATTAGTTTTTTTTTATGCTACGTCGGGAGTCATACAAGCATACGGCCCACCTGATGTAAAGCGAGTATCGTAGCCTATTAACGCTTGCGATATATTAAGTATCACTCGCGCGATGCCTACTCTGCTGCTTACACACGGGGTTGCTTCGAGCGTCACCAGTAAGCTCTCAAACTCCTTGGGAGCTTACTGGTGACGTATACGTGACATATGTATACGTGTCGTAAGTTACGGTAACAACTTTACATCAGGTGGGCAGTATGCTTGTATGCATCCCGACATTGTATAAAAAAAGAGATTGCGAGACACTTACTCATCGACATTTACAATCAAAACCATGTAAACAAGCTTGACTTATGTCCCAATACAGAAGATGTTCGTTGCATCACTTGCAATGATGCAAACTAGATCAATATATCACATTTGAGAGGGTCCCTGCAGCTGTACAACACTGCTGCCCTTGGTGCATCTATGAACATGTGCCTATTACCAATATCGAGAATGAAACGATAGATACATTTGTACTGTTCACCACCAGCATTTCTGAACAAACTATAGCTCAAGACACTTATGAACAGTAGATTCACACATTTGCCGCCAGTAGCCTATTCAAATTTTGCCACCTCAACCGATCTAACAATTCAATACCCTGTTTCACAATCATATAAGGGGCTAAAGTATGAAATTGGCGATTTGTACTGAAAAATTGAAACTCTTTTTTTTCTAAGACGTAATATGTATATATATATATTATACAACTATGTAGATTGGCAAACAAGCATGCGGCCGGCATTAGATCGTAAACGATCACCGCAGCCTATTGACGCTCGCAACGCCACAGGGATTTTACTCGCACGCTGGCAATCTTTTGACCTAAGGCTGTTTCGTCACAGAAGCCAGTAATTTCTCTGCCATATCTCACCCTTCAAACCGGAACACAGCTATATAAATATAGTTGGTTGGCGGTAGAAATCAGTGTGACAGAGAGGTACCTCTGGTACGCAGATGACTTTCTGGTGTCAATAAAAAAAATCACATCAAAATATTTATTGGTGTTATTCAATTCAATGTAAACTTTTAAATAATCATAACGGCCTGGTAATGGCAGAATGAATTTTTTATGTTGTAAATTAGGTTCAGTAAAATAAGTGCGCCAGTTAACCTACTGTTCTATATCCAGTTGTTATCTCCGTTCATATTTTTCGCAGTCGTAATTAGGTCCTGTGAGTGAGCAGACTTTGCTCCTGTGAGTAAGTTTATCAGCAAGTTCCTGAGGATGTGCTGCTAACAGAGCAAAGTGCACTATGCTACGCTATGCTATGCTATCCTACCACAATGGATAAAATGTTTGACTGCGTATGAAGGCACGCCGTGTTCACAAAAGCGTTGTGTTTTAGCACCTCACCTTCTCAGCTATTCGAGCCAACGGACCAATAAGAGAAAATACGTTCACGAATGAGAGTTACACGTTCTACTTTACCTCTCGACCCATAGCAGTGAGTTGAGTACTCATCGGCTCTACGTGGGCTATTTCTTTCATGTATGCTAACCTTGTTGTGAAAAATATGTTTATGAGTATATTATTACTCCTTCTCTGCTGTTCCACCTGGTAAATTCATACTATGAATGCAATATGGATAGTTGAGTATAAAAAGATAAGTCTCGAGAAAGTTGTGCAGATATACTATCTAAAAATAGAACCACTTGTAATTTCACAAGCAATTAATTCAGGTTATTTACGGTAACCTCAGGTTAAAATAATAAACTAAGATAAAAATAAAAAGTAATCGTACTTGTCGAACAAATCAGTGTTTGTTTTTATTTATTTCGATGACATTTGTATCTGTTATGTTTAAATATTAACAGGATGATGTAATCTTTTGTAATTAACTAAAATATGACTCATACGATGCCACCCTAAACACACAAGGCAAACATTTGTGTGCATGCACATGTCTGCTTGTCTTGGTCTGGATGTTTTAAGAGAGGTAGGGCGCATCGAAGCAGCCCGTCTGAGGAAGTACCTCCACCTCACAAAAAACCGCAGCCAAATAACAACTCCCTAGAGGATTTTTGTGTTCCTGCGTGTGAGTGAGGTAACCAGTAAGGTCCCAAGGAGTTGCTGTGTAAGCAGCAGACGAGCATAGCGCTAGTGATACTTAATATATCGCAAGCGTTAATAGGCTACGGTACCCGCTTTACATCAGGTGGGCCGTATGCTTGTATGCCTCCCGACGTAGTTTAAAAAAAACCCTGAAATAAAAGACTGTAAGCATAACCGTTTAATATCGTTCAAATCTCGACAGTTCCCATTGCCACCAGGACATCCTTCTGTCATTTCACAACGGATAGTTGCGTCACGTTACCAGCGTTTCATCACCGCTGGATGTAATAGGATGATTGTTTGAGTGCGAGTAAATACTGCGCTGAGAACTGTACATCGTACCATTATAATGGTGCACCGCATGGATGGTTAAGTAATGGGGCATCCTGTCAATAATGCAAGCATCCCACAGTCCCACTGCAATGACACATATTTACTCTCAAATTGCAGTCGGTTGAAAGGGGAATAAAAACAGATCAATTGCGAAACGAAGTTGCGAAGTGAAGTTTTTGACCCACTCAGATCGGATGCTAGGTGTAGTAGGTGGGGGCCGATGAATCGTTAGGTCCCAGGTTAACCCAAGAAGGAATACTAAGTAAATAACCTGAATAACGACGAAGAAAAAAATTCAGAGATATTAATGAAAGTGATCTTATATCGAATAATTGATTTAAGATCTTTGTTTTTACTAATTATATCAATGACATGTGCAGTCCTGTTTCGATTTCCATAAGTCGGCCCTTTCTTCTCCTTCACGTTATCCCGTTTCCTAATCCATTAGGATCGACGGGGTCCGCTACCGAAACCTAAGGATTTGGCGAACACACTGTTTTTTTACATGGAACGACTGCCGTCAGAAATCCACAATCCTGAGGGAAAACCAGATCTTTCTCCGATTAGGTCACACATCTTTCGAAATATTATTTCTTGGACGTGTACATTTCCTCATGATGTTTTCCATCACTGCCGAGCAAGTGATAAATATATACAGAAATCTGAAAACACTAGTTTAGTCGTACACCAGTTAGTCAATAGAGCGGTTTCTTATCCACCGGGCTATCGCTGCTGCTTCCATATGTCGGCCTTAAATTTCTTGGATTCCAACTATGATTGTTTAGAAACCGGAGAGCGAGTCGAAGTCTTGGTTTGGATTTCTTAGGAACACTTTGGAGCTTTTATTTTGCTTGATCGCTTCTTGAATAGTTCTCGCAACGAGACTGAAATTTCCTTGGTTAGCTGCCTATATGGGAACGCTTCGGTTGAAGATTGTAAATCATTTCTCGTCAAATTTCCATGAGTTTAAGAGTATGAATTGCAAGCTGCGGCTTCAGAACTCCAGCGAGGTGTATTTCTAAAATCTCCTGAATAAAATGATGTTGATGTTCACGAGATTTGGTGTGCATAACATAGCGAAACTAGTTCACTTTCACTATGTTATGCATACCAAATGAACCAAATCCCGTGGGTTAATTAAAGTCTCGTGGGTGGTGGGTAGTTTACAGCAGTTGCTCGTAACTCGTGGGTTCGGTTCCAGAGAGTTTTCTCGCGGAATTAACTCTCTGCCAAGGTTTACTCCTTTATAAGGTTGGCGACGCACGATACGCCCCTTATCTTACAAGTGTTCACAAGACAGGTTGTATGCAGAGTTTCTGTCACTTTAGTTGTGTAAAAAATGCCAAAATTTCATTTTTCTCCAAGGAAAAGTTAAAAGATTTCAAATTGTAAAAATTTGCATTGTTTCGCATTGTTCTCGGGACTAATGACGGGCTCTCCTGGGCTTATAGACACAATTTTAATAGTGAACCTTGTCTAGTGGTGTACTACTAGTTCAACAATTAAAATTAAAATAAATGAAGATAACAAGATTTTTATGTGTACATAAAATTCATTGGGTTATCTACCTTATATTTATAATGTTATTGTTATCGGTAACGTTGAACTCGGATTATCTCTTCCAAAAGTACACATAGCTACGTTTGTTGCGGACGAGTGACACTCTGTATACTATAGAGTTACGTATGAACTAAATAGTACTATAAATTACTATGGTTGAATTTATTTTGACGGAGTGACAAATAACGACTAAATTTATAGACTACGGCATCGTTTCTCAATTTCGCCATCCTCTTGTGACTCGGTGGCATGTATCCATAAGCATAAGTCAGCGACCCATATCCCTAGGGACATCATCTGTTTACGTCCTCCGTTCTATGCGTGCTCCGTGCTTGTCTCCCCACCGGAGGGTGGGAAGAGTTGGATACTGAGTGTAGGGGTGGTTAAAATTCACTCAGCGGCCGATGGCAGGGAACTAAGCTTGAAGTTTCTCTAAGTGATGGAATACGGAACGAGGAAATTCAACGAAGTCAATTTAAGAACTAAAGTTGTAAACAGAATCATTGATTGGAAGTGGAATTGGGTTAACCACATCTGTAGAGGAAGTGATGCCCGTTGTTCATTTTCCTGTATTCATTACATTTGTCGCATATCAAGGATAAAACCCAAATGCTAAAAGGGCGTACTCGTATCATCAGCCGTATAAATCCTACTGAGGGACTCCATGGTGTATTAGTTCCTGACAATTTATCATTATATCTATAAAAAAAACATATAGATGGTCTCCGCAAATGTTTAGCGTTAACCTTGAACTCTAGTATATTCCATTTTCACTTTACGAATACAGACAAATAACGTGTTGAATGCATTATACTCCATTATGAAGATATTACATCTCGACTATAGAAAAAATATGAATTCAAAGAGAGTGACTGAGAGCATTTATTTAAATATAGGCATAGCTCACGACTCACTCATCTGAATTCCGTTACCGTTATTTAATTCCTAGCTATCTTCTCTAGGACCCCTATTTATTTCCCAAAACTTATTTGAATGTTTGTTTTTTACATTTTATTGTACACAAAATGACATTGATGTTCATTTCACAACTGAGAAACATAAAATGTAAAAGTTAAAACAGTATGTGTTATTCTGTGTATGTATATATTCTGTGTATATATTCTGTGTATGTGACTAAACTCCTTCTGAACGATAGGACCGATTATGATGATTTTTTGTGTGTGTGTGAGGTCTATTGTTAGTTTTGACTGACAATTGGATCCGGTGCAATTGGTTCGTAGGATTTTTTTATTTTATTTTTGAGCTGGACAGTATTTTTTGGGCCCACTTATAACTTAATATATGAATCTTATAACGATCAATCAATCAGTTTAGTGGTCCTGAAAAGGAATATTTGTTTAAAATTTTGCATTTCTTAGTTTAAGGTTAGCTTTGTCAGTCGGTCGGTTAAAGCCACGTTCTCGTGGTTTAACTCATTTACACAAATAGTTATGCTATCCGTAATATTGGTTCCAGTGAGACAACTAAGCACAACTAGTTGTGCTATTAGGAATATTTAATATTGTCCTTTCTTTTTGCATGACTCTGCAATTTCTTTTACTTCTTTTTCTTCAATTTATATTTCTAGATGCACAAAGATCTGACATATATGGTCATATCTCTAGGTATCGTGGTCAGTTAACAAACATAACAGTACTTATCACCCGCGCGTGGTACAAACAGTCGTCTGATAGATTAATTGTGCGTTTCGTAATGGTTACATAACCACGATACGGGTCCGTACACCGCCAAGGTTAAATTGCCAGTTGGTTTATCTCTATTGAAATATGTTTCTGATTTGTGTCATTCGTTCACAGCACGTATTGTGTTACGAACTTTAACGCTTTTTATATCATTAATGAAGTGACAAACATGGGGCCTACCCATAATGCAAATACGATTCAGTTCGAGTTTTCTAATGTCGAAATTTGGTTTAAATTTTTCTTTATATACAACGCCCGAAGCACAACCATTTTCTGTTTAGTCGATAGAGCTCCAAGGTCTCTATCGTCTTGGCTGAAGACATATTGGTTAACATGTCTCTCGATAGCATCCATGTCAATCTAATGGCATACGCAAGAAAAGCAAAGTCTGTCTCTCTGTGGACATGTTAAGTTGTTGGCCGTAGCAACTAACCGTGGAGAGTTACGTTTATACGATCACCCGCAGAGACTCAACAGCTGGTGAGACAGTGAGATGTTGAGAAATTGCTGTGTTAACAGCTAGGGTGGTAATGCTTTAACGACACTCCTTGTTCTGCGAGCGTTCACACGCTTTACATCAGGTGGGCTTGCTTGTTGTCTTCAGACTTTGTATTAAAAATATGATACATCCTTTGTACATGCAAACGTTTACGTCAGTTGAATAAGCACTGATTATGCAGTTCAAGTATGGAATGTATCACTAAATATGCAATTACACGCTGACGCATTCAACTGTGATACAAAAATAGATTGGATTTAATGATTCGGCCATACACACGTCGATGCGACCTTAAAAGTCTGAACACACTGTTTGTATACACGTAGACGTGCATGTGTTATGTGAATTGCATTGCGTTTTAAGTATGAAGGTTAGCTGTTTCAGAAGATGAAACTTAGACATTCAATTCAAATCTAGGATCAAAGTTAAATTTGCACTTTTTAGTTAGAGTTTCGTTCACTATGAAATCTCATATGGAACACGCGTATTGTAAGAATTTAACTAGTAAATCCATATTCCTAGATGAATCGCACAGCGCCATCGAGTCTTACATTAAGCAAAGCTTGTGCTAAATCCATAGCTGTACAACTGATAAATATGCATTATCATTTTTTGTACATTGATAAATAGAAAACTCCAAAAAGATAAACAACATGTAAATACAGACATATATTTGTCTAGTAATCGAACCCTATAGCCGTTGTCCTACCTGAAAATATTCTAGAACTGAATTACAACCACCTACCGGATTGAAATGCGAAACTAATCTCTCATCTAAAAATACATCAAAATCAGTCCAGCCGTTTAGGAGAATTTGTGATATACACACATATAAAAGAACTATATATATAGATCTAGTAATATATATATATATATATAAAGACATACAAGAAATACTTGTTTAATATATACATATGTAATGATTGCTCATTTAAAATAATAGGACAACAATTGCGTCATGTGTGCGTACAGCATAATGTCACGATTACCGCCCAAAGGACAACCGGAACCAAACCTGTCTGGTCATAGCATTAGGTTAACGGAAGTGTTTTCTTTGCCATAGTGCCTTACAAGTGCGCGTGATGTAATTTTAACAAGGTTCTACGGTATACAATAATGAAAGGATAAGAAAGAAATTTAACGTATTTAATTAATAAGATCGAGGACCGAGTAATGTGGCGCTCGGTAATCTCTGCCCACCCTACAAGGGATTTGGCGGGAAGTTATAGGTAGTTAATAAACAATACAGGCGAGACTATTTTTAAGTTTTACACATGATATTTTTCTATAGTAACCTGAAGTATGAAAATATAAATCAGTTTATCAAATGGCGTTTCGTAGTTTATGCCTGATGCACAAATAACAGTTGACACGACTATAATTTTATTGTATACATAGATAGGATATATTTTATGAGAAGACTATTCCCTGGTACGTATACCAATAAATTCATATTTTCGAATTTATGTACATAATTTGTATTTTTTATAGAACGTCGGGAGGCATTGTAAAGCGGTTAATAAATATAATAAATAATTATAAATGTGATATTTATACAATTTATACAATTTATGAATTTTATTTTTACCTTTAGCACACGAGACGATTGTAGACTGATTTTACTCTGTGGGGGGGACGAGTAGGCACCAAAAATATTACAGGGGTCGAGTGGGCACAGGTTACGAGTTTCAGGGGCTCAGTGGGCACGTCCCCTTAAAATATACTCCCAGTGGTCAGTAGGCTCGGATCACTGAGATAGTTGGCTAAAACACTACGTGTTTGTCAGTGAGGGGTGCGATCATGCGCAATCCAGTGGTTAAATTGTTTGCGACGTAGGCATTATGTCCAACAACTTTTCGAAAATGTATACATTGTAAAAGCTGTTACAGTTGGTTCAAATGGACTGTCCGAAAATTGCCGCGTGCTGTGTGATATAATTGGACCTTTGTTGTTGTTGTGGAAGGAACTGCCTGCCGAAGTATTCTTCAAAGTTTGCATCAAGTGGTTCTTCAAAAAACTGTAAATACACGTACATCTCCATGAGGTTATCGATAAAGATAAAAAGATAAAGATAAAACTTAGACACGTCTTCCATTTTTTGAAATGTATCTTATTATAATCTTATTGTATCTTATTTAATTCTCTTATTTTACTAATTTCCTTTTTTTATCTATTAGCATTCCGGAAATAACCATTGGCAAAAATGAAATGCCGAAAGAAACTTGCCAATACAGGTCTCTTTTAAAATTATCAGTAAGATATTACAAAAAAAAAATACATAGACATATTGGTACAATAATGATATCAGATGGTAAAATTAGGGATTATTAAGGACAGGCAGTCTGTGCTGAATTATTTCCAGACATCTTTGTCAGTTACATATTCATCAATTCTATAATAAGCCCTTCTACAGAGAGTATTTTTAATATATCGACCTTATAAAACCTATTACCGCCCGACTAACACCCCTGATCAAGAACCTGTTACAAGCATCCACAAGCTACTGCTTATAATTAGACAGATCTTATGCATGTTTGCTGTTTTAGTGTCATATATAAACGTATATGTTTTTATACAACGTAGGGAGGCATAAAAGCATACGGCTCACCTGATGTAAAGCTGTTACCGTAGCCTATGAACGCTTGTAATATATAAAGTATCACACCACCTCTACTGCTAATGCAGCAACAACAAAAAAGGAACTTACTGGTGACCTCACTCACACGAAGGAACACAGCAACCCTCTAAAGAGTTGTTATTTGGCTGGTTTCTGTGAGGTGGAGGTAGTCCCCAGGCGGGCTGATAATGCCACTCTTGTTGCAGTGCTATTACCATAAAGGGGGACCATGTTAATCATTTTAGATGGAATATGTTTGCTCGCTTCCCGATGTTGTATAAAAAAGGCATTATGCATACAATTGTACGAGTATTAATGTATGTAAGACTTCAATTACCCAAAGTGAGTCCAACAATAGTGTATCGAAATAGTTCATACTGTTATGCAAGGAGTATCGGGCTATGGCGCAATTACGCTTAGATACGACGAAACTAGGTCAGGTGCCGGCTCGCTACGGCGAATTTCGTATTAGTCGAGTGTTTATGGTCGAACGTTCTTAAAATGATATTTATTGTCACATGAACTAGGTTGGTATAAGCACTTATTCACAATTTTGTAACTTGGATCTTTTAGTATCTATACAAGTAGAAATGAACAGACTATTGTACGAGTATAACATACTTTTTATAACCGCACCGCCTGCCGACGGCGGGGAGTTCACCCTCACACGCTTGAACCGCAATGGTCGCGTACGGTGCGGTTCCAGAGAAGTTTTCTTCCGAGAACACTCAAGCTGTGGAATGAGCTCCCAGCCGAGGTTTTTCCAAGGGACTACAGCATGGAGTTCTTCAAGAAATGCGTGAAGAGGTTTTTAGTGGGTCGGCAACGCATGAGTGACGCCTCTGGTGTTGCAAATGTCCATAGGCTACGGTGACTGTTTAACATCAGGCAGGCCGTATGCTTGATTGCCACCTTAGTAGTATATAAAAAAAAAATAACATCTATAAAACACAACTAATTTCTTAGCTGCTAATATTTTGACATCGCCGATCTCTAGTCACTTGGTTAAGTTTATTTTTATTTGATAGGTATGAGTTAACGATTTAGGGGGCTTACTCATAAAAAAATGAGGTGTGAAAAAAAGAAGTGGCGCCTATTTTATGCATATTTTGTACGAGTTACTACATAAAAATGTTCGTAAAAAAAACGGAAGCGATCAAGTCAGCAACGTGTCGTGCATTTACTTGCGGTACTTGATCAATATACTTCGTTGATATTCTGCTGTCTACATGTACCGCGTTGATCGCATGACAGAACTTGTATTAAACGCTAGTTCGGTTTTTTATGGCTCTAGAAGTACGATTATCAAAGAAAATCTTACAGCGGCAAAACAAGTGAACAACAGAGTTCTTAAAAGAAGTGTCATAACTACATTATAAGATTAATTTTGATTTGGAATTCTAAGTAGAAAAAAAGACCTTGAAAGTTACTAAACATGACATATGCAGGCATATTATATTTATTTATTATACAATATATTATTGACTTAACTTAGCGTGTTTAAATGATGATAGTTCTATAAACCATAAAAGATAATCGGCAATTCCAGAAAGTAATAATTTTGATTAATAAACCGCAATATTTATAAAAAATATACTTTAACATTCCGGTATTAGTCAACAGTTATAGTTGTTTACCTTTATATAAACCTTTGTCCTTTTCCTAAATCGGAGAGACAAGCTATCTTCAGAGAACTTTTGTGCAACAAAGCGAAATAGTTTACTTAAATTATATTTGATATACAAGTCACAAATCTACCCCACAGGATACTTGCTGTTATCTTTAAGTACCTCTCGAATTATCAGCTTGAGACTCGTCTGTCGGTTCGAAATCGAACTAAAAGTCAACCCCCAAGATAAACAACGTTGAATCCTTAATTTTAAGAAGAGACATTGAATATATTGTACAAGCTGTGGAACACCTACTTGTACACCTAATTTAATACATCCATTTTAATCCTACTGTGTCACAGATAATTTAAGGTAGCGCTGTTTTGGCAAAAAAACAAAATAACGATTAAATAAAAGGTTTTTAATACCATAATATTTAAAATAATTTTTCTTTAAATTTTAGATTTATTGTCATTACTAAATAATAATTAAAAAATACAGGAGCTACGTGGTATAAAAGTAAAGACACTAATTATTAATTTTATAACCGTTCATAAATCTATATTATTTGATAATGTTAAGAATGTCTTAAATACTGCATTTATATTATACTTGTAGCCAAATTTAAAAGAGGTGGACGAAATGAAAAACTTCTATATGACAGATTCGAAAGACAATAAATATCTCTGGCATACCTACACTATATATAAAGTATAATTAATGAATAACTCGGAATTGAAGGAGATGATAGAAGCCGATCCGTTAAAATACCTACACTATTGACTCATTTGCATGAAATCAATAAGATAAATAAATAAAAAAAATAGGTGCCTCATGATTTGACTGATTTGAAGAAAGAAAAGCGTCTTGTTGCCTTGTTGCATCGGTACAGAAATTAAGGAATATTGGATCGAATTGTGACATGTGACGAAAAGTGGATGCTTTCCGATAACCGTAAGCGAAAAATGCAATGCCTAAGCTTACGAATAAAAAGGTAATTGTAACTGTTTGGTGGTGTCTTCATGGCGTTATTCACTATAGCATTATCAGGTCTGGTCAAGCAACAACATCACAAGCCATCCTCCATACTCTCCAGACTTTGCTCCAACTAACTTCTTTTTTTATTTCGTACAAAATACTTTCACACAGTTTGTCCAATCTAGATCCCTAGAGTTCTATGATAAAGGCATAAATAAACTTCGGATTAGATGGCAGCAATGTATAGATAATGAGGGTAAATATTTTGATTAAATAAATGTGTTACATTTTAGAAAAGAACGAGTTTTAATTTTTCAGTACAAATCGGCAATTTCATACTTTAACCCCTAATTAATGAAGGCCACTGTTAATTAATTATACACAATATTAATAATATTGTTATATAATACATATGTTTGAAAAATATATTTCTAATAATAGAGCACCGACAGTGCCAGATGATGACAAATGAGATTGAAACCACACTTACAGATGAGGTCGGTTCTTCTGGCTTTGAAATCACAGATACACTGTGAATGGAACATTTTTGGTATAGTATTGTAAAACGGAAACTTGCATAATTTATATTTTCCAAAAAGATATGTCTACAAATCCTTCAATAGAAGGTGCGGTGTAGCTAAGTCGTTTTCATGTTTACCTATATTTTTCAAATAGGGCAACGTTATCTATGTGCACATGTTCATATACGCAATAATATTACGAAATTCATGACCTGATTCATGAATGAGGTGTTAATGTTAATTAAGAAATTGATGATTCAATAAGTATTGTTATATTGTTTTGTTTAATTTATGTTTAAATGTAAAATCATTGGGACTACTCACCGTCTACCACGCGCGTATAAGGAACGTACATATATAGAAGGTGGGTTTTACCCAGGAAAGTAATTTACCCAGTAAAGTAGCATATAACTTTTTTAAACAAATAGATTGGCAAACAAGCATTCGATGGTAAGCGCTCACCTCAGTATATTGACACTCGCAACACCACGGGGATGTTACTCGCGCGCTGCCAATTTTGTGACCTAAGGATGTTTCGTTACAGTACCCAGTAATTTCTCTGCCATATCTCACCCTTCAAACCGGAACACAGCTATATAAATATAGCTGCTTGGCGATAGACAGAGGTACCCATGCAGACGATTTTTGTACAAAGTGGCCCTCTGGTAAAAACTTAAACATGATCGAAATAGTCCAACTAGGAAAGTACTTCCATCTGACAGTCCCAGCTAACATTTGAAAACTCTCAAGCCAGTTGTTTTGTTTCTATGAGTCAGTGAGGTTACCAGTATGGTTGCGGGTGACCACTGTACACTGTGTATGGGCTGAAAGATTCCTTGTCTTCCGACGTTATATAAAAAAAAGATAAACCCACATTGTGATGAGCGGCGCAGTGGTTAGTAACGCTACTTTGACAGCGCTCGTGTATTCGATTCCCGCACAGAACAAACATTTGTATTGATTTTGTGGGTGATATTAAGAGAGGTAGTGCGCATCAAAGCAGCCCGTCTGGGTACCTCGACCTCACAGAAAACCGCATCGCAATAACAACTCCCTGGAGGATTGTTGTGTTCTTACGTGTGAGTGAGATCGTCGGTAGCAGCAGAGGTGGCATCGCTCGAGTGATATTTAATATATAGCAAGCGTTCCTAGTATATGGTAACCGCTTTACATCAAGTGGGTCGTATGCTCATATCCCTCCCAACGTTGTATAAGAAAAGCATTCGAGGATAAGTATTTCTAGAATATAAAAAAAAATTGAATTAACACTTCTTCACGCACGCTTGACTTGGGAAGTAAGCTGGTGAATGCGTGACGAGAGCGTTACGTAAAGTGTGATCGCGCGAGGCGAACGGAAGTTGAGAGGGAGATATAAATTAGTGAAGATAGAAAGAGAGAGAGTTACGTATCGTATATTAAATGTGTGCTCGCACCTCTCTCTTTTGCCCCTAGCAAAAGAGAGAGGTGCGAGTACACATTTTCATTCTCTCATAGCAAGTTAAGTTTCGTATATCTAAGACACAGTGCAGGCCTATTGCCTGTATTACACTATGGAGCTAAAGAAGTTTTACTTCAGTAGTGTGGTCTAAAGCACACTCTTTTATTTTGTAATAGTGCAAAAAATCTAAACTGTATATGCAATAAAATATATCAATCGATTTACTTATATATTTCTAAATAATATACTTTCTATGCTTACGTCCGATAGCAAACAAGCATAAGAGCTGCCTGTTAAGTTACGGTAGCTTATAGACATTTGCAACTCCAATAACCTTTTCACTCGCATGAATAATACAATTAGCGATCTCAAATTTGGTCGCTGTACCATGTGACATGGAGGTACTTCTCTAGTACCTCTTCTACTACTATCATTTTCATGGCTCTTTTCATGGATTCCTAGTGCTAATGACAACTTTGTTAAAACCCAGCCAATTTGGTAATGGTAGGTAAGTCTTGAACTATAGCAATAATAGCTCAGTGGATGAAGAATCAACCTATTAAGTTATGGTACCTGGTTCGAATCCTGGCATGGCATATACCACTAAATTCGACTTTACATTTACTTATACGATATTACGATTCCCACACAGGACAAACATTTGTGTGTATGAACATGTCCGTTTGGTCTACGTAGTTATAAGAGAGATAAGGCGAATCAAAACAACCCGTTTAGGGGAGTAGGTACCTCCACCTTACAGTAAACCACAGCCAAATAACAATTCCCTATAGGGTTTTTGTGTTCTTGCGTAGGAGTTAGATCACCAGTAAGCTCATGTGGAGTTGCTGTGTTAACAGCAGCGGTGGCATCGCGCTAGTAATGCTCAATGTATTGCAAGCGTTTATACGCTACCGTAATCGCTTTACATCAGATGGGCCGTATGCTTGTATGCCTCCTAACGTTGTATAAAAAAAAGAAAAAAAAAGGAAGTACCTCATAGAAAACCGCAGTTAAATAAAGCCCGATTTTATAAAACCTTGTCCTTTATTCGAGGTATATACATATATAATAATATAATACAATATGAATATATATAATATAAGCCCAGCTTGCCAGCTTCTGGCGAGCTGTTGGTCAGTAACAACACTATGGGTGCCAGTTCTCCAGAGAGTAGCTCAGGGCCTTCGTCTCCGGCGTGTCTTCGTCATCAGTAGAAACCAAAGAAGGTGTCCATCCCTTCTTCTGGAATATCTCAGTACCATTTTTCTTTAAGAAACTAAGTTAGCAAACATGCATGCGGCCCACATTAGATGGTAAGCAGTCACTGCAGCCTATTGAAGCTCGCAACACCACGGGGATGTTACTCGCACGCTGCCAATCTTGTAACCTAATGCTGTTTCGTCACAGTACCCAGTAATGTCTTTGCCATATCACCCTTCAAACCGGAACATAGCTATATAAATATAGCCTGCTGCTTGGCGGTAGAAATAGGTGACCAGAGGTACTTACGCAGACGACTTTTATACAAAGTCTCCCTCTGGTAAATTAATCCCTGCAGATCATATTAAATAGCATAATAATTTCCCGCATATTCGTAATAGTCCCAATACCTGATGAGACCTGCTTATGGGGTATATTTTTCCATTTATATCCTTGAGAGCTCAATGGCGTCGATAACTCAATAGGTGCTACCATTAAATTAAAATTAGTTGCAATATTAGACATAAAAATACAACTAGAAATGTAGTGCATATTACGTAAAACTGTGTGCTCCACTGACCTACTTATGGCTAGTTGCTACAGCTGCATCTAGTGTATTTATACAATGTATATTACACGTCATTGAACACTATATAAATACCTGTTTAATAATACATCAACTCTCGTGGGTTTGATTCCTACACAGGACAAACATTTGTGTGCATGAACATGTCTTTTGTCTTGGTTTGGGTGCGTTTAAGAGAGATAGGGCGCATCAAAGCAGCCCGTTTGGGGCAGTACCTCCACCTTACATAATATCGCGGCCTAATAACAACTTCCTAGAGGGTTGTTGTGTTCCTACGTGTGAGGGAGGTTTACAGTAAGCTCCTAAGGAGTTGTTGTGTTAGCAGCAGAAGTAGCCTCGCGCGAGAGACACTTAATGAATTCCAATCGTGCATAAGCTACGGTAACCGCTTTACAACAGGTCGGCTGTATGTTTGTATCCTGACATTGTATAAAAAAAGGGAAGTACCTCCACTAATCACTCCAGATCACATTAAGAGCATAACAATTACCCAAATATTGGTAATAGTCCCAATACCTGACGAAACCTGCTTATGGGGTATATTTTTCCTTGAGAGCTAACCGAACACGCAGGTTAAGCAACGTTTACCCCAAACTGTCTATGGATGGCTTTATCTATCTCGAGCGTCGGAGGGTACGTTAAGCCTTCGGTCCCGGCTGTTGTTGATAGATGACAGTCGTTATGCTAAGTCAGTTGCCTTCGGGCGACTTGACAACACTGGTCTCCGCCAATCCGCAGTTGAACAGCGTGGTGGAGTATGCTCTAAACCATTTCGGTTGACGGGTGACGCGTATCCTTGCAGTGGGATGAGTATGAGTTGGTGAAGTAGTAGGTATTAGTAGAAATCCCTTGAAGCGGCTCACGGCGTGTATACTCTACGGCAATCTTCTGAAAGGAGCATATACCTACACGTTCAATTCATATCCCCGCGCACGCTTATCAAATGACCGGGATGAATACCGGTGAGTTACGAAAGAAATAATAATAAATAGACCAATTTTAATAATAATAGTTGTTAATAATACTTAATAAAAGACTAGATAGGAATGTTATATGGTGTGAAAGTAGATGGATAAACTAGTGGATTAAAGAACTGGCATGTTAACGGCTGGACCCTGGTTCGAATCCTTATGCGGGCATGGGACAGGCCCACCACTCATTCCCACCACTGTTTCTCCTGTGTAGCCAGAATTAACAGCGGCACCACCAAAAAGGCAATGAACAGTGAAGTCCATTGCTGTCCCGGGGGTTAAACTACAGCTGCCTTGGAACTCACAACGAATTTAATCAGAAGAAATTTGTAGGAGTAGGAAGTTTTCGAATTAACTTCCCCACTTGAGAAACAGCAATATGACAAATAAGGCATTAAAAAACCTCAAAGAGATCGCTAGTCAAGAGAAGCTCAACTGCCGTGTACCGCAGTTTATCAGATATCTAACACTATTGGGCATATGCGGGCATGTACCACTAAATTACTGTTTTCTGATTTATGAACATCGTAATTATCACATGCTCAGCTGTAAACGAAAACGTTTTGAGGGAACCCGCACCTTCGAGAAATTACAGTTCGTAAGACGTGTGACCTAACCTAAGAAATGTCAAGTTTTCCCTCTCCGTTGTGGAGGTCTAACGGCACTGGCTTCATGTCAATATCTTCTTCTTCGCGTTACTCCATTTTTCTATTTTATTGGCGGTGTCCGCTACCTAAGCCTAAGGATTTGCTAAGATACTATTTTTACATGGAGCGATTGCCGTCTTACCTCCGCAACCCAGAGGGAAAACCATATCATTCTCACTCGTCACACTCACACGCATTAATAGGCCATGGTAGCTGCTTTACATCAGGTGGGCTTGTATGACTCCGACGTTGTAAAAAAAAGTTGTCTCTTCGAGCTACGATATCCGCTTCCCATGAGCTCGATTTGTCCCGTAGTTCTAAAAAAGTAAGCTAAGAGTCAGTCTGGCGTGCATTATTATATGTACGTACTACATGAAAGACATAAAACATGCCACTTGCACTTTGTACGATTATGACCTCACCAGACGTCTGGTGTCTGGGTCGCTTGCTCTGCGATATAGCTACATAATGAGACATTGTACATATAGTTGCTGTCTAACTTCATAGGTATTTGCTGGAATCGCAATCGTCACGTACTGTGCGGTCCCAGAGACCGGTCCGAGAATTCGTTTTTGATTACCTCGGTGGCGCAGTGGTGTAACGGGCTATTACTTTACTTTAATACCAACGCTCGTGGATTCGATTCTCATAAAGGACAAACATTTGTGTGTATGAACATGTCTCTTTGTTTTAGTCTGGCTAGTTTTAAGAGAGATAGGAATCAAATCAGCCCGTCTGGGGAAGTACCTCTACCTCACAGAAAACTGCAGCCTAATAAGTCTTTAGAGGGTTGTTCTGTTCCTGCGTGTGAGTGAGGTCACAACCAAGCTCCTAAGCAGTTGCTGTGTTAGTAGCAGAGGTGGCATCGCGCGGGTGGTACTCAAGGTATTGCAAGCGTTATTAGGCTACGATAAACACTTTACATCGGGTGGGCCTTATGCTCGTAATTCTCCTGAAGTGGTAAAAAAAATGTTAGTCTATGGATATTACTGTTGGGTTCCATGTCAAAAATCAATATCCAATACCAAATGCTTGGACTTGGTTAGTGGACTTCGCTATCTTATATATATAGCTAAGGGATCAGGAAACGGGAAGAACAAAGAAAAAGGTCAGTGGAGAAAACATATGTACACGATCCGATTTCTCCGAAATTTGATATAATTCCGATGTAGTCAAAGCTTCGTACAGAAGTTTAGTTACTATAAATGTGACATCGCAGTACAATAGGCCACAATATCAAATCTATTATGCACACGAAAATTGCATAACGAGTGACTCAGAGGTAACAATTGCATCGTGTCACTGTCAAGACCATTTTATATCGCACGACATTTTATATCACACGATATGACTACGATTTAAGGCGAGTTATCATTTTCATTGATGATTTCTTTAAAGCAAGCCCATAGAGGGGCCCAAAGGCAGAAAAACGGCGACAAATTCATCAGAATTGTATGAATCGGTATATTCAGGGGTACTGAAGTCGGGATCGTAATCAGGGATCCTTCAAATCAATTTGGGGTCCTATTGTCTACATATTTTCCCCCATCGAATGCATCCTGTTTCAGCCCGATCGGTTGATACGAGTATTAAAAAAAATTTAAGTAAAAAATACTGTATTGACTCCACTATAGCCAATAAGAGCTGCGCTACCCCGCGACCCGCACCGGTGAATTGAGTTACTACATAATATCGGTCTCTTCGGCTCTCCATAGGTTATTTCCTTGAAGACTTCAGTATTTAATGCATATAACCACGAGTATGCATTTAGTAACTGCCGCGATGCCACTTCTGTTAGAACGAGACTAACCTACCATGACCAAATTGTTTCGTGTTTTATCAGAAGGTCAGGAGCCCCAGGAACTGGTGAGTGTGCATGAAAAGAGCTATGACTGTCACAGAAACGACTGAAGTATGTAAGGACCGCGTCTTATGGCGCTGGGTTCTCTCTGCCTACCCCGCAAGGGACTTGGCGTGAAGATATACATACATACATACACGAGTATGCCAATTTATTGATGCCAACGATTACCTCCAGGGCCGCATTGAGCACGAATATCACATCTATCAATACCAGGTCTTTATAATAATTAGTCATTACTGTCATTAGACCGCCGGTTAATTATACGGATAGGTAACACAGCGAGCTCGGTGGCGGAGTGATTAGTGATGCTACTTTGACACCAACGCTTGTAGGTTCGATTCCCATACAGTACAAACATTTGCGTACACGAACTGTTTGCCTTGGGCTGCGTGCTCTAAGGAAGGGCGCATCAAAGCAGCTCATCTGAATAACTGTCTCTAACACACAGGAAACCGCAACTCCCTAGAGTCCCCACTCCTGTGAGTGACTGAGGTTGCCAGAAAGCGCTAAGGAGTCGCTGTGTCAGCAGCAGAGGTGGCATCGCGCGGGATACTAAATGTATTGCAAGCGTTGATAGGCTACGGTAACCACTTTACATTAGGTTGGTTGTATGTTTTATTTTATACTACTTCGGAAGACATATAAGTATACGACCCACCTGATTTAAAGCGGTTACCGTAAACTGTGAACGCTTATATTGTCAGTCGATGCCTCCTCTGCTGCTAACACAGCGACTCCTTAGGCGCTTACTGGCAACCTCAGTCACTCGCAGGATCCTCTAGGGAGTTGTTATTTGGCTGCGGTTTTCTGTGCGTTGGAGGCACTTATTCCGACGGACAGCTTTAATTATATGTAGATTAGTTTAAGTTATCACTTTTGTCGGGCGTCCCGAGACGCATATATTTATTTTTATTTTTATATAGAACGGCGGGAGGCATATAAGCATACGGCCCACCTGTTGTAAAGCGGTTACCGTAGCCTATAAACGCTTGCAATACACTAAGTATCACTCGGGCGATGCTACCTCTGCTGCTAACACAGCAACTCGTTAGGAGCTTACTGGTGACCTCACTCACACGCAGGAATATAACAACCCTCTAGGGAGTTGTTACATGGAAACGGTTTTCTGTGATGTGGAGGTAGGACTTGTCCAGACGGGCTGCTTTGATGCGCCCTACTTCTCTCAAATGTGCCCAACCTCTCTCAAATGCGCCCTACCTCTCTCAAATGCGCCATACCTTTCCTAAATACGCCCTACCTCTCTCAATGCGCCCTACCTCTCTCAAATGCATCCTACCTCTCTCAAATGCGCCCTACTTCTCTCAAATGCGCTCTACTTCTCTCAAATGCGCCCTACTTCTCTCAAATACGCCCTACTTCTCTCAAATGCGCCCTACTACTCTCAAATGCGCCCTACCTCTCTCAAATGCACCCTACCTATCTCAAATGTGCCCTACCTTTATCAAATGCATCCTACCTCTCTCAAATGTGCACTACCTCTCTCAAATGCGCCCTACTTATCTCAAATGTGCTCTACCTTTATCAAATGCATCCTACCTCTCTCAAATACGTCCTACTTCTCTTAAATGCGCCCTACTTATCTCACATGCTCCCTACCACTCTCAAATGCTCCCTACCACTCTCAAATGCGCCCTACCTCTCTCAAATGCGCCCTACCTCTCTCAAATGCATCCTACCTCTCTCAAATGCGCCCTACTTCTCTCAAATGCACCCTACCACTCTCAAATGCACCCTACCTCTCTCAAATGCGCCCTACCGGTCTCAAATGTGCACTACCTCTCTCAAATGCGCCCTACCTATCTCAAATATGCCCTACCTTTATCAAATGTATCCTACCTCTCTCAAATGCGCCCTACCTATCTCAAATGTGCCCTACTTTTATCAAATGCATCCTACCTCTCTCAAATGTGCACTACCTCTCTCAAATGCGCCCTACCTATCTCAAATGTGCCCTACTTCTCCCAAATGCGTCCTACTTCTCTCAAATGCGCCCTATCCCTCTCAAATGCGCCCTACCTATCTCAAATGTGCCCTACTTCTCCCAAATGCGTCCTACTTCTCTCAAATGCGCCCTATCCCTCTCAAATGCGCCCTACCTATCTCAAATGTGCCCTACTTTTATCAAATGCATCCTACCTCTCTCAAATGTGCACTACCTCTCTCAAATGCGCCCTACCTATCTCAAATGTGCCCTACTTCTCCCAAATGCGTCCTACTTCTCTCAAATGCGCCCTATCCCTCTCAAATGCGCCCTACCTATCTCAAATGTGCCCTACTTCTCCCAAATGCGTCCTACTTCTCTCAAATGTGCACTACCTCTCTCAAATGCGCCCTACCTATCTCAAATGTGCCCTACTTCTCCCAAATGCGTCCTACTTCTCTCAAATGCGCCCTATCCCTCTCAAATGCGCCCTATCCCTCTCAAATGCACCTCACCGCTATCCGCGCCTGAGAGCCTTCTGGTGAGCGAGACTACCAGCTACAGTAATAAGGAACACTCATCGCTAGTCCGTCTCATTGACCCTGATTAATTATTTCTGACATTCACTCACTCACCTATCACGATCGCCATTTTTTTTCAGAAAGTGATGTCAGGAGCCACGATAACCGGAATGTTAAAGAAGCGAATGAGCCGTGCAAGGATCTTGTTATGTGTCATTCGTAGGTATCTATCTACTCGTACCGCAAAGCTTTTGGCGTGAAGTCAGACTATTTTAAGAGCAGAGAATATTTTAAAAGAGGTAGGGCGCGTCAAAGCATCCCGTCTGGGGAAGTACATCCGCCTCACAGAAAACCATAGCCAAATAACAACTGCCTTTTTTATAAGACTAGATTGGCAACAAGCATGCGGCCTGTATCAGATGGTAAGCGGTCATCGCAGCCTATATACGCTCGCAACGTCAATTTTGTAACCTAAGGATGTTTCGTCACAATACCCAGTAATTTCTCTGCCATATCTCACCCTTCAAACCGGTATACCAAAATATAGCTGCTTGGCGGAAAATAGGTGAGACAGAGGTAACCATGCACACGACTTTTGTACAAAGTCTCCCTCTGGTAAACTCCTAGAGGGTTGTTGTGTTCCTGCGTGTGAGTGACCTATATGAGTTCACCAGTAAGCTCATATAGAGTTGCTGTGTTAGCAGCAGAGGTGGCATCGCGCGAGTGATACTTAATGTATTGCAATCGTTTATAGGCTACGGTAACCGCTTTACATCAGGTGGGCCGTATGCTTGTATGTCTCCTGTCGTTGTATAAAAAAAGACTAACTTTATAATCACAACGAGTCCTTTGCGACGGCCAGTCATCGCAATGGGACTTGCGTGTGAACGCCGGAGTTCCGCAGGGGTCTGTCATATCGCCCATCCTCTTTTAGCTGCATATCAATGACATGTTATCACTTGGTAACATTCATTGCTATGCAGATGATAGTACAGTTCATGCGCGATATGTTGGACGACCTGCAGAAGGCCAGGCCGAAGTAGAGGATAAAAGACGTGCACTTGTCGTTGAGCTCGAATAGGTGATGGATCGCGTTTCTCGATGGGGCTCCAACAACTTGGTTGAGTTCAATGCCAACAAAACCCAGGCGTGTGCAATTAGTGCCAAGTTCTCTCCTTTTCATCCTCACTCTCTCTTCAGAGCACCCCCTTGCAGATACAAGATAGCCTTACCATCCTCGGCATCAATATCAGAGGCGACCTCAATCCCAAAGACTATATCGAGAGCGTTATTTCCGTGGCCTTTAAAAAACTCGGAATCCTGAACAGGGTGAGACGGTTCTTCACGCCTGAGCAGCGCTGCCTTTTATACAAATCGCAAGTTCACCCATGCGTGGAGGACTGTTCTCACCTCTGAGACGGACGGGCCAAATATCTACTTGACGCTCTTCATAGAATGCATCATAGATAGCGCTGAGGTCACTAACTCCCTTGAATCTCTTCAGCTGCTTAGGGATATTGGTAGTTTGAGTGTTCTCTACCGTATCTATCATGGGGAATGTTCTGAGGAGCTTTTTGACCTCGTCCCTCCTTCTTCTTTCCTCCTCCGGAACACCCGCGCTGGACTGAGATCACATCCACACAAGAGTTGGGCTGCTTACCTCCCGTACCAAGAAGTTCGGCGACACATTTCTTTGTCGGACTATCAAAATGTGGAATTCGCTTCCGGTGCAAGTGTTCCCCACTTCCTATAATCCCGGGTCATTTAGACGAGGTGTAAAGAGGCACTTTAGCGGGCCATCAAGAAAGGGACAGCCAGCACAGCGTTAATCACCATGATGACTGTTCTCACATTTGGTACTTATTGACGCTTTCCATTAGATGCGATGGGGACATTTTGACAAGCCACATTAAAAAAATTTTTTATTAAACAACTCTAAAACCTCTAAAATAGACCATAATTTGTAGTCTAAGGGGTTCAGATCAGGGCTAGACAAGGACCAGTCTTCAGCTCTTATAAAGTCCGGAACGTTGGTTTCGAGCCGGGCTTGGGTAGTTCGTGCCTTATGACATTTTTAAAAAGTGTATAGCTGAGAGGTTTCACAACACGATCCAAGACAGTCTCTTGATACGCTATGACTGAAGTTTTCACTCCTTTTTCAAAACAATTAAGCTTTGTGACTCCTTGACATCCCCTCACCAAACCATTACAGGCGCAGGATGATGACCACGTTATACCTTTCCGACCACTTGGGCCGCTTCTTTAGAACGTGTATGTACACTTTGTCGTTTTGCTTGTTGTAGTGCTTAATGCCTAATCTTAAATCGTAAATTTTTTTTCATCAGTAAAGAGGATATTTCTGTGCCTTTCACTTGCGTATAGGGACAGAAGGTGTTTTGATCAATCAACTCTGGATTAACTTAGGACATGTCCTGTATATCGACGATAAGAGCCGAGCTTCAAGTCTTGTTTATATGCGACAGAGTCCTAGCGGGAATCTTCATTTCTCGCGACGAGATTTTTGGTTTCCTAATGAGGTTTCGGCGAATTCTGGCTTTAACGGCATTAACAGCCTTTATAGTTCTAACAGCACGCGGTCGCCCCGATCTTTTATGGTCTTCAACAGAGGAAGTGTTGGTATATCTGTCGATAGTACGATATACGAACATATGGCTGATACCGAACTTTAGATGTATCTTGAATATGGCCGATAGCTCCATACCCACTTTTTTGCAAAGTAATCACTGCAATCCTATTTTCTTTAACACCCCATTCCATATTGTAATATATATATATATATATATATATAACAAAGTCGGATTAGTTGCACTATTTACAACTCGAAAACGGCTCGACCGATTTTTATGATCTTTGTTTTGCTGGTTTTATCTCCGTCCCGAATAGCAGAATAACTATTTAATCATGGACAAATAAAATTCTCTCTGCCTACCCCGCAAGGAATCTGGCATGAAGATATACATACATGGAAAAAATATGGAAAAAAAATATTTGAGGAAAATTCATTTTCTCATATATTTTATAAGAAACGCATTTTTATGATATCTCAAAGACGAATTGCCATATCTATCTATATATAAAAAACAAAGTCGGGGTAGTTACACTATTTATACACGAGAACGGCTGAATCGATTTTTATGATTTTTGTTTTGTTAGATTTGTCTCTGCTCCGAATTGCAGAATAACTATTATAACATGGAAAAAATTAACGAAAAACAATATGAAGAAAAATTCTTTACTCGAAAATTTTATATGAAACGCCTTTTTTATGATATCTCAAGAATGAATTGACGAATTTCAATGAATATTTTTTTGTTATTCTTGGTGAGAGCTGAAACACCTCCAGCGATAACATTGAGCAGTTTCTTTTCGATTTGCCAAGGCGATTCATTTCAACGAACCTTGCCTCCGATATGCCACGTTATTACACTTGGAACACTCATCCCAGATAATTCAACGTTCGGGAGCAAAGCAATATGGTTTCTGTAATCCGAATGTGCGTTCTGCTGATGCTTTTGGTCGTATTTAGACAGTTTATTCAAAGAGTGACGAAAAGAAAAAAAAGACGAAACGAACGAAAGATTACCTGCGGTTGTTGCTGGTGAATGTTCGTCGGCCGACATTTCAATCACTAATATATATATATATATTTCCGAGATGTGCTCGATGGAATTAGGCAGACATTCCTCATATTATTGAATTTGCCCAGTTTTCGCAAGATATCCGAAAGTGATGCAGAACGTTGAAATTATCGTTAAACCTTATAACAACTGAAAAACCGTCATCTAACTTTGCAAAATACTCACCATAGACCAAAGTTTTGATAACAATTAAAAAAATCATCATGGATGAATTCACAATGGCGCATAAACGTAATACACGTATTTAATGATCTAGGCAATGATTCTACTGCCTGGCGATTTCCGCTAAATACTAATACCAGCCATTTCAAGATCGACCGCTGCCGTTGAAATGAACACTTGCCTCAAATCATCGACTCTGTGACGTTATGAGGCGAAACTTCAGCTGATGGCAAACGTGCGAGTTGCATTACTAAACGATCCATCTGCCGTAGGCTTTTCCAAACAATTATCGACTATCAATAAAGGTTTTATTCCTGTCGACGAATCTAACGAATTGATTTCCGCTGAATTCTGCAATTTCTTCTATTCATCATTCGCTTCTTCTTCAATGATGGACGAGCTCATCAACAAAGTGTTCCCGAGCATCTTTGATGATCACGAAACAGCATTCCGTCAAAACTGCCGACTATGTAACAAACCAAGACGAAGCACCTATACAACTAAATTTTTAAACTCATTGGATCAGCCAGACTGGAGGCAAGTCTGGCTGATTCAATGAGTTTAAACATTCAGCACAATTTACAACTGAAGATTAGCTCGGCAGTCAATTCAACGAAGGGAATCGACGAATGCAATCCTGAAAAAAGCTTAATATAAAGTAGTACATTTCGTTCACTGCAGTGTGAATTACATTTGTTATTGTTAAAATTAAAATTTTTCTATTCATTTTGTCTTAATAATAAAGTAAATTTATTTCACCTGATAATTTAACAAAACGTTAATTGATTCTGAGGCGGTACGGAGTTCGTCGGGTCGGCTAGTTTGTTAATAAACACGGAATAATATGTAAAATATCGGGAAACCGAAAGAAGCCTTTAACATGACAAACGAAATTTAAAATAAAGAGTTGAAAAAAAGAAAAGTTATAACTTATAATTATTGAGCAGCTTGACCTTGATCAATTAATTCGTGTTTTAGAATTTATATACATATTTATAATTAACACTTGCTTGGCAGTGAAGAAAAACAGTGTGAGGAAAATCGCAGGTTCAAGAATTTCCATAGATTTGTGACTTGAAGCTCTGGTTTTTCCTCTGGGTCGTGGGGATCTGGCGGAGCAGCCCATCCATGTCATTATCAGTATCTTCGCCAAATAAATTTATATAGCAGACTCCGTCAATCGTAATGGATTTGGAAACAGGATAACGCTAGGTAGAAGAATTAATATATGTAAATTATAAGTTTCCAGTTTCTATAACATAACGCAACTTCAGTCATAAGTAAAATATTTCATTATCAGACAAACATTTCCGATATAAACCGCAAGTTTAATTATAAAATAAAATATAAATTGTTATAAAATATATAATTAAATCGGATCGATTGGTGTAAATGTTCCCTGTATGGTATAAAAAGGGCAGTAGCCAGACGAACAGGGAGGGGACGCGTCGCGACGGCTGTGACTCAGCTTTCCAGGAACGCCATTTTCGATAACTGCTTCAGCTTATGCATTATAATTTTAGCCATCTCTGACAAAGCATTATTCAATAAATAAATAATACTATACACATATTCTAACGGATCCGACAGACCTTGCCCTGCCCGATAATATAAACAGTTTCTCAGAACCCGATTGCAGCGCCAGCTACCCATTCTCGAATCTACTTAAACACACACAAAAAAATCATCGAAATCGGTTGTACTTTAGTAGCAGCAACATACACAGACAGGAGAATTATATAAAGAATAAGAATTGAGAAAGATTGTCTGAAAGAGTTTCGGTGCTAAGAGAAGAAGAGTCAAGCACCCCTAGGTAGTACGTGTAAAAAGAATGCAAGATGAGAGAACGAAACAGACATACAACGAGAAGGTAGAAGGATGTAGAAGCAGAGGAAAATCTAAAAGTCATCTATAATAACCAAATTGATCGAGATATTTGAGTGGGTTCCTAGACGGTATAGATTCACATTTAGACTTGGTAGGTGACGCTGCATTCCGGTTCTAAGATTTATTTATTTTCGGGCACAACAATGGCGGATCTGCTAGTTGAACATAAAAACTCATTCACGGAATCTGGCAATAGGAATAGCAGATTGCATAGAAATCACCGTAGACTTGTATAGCTAAGAGCCGACCAACTTAACATTCAAAATGCGATTATAACTACTGCGCAAGAACAATACAAAATTAAAATTAGCGTCAAGTCTGACGTGCAGTTAGCTGTACTAAAGGTTATACCAAGTTCTAATAAATATAACAAAAGGTGCCTAACTATGTATGTTTACATTTTTAATTAAATTGCGATTGATATTAAAAAATAAATATCACACTATTTAAAAAGGAATTATAATTAAATGAAAAAAAAAATACTGTGTTAAATCACTACTAGAAAACCGACAGAAAGAAGTTTTTAAGAGAAGTAGGGTACAGTACCTCCACCTTAGTGGTAAAAAACAACCGGTAAACGCTTCCCATCCGGTGGGGCGTATGCTTGTGTGCCTTCCGACGTTGTATAAAAAAATAAAGTTAATTAAAAGTACATATTACTCGTAAAATTGTAAATATATGCAGATATTTAAAGAATGTATGATGAAAATGCATTTTTTTTTAATTAGGCACATGACGCGACCGCAGTATTCCGTCACATCGCATTATCTGAAACACGTTCACAATCGCTTTGTAAGGAGCCAGACAGACCTTGAATGCATCGTGCGCGCTTAAATTATCCATGAATAAAGGACAGGGGCTGCCCTTGCAAATAAACAAACAAATATAACGTAAGCTGCGAAGAGACGAGTCATACTTTAAGGTTGAACTTCACTTCATCTCCGACGTGTTTAAATAAAGGCGACGAAACTCGATGATACAGGGTTACCATGTGCAAACAAAAAAAAATGTTCTAAAATTGGCAAAAAGGGGTAGTTATGGTCTCACTTCCGCTCCTGACGCTTCTCAGTTGTAATTGTCTCTGGCCACGGAAGATCATTATTGGTCATGCTGTTCTATAGATCTGTATAGCGACTGAAGAAGTATATACATATGCGTCATAGATGCCACTATAATAAGCCGGACAGACATAAATAAATACATATTGTCGGACAAATTACACAGCACCATCAAGCCCCAAAGTAAGCTAAGCTTGTGTTATGGGTACTAGACAACTGATAAACATACCAAGGCAAATACGTTTTTGAAGTGACAACTTCTTTAGCGGCGTTGTGCGCTTTTTGGGATGAGTAAAAAATGTTAAACTCGCGTCAGGACACGTGACCCTGATGTAAGATTTTGGTGAGAATTAAAACTTAAGCTCGCTGCTGCGCTAAAACATTAGTTATATCTAATTAAACAATTAAAACATGAAGCGCTAGATCGTTCATAGCCGATGAAGCATTATTTTCTCGCGACCAAAACGTTGTAAGCGCCATGAAATTCTTGGCGCTTACGTGTTTCGTTCAACGTAGTTTATCAACATCGCTGTTTGGTCCGCATGTTCGAGTTTACACTTCTGTCGGCACTCCCGGAGTGTAACCCGGTTTTTTTTGTAAATATATACTTATGTATGATACTCGTTCATATAAAACAACCAGACCAAGACGAAGAGACATGATCATGCACACAAACTATTGTCCTGTGTGAAAATCGAATCCACGAGCGTTGATGTCAAAGCAACGTTACAGCGCGTTTCACCACTACGCCACCGATCCCGTCCTAAGAGATTCAGGTAATCGTCAAAGTTGTATTCAATTCAATCTTTTGTGTGCTGCCATGATCATGTTAGTTCATGAAAACTGAAGCAGAGAGTCCCTCCATCCATACGGCCCATCTAATGTAAAGCGGTTACCGTAGCATATGAATGCTTGCAATACATTAGGTATCACTCGCGCGATGCCACCTCCGCTGCTAAGACAGCAACTCCTTAGGAGCTTACTGGTAACCTCACTTACACGCAGGAACACAACAACCCTCTAAGGAGTTATTTGGCTGCGATTTTCTGTGAGGTGGAGGCACTTCTCTAGACGGGGTGCATTTATGCGCCCTATCTCGCTTAAAATTAAGGTGATGTCAGGAGCTCTAGAAGCCGGCGAGCGTGCGTGAAAAGAGCAATGAATGTTAAAGAAGCGAGTGAGGTATGTAAGGATCGAGTCACGTGGCGCTCGGTTCTCTCTGCTTACCCCGCTTATGGGATTTGGCGTGAAGTTATAGATAGATAGATAGATCTCGCTTAAAAATACCCGGACCAAGCCAAATACACACATGTTCATGTTTGTCCTGTGTGAAAATCGAAGCCACGAAGCCTTGGTGATAAGGTAGGCGTTACTATCCACTTGTCCACCAGGTTTGTCAAAATATTTGTTATGCCGAACTCGTTATTAAATACAGCGTGCACGTCTTTGACGATAAGTGAAGCTCAGTCTTTACAAGAGATCTTATAATAGCTTCAGCATTAATTTATCACATTCTTTGTACGTCCGCCTGTCAGCCATTTAGTATCATGTTGAGTGTAACGAGCAAGCCAGAGAACTCTGCTAAAGACCCAAAAAGACCTGTCATGCTTACTGGTGAAAAATGACTCGTCCGATTGATTCCCACGATCCGTTTCACAAGCACTTTGTTTCTTAATTAATAATTCTGTATTTTTTAGGTTACTTCCATGATATTTTCAGAAATAAATCGTGAATAATTAGAACTTAGAGCAGTGATAGCTTAGTGGTTTAAAGAATGGACCTATTATCCGACGGTCCTGGGTTCGAATCCTAGCGGGCATGCACCACTCAATTCGTCTTTTCGGATTTATGTACATGTTTACAATTATCACCGGCTCGGCGGAGAAGGAAACCCACGCGTCCAAGGAACTATATTTCGAAAGACGTGTTACCTAATCTAATGAAGGTCTGGTTTTCGCTCTGGATTGTGTAGGTTTGACGGCAGTAGCTCCATGTTAAAATCAATACCTTCGCCAAATCCTTAGGCTTAGGTAGCGGACCCCGTCAAAAAAATAACGCTAGGAAGAAGGACGACCTTCGGGAGCGAATAATATATAATAATAGTAAATAGAAAAAACACATTTCTTGTGGAATTTCCTATCCGTTGAACAAAGGATACATGTAACTAGTCAGGATGGTATCTTTACGATATATATATATATATATATATATATATATGCGAAGCCGGGGCGGGAGCGGGTCACTAGTATATATATATACTAGTGACCCGCTCCCGGCTTCGCACGGGTGACCCAATCGCTACCAAACTTCACAGGATCGTCCGCCGGGCTAATCTGAAGATTCCCTGAAAATTTCATCAACATCGGTCCAGCCGTTTTCGAGTCCATAGAGGACATACAAACAAACATTAATTTATATATATATATATATATATATATATATATAGAGATAACTCTTGTCAAATAAATTTTGAAAGCAAAATAAACATTAACAGTGCACATTATTTACAGTGACACACAAAAAGTAAATGACAACAGTCTTTGAACAAAAGTGGGGCAATATTTAAAGCTGGCTGGAGCATGTTTTTGACGTGAATATGTCTTCAAATTTCCATTGTTGGAGGCAATTTAGAAAACAGATGATAACAAGTTTTAAGAGAGGTAGGGCGCATCAAAACAGCCCATCTGGGAAGTACCTCCACCTCACAGAAAGTCGCAGCCAAATAACAACTTCCTACAGGGTTGTTGTGTTCCTGCGTGTGAGTGAGGTCACCAGTAAGCTCCCAAAGAGTTGCTCTGTAAGCAGCAGGGGAGGTATCGCGCGAGTGATACTTAATATATCGCAAGCGTTAATAGGCTACGGTATCCGCTTTACATCAGGTGGGCCGTGTGCTTGTATGCCTCCTGACGTAGTATAAAATAAAATCGGGGAATACAGTTAGGTGACTTAGCTACGTATCTGTCTATCGTTTACATAGAAAATTTAATTGAGTCATTTTAGTCTAGTTTAGCTAAAGAATCAAAGTATTCATTATTTTGAATGAAGACTGTGACTCATCACACGCGGGCGGTGAGAAAACGCCTCCATTTTGAAATCATTTCGCCGCAATAATTTCCTTTTAGTAAAATAACCAGCCGTGGCGGCGACGGTGGTGGTTTCGGTTCCGGCGGACGACCGTAGCAGCCGAGGCAGAGACTACCGGAGCAGCTATGGCAGCGTCGGCATGTTGGTGATCTACTAACGGTAGTGGGTGGGTGCCGGCCGGCGCTAGGCCGTATGAACTAATTGGTGGCGGAAGCACACAAAGCAGGTTAGATCAAATTGCATGTTATATCCGTTTACCTGTTACGAAGACGTATTCGCGTAAAATTCACGGCCGTGCCCATGATATACTCGGTTTTTAGTGTTCCGTACCCAAAGGGTAAAACGGACCCTATTACTGAGACTCCGCTGTCTGTCACCAGGCTGTATCTCATGAACCGTGATAGTTAGACAGTTGAAATTTTCATAGATGATGTATTTCTGTTGCTGCTATAACTACAAATAAACAGAATAAAATGAATATTTAAAGGGGATCCCATAAAACAAACGTGATTTTTTTGCTCGTTTTTAGGGTTCCGTACCCAAAGGGTAAAACGGACCCTATTACTGAGACTCCGCTGTCTGTCACCAGGCTGTATCTCATGAACCGTGATAGTTAGACAGTTGAAATTTTCATAGATGATGTATTTCTGTTGCTGCTATAACTACAAAAAAACAGAATAAAATGAATATTTAAGGGGGATCCCATAAAACAAACGTGATTTTTTTAACGGAACCCTATTACTGAGGCTCTGCTGTCCGTCCGTCCGTCCGTCCGTCCGTCCGCCCGTCCGTCCGTCCGTCCGTCCGTCTGTCACCAGGCTGTATCTCATAAACCGTGATAGTTAGACAGTTGAAATTTTCACAGATGATGTATTTCTGTTGCCGCTATAACAACAAATACTAAAAATTAGAATAAAATAAATATTTAAGGGGGCTCCCATACAACAAACGTGATTTTTTTTGCTCATTTTTGCTGGATATTGATAACGGCAACAGGTAGACGCTTGAAATATTCACAGAATATTTAGTTATATATTTACTTTAAGAATAAATAATTAAATTAAAATAAAACAAATATTTAAGGGGGGCTCCCATACAACAAACGTGTTTTTTTTGCCGTTTTTATAGATAATGGTACGGAACCCTTCGTGCGCGAGTCCGACTCGCACTTGGCCGATTTTTATAGATAATGGTACAGAACCCTTCGTGCGCGAGTCCGAGTTGCACTTGGCCGGTTTTTTATTATTAGGACAGAAAATCTTTGACGACCCTGGTGGCGGAGTCGTTAGCGATGACCAAGACTTGTGAGTTCAATTCCCTGTGACTGTAACTGTTTCTGAAGACTGTGACGCATCACACGCGACGGGGAGGGCGGGAACACCTCGACCTCACAGAAAACCGCAGTCAAATAAATAACTCTATAGCAGATGGTTGTACTCCTGCGAGCGAATGGGGTTTACCAATAAGCTCCCAAAGAGTTGTTGTGTTAGCAGCAGTCATCGCGCATGTACTGCAAGCGTTTATAGACTATGGTAGCCACTTTGCATCAGGTGGGTGAGTGGGAAACTCGATGTGCTCTACAAACGGAAGGAGTGATTCAACTGCAAACAAGACATCTAGCCTTTATCTCTAACTCCTTTACAGCTCAGTAAGAGTAATATCCCACATTACTCTTACTTACGGTCACTACAACCAATATCAGCAGTGATAGCCCAGTGGATAAAGAGTGGGCCTATTTACTAACTAGTTTCCGGTTCGAATCTAGGCATGTACCACTAAATTCGTGTTTTCGGATTTATGTACACATTTGTTATTATCAGTTACTTGGCGGTAAAACATTGTGAGAAACCCGCACGTCCAAGTATTTATATTTTGAAAGAAATCTGGCTGTTGAAATCTGACGGCAGTCGTTCCATATAAAAATCAGTTTCTTCACCAAATGCTTAGGCTTAGGTAGCGGACCCCGCCGATCCTAATGGATATGAAAATACGCCTTACAGTTTTAAATTTGCTCTTGTTAGTTTTTCATAGCTTTGAAAACGACTCTATATTTTTATCGCATTCATTATATTCTCATAAATAAACTGAGTGGTAACCGGTATCATTAAATTGTAATATATTATTATCAATAAGAACTTCTGTATTGGCAGAAGCCACATTTGATAGACTGAATTTTATACATTTGGTTTTAGTTGAGTTTAATAAAACATTATTACATGTGAACCAATTTAAAATAATAGATAGAACTCTATTTACCTTGTCAATATTTTCGCACCGGCAAGTAACGTTAAAAATTAAAGAAGTATCATCAGCAAATAGTAGTATATCAGCCATTCTCTGCACCATGTAGGGCAGATCCTTCTACATATATACTAAAAATAAAAAGGGGCCCAATATAGCGCCCTGGAGCACCCCAATAATAACATTTGCTGCCTTTAGATTTGACCCCATTTATCAACAGTCTGTATTCTGTTACTTAAATAAGTTGCAATCAAATTATAGGCTTTACCTCTAACTCCATAATGGCACAGTTTGAACAATAATGTTCGATGATCGACACAATCAAAAGCTATGCAGAGATTACAAAATACCCCAATAGCTTCCTGTGATCTCTCCCATGCGCTATAAACATGCTTGACCAATGCTACCCCGGCATCTGCCTTGAATTTATCTGCTGTAAATCCGTATTTTGAATTATAAAAAATTTCATTGGTCTTAAAATGGAGTTGCAATTGATCAAGCATTATCCTTTCAAATACTTCACTTCACTCAATACTGGTAAAATACTAAAATACTCGTACACTAGTAGATACGGGTCTGTAATTCCCCAGTTTACTTTTTTCACCAGACTTGAATAACTTAAATTTCATCAAATCTAGGAACACAACCATATCTATACATTGATAAAAAATAAGTACTGAGTGCGGCGGTTAAATAATGACGTCACATGTCAGACAGAGAAAAAGAACTTTATGAGACTTCCGATAAAAAATAAATAAATTGAATTTTTTTGTAAATATTCTAAAAAATATACTTAAATTTCAGGTTTATAACTTATTTCATTTACGAGTTTATAAATCTATGACATACAGACTGAAGGGCGAACAGACGTTTGCCATATAGCCACGGGGCCCTAAAAACTTATAGGATGTAAAACATTATTGTCCATTTTCCGGTTTCCCGCCGCAGTCGGATAAAAAATATTAGTCATAAGTAGTAAGGGAATCCCTATGACCTCGTGAAAAGCTATGACTCAGTGCTCCCGATTTTCATAGATGTGTTGACTCATCATACTCGTATTTCAGCTCTATTTGTTAACGAACTCGGTGGCTCAGTCGTGAATGACGGGACTTTGTCACCAACGTTCATGGGTTCGATTCGCACACAAGACAAACATTTGTGTGCATGAACATGTGTGTTTGTCTTTATCTGGATATATTTATGAGAGGTAGGGTGCATCAAAGCACTCCGTCTGGGGAAGTACCTCCACTTCACCGAAAACCGTAACCAAATAACAACTCCCTAGAGGGTTGTGTTCCTGCGTGTGAGTGAGGTCACCAGTAAGCTCCTAAGGAGTTCCTGTGCAAGCAGCAGAGGAGGCATCGCACGAGTGATACGTAATATATTACAAGCTTTAATAGGCTACGGTAATTGTATTACATCAGGTGGGCCGTATGCTTGAATACCTCCCGACGTAGTAAAAAAAAGACAACAGACAATAATTTATACTGCCTAGGTTATTTTTATACTGCCCTGGAAACAAACCTATTAAGGGCCCGCCTAATGTGACGCAGTTACCGCAGCCAATCACTCACAATACAAGAGCTTATTAATAGCAAATTAGTGGAAAACTACATACTTCTAAATTGACTAAAGAGTTGGTCACATGAAATACATTTTCCATCACCTGCTTGTGATTGAAATGTCCTTATCTGTACGTGGTGCACCCTAGCAATTAGTAAACTGAGCCATGACTGAACTGAGTACATAACAGTTAAATGTTACAAAAAACAGTTAATCTGTGGGTTCTGTTCAATAGGTAAATACTTCTAATCCCGTAGATAGAGAGATAGGACTCAACATAAATGCCCGACTGTCGAAAATCTCTATCATGCAGAAAACCGCAGCCGAACAACAACACGCTGGAGGGTTGTCGTGTTCCTGCGAGTGAGTAAGGTTACCGATAAAATTCTAAGGAGTTGCTGTGCCTGTGCTGTGCCCTTCGAAGCCCGGGTGGTCATATATGACCGCGAAATGTATGGGAAAACGTATATAACGGGTTCTGACTGGTCACGCAGGGGTTGCATCGCGCGAGCGGTACTTAATTTGCATGCGTTCGTTGGCTATTTAACCACGTGCATGTAATGACTTTACATCAGGTGGGCCGTACGCTTGTTTGCCTCCCAATGTTATATAAAAAGCAGAAGACCGTAGACACATAATCATTTATAGAAGCTTCTTTAAGACAACTTCTTTAAGACTAACTTTACGAAGTCGGGACATACAAGCGTTCTGCTCACCTAATGTAAAGCAGTTACAGTTGTATATACTTAGACTCGTTGTAATCGTGCGAATATGAGACGCAAGCTCTGGAATATTTGTTCAATTAGCAGCGGGAGTGATAATGCGCATGTAATCCTTATGCCCCATCACAAGCGTCTATAGGCTGTGGTAATCGCGACCCAACAGCCAGGATATGAAACCACGCGACATGGTAGAAGAAAAAAGATAATTTGTTTTAATACACTTTGCATTGCAAGCGTCCATCGAGCAGCCCGTCAGCTTTTTATATTTTATACAAAGTTGGGAAGCATACAAGCATATGGTCCACTGGATGTAAAGCGGTTACCGTAGCCTATGAACGCTTGCAACACATAAGTATCACACTCGCTATACCACTTTTGTTGTTAACAACAGCTACTCTTTAGGAGCTTACTTACTTTACTCGCTCACTCGTAGGAATACAACAACCCTCTAGGGAGTTGCTATTTGGCTGCGATTTTCTTGAGGTATTTTGATGCGCCCTACCTCTCTTAAACCAGACCAGCACAAACTAGTCATGTTCATGGACACAAATGTTTGTCATATATGGGATTCGAACTCACAGCATGACGAAGCAGATATACAATGCAAAAGTGGAAGGATGTAGGAGCCGAGGAAGGCCAAGACAGGTTAGTCTTGACCATGATCAAATTGGTCGTGTTCTATCAGAAGGTTGTATCATGAGCCCTAGAAATCGGCGAGCGTGCATGAGAAGAGCAATATTTTAAATTGTTTTATATTTATGTATTAAACTAACACACTGTAAATGTAATAAATGTTATTTGCAATAGAATTTTTTTTTTCTTTGTTTCAGTATTTATGGCAAGACTAAGTATATTATATACTTGATATATTATTCTAAGTTTTTATGAAGCATAACAACTAATAACATATTTTGTTTATTTTTAACAATAACTTTACATGCAAATTTGCATATGTCTGTTCCTTATGGCGGTAAAGGTTTTTCAACGTGCAGTTTTAAAGTTTTAAGACGAGGAAGTGTCAAGCATTGCGCAATACACTGCTAATAGAATAATATGACCTGTCTTTGTATGAAGGTCAAGTTTGCAGTCAAAAACTACGAACATAATGCTCTGTCGTAACTTTTTTAACAGTACGAGAGCTCGATGGCGTCTTTGCGCCTGTCTATGGATGGGTTTATCTATCTTGAGTTTCTCCGTGCTTCGGAGGGCACGTTAAGCATTCGGTCCCGGCTGTTGTCGATAGATGACAGTCGTTGAACTCAGTGGCCCTCGGGGGGCTTGAAAACACTGGCCCTCGCCAATCCGCATTTGAGCAGCGTGGTGGAGTATGCTCTAAACCCCTTCGGTTGAAGGGAGACCCATATCCCTGCAGTGGGATGAGTAAGGGTTGATGTGATGATGATGATAATGGTTGTACCCCTCAAGTATATTATATGCGTAAATAAGAAGTGGAGGCAGGCTTAGATGCGCCCTACCTGTCTTAAAAACATACATACCAAGACAAACAGACATGTTCTTGCACACTAATGTTTGTCCTGTGTGGGAATCGAATCCACGAATCTTGTATTAAAGTAGCGTTACTAACCACTGCGCCACCGAGCGTCAAATTCATTATCGTATAATTTGCTTTGTGTGTTGCTGCCACCAATACGGAATAGCGCCGGCCGGCACCCACTCACTAACGTTAGTAGATGCAACATACCGTCACTGCCATGACTGCTCCGGTAGTCTCTGCCACTGCTTCTGCAGTCGTCCGCCATCTGGAACAGAAACCGCATGCACCCGCCACCGTCTCTACCATGACTGCCCTTGTCGTAGCTGCGACACGTTCGCCTCTCCACGAGGCATCCACAGGCGCTGTAGAATAAAGAGCTACAAGTGACAAATCCATCATAGAGCCGTCCCTTATATTGAACTGAGGCTGGGGGTGGGTGGAGGGACTGAAAAAATATTTAGTAGAAGGGAATTACTTAGATAGCGACGAGCTCGGTGGCGCAGTGATGAAACGCGCTGTTACGCTACTTTGACACCAACGCTCGTGGGTTCGATTCCCATACAGAACAAACATTTGTGTGCATGAACATGTATGTTTGTCTTGGTCTGGGTATTTATTTACTATATATAATAAGTATGTATTTACAAAAAAAAATGTTTTTACGTATGTTTATCAGTTGTCAAGCACCCATAACACAAGCTTCGCTTACTTTGGGGCTAGGTGGCGCTGTGTAATTTGTCCGAGAATATTTATTTATTTTATTTATTTATTTAGATCTGTCTGTTTGTCCATAAGAGTAATTAAAAAAAATTTATTCCCTAATATTTGGTTTTAAACCTTTATCTATTGTGTGTAAAATTTTACATGTGTTATTGGGAAACTATTTATTATGTACTCGTATAAAGAAGTGTGACCTTTCCGGGTGTTTTTGTACGCCCATACTTGTGAGGATGCGTTGTGGAGAAGCGAAACACATGACGCAGCGTGACATTACTTGCCAAATTTCATGATTCCAGGTCAATGGGAAGTACACTCTAGGTTTTGATTCCTTTACGAGTATCAAAGTATGCGGCATAAAGGAGCATAAACGACCGTATCTTTTAATCTTGTTTGCTTCCTTTGGCATTGTGGATACAAGTATTTGATTCTGAGTAAATCGCGCGTGTTTCTGAGGGAAATGATCTTAACAGACGAACAACGAAGTGATCTTATAAGAGCTCTGTTTTAAATTTTGAGGCACGGAACCCTAAAACTGGATTTTATAATAGCATCTTAAGAAAGAAGAAAATTTACAGAGAAATGTATAGCCCTAGAATGATAAAATTTGGCATAAAGCACGGTCGCCATAGCACAAGTTCAAGACAAAATCTGAAAATCGTCAAATGCAGTTATACCTGTCTGTCCGTCTAACCGTGGGTCGAAAAAATAATTTAGTAGACGTCTATACCTACTGTGTTAGTGAGCAGTATCTCTCGGAAAGTATTATGGAAGAAACTTGTATTTTATTGTTTTTTACAATCGAAATATATTTAAAATTTAGATTACTGCGAATATAAACATAAACTGTCTGTCTGGGTACAGCCTCTAGAATACGAAGTCGTAGATAATCGGAATTTATTAGATAATTGAATTCACATGTTTTTGAATTTATACAGTTATAACGAACTTACGCACACACACGTACCCACGCTACACATGCATACACACTCTACACAAACACAGTTTGTTTTGGGCAGACAAAATCTGTGCACTCATTACATTTGGTATGTTTTTTGATAACAGAATAAAATATTTTTGTATTTGTTTTTAATGTTGATAGACCGGACGGAGTTTTAGAGGCGGAAATGTGAAAAAATTTCCATTAAAGGAAACTTGGAAAGATATATTTTTAATGAACTCTATTTTCCCTAGAAACCGGCGAGCGTGCATGAGAAGAGCAATGAATGTTAAAGAAGCGAGTGAGATATGTAAGGATCGAGTCACGTGGCGCTTGGTTCTCTCTGCGTACCCCTCAAGGGATTTAGCGTGAAGTTAATAGATAGATAGATAGAACTCGATTTTGATTAACAATTCCAACGTTAGATATGCGTAATTCTTTGTTTATTTAATCCGAACATAACATCAACGGCATTAAATTCTTACTAATTAATTGTTTAGGGAAACTGATAGTATAAATCCGTTAATTCCCGTTTCCAACAAACAATATCACAAGCTAATTATTATGAAGCAAATACATTATATACATGTTTGTTTTGGTTACATTAGACTTGTGAATATGGTATTTACCTCACTGTATTCGATTTAGACAATTATTATATAATGTTGGCACACATAGCAAGTTGCAATAATAATAATTAAAAACATATAAAACAAATACAAAGCGAAAGTAGAAGGATGTAAGAGCCAAGGAAGGCCAAGACTTACCTACCATGACCAAATTGATCATGTTTTATCAAGTGATTCTGACATGACCTTCTGATAAAAGACGATCAATTTGTTTCGCCTTAGAACCAGCGAACGTGCATGAGTAGAGTTGTGAATGTTAAAGAAGCGAGTGAGGCTTCTGATAGTTAACATCACATATTTGAAGAACATACATCCTTCTAAGTATTTCGATAGTACGGGATCAGCAACTGTTTTAAGGATGCTGTTCTTTATACACATCATCGGGAGATGTAGAAGCATACGGTCCACCTTATGTAAAGTGGTTAGCGTGGCTATGGATAAGCCTATTGCAAGCGGGAATACAGGCAGATTTGCACGCGTGTTGCCTCCCCTGCTACTAACACAGCAACTGCTTAGGAGCTTACTGGTAACGTAGCCTACTCAAAGGAACTCAATATCCTTGTAGGGAGTTGTTTCTTGACTGCGGTTTTTTTGTGAGTTAGAGGTACTTCCTTAGTCGAGAAAACTCAGTTGTGGAATAAACTCCCCGCCGAGTTTTCCCAAGGGACTACAGCATGGTGTTCTTCAAGAAAGGCGTGAAGAAGTTTTTAGAGGATTAGCGACGCATGAGTGACACCGCTAGTGTTGCAAATGTCCGTAGGCTCTAAGGTAACTGTTTTCCATCAGGCAGGCCGTATGCTTGAGTGCTACCTTAGTGGTTTAAATAATCACTTTTTATAACATTAAGGTGGCAAACAAGCATACGGCCTGCCTGATGGTAAACAGAGCCTATGGACATTTGCAACACCAGTGTATCACTCATCCGTTGCCGACCCTTAAATCACTGCTTATAAATAACATTTATTGTATTTCTTTATATTCATTGCACTTTAGAATACTAATAGCAGTAGCTTTAATGATTACGTAATGCCCATATTGTACGAGTAGTAATATGCTTATGCCGTTCACCATTACTATATAATTATATAATGAACCGTAACTTTAACATTTCCACCTCTACGTTACCTTCAAACGGAAGTTTCCACAAAAACGTTCAAAGGTTTTAATTTATAATGTTTTACGTAACCTCTGCCGCATTTTTTGTTCGAAACCGGCCGATAAAGAACCAGACTATTGTGCCGTTCTAGGAACTGAACCAGCGACCAGACATATTAGGGTAGGTCACAGAGACGAACGGGTCACCTTGCGGCCATTGACCCGGGATACCCTTGGATTCCCAATGGTGCCCTATTTAATCCATTGTTCTGAGGACTCGCATACAAACAGACAGTCTTGTTTGTTTTAGTTCTTAATGGCATACAATGGTATTTAATTTGTCCTTGAATTCTGTCCTGTACTGCCCAGGTTTGAGTTGAATGAGTGCGAGTGAGGTCGACGGTAAGCTCCTGACGAATTACTGTGTAAACAACAGAGGTGGTATCACATATTTTTTTTTATACAACGTCGGGAAGTATACAAGCATACAGTCCACCTGATGTTAAGTGTTTACTGTAGACGTTAAGTATCACTCGTGCGATGCCACCTCTGCTGTTAATACAGCAACTCCTTAGGAGCTTCCTGGTGACTTCACTCACACGCAGGAACACAACCACCCTCCAGGAGTTTGTTATTTGGCTGCGATTTTCTATGAGGTGGAGGTACTTCACCAGACGGGCTGCTTTGATACGCCCTACCTTGCTTAAAAACATTCAGAGGAAGACAAACAGACATTTTCATGCAAATATTTGTCCAGTGTGAGAATCGAACCCACGACGTTGGTGTCAAAATCGCGTTATTAACCGCGGTGCCACCGATTACATCAAAACTTAATCATCACAAGCGTTCATAGGTTACGGTAACCGCTTTACACCAGGTGGACTGTATGCTTGTATGCATCCCGTCGTAAAATAAAAAAAAAAAAAGAGTAGTAATGCCAAAATAATGATCTGATTCGAGGTATGTTTGGATCGGTGCACCTGACTTTACATAGTCTCTGTCTACCCCCATGTTTGACAGACGTGATGATATGTATGCATGCTAATCTTTTAATTGTGATAAAATTCCAGACACAACTTCCAATTTCTATAAGTAGCAGAAAATTGAAGAATTTGTGTATTCTCCAAAAAAAGCAATATATTTTGTATTTCTTGAAGATCACGAAGTGTTAAATTGTAAAGAGATTTTTCTATTTTAATAAAAAAACACTAACTTATGAAGTATTTCTTTTTCAAGATCAAAACAAGCCATAGTATTTTCGCTACCAATATAATCATCGTCGTTAACATTTTTTCCAAATATTTTATTTTATTTACTTCCATTTTTTTCTTTTAAACATGTTTCTTTTTTTATGCAATTGAAGCTTCAATTTTCGTATCAACTTCAAGAATAAGTAGAAAAGTGCATAATATGTATTACAGAGACAGACATACGCACATTACTGCTTTATTCGTTTTAAGGTAGAGATGTGATTTCGGTTATAAAGTTATTTAATAGACGAGAACAACAACCAAAGGATGCGGAGACAATGATGTCATTAAATGCAACAGGAACTTATGCACTGGACATACGGCAGTAAGTGAACTTGTACACTTAAGCTTTTTTTGACATATGCAACAACGCTCGAGTAAGAGTGGTAGGGTCATCACATTTTAAAATCACGAACACAGAGGGTTGCTATTTACAATCGTAATGTGTATGTTGTATATACGTAATATGTATTGTACAAAATAACAACAGTTTATAAAAAAGAAATTAATTAACAGTAATTCTCCCTTGTTGCCACCAAATCAGAGTAGTATACTACCCCGGATGTGACACGCAAGGAATAAAAAATAATTAATAAATTAAATTGTGAAGTGGAATCTGTACAAGTGCAAGAATTACAATCGCTCAGCTCGCCGATGGCTGGGAGTTCATCCACACACACTGGAACTGCAATGGTCGCGCACTGTGCGGTTCACGAGAAGTTTTCTACCGAGAACTATTAAGTTGTGGAATGAGCTCCCTGCCGAGGTTTTCCCAAGGGACTACAGTATAGGGTACTTCAAGAAAGGCGTGAAAAGGTTCTTACAGGGTCGGCAACGCAAGACTGCCTACCATCAGTCAGGCCGTACGCTTGTTTGCCACCTTAGTGGTATAAATAAAAATTAACATTAACGGAATGAGAACGATATTACGTAGTAACTCATTCCCCGCTACGGGTCGAGTGGTAAAGTAGAAAGCGCAGCTTTCATTGGCTAGTTCGCGGATCAAGGTCACGACACTTATCGGCTTATTGGTTAAAAATCTCTCATTGGTCAGTATAGGCTCAAACCGATATTTAGTAGCTAAAACACAACGTTCTTGAGAGTGCGGTGCCTTCATGCACACTCGTGTGATTTATTGGTTTGTAGTTGAACAGGACATTGTACAATACCGTAAGTGGTTTGTATCTATGCGAGTGTTACGAGTATCTCAAAAGTTTCTTTGAAGTTTTGCTACTGTATATGGAACTGTTGCGTATGCATATGAGTTTGTACATCGTTTGTTCACCCCGTGGACCTCGGCCCCTGACATTGAATTCGGGTGGTCACCTTCAGGTCACTGTCTTTGTTTACGGTTGTTTTCGATGAAAATCTCACGTAATATATAAAAAATGCAATTCACGTTTACGTTTGTTTTCGTTGTGCCACGAGGTGCTCATAATTCTTTAATGTTTATGCATTTGACCAGGATCATAATAAATAGGTTTACGTACATCGCTGGCTATTTTAGCTGGTGTAGTTTGAGTGCGTCATAGTAAATGGATAACGTACAGTCAATTGTCGATCATTTCGAAATGTAGTAGGCGCTGATAACGGTAGTGAATCGGTCTGAAAGGAGATTTTACAGCTCTTTGTGTACAGACTTGTATGTAGACTACTGTGAAATGGAGTATCTCATTGAAGGTCATAGTACAAATAACTATACGCCTGGTTTGTTGCGTGATAGGTAGAGAGCGCCATAAGACGCGATCCTTACACCTCGCTCGCCTCTTTAATATTCATAATTCTTTTCAGGCAATTTGATCTTTGTGTGCTTCCTTTACTTTAGATTAAATTATCTGTAAAATAACGCCTCAATCTATTAATTATAATTTTTTTCATGCACGCTTGCCGGTGCCTAGTGCTCCTTCTGATAAGACACAACTAAAAAGTGGTAGGTGAGTCTTGGCCTTCCTCAGCGCCTACATCCATCATTCTTTTTACATGCTCGAGCCAGAGGAGCATGTTTTTTCTTATATTAACAGCCACACTCTTTTTCAGATCAACTCTCTTTGTTACATCATTGCGAAGGCTGTTAGCAAGTCACAAATTTTACCCAATGCTCCAATCTCGACTCGACCGCATTTGTTCTATTTTCACGCTCGTTCAGCTCAAAGGCTTTACAATAGCTGTTCCACTCTAGTATCGTGTGAAGTTATTAGGGAGAGATAGCCTACTTAAGCACCTTATGTGCTGTGCTAGTTGGGATCAACTGTATTGGATATTTTATTTTTTTACAAGAGAAAAACACTGATTCATAAAATATCTACTATGAAAAAACTCATTAAAAGGTTACTAACTAATCAAAGATACTACTATTCAAAGATTTTTTTTGTTAATTAAATTCCTATAAACAAATAGTGTATATTTGCACATAAACAGAAATTGGAAATATATACTTAGACTACTTAGAATAAAATCAATTTATTAGGACAACAATATGCAATTATTGTCATTTTTGTAGTCGGTGCCAGAGCATTTGTTATGTTCAGTTGTAAATAGATTTACTTAGGCATTGCTACATTATCGCCCTAATGTAACTTTTATTTTTTTTTATTTTATTTTAATAAAAAATCCACAGCCCTTAGATACATAATGACAATACTTGTATACCAAACATATGGCCAATATCGGATTTACATTTTATAGTTAACAAATAACAAGCCAAAGAGCAAACAACTAGGTAAGGTATTAAAATTTATTATGTAACTTTAAATATATTTTGTAAATTTGAGCAGTCAGAACCCGTTATATACGTTTTCCCATACATTTCGCGGTCGTATACGACCACATGGGTTTCGAAGGGTTAAGGAAACTTTCCAAAAATTCTTAAAAGCCTAGCCTTCAATTAAAAAAAAGTCAAATCGGTTTATAAATGACGGAGTTCTGAGGTAACAATCATAAAAAAAAATAACCTCTTTTTTGAAATCGGTTCAAAAACAGTGTGTATGTAAGTCGTGGACATAGCCGTGAGTTCTACGTGAATACGTCTTTGTAACGGTAAACGGAAGTACGTTATATTAGGAAATTAAACGATGCAGCAATATGATCTCAAAATGGTGGTGCCTTCACCCCGACGCGTGGGATGCGTCACTGTCCACCTCTACTGCTTGGCCAGTCGGACTGGTTCAATACGCCCTACCAGTCTTAATAAAGGAAATTATAATCAAAATGGCCCCCGTTGTGCATCTCAGTCCTCACTCAACGTAACGGATTCATTGATTCTTTAGCTACGCAGTCGTTAGATTAAATTTTCCATGTAAACGATAGATTTAGCTGCAACACAAAACTATATCCCCCAGCGACGTAACAAAAGGTAGACACGTTATATATCAACATTATTACATTATAATATGGCGCAAGTAGTATACTATATCTACAAACGGTTATTTATTATGACACTCTAACAAAGAGACAAATGATAGGGCATACTTGTCGTTACAAAAAGATGAATATATCTTAAGACATTTATGATTTGCTTATGCTTTGAATGCGAGTTGGGCAATTACCTTAATTTAGTAGTGCCATTCTAGAGCGTGTACGACGTATCTATAACTATAAAAACATCTTAGATATTGGTCGTGTTCTATCAGAAGGTGATGTCAGGAGCCCTAGTAACCGGCGAGCGTGCAAGAGAAGGGCAATGAATGTTAAAGAAGCGAGTGAGATATGTAAGAATCGAGTCACGTGGCGCTCGGTTCTCTCTGCCTACCCCGCAAGGGATTTGGCGTGAAGTTATAGATAGATAGATAGATATCCCCCGATTTTGTTGTCATCTGGAACCTCTCACTATAGTAGCAAATTCATGACAAAAGTTTCTGTTTTTGTACATTTCCTAATAATAGATCTGTCTGTGTGTAAGATAAGATCTTGATTTGGTGGTTTGGATAAAAACTTCAAATGGGGTAAAGCAGTGACAATAGGTTTTACATCACAATGCATTATATTCTTAGAATTGTTTACCAAATCATTTGTACTATTTGTTTCACAAGTAACCGGGTTTTGTCAATCATCATTGTAATGCTGAAAGACACAATTTAATAATAGAGGTGCCTAATGTAGGAATGGGATCTTTCGTGAATGAGACCAAGAAGCGGACTGCCTCCAGCAGTGAATGAAGCCAGGAGTTGTGAAAGAGTGACTATCTAGAGACTCTTCTATGAAGAGAGGTAGAGCGCATCAAGGCAATCCGTTTGGGGAAGTATCCCCACCTCACCGCCACCCACCAGAAAACCGCAGCCAAATAACAACTCCCTGGAGGGTTGTATTCTTGCAGGTCGCCAGTAAGTTTCCAAAAAGAGTAGCTGTGCTAGCAGCAGATATGACTTAGCGCGACTGATACTTAATGTATTGCAGGCGTTTATAGGCTACGGTAATCGCTTTAAATTAGTGGGAAGAGTGCGATTCTGCTGTGTTTAACTTGTGTTTGTCACTCATACATAAAATTAGTTAATTTACATACAATACATTACAAACAATTACTTTGAGGAGCTCGATGGCGACATTGTACGTCTAATTGCACACGCAAGTTAAGCAACGTTGACGACAGCCTGTCGGTAGATGATCTCTATCTCCCCCGTGCTGCGGAGGGCATATTACGCAGTCGGTCTTGGCTGTTGTCGGTAGATGACAGTCGTTAAGCTAAGTCAGTGACCCTCGGGCGGCTTGAAAAAACCGGCCTCCGCCAATCCGCATTTGAGCAGCGTGGTGGAGTATGCTCTAAACCCCTTCGGTTGAAGGGAGACCCATATCCCTGCAGTGGGATGAGTAAGGGTTGATGTGGTGGTGGTAGCAACAACATTAAAGTATAAAGTGAATTTTGTAGCAAAATTAATTTCGTAGCATGTTATTCTTGTAGCAAAATGAATTTTGTAGCATGTTATTCTTACGATTAACGTCTACAACGCCTGATAATGCCGTGGAGAGGCGAAACACGTGTCGCAGCGACGACCAGGCCAGTCGTGGCAGCGACGGTGGTGGTGGGGGCATGCGGATTCTGTTCCAGATGGCGGACGACCGCAGCAGCCGAGGCAGAGACTACCGGAGCAGCCATGGCAGCGTCGGCATGTTGCATCTACTAACGGTGGTGGGTGGGTGCCGGCCGGCGCTAGGCCGCATGAACTAATTGGTGGCGGAAGCACACAAAGCAGGTTAGATCAAATTGCATGTAAATTTGACTTTCGCAAAATAACGCCTAAATCTATAGACAACATTAAAGTGCATCGGCCAATTCTATTATCATCAGTTTTCTGAATTACCTCCCACAATGGAAGCAAGTTCAAAGATGTATTTACGTCAAAAAAACAACAAAAAAGCATACGGATTCTACTTCATCATATAAATAAGAGTTTTGTAATGTGCGCACCGCAAACAGCCAAGGGCCGAACAAAGCCGGGTCACCTTGTCGGTCGTTGCTCGCTTGCATAACGTTTTTTTGTTTGTCTGTCTGTCCAATCGCGGGAACACCGCGTTATTTAGAACGTACAGTCAACGACCAAGATAAGTGTACGTTTTTGGTGTATGTACCGGACGGGTATAGGGATGCATTAATGTCACGCTGTGTGTCCTCCGCATGTCACGAATTTCGTTTTTGTTATGGTTTTTTGACCCACTTTCGAATATTCGGATTTTTTTTAATACCGCCCAAGTGATAAACAAGCGTACGCCTTGCCTGATGGTATACATATTGAAAAAGCGAAATTGCTGCTGTGTATAAGTCTAACAACAGTAGATAGCATCAATTTTTTTTTTAACAATACTAGCAGGAATAATTGCATGGACACCGAAAATTCTCATTCCAATTGAAAAGTTACACGAGATCGAAGTGGTTTGCAGTGAAATGTATTTAAATTTCATTCGTATTGACACGGTGCGCAATATTCGTCACGAATTCGAAATCATTTCAATCCAATTTGAACCCATGCAAGTACGATTTCGGCTCAAAATGATTTTTACCTCTTAATTTTTTTTTATATTCCGTCGGGAAACATACAAGCATACGGCCCACTTGATGTAAAGCGGGTAGCGTAGCCTATGAATGCTTGCGATATATTCAGTATCACTCGTGCGATGTCTCCTCTGTTGCTTACACAGCAACTCCTTGGGAGCTTACTAGTGACTCCTCACTCATACGCCAGAACACAACAACCCTCTTGAGAGTTGTTATTTGGCTGCGGTTTTCCGTGAGGTGGAGGTACTTCCCGAGACGAGCTGCTTTGATGCGCCCTACCTCTCTTCTTCTTAATTCCTAAATTTACGCAATTTTGACTCGAAATACTTACTAGAATTACGAAGTACTCGAAATACTCTCGGGGGCTTTAACGTGTATATTTATTTCATGTAAATTGCAAACATTAAGCAATTTTATCGAATATGGATTTTAAAGTCTATACTTTAAGGGGTATTTAATTTAAAATTTAAATAATGAAGAACATGAATTTAAAATTGTAAAATTCACTTGTTTTACGGGTTGTATTGAAACTTCAGAATTTTATCTGAGAACCCTTCCGGAGTGTTTCATGTTAATTCTAGACTCTAAGTTCAGAAATTCAGCAGAATTTCTGAAGCTAGTCTAGAATTATAAAAAAAACATTAATCGATTCTATACGATCCCTTTGCCAGTACCTTTCTGGACTAAAAGGAACAAAAAAAAATACGTATTTCGCTTCGCTTGGCGTGATGACTTTTCGATTCGATTAAAAAGTTTCCGTGCCAATGTAATACCCCTGCAGGAGACATACTAGCATACCACAAAGTAGTTACAGTAGCCTATGAACACTAGCAACACAAGAAGTATCTGCTGCTAACACGGCAACTCCTTGCAAGCTTAGTAGTAAACTTACTCACTCACAAGGAACACTATAGCATTTCAAGATGCCATTTGGTTGTGGTTTTCTTAGAGGTGGAGGTACTTGCCCTTAGGCTTTGATGCGTCCTGTCTCTCTTAAATATAAATGTGAAACTAATTGTGATACCTGATACCCATTACGGGCTAATTTTTTAAAGTAAAAATAAAGTATTATGAATTTTATTATATACAAAAAATATGGCAGACGATTTAGGCAATTTCAGTCCATTGTATATATAATAATAGTCTACCCTTCACTAGCCTATTTGGATCCATTCCAGTCTTTTGTAAGATGAAGATGCTTCCTTAGTTGGGCTACTTCTTGCTGGGCTCTGGCTGTTTACTATAATCTACAGGCTGTATCTCCTGCAGACGTCGACGTCGGCTTTACTAGCGTAGCATTAAATATCGCTCGTGCGATGCCACCTCTGCTGCTAATAGAGCAACTCCTTAGGAGCTTACTGGTGATTTCACTCACACATAGGAATTAAAGAAAGAAAGAAAACGTTTATTTGAACGTAACACAACACTATACACACAATAAATAAAATACAATAGGCAGTGAAGCAATAATAGTGCTGTGTGGCGTCACAAACAGGTCCAATCTGAGCATATTGCCGTGACAACTCATGACCCGGCGCTGATTTTCAGTTAAGACCTCTCTGTGACACCATGGACAGAACAAGCAAGCACTAATCAGACTATAAATCAACGTACAAACAACACAGGGACAAAACAACCCTTCGTCGGTTGTTATTTTGACTTGCTTTGATTCACCCTACTCGCTCTTAAAAACACCAAGACTAAGACGGACAGACATGTTCATGCACAGAAGTAGCGTTACTAACATATACGTCAATAGTCAATTCCCTTTAATGATACCTAAACAGAGAAATTAAAGGGAGCAAGCAAAGCAGTGATAGCCCAGTGAGTAAGGAACCGGCCTATTGACCACGTGGTCCCCGGTTCCAACCCAGGCGGGGGCATGTACCACTAAATTCGTGTTTTCGGATTTATGTACATATTTATCACTCGCTCGGCGATGAAGGAAAACATCGTGAGGAATTCCACACGTCCAAGAAATTATATTTCGAAAGACGTGTGACCTTACCTAAGAAAGATTAGGGTTTTCTCTCTGGGTTGTGGTAGTCTAACGGTAATCGCTTTATCTGATAATCAGTGTCTTCACCAAATCCTTAGACTTAGGTAGCGGACCCCGCCATTCCTAATTGATTAGGGATAACGTGATGAAGAAGATACCTACATTTCACTTACATGAATCACAAAGAATGTTTGTTTTATATTTGTCACGTCATGAATCCATAAACAATACAAAATTAACATTGAGTAAGATCAATATCATACTCGATAAGATATAAACTCGAAACACATAAAATGTCTAATAATCCCCAAACAATGACTTATCTCTGCCTGCCCTTGGGACACCCTTCTTAGGGACCAAGGTCTCAGGGTCACCTTTCGGTCGTTGACCGCTTGCATAAGGTTGCATCACCGCGCAGATATGCACTGCGGCGCGCCGTCAAATATAACAAACAGCTACTTAATTTTAACATACAAATGATTCGCACATATGCATCTTAAATAGTAATACAGTATTTTTATCCCACAGTACCCAAAGAGCGACTTATAAGCAAGGATTGCTTATAAGAATATTTTTCTAACGCTATACGTTAGAAAAATATTCCATTTAGCACTTTACTAACTTAACTAAAGGCAAAAAGACAAATTAATAACAGTACTAAATAAATTATTTATTTCTACAGGTCGACTTGCATAGCACGTATACAAGTAATATAACTTTTCTGATATTTTCTGATAGCAGTGATAGTCCAGTGGATAAGAAACCGGCCTATTGACCACCTGGTCCCCGGTTCGAATCCAAGCGGGGGCGTGTACTACTAAAATTCGTATTTTCGGATTTATGTACATAAATCCGAAAATACGAATAGATATGAAGTGCATATTTATAACTTACTCGGCAGTGAAGGAAAACATCATGAGGAAAGCCACAAGTCTAAGTAATTATATTTCGAAAGACGTGTGACTTAACCTAAGAAAGATCTGGTTTTGCTTTCGTGTTGTGGGGGTCTGACGTCAGTCGCTCCATGTATAAATCAGTATCTTCGTCAAATCCTTACGCTTAGGTAGTGGACCCCACCAATCGAAGATAATTTTTCTGACGTTAATCATAGTAGCCTACTCATATTTTTATACGAAGAGTATTGCTCATGATTTACAGTTGGTAGGAATTCCCTATTAACCCCAGTTATTCATAAGAAGTTTAGGAAAAACTGCTGCCTTAACAACTGGGTGACAAATGTTCAAAAGGCACATCAAAAATACTCTTTGTAAGATGGATTATTACAGAATCGATGAATATCTGACTGATAGAGACGTCTGGAAATGATTCAGCACGTGTATTAATATATCTTTATTGTACGACTTTACGACGAACTTTTTTTTAATAAAAATTGACGATTTGAAAAATACCTATATTGGTAATTCTTTTGACATTTCTTCTTTGCCAATGGTAATTTTTGAAATGTAAGTATATTAAAAAGCGAGATTAAAGCTATGAAAAATTAGTAAGATACCATATGTACTGATTTAAAAATGTAAGACGTGTCTAAGTGCCTGCGAGGTAGGCTCTCTATGACAAATAAATATTTTTTATCTTTTATCTTATCTTTATCAAACGAAGCGCGAGTGATACTATTGTGATTGCACGCATCTATTTATAAGCACACGTTAAGATGTTTCGGGCCCAGCTGATTTCGATAGATGACAGCCGCACCGTTAGAAAACAAAGGTAGAGCACAAACAAACTGGGAAAGTATCTCCACGTCTAATAAATCCGCAGTCTAATAAAACTCCTGCAAGTAAGGGAGGAAAGAGAGATAATAAAAGCGTATAAAAACCACCCAACCAAGACAACCATTTAACCACCCAATCTTATTTATCTTACCGCTGGGATACGGGTCTCCCTCCAACCAAAATATTTAGAACGAACGCTCTACCGTGATGGAGAACATATCAACGTCTAACCCAAATCGAAAATTTGAAATACTAAATGCCGCTATAAGTCGTGCATAGTTACCTAGTTGCAATAATAATATAACATATTTTATTTTCGCGCATGGCAGCTTGTGACGGGTAATGGATCTCATGGGACAGCTTCAAATCAGAGAATTAGAGTGAGAACTGTGCGACGCTTTACACATGCGCGACGGACAATCGATCGCAGACTTAGTTACTGCTATGTGTATACTGTGGCGATGTTTAGGCACTGTAAAACATAAGGACTTTGATTAAGTGCCTTTACGTAAGGCGCGGTTGGTCTGAACCATAATTTATGCTCCCAACATAAATATTTTTCTGTTTAGTAACACATACCTACTCGTATAATTATTAAATATCTGTACAGCTGGTTAAAAATACAATACAATCAGGTGAAAACACACATTCATTCTAGTATTTTAAATATGTAAAATCCGATGTTCTGTGTTTTTTTTTAATATATTTTTTTCACAGGATAATAATAACAATTAACAGTACTTACGTGAGTACCCATGCCCCCCTAATTATACAAGACTACTTACGGTTGTACATAAAGAGAAGTTATTTTAGTGTGCAAGGCAAAACAAGCTCGGTGGATCCAGCTTATAAATTTGTGGTTACCATCCCCGTCCCCCTCTCCGCTACTCATTTCTTCATTCATTTCGGTCAACAGTAATACCATCTCACCTCACAGAAAACTGCAGCCAATTGACAACTCAGTGGAAGAGTTGTTGCGTTCTTGCGAGTCAGTGAGGTTACTAGTAACTAAGGAGTTGCTGCGTTTGCAGCGGAAGTGACGAGCGATACTTAATGTAATTGTAAGCTTGCATGCCTCCCGACTTTATATAAAAAAATAAAAGAAATATTTTACCCGACGCGGTTCTTCAATAGCTGTTTTTCTACATTTAAATCAAGATAATTTCCGCCGTGCATTCGGTACAAGAATAATCTAAAGGTTTTCCTTTAACACACACCAGCACACTTGTCCAAGATAACATGAGCTGTGACGCATATGACTCCTTTCAATACTGGCTCGCTCTGGTTATATCAAACGAACAGTCCATGTCAGGTGATATTGGTCGACTTGTAGACGTCTGCTTCTTGATGCATAATTAAAAGGTTGTTTGGAATCTTTTTGTTGCAAATATATAGCTGTAATATAAATGCATGGAATGCTAAGCCAACAAATAATAAACAGAGGGCGTGCAACTGTAATATTAATGAAAAAATTGCGTTGACTGTATTAATAACTCATCATTGTTTTCCTAGGGTAATCCCGTTTCCTAATTCATAAGGATTGGCTGGGTTCGCTATCTAAGACAGAGGATGTGGTGCAGATACTGTTTTTTAAGTAAAACTATTGTAGTCAGACCACCAAAGTACGATAACTCGTAATAGATAAACCCATCTATAAACAGGCGGCGGTCGACGCTGCTTAACCTGCGTATTCCATCGAGCTCTCGAATCAAACTTGCACTTCTTTAAACAAATATGAGTAGGTACGTATGTAAAGTAGGTAAATAATATATGTTTTTGTGGTTACAACAGTGGTGATGTTATTGTTATGACATGAAAAACTGAAAATTTTCCCTTTGTATACTTGTTGATGAACAATCTACTATGTCATTTTTCCACGATGTGGGCCATTGTTATGGCCTAGCATGTTAACCAATGGTCCCTGTTTCGTATCCTGACATGGGCATTACACTAAATTAGCATTGTGGAATTTAGGTACATATTTACAATTATTTTCAGGAACACCGTTCCTATATGAAATCTATATGTTTGTCTGTGCGTTTGTCTGTCGCTTTTTTTCGAATATTCGAATTTAGACTTCAGATTCGGATTCAGCATAAAAAAAGTAGAATAGGAATGTTCAGGGACACCGTTCCTATCTTTTAAGAAACATGGTCAAAATGGCCGACAAATTCTTTTTAAAAAAAATTTGAATTGTTATATAATTGACGAGCCAGGTGTCCTCTGGCAATGCAAGCTTGCGCATTCTCAACTGGTTTTTATTTAAAACTTTACAGTCTTTATTATCACTTAGCAGTGAAGAAAAACATCGTGATGAAAACGCACGTGACCTTGACGACGCTTTGATTTCCCCTCTGGGTTGAAGAGATATGACGGCAGTCGCTCCATGTCAAAATCAGTATCTTCGCCAAATCTTTAGGCTTAGGTAGCGGACACCGCCAATCCTAATGAATTAGGACACAGGATAACACAAGACGAAGAAGAAGCGACAACATTTTTAATCTTTACTCAATGCATTGACTTTAATTGACGAGCTCGGTGGCGCAGTGATGGAACACGCTGTTACGCTACTTTCACACCAATGCACGTGGGTTTGATTCCCACACAGTACAAACATTTGTGTGCATGAACCTGTCTGTTTGGCTTGGTCAGGGTGTTTTTGAGAGAGACAGGGCGCATCAAAGCGGCCCGTCTGGCGAAGTAACTCCGACTCATAGAAAACGGCAGCGTTCCTGCGGCGAGTGACCAGTGAGCCCGTAAGGCGTTGCTGTGTTACCAGTAGAGGTGGCATTGCGTGAGTGATACTTATTGTATTGCGAGCGTTCACAGACTCAGGTTTAAGCTTTACATCAAAAGGCCGTGCGCTTGTATGCCTCCCAACGTTGTGTAAAGAAAAACTGATATGAATTTCCAGCACGGGCATGTCATATTGACTAATAATCATAAGTCCTTTATGAAGAGATACTTCGGGCATAATAATATATATTTTTTTTATACCACTAAGGTGGCAATGAAGCATGCGGCCTGCCTAATGGTAAACAGTAAACAGCCTATGGACATTTGCAGGAGCGTCACTCATGCGTTGCCGACTCTAGATTTTTAGACATGTCTTTAAATGTGGCCGTATTTGCAAGAGTATGCGCTGGCATGGGTCATTGCGACCTTGGTGGGGTCGCCGGTCTCTATGCAGCCGTGTAGGGCGCAGCGCGAGAAGTTTATGTGACGCTCAGCCTGCGGTTAAATAACGGCTACGGCTGCGTAGATATTGTAATATTGGCTATACATGAAGAATCGTTGAATGTTTCTCGTAGTTACAACCAAAATGAACAAAACATGTTTTGCATAGTGTAATGAATTTAAGAGAGGTAGGGCGCATCAAAGCTGCACGCCTGAGGAAATACCTCCACCTCACAGATAACCGCAGCTAAATAACAACTCCCTAGAGGGTTGTTGTGTTCCTGCGTGTGAGTGAGGTCACCAGTAAGCTCCCAAGGAGTTGCTGTGTAAGCAGCAGCGGAGGCTTCGCGCGAGTGATATATATCACAAATTCCTCATGAATTAATAGGTAACTTCACTCACTTCAGGAATACGAGAAAACTGTACCACAACCAATAGTTGGCTACTACCAGGACTCTACATATCTACTTTACATATGAGACTAACACCCATATTGTCGAGTTGGACATACTTATTTGGCACATGAGACGCATAGACCATAAATACTTTTTTTTATTCAACTAGATTAGCAAACAAGCATGCGGCACGCATCAGATTGTAAACGGTCACCGCAACCTATTGACGCTCGCAACACCACGTGTATGTTACTCGCGCGCTGCCAATCTTGTGACCTAAGGCTGTTTCGTCACAGTACCCAGTAATTTCTCTGAAACCCTTCAAACCGGAACACAGCTATATAATACAGCTGCTTGGCGGTACAAATAGGTGAGACAGAGGTACCCACGCGGACGACTTTTGTACAAAGTCTCTCTCTAGTAAACTACGGAGACAAACTAGTACTTGTCTGTAGTACTAACTACGAACTAATTAGTTTCCGTAAGCAGTCAGTATGGCGACGCGCCGGTGATGTTTTTACGTTGCCGGTTTAGGTCAGCCCACAAATCAATAAACCACCTGACTGCGCATGAAGACAGCCTGCGCTCAAGAAAACTTTTTTTTCTTTTGCAGGAACACCGTTCCTCTATGAAATCTATATGTTTGTCTGTGCGTTTTTATTCGAATTTTGACTTCAGTTTCGGATTCATCATAAAAAAGTTGAATAGGAATGTTCAGGAACACCGTTCCTATCTCTTAAGGAAAATGGTGAAAATGGCCGACAAATTAAAAATAAAATCAATTCTTATATAATTTACGAGCCAGGTGTCTTCGCCTGTTGGTAAGCGAAAAGAGGAGCCCAAATTGCAGCGGCAACTGACAAAAGACTACAGTGTCCTGTCAGTTGACGCTACCATGCTGGCCCGCAAGGTGCTTCTTCACGCTTCGTTTGAAGGATCCCATGTTGTAGGAAGAAGGAAACACATGTGCAGGCAAGTTCCACTTTTTAATCGTTCGACTTTTTAACGTTCCACTTTTTAATCGTTCGACTTTTTAACTTTTAAGTACGAGAAAACAATGTCCTCAGCAGTGGAATGATGACATCGCAAACCTGCACGTGTGGTTCTATGACGAAAGGGAGAGGGTGGGATAAGGAAAAATAGTTCTTCAGAGCGCTCACCATGATACAGGCGGTAAAATGTACTTAGGGAGCCTATACGAAGTTGCAGACGTTCTAGGTTTGTAGGTTGTGTTTTAATGCCTAAATATCGTAAAATATAATATATACATACGTTGTTTTAACTCATTATAATATCAGTTTCGAGCCAATGGGAGAATATTTTAACCAATAAGCTGACAAGTGCCGCCATGCTGATCCATGAACTAGCCAATAAGAGGTGGGCATTCTGCAGTGAATTACTACTATTGCTCTCATCGGTTCCCTATAGGTTTGCTCTGCTTCATGAGTTTTTTTTTTCTATCTTGCACCCTTGCCATGGGCAAGGCTCTTATATCACAATATTATTGGCTACCAAACACATTCATACATCATATTCCCTTTCATTTAATAATTCATTCATTCATTCATCATGTTTCATTTTTATCCATTTTTGAACGCCGGTGAAACTGTTTTATCTGTTACAAACTTCCCACCCAATACCGCATCAATCCAGCCACGGGTGACAGCGTGCTTCGCAGCTTCACTTAGCTGCTTCATGGGTTAGCCCTATGCGCGTTTGTCACCCGACGAATAAATCACAAGAAAAAGCGAAATATCTATGTCATAGTACGTGTATATCCACGGAGTTTGAAGGTACAGACTACGACAGTTCTGTTAAGCAGGTGTTCCTCTCTGCAGATTCAAGAAAAGGCATTAATTGGCGTTTACACGATCCGATTTTTAGGATACTTGTTGTTGTGTTGGCAGCAGAGGTGGGATCGCGCGAGTGATACTCAATATATTGCAGGCGTTCGTAGGCTACGGTAACGCACCGGTACGGTAACTTTTATGGAACTACTGGTTGGATTATAAAAAACGTGTGCGTCTCAGAACGCCCGACAGAAGTGATAACTTAAACTAATCTAAGTTGAACTATTTAATATTGAAATTGTTTAACTTGAGAAAAGGTTATTACTTAAAATGTATGTATATTACACAAATATATTTTATTCTTAGTTACAATTGAGCCTGCCTACCGCTGCCGTATGCGTGAGAGGGAAGCCAGATAGACTGGCACCGTAACGCGTTACGTAACGAAGCGGTTTACCCTCCCATAAGAAGTTATCACTTCAAAAATATTATTGCGTTTAATAGCCCAATTCTTGATGAAGGTTATATAGCTATTCATCATCATGATATGACCCTTAGAAGTTGAGTAAAACAATATTAATTTTATACCGCTACTTTGACACCAACGCTCATAAATAAATAAATATTGTCGGACAAATTACACATCGCCATCGAGCCCCAAAGTAAGCGAAGCTTGTGTTATGGGTACTGACAACTGATAAACATACGTAAATATTTTTTTTTGTAAATACATACTTATTATACATAGAAAATACCCAGACCAAGAGAAACAGACATGTTCATGTACACAAATGTTTGTGCTGTGTGACAATCGGACCCAGGAGCGTTGGTGTCAAAGTAACGTAACAGGGCGTTCCACCTGCGTCACAGAGGCCAAACATTTGTGTGCTTGTCTTGTTGTCTGTGGTTCTTGGTCTGGGTGTTTGTAAGAGTGATAGGACGCATCGAATGTCGCCCGTCTGGGGAAGTACCTCAACATCACTGGACATAGCAGTCAAATAACAACTCCCTTTAGGGTTCTCGTGTTCCTCCTAATGGGCTTACCAGTAAGCTTCTGCAGAGCGACTGTGTTAGCAGCAGGAGTGTCGTGCAATTGATACTTTCAGTATTGCTAATGTACATATGCTACGGTAACTGGATTACAGCAGGTGAGCTAATTGAAAAAAAAAAAAAATTATAATTGACTATTCAATTAAATATTCCGTTTCCAAACTCTACGACTGCAACGATTTTATTTCAAATATGGAAATTATCGCGAGATGTAAACGCTGGCCCATAGATTATATTCTTGGCTGTATAACGGTACAGCCAGGTGCAACAACATTAAAAATAGACAACTAGGCAATGTGTCCAGTTGTCTCTGGAGCTATACTTACTGCGCCGTGTTTAATCCTAAAAAGTCTACAATGTTGCCATATGCAGCTAATTAATGCTTATACATTATTTGGGTACACAATCAATAACCTTTCCATGCAACCGTTTTGCTTCTATAATTAAGAAAATCAATACCCTGAAATATATCGTTTCATTTTGTGATTGTACATTTTTGTGTGTCGCTTTTTTTAGAATATTCGAATTTTGACTTCAGATTCGGATTCAGCATAAAAAAGTAGAATAGGAATGTCTGAAAAACCAACCTATTTAAGGAGCATGGTCAAAATGGCCGACAAATTAAAAAAAAGATATTTGAATTTTTATTTCAGATTCGAAAAGTAAATTAAAAAGTAGAATAGAAATGTATTAAAAACCAATATCATATTTCTTAAGGAACATGGTCAAAATGGCCGACATTGTTTAAAAAAAATAATTAAGTTGTTATATAATTGACGAGCCAGGTGTTCCTCTGATAATGCAAGCTTGCGCATTCTCAACTGGTTTTATATAGCGCCGGGAGGCATATCACCATTTGGCCTACCTGATGTAAACCGGTAAAAGTAGTAAATATTTCACATTGTATCGCATTGCGCGAAAACGCAATACGGAACCGCTGGCTCGTTGCCACCACCGCTGTTAACACAGCAACTCCTTATACATATATATACTCGTACTTATCAATATTTCAAGTGGATGTTAATACACAAATTACTCTCTCTTACAGAAAACAGCAGCCTAATCATACCTCCCTGGAGAAATTTTGCGTTGATACAAGTAAATGAAGAAGAATCTAGAACTAATGTAAGGATTACGGTTGATGATGAAGTGTTGGAACAAGTGGATGAGATTGTATATCTTGGATATCTCTCAGCAGGGATGGAAGGTACACCGTAGATGTGGGAAGACGAGTAAGTGCTGGGAATAGTGTGAATGGAGCGTTGGGAAAACGTCTTGGCAGTAAAAACCTGAGCCAGAAGGCAGTGCTGGTCCCAACGCTAACTTATGGAAGCGAGAGCTGGGTATGGCAAAATTTGTGACGTAAGGCTTGTAGACCATATTCGCAATGATGATGTTAGAAATAGAGTTGGTCTGAAAGAGAGCGTCAGTGTTAAAGTAAGAAGAGGCATGCGCCGTTGGTTCGGACATGTAGAAAGAATGCAGGATGAGAGAATGACGAAGCAGATATACAATGCAAAAGTGGAAGGATGTAGGAGCCGGGGAAGGCCAAGACTTACCTACCATGACTAAATTGGTCGTGTTCTATCAGAAGGTGATGTCAGGAGCCCTAGAAACCGGCGAGAGTGCATGAGAAGAGCAATGAATGTTAAAGAAGCGAGTGAGATATGTAAGGATCGAGTCACGTGGCGCTCGGTTCCCTCTGCCTATCCCGCAAGGGATTTGGCGTGAAGTTATAGATACAAGTAAATGAAGTTTTATTTATTTATGTATCAACACTTACATCTATTATTACGGGTTACAAACCCAAAGCAATAGAGCAACACCCTTTTGACGTCTACGTATAACAAATTATAAATACTGCTACCTCTGTGAATTCACTCAGAGAACTTGTGAATATGTCAATTTTCTCTGCTACTTTATTGAGGGTTATTAAGTTGCCAAAAAGCAGTGAGTAGTAAATGAGCATGGCTATGATATTCCTAAGGGGCTATGTATATGTACGAGTATGTATGGACTATAGTATTCGCTTTAGAGGAGTGGATAAATAAATAATAATAAATAAATATTGTCGGACAAATTACACAGCGCCACCTAACCCCAAAGTAAGCGAAGCTTGTGTTATTGGTACTAGACAACTGATAAATTTACGTAAATACATTTTTTTTGTAAATACATACTTATTATATATATACCCAGACCAATACAAACAGATATGTTCATGCACACAAATGTTTGCACTGTGTGAGAATCGAACCCACGAACGTTGGTGTCAAAGTAGCGTAACAGCGCATTTCACCACTGCGACACCGAGCTCGTCAACAAAGAACTGGCCTAGTATCTTACTAGTCCCGGGTTTGGATTTTTGTACATATTTCTAACTATCACTTGCCCAGCGGTGAACGAAAACATCATGAAGAAACCCGCACGTCCCAGAAATTATGGTAAGAGAAGTAGGGCGCATCAATGCAGCCCGTTTGGGGAAGTACCTCCATCTCACAGAAAAGCGCAGCCAAACAACAACTCCCTACAGGGTTGTTGTGTTCCTGCGTATGAGTGAGGTCACTAGTAAGCTCCCAAGGAGTTGCTGTGTAAGCAGCAGAGGAGGCATCGCGCGAGCGATAATTAATATATCGCAAGCGTAATAGGCTACGGTACCCGCTTCGCATTAGGTGGGCCGTATGCTTGTATGAAAGATGTGAACCCCTGACCTAATAAAGATCTGATTTCCCTCTGGGTTGTGGAGATCTAACGGCAAGCGCTCTACGTAAAAATGAGTATCTTCGTCAAATCCTTATGTTTATGTAACGGACCCCACCAATTCTAATTGAACCAATGAATTTCAAGAAGGCAACGCTATCCGGTTCATTTATTTTTTACTACACAACGTAGCGAGACATACTGTGAAAACTTGCAATACCTAAAAATCACACGCGCGATGCCTTTGCTGCTAACATAGTCACTCTTAGGAGCATATATAAGGCGGACCGTAAAAATAATTGCTATCCGCTTGGCAAATAAAAAATTAGTTTAATAAAGCTGTTAACAATACCATGTCTCCATAGTCCGCAGTATGAGCACAGAATATGCAAGTAGGTGGCAGCGTACAGGGGTAATGAAATGAGTTAATAATCCGTCTGCATTGCATCTGTAAGAAGTTATCGCAATTATGTTTGCTGGGACTGCCGACGGATATCCGTCACAAACATGCGTCAACATTAGCCGAAGCTATGGGTACAGTTGGCAACATTAAATAATAAATAAATTGTCTCAGACAAATTACACTGCGACAGCCAGCCACAAAGTATGCGAAGCTTGTATTATAGTTAGTACTTGTAGATAGGTACGGGACTTGTTCAGTCAGTCATCTCGTGAACACGGCGTCTGCAATGTCGCCGAAATATCGGGGAAATATAAAAACACGCGTTAAGTCCCGTAACTACATTAATAGTGTAAACAATCGTGAAAGTTTAAAATCATACATGATTACTAGACAAATGATAAACATACGTCAATACATTTTTTTTGTAAATAAATACTTATTGTACATAGAAAACACTTAAACCAAGAGAAATAGACATGCTCATTGACACAAATATCTGTGCTGTGTGAAAATCAAAGTAGCGATACTTACTAATCCGTCACCAAGCTCGTCAAAATACAAAACAATATAAATCATATTATATTAAACAAGTAATTAAGCAGTGATATTGTGGATTAAGAACCGGTTTATTGAATACTCCATTTATTTGGCTGCAGTTTTCAGTAAGATGGAGATACTTTCCCAGATGGGCTGCATTGATGCTACCTCTCGCAAAAAACCCAGACTAAGACAAATAGATAATGTTTGCCCTGTGTGAGAACGGAACCCACCAACTCTGGTGTCAAAGTAACGTTATTAACTGCGCCATAGAGCTCGCTCAAAAAATTATGTAGAATGACAATGTGTAATAACGTATTATTTACATGACCTTGTCATAATTCGTGGCAGGAAAAAGAACTAACAATGAGTTTAAAGTATGCAATAAAAGTTATAGATACAAAGCATTGTTACATACCATATCCTCTTTGAAAACAAGTTGTCGCCATAGCCTACAAAATTCACTGTTTTATATCACTGACTGTACCAGATATTCAAGCCATCTTCAACAGCCAATTAACGAAGACCCATTCTCAACTCAAAACACCGTACGTTCAACGGGTCTCTACATCCCAGACGCCCTGTTATCAATTACTAGAACTCCAGGTGGTTGGTACCTACATTTTTATGTTAGTAGGACTGCAGGTTAACCATGCCAGGTGGCGCAAACTGGTTACAGAATCTAGTCAACCCTACAAAAAAATGCAGTCTTTGTAATCAGGGTCGAGTTTGTACTTGAAATGTGCTTTGAAACAGTAATATGGCGGGTCTTTACTGTCGATACAGAAGCCGAAACAGTATTCTTTGTCTGTCTGTCCATCATGCTAAACAATATGAAACAGATTTTGATGGGTATTTACATGCGATTGTTTATATCAGAGAGCTGATGGCGTCATTGCAGTTTTCATTCTAATCGAACACGCAGGATGGGTTTTCTATCTCGAGTTTCTGCTTCGGCATGCTAGACCGTTAGTTCCGGCTGTTGTTGACAGATAACAGTTGTTAAGCTGAGTCTTAAAACACTGGCCTCCGCAGTCGAACAGCGTGTACTCTAAATCCTTTCGGTTGAATGGAGACCCGTATCCCTGCAGTGGGATGAGTTAGGGTTGGTGTAGTAGTTATATTCCGGTTCAAAGCAGTTTTTTCTACAAAAACGTTAAAGATCCTTTGTAAATTTAATTTCTTCTTAGCGTTATCCCGTTTCCCAAGGATTGGCGGGGTCCGCTACCCAAGTCTGAAGATTTGGCGAAAATACTGGTTTTTACATACACAACTTAGAGGGAGAACCAGATCTTTTCTTAGGTTAGGTCACACGCATTTTAGAAATATAATTTCTTGGACGTGCGGGTGTCCTCGCGGTGTTTTCTTCACCGGCGAGCAAGTCATAATTACACGTATGTACATAAAACCGAAAACACGAAGTAGTACATGCTATGATTCGAACCGGGGATCAATTACTCAATTGGCCCATACTTTATCTACTGAGCTATTACTTCTCTCTTTCTCCTACACTGCATAGTTTATTTACCCAATCCACTGTATCTAAGATTATATAATTTAAGATTGTGATTGTGTGAATCGTGCGTTTTTTTTATACAACGTCGGGAAGCACACAAGTTACGGCCCAGCTGATGTAAAGCGGTTATCGTGGCCTATATAAACACAGTAACTCCATAGGAACTTAGTGGTGACCTCCCTCACACGCAGGAACACAACAACTCTCTAGGGAGTTGTTATTTGGCTCCGGTTTTCTGTGAGGCGTTGATACTTCCCCAAACGGGGTGCTTTGATTGCGCTCTACCTATCTTAAGAATACGTAGACCAAGACAAACAGACATGTTCATGCACACAAAAGTTTGTCCTGTGTAGGAACGGATCCCACAAGCGTTGGTGTCAAAGTAACGTAACAACTCGTTTCGCCACTGCGCCGCCGAGTTCGTCAAAATCTTGTAAAAAATAATAATAATTAAGCCCACAATTTTAGCAATGTTAGCTGTGGTGACGCATTTGGAAGAATGCTCTGTACTATATATCAGCAACTATCTATCCAATCTATTGCGAGTTTTTATACCACTACGATAGCAATCAAGCATACGGCCTGCCTGATGGTAAACAGTCACCGTAGCCTATGGACATGTGCAACACCAGGAGTATCACTCATGCGTTGGCGACCCTTTAAAACCTCTTCACGCATTTCTTGAAGAATTCCATGATGTTCCATAGTCCCTTGGAAAAACCTCGGCTGGGAGCTCATTCCACAGCTTGAGAGTTCTCGGAAGAAAACTTCTCTAGACCCGCACAGTACGAGACCATTGCTGTTCCAGCGTGTGAAGGTAAACTCTCCGCCGTCGGCGAGCGGTGCGGTAATAAAAGGTAGCTGTCGGCATTTTTTTTATACTATGTCGGGACGCATACCAATATACGATCCACCTGATGTAAAGCGGGTACTGTAGCCTATTACCGCTTGCGATATATTAATTATCACTGATGCCTCCTCTGCTGCTTACACAGCAACTCCTTGGGAGCTTACTGGTGAATACACACACACACGCAGGAACCCAACAACTGTAATGTTTAAAATATCTAATGTAATAACCTTTTTGAATAATATATTTTATAAAACCTTTGTAGAGATATACACGACATTGTCTATGTGAACCGAATGATGTTTGTCAAAAATATTTATTTGTAATTCAAAATTTTAAAATATATCATTTTAGTATCGGAAAACAGAAAAAAAAAAAAAAAAAAAAAAAAAAAAAAAATAATAATAATAATAATATGTAATGTTACAACCTTATTTAATGATTTATATACAATCTTTTCTTAGCATGCTCTGTTTAGTTTATGACAATTTGTCAAAAATAATGATTTGAATTACAAATTTGTCAAAAATAATGATTTGAATTACAAATCATTATTTTTGACAAATTGTCATAAACTAAACAGAGCATGCTAAGAAAAGATTGTATATAAATCATTAAATAAGGTTGTAACATTACATATTATTTTTTTTTTTTTTTTTTTTTTTTTTTTTTTTTTTTTTTTTTTTTTTTTTATCTAACCGGAATATCACTGTTATGTTCACTGGAATGTGGCACTGAGCGGCCGCCGGCTATAGTGGCCGACGACTGTAGACAGCTGGTTAGCGTGCTAGCCAGCACGCAGATCCAGATGTAGAAGTTGTTGGTGGACCGCCTTACGGACCAACACCACAGCGGAAACTCCGTCAGCCGCCGTGGTCCACAACAGAGGCTGCAGGTATTATAATTTTTAGATTAGTTAGATGTCCGGAAATTATCGAGTTTGGAAAAGGGTAGTAATATCCCGAGGTTTCACCACGTAGCCCTCAGCAGGAGGCTGGTGGTCTCAGACGTGGTGCACTGAATCTCTACTTCTCGAAAGCTTCCTCCAGACTGCCTTGTTTTCTGTTTTCCGACACTAAAACTAATTATTTTAAAATCTTTAAAAATTTTTTGTAAAATTTTTTTTTCTTGTGGGGGGGAATAATATGTAATGTTACAACCTTATTTAATGATTTATATAGACTCTTTTCTTTGCATGCTCTGTTTAGTTTATGACAATTTGTCAAAAATATTATTTGTAATTCAAAATTTTAAAATATTACATTTTAGTGTCGGAAAACAGAAAACAAGTCAGTCTGGAGGAAGCTTTCGAGTAGTAGAGATTCAGTGCACTACGTCTGAGACCACCAGCCTCCTGCTGAGGGCTACGTGGTGAACCCTCGGGATATTACTACCTTTTCCAAACTCGATAATCTCCGGACATCAAAAAAAAAAAAAAAAAAAAAAAAAAAAAAAAAAAAAAAAAAAAAAAAAATTGTTATGTTACTTATTGAGGAAAAGAGTGTACAAAAAGGGTTACAAATTTATTAGGGCTATTTATACAAAATATAAAAAAAAGGTTCACTAAGTTCGGCTAAATAAGGTCTTTAAGAACTCGGGTTATCTTTGTCTAACCGGAATATCACTGTTATGTTCACTGGAATGTGGCACTGAGCGGCCGCCGGCTATAGTGGCCGACGACTGTAGACAGCTGGTTAGCGTGCTAGCCAGCACGCAGATCCAGATGTAGAAGTTGTTGGTGGACCGCCTTACGGACCAACACCACAGCGGAAACTCCGTCAGCCGCCGTGGTCCACAACAGAGGCTGCAGGTATTATAATTTTTAGATTAGTTAGATGTCCGGAAATTATCGAGTTTGGAAAAGGGTAGTAATATCCCGAGGTTTCACCACGTAGCCCTCAGCAGGAGGCTGGTGGTCTCAGACGTGGTGCACTGAATCTCTACTTCTCGAAAGCTTCCTCCAGACTGCCTTGTTTTCTGTTTTCCGACACTAAAATGTAATATTTTAAAATTTTGAATTACAAATCATTATTTTTGACAAATTGTCATAAACTAAACAGAGCATGCTAAGAAAAGATTGTATATAAATCATTAAATAAGGTTGTAACATTACATATTATTCCCCCCCACAAGAAAAAAAATTTTACAAAAATTTTTTAAAGGTTTTAAAGTAATTAGTAATTACCATTCCTATCATAATTCTATCATGCTTCTCTATCATACCTCTCGCATACAAAAGTAGGGGTAGGGTTCACATTCAATGACCTCTACTCCAATGGTAATACTAGTAATGTAACAATTCGGCTTGTTTAAGTGGAGTTGTAATCCGCTCCATTTTAATATGACAGGTAGGCTTATTTTTTTTTAACTGGAGTTGTCAGCCGCTCCATCTTAATATGACAGGTAGGCTTATTTTTTTTAACTGGAGTTGTCAGCCGCTCCATCTCAAGACCCATGAGAATGAAATGAGAAAGAGTACAAGTGTAAGTGATAATATATATATATGTATATATATATATATATATGAGTAATGAGGGGATCTAAGATCCAGTAAAGAATATTAAGAGTTTACTAACCCAATGACCAAAGAAAGGTCAAAGTAAGGGCTTATATTACCCTGGTGACCAGAGGAAGGTCAACCAAGAGGGTTCATAATACCCATTGACCAAAGAAAGGTCAAAGTATAAGCTTATATTACCCTGGTGACCAGAGAAAGGTCAACCAAGAGGGCACATAAGACCACACAAGGATAGTGTAGATGATATACTCATCTTCTTAGTGCAAGAAGAGTAATAATGAAGGAGATTATCTCCTTAAAAAGAAAATGAAAGCTTCGATTCACACAGCCAAAATAAATCGAAGTGAAAGATGAATATATACAAATGAGGTTATTGAAATAATATATATAGTTAAGAGAAGAATCAGCAATTTGTTTGAAGGGAAAATATTCAAAACAATATTTTTTAGTTAAAGTACAGAGTTAGTAGGTCCTTTCACACGAACTAATACTTCATATTGAAGTTCAGCTTTTCTAGGTTCGTAAGGAATAGGTCAGCCATTATTAAAGAATATCAAAATAAGATAAATAAAAAATATATAAGAATTATCAAGTTACTAATATGATTTAGTTGTGTATTTAGTATTCTATGAAATTAATAATGGGTCCAAAAAAGAAAACGGTTATTTAAAAGATTAAAAAATAATATGAAGTCGCAGAGTTCTTAAAAACGTAGCCGGAGAAAATATATATATGAATTTATTAAGAGAAAAATTAAAATAGCCCTTGATATGTGGTTGATGTACAATAGTGGTGAAATTTAAAGGAAGTAGTGTTCTCTTGAGTCCGCCCGCCCAGGCTAGTCGAGTAGGATACTCTGCTGGTTAGGAAGACTACAAGAGTGTCGAAGAGGAGTACTGTATATTGTACAGCAACATCCCAGAATGGCCAGTCAAAGACTTATACTAGTTGGATGCTATTGACTGGTTTGAGTAGTTGTATGTAGGTATGTATGTGTGTAACTAACTACTGATTGAGTACCTACACTGTGAAAGAAAGATTAATGAAAGATGAAACCGAAAAGAAACCGAAAGAGAGAAACTGATACACTTGAGAAAGTGGGTTTTAGAATTTAGAGAAAACTAATGTCAGGGTCGAGGTCAGGTCTGTTAGGCGCCAAATTGTTATGTTACTTATTGAGGAAAAGAGTGTACAAAAAGGGTTACAAATTTATTAGGGCTATTTATACAAAATATAAAAAAAAGGTTCACTAAGTTCGGCTAAATAAGGTCTTTAAGAACTCGGGTTATCTTTGTCTAACCGGAATATCACTGTTATGTTCACTGGAATGTGGCACTGAGCGGCCGCCGGCTATAGTGGCCGACGACTGTAGACAGCTGGTTAGCGTGCTAGCCAGCACGCAGATCCAGATGTAGAAGTTGTTGGTGGACCGCCTTACGGACCAACACCACAGCGGAAACTCCGTCAGCCGCCGTGGTCCACAACAGAGGCTGCAGGTATTATAATTTTTAGATTAGTTAGATGTCCGGAAATTATCGAGTTTGGAAAAGGGTAGTAATATCCCGAGGTTTCACCACGTAGCCCTCAGCAGGAGGCTGGTGGTCTCAGACGTGGTGCACTGAATCTCTACTTCTCGAAAGCTTCCTCCAGACTGCCTTGTTTTCTGTTTTCCGACACTAAAATGTAATATTTTAAAATTTTGAATTACAAATCATTATTTTTGACAAATTGTCATAAACTAAACAGAGCATGCTAAGAAAAGATTGTATATAAATCATTAAATAAGGTTGTAACATTACACAACCCTCTAGGGAGTTGTTATTTGACTGCGGTTTTCTGTGATGTGGAGGTACGTCCCCAGGCGGGCTGCTATGATGCGCTGTACCTCTCTTAAAATCATTTCAAACAATTCAACGCAGGGTAGGCAGAGAGAACCGAGCGCCACGTGACTCGATCCTTAGACGCCTCGCTCGCTTCATTAACAACCATTGCTAAACTCATGCACGCTCGCCTGTTCCTAGGGCTCCTGACACCACCATCTGATAGAACACGACCAATTTGGTCATATATCATCAACGTTGTCTATTATAGCGGTGACGTGATATCGGTGAGATAAATGATCGTTGTTTCACACGTGCAGACTGAAATTAGGGCGAGTGTGTCTGGCCGGTGTCGAGTCCGTCTAGACGGAGTATGAACATACTGTATGTGTACAAATAGACATCTTTGAGGACATTGACTTTTGAAATATATATTCAACCCTCAAGTTTAAGGAGAGATTTTGTTTCCCTTTGTGTGTTCTACCGATTGTACAACGGGTTGTGTTCTGAAGAATTGTTTGATACGATGCCGACAGCTACTTTTTATAACCGCACCGCTTACCGACGGCGGGAAGTTCACTCTCACATGCTGGAACCGCCATGGTCACGTACCGTTCGGTTCCAGAGAAATTTTCTTCCGAGTACTCTCAAGTTGCGGAATGAACTTCCAGCCGAGGTTTTCCTAGAAGACTACAGCATGGGGCTCTTCAAGAAAGGTGCGAAGAGATACGGTTTACCATCAGGCAGGTCGTATGCTTGTTTGCCACCTTGGTGGTATAAAAAGAAAATATTCACACTTTCACATTATATCCAAGTAATAATAACTAGTAACAAGTAATTGACGAGCTCGGTGGCGCAGTGCTCAGTAACGTTACTTTGACACGGAAGCTCGAGGGTTCAATTCCCACACAGGACAAACATTTGTGAGTACGGACACGTCTGTTTGTCTTGGTCTGGGTGTTTTCTATGTGTCATAAGTATGCATTTACAAAAAAAAAATGTAATTATGTAAATTTATCAATTGTCTAGTACGTATAAGACATGCTTCGCTTGCCGTGGTACTAGATGGCGCTGTGTAATTGGTCTGTAAAAAAAATGTCTTTCTTGGTGCTTTTTTTTTTTTTTTTTTTTTCGTGCACCCCTGCCGTGGGCAAGGCTATTCATATACCTTTTAATTTCTTAATCTTAACTTTTAAATATTCTATTGTAAATATACACATTCATTCATCATACTCTCTTCCATTCCGCACTTCATTCTTTCATTCATCATCTTTCAATTATATGTTCTGAAGTTTTTATTTCGCCCATTTTAGAACGCCGGTGAGCTATCCTTATATATGTTGCCAGACTTCCCTCCCCATACTGCGTCAGTCCAGACACGGGCGATTCTTGGTGCTTTAGAGGAACTTAGAAAGACTAGCAGTCTGACAGTCAATTAGATGAATGCTGGAAGGTCGTAAAAGAGAGTATGATTGATAGCACAAAAGAAGCAGAAAACTGTTGAGTTGTGTAAGAGTCCGCGAGGATCTCACGGTAATTAAAGAATTTTTATCCTTTTTTTCTCTTTGTCTTAGCTGAGACTTGTTCTGATTGGCTTCTGCAAACAAAGTTCTAGCTGGTATGTAATGTAAACAAACGTCAAATTAGTAAACAAACATATTGCATAAATTGTATGATGCATCAAAAAGTCTGTATTGTATTACAGTATAGTAAACTGCTTACATTGCACTAAAATACGAGAACGCACTAGTATTCGGGTGAGACGTCTGGCCGAAGTTCAGACGCCTTTGTTGTCTGCGCTCCCACATCGTTTAAATGCAGTTTTAATTCTGCCATTTATTAAATTGTTTGGGACCATAAAAGATATTAATAGCCTATCCTGCATGTGTCCTATAGTGAACCGGTGGTCGAGTGGTTTCACAACAAAAGTCGTGGGTTCGATTTCGCACAAGACAAAGAGGAGTCGCTGTGTTAGCAGCGGGGGTGGCAACGCGCGACACCTCCTGTAGACTGCGGTAACCACTTTACAACAGGTTGACGAGTTTCAAAGGCTTCTGAGATCACCTTCTGATAAAACACGACCAATTTAATAATAATAATAAGATTTATTATATATTCTTCTCACAGAATTTCCAATACTTTTACGAGACGGATATTCTGTCTAATAGGGAGAATTATGCCAAATCGAAACATTTAAAACAGTCGAACCTACGCTCGTGGGTTCGATTCCCACAGAGTACAAACATTTGTGTGCACGAACATGCACACAAATGTTTGTCCTGTGCTGTTTGTCTTGGTCTGGGTATTTTTAAGAGAGGTAGGGGGCATCAAAGCAGCCCGTCTGGGGAAGCACCTCCACCGCACAGAAAACCCCAACCAAATGACAACTCCCTACAGAGATGTTGTGTTCCTGCGAGTGACGGAGGTAACCAGTGATCTGCTATGGAGTTGCTATGTTAGCAGCAGAGTTGGTATCGCGCTAGTGATACTTAATGCATTACAAGCGTTTATAGGCTATGGTAACCGCTTTACATCAGGTGGGCCATATGCTTGTATGCCTCCCGACGTTGTATAAAGAAAAATATAGCCAAAAAAATCGTGAAACTGTATGTGAGATGCTGGCGCATGAATTAGGCTGTGAGATGACTGTAGTAGATGCCATGTTCCCACCTAACTAGTAACCATAACTAGTATATACCCATTATATACAGTAGATAAGCAAAAATAGTATTGCATACTCAAAAATCTATACTAGGCACTAACATGTAAATTATCCAAGTATACAAAAATGTGTGTGAATGATAAAAAACAATTCCTGTAATGTATATTTATGTGTGTGTGCAGGTGTGTTTGCGTGTTTGTGTATGATATATGTTTGTGTGCTCGTTTTGCGTTGTGTGTGTTTTGTAACGGTAAAAGTGTGAATGTATGTGCATGATATGAAAAGACTATATTTAAGGAGTGACTAAAATAAGTTACGTGATAAACACCTATTTCTTTTTACATAAGAAGTAATTTGTATTCATGACATGTGAGTCTCGTTCTTCTCTTGTTCGTGGTATCCGTAGCCCCTGATCCCCCCCAAGTCTCCTACAAGATTTTGGGCACTAGACAAGCACTATAGTAGTAATACTTGCCATTTTGAGTATGAGATTGTAATTGATTCTGGGCACTAGACAAGCACTATAGTAGTAGTACTTGCCATTTTGAGTATGACATTGTACTTGAACATTCAAGTTACCTTTGACCTGTCTCTGAATGGGTTTAGTAGTTTCAAGTTTTCGAGAGATGACAGTCTTTAAGCAAAGAGAGATGGACAACCCCGCTGGAGACTTACCTGCACCTGATAAAAACTGTAGCCAAATAACAACAACCTGGAGGGTTGTGGTGTTCCTGCGAGTAACTGAGGTTACCAGTAAGCTTTTGAGGAGTCGCTGTGTTAGCATTGGGGGTGGCAACGCGCGACACCTCCTGTATTCCTCGACGCCTCCTTCAATTTTGAAGGGATGTGTAAATAAATGTCTACACTATAAACACACACACATTATACTTTATGAGTGTACACACTAATAACATATATTCAATTGTTACTATAAAACACAATACCTACCAATAATAATTAATTTATATTATCACTATTTCTGTTAACCGTTGTCTAACGGGAAGTTATACCAAATTTTGTTATCAATATAAAACATGCAAACTCTTACATAAACACTCTCACAATAGGGTCATGTCACCGCTTGATTATGAAATCGGACACTTTGTGATCTGTCTAGGTGATTCGTAGAACGATAATTCCACGTCAGATTGCAAATAATCATATCTTCACACCAATTCCCTTGTCGAGTAGGCAAAGAGAACCGAGCGCCACATGACTCGATCCTTACGCACATCACTCTCTTCTTTAACTTTATTAGCTCTTCTCATGATTAATTTGGTCGTGGTAGGTGAGCGTTGGTCTTCCTGGCCTCCTATATTCCTCTACTTTCGCGTTGTATTTTAATAATAAATAAATATTGTCGGACAAATTACCATCTAGCCCCAAAGTAAGCGAAGCTTGTGTTATTGGTACTAGACAACTGATAAACATATTATATATTTTTTTTTCCAAATACATACTTATTATACATAGAAAATACCCAGACCAAGACAAACAGACATGTTCATGCACACAAATGTTTGTACTATGTGGGAATCGAACCCACGAGCGTTGGTGTCAAAGTAGCGTAACAGCGCGTTTCACCACTGCGCCACCGAGCTTCTCCATTTTATTACGTCGTTCTTTCCTCTTGCATTCTTTCTCTAGTCCGAACCAATGGAGCATCCCTCTTATTGTCTCTTATAACTCTTTATCTTCAGTAAGAACTCGACTTATAAGCGTTATGCTTGATTGATTAATTGATTGATTGATTGCTCTAGCGGGCACTTAGACACGTCTTACATTCTTACAGTCTTCATTTCTCATAATGTTCATTTCTATTCTGACGATCTGTATCGATCGCGCATTGCTATCCTCTCTGCTAACGCAGCACCTAGTTATTTCCTATTGCCTCAGTGACTATTCCTGGTATAACCGTAAAACACGCACCCAAAACCCATAGGCGCGGGAAAAGGGGGAAAGAGCCAGGTGTGTTAAAGTAGAACGCGCAGCTCTGATTGTCTAGTTCGCTGATCAATATCGCAGCACTTGTCGGCCTATTGGTTAAAATATTCTCCCATTGGCCAGCAGGCTCGAATGCTGTGATAACCTTCAGACGCAGTCAAGTCTTATGATAACCACTTCATATCAGGTATGCTTGTATGGCGTTGTATGAGAAAATCTCCACGAGGACGATTGACAATAAAGTATACGTTTTATGACACGTGAGAGCTCGATGGCGGCGTTGCCCGTGTCATTCTAACCAAACACGCAGATTAGGGAACGCCGACCACACCCTGTCTATGGATTGGTTAAACTATTTCGAGCTACTCTGTGGGCACGTTAAGACGTAAGTCTCGACAGATGTTAACATAAGCTAGTGGATTTCAAGCGGCTTGAAAACACTGGCTTCCGCAAATCCCCTTCGGTTGATGAGTATACAAGCATACGGCCCACCTGTATAGCGCTGAAACCACCAGAACTGTAAAGCGGTTACCGTATCCGTACCGTAACGGGTACCGTCTAAACGCTTGCAACACATTAAGCATCACTCGCGCGATGTCACCTCTGCTGCTAACACAGCAACTCCTTAGGACCTTACTGGTGACCTCAACAATAGGAACACAACAACTATTCAGGGAGTTGTTATTCGGCTGAGGTTTCTATGAGTTAACGGTACGCTTTAAGAGAGGTAGGGCGCATCAAAGCAGCACGTCTGGGGAAGTAGCTCCGCCTCACAGGAAATCGCCAAGCCAAATAACAACTCCCTGAAGGGTTGTTGTGTTCCTGCGTGTGAGTAAGGTCACCAGTAAGCTCCCAAGAAGTTGCTGTGTAAGCAGCAGAGGAGGCATCGCGCGAATGATACTTAATATATCACAAGCGTCAATAGGCTACGGTACCGTATGCTTGTATAATATATCCCGACGTAGTATAAAAAAAAATACCTTTCCAGACGGGCTGCTTCGATGTGCCCTACCTCTCTTAAAATGGTATTGTAGCAATAATAGTTTCATGAAACGTGTGTTTCGTAAAACTTATAATCACATCATAAAATATGCCAGATTCTGCAATCACCCGTCGACCAGTTTGTGGAAGTGGGTTATCGCCAGGTCGACGACCGATAAAGATTAACAGTTTTTTTGTTATGTTTACATAAGTCTCTGATAAAGTATGTGATGTCACAGATGACCGCGTTCAAATGAATTGGCGACAGATTATACAGGAATTTATTAAAATACAATGACTTCATTAATAATTCCTGCTTCTCCAGGCGTGGCACAAATTTCGACAAGATAACTTTTCTTTTAAACGTGTATGTATATCTTCACACCAGGTCCATTGCGGGGTAGGCTGAGAGAACCGAGCGCCATAAGACACGGTCCATACACACTTCACTCGCTTCTCTAACATTCGTAACTCTTTTCATGCACGCTCGCCGGTTCGTAGGGCTCCTGACATCACCTTCTGATAAAACACGACCAATTTGGTTATTGTCGGTTAGTCCACGGCTCCTACATTCTTCCACTTTCGCATTGTATCGTATTGTATCATATTGTATGTATATATCAGTTTCTTCATAAATTTACACGTCCAGAAATATATTTGCGAGCCTGCATAAAAAGAACTATGAATGTTAAAAAAGCGAATGAGGCGTGTAAGGACTGCTTCTTATGGCGCTCGGTTTTCTCTGCCTGGGGTAGGCAAGGGACCTGAAGATATATATATACGTGTAAATATATTTATACAACTGTTATTATATTTAAAGTCACTTGATGTTAGAAACAATGATCTGAAAGAGTGTCAGTGTTAAAATAAGAACAGGCATGCTCCGATGGTTCGGATATGCAGAAAGAATGCTGGAGGAAAGTATTACGAAACAAATACACAACGCGAAAGTCGAAGGATGTGGGAGCCGAGGAAGGCCAAGACTTGCCTACCATGATCAAATTGATCGTGTTTTATCAGATAGTGGTTGTGTCTTAGAGCAGTGAAAGTTAAATAAGCAAGTGAGTGTAAGGATCGAGTCATGTGGCGCTCGGTTCTCCCTGCCTACCTCGCAAGGGAGTTGGCGTGAAGTTGTACATAGATTGTTATATTTACATTAGCCTCTGACTAAGTATGCATATGACATCATCTCACATCATGATAGCCGCGTTTAAGTGAATGGGCGGAAGAAAATTTTTGAAATTCTTTACGTAGGTACATGTACTTATTCTTTTATTCTTATCTTTTCTCTTACTTATCCCCTTCTTTTATATTTCTTATTCTTCTTAGCGTTATCCCGTTTCCTAATCCGTTAGGATTAGCGGGGTCCGCTACCTAAGACTAAGGATTTGGCGAAGACAACGATTTTAATATGGAGTGACTGCCGTCGGGTGTCCACAGCACAGAGGGAATACCAGACCTTTCTTAGGTTAGGTCACACTCTTTCTTAGGTTTTTCGAAATATAATTTCTTTGACGTTGACGGATTTCGTCACGATATTCTTTTACCGCCGAGCTAATAATAATTAGAAACTGTATCACTGCTCATTGTTTTTTATTCTACCAGCATGTATGTATATCTTCACGCCAGGTCCTTTGAGGAGTAGGCAGAGAGAACCGAGCGCCATAAGACGCGGTCCTTACATACTTCAATCGCTTCTCTAACATTAATAGCTCTATTCATGCCCGCTCGCATTTTACTTTAATTATAAAAAACCGTAACTCTGTATCTTGTTACATCTTGATTATGTATAAACTGTATTACAAACATAGACTGTAGCTAGGAACGTCGGCATTTTAATTTTTGCACGCCAGTAGGTAAAATGTAGTCGGGAACATATTCATTATAATACCTACCATCCTTCTGTGTCAATATTTAGCAAAAAAATAACTTTGCCATTTATCGTTGAGTTTGAGAGAAAAAAGTAGTACTCGTCATAAGTTAATTTTTGATTACGGATCCCTATAATATTTCTTTTAACAAAATACGAGACTTTTTATATAAATCCATAAGTTTATTGTCCCATAACATGGTTACAGGACAAAAACCTACATCAGTTAAAAGATTTCAAACTTAATCGAATGTGGCAAGTTTTTCCAGCGATCTACGAGGTCTATGACCTGCTACGCCGCTACTGCGTAGCGCTACGAGGCAACATTTGGCGGGTCGATGGCCGAACTGCTACGGCCTACGAAATTATTATTACTCACTTATAAACATTCTCTAAATAAGCAACTGTTATGCTAATAAATCATAAGTAAAAAGTCATAGTAGATATGTAAGTATTGAAAAATACAAGCCGCTTACTTTTATTAAATTAAATTAAAACTATTTATTTCGGACAACAAAAATCCATTTTGGTTAGTGAACACTTAAAAACTATGTTAGTAGCTTATTTCTAGAAGAGATTTTGTCTTAGCCAACATCTTGCCGATTAGTAGACAATCCCCACTCTCGGCTATCTCGCAACTCTATCCTTCTGTCTGTTGCAAATACCAACCCCATATATATAGTACACAGTAATAATGGGGTTGGGGGTGACAGTGGGGGGGGGGGGGTCATTTTCTTCACTTTGTAAAGAAAATGATACAATATATAAAATTTGGTCAGACATGTACATAATACAGGGAAATTGAACTTATGTGTAATAAAACTATTACATTTATGACGAATCAAGTGAGATGTGCATAGATAGGGTCGTGTGGCACTTGGTTTTCTCTGCCTACCCTGCAAAGAACTTGGTGTAAGGATATTGAAGAATGTTGTGTATGTATCATATTATATTCAATCTTCAGATATAAGGATAAGTGTTGCAAATGTTCATAGACTAACATCAGGCAGGCCGTACGCTTGATTGCCACCATAGTAGTATAAAAAGAAAGTAAATCATATTATCTTAAACGAGCAATTAGCGTATAAATAATACATACCTATATCAACACTTACTCATTCCACTGTAGGGATACGGGTCTCCTTTCAACGAAAGGGGTTTAGAACATACTCCACCGCGCTGTTCAAATGCGGATTGGCGGAGGTCAGTGTTTTCAATCTACCCAATGGCTACCGACTTAGCTTAACGACGGCCATCTATCAACAAGAGGCGGACGGCTTAAATTGCCCTCCAAAGCACGGCGAAGCACGAGATAGATAAACTTATTCATAGACAGGCTGCGGTCGACGTTGCTTAACCTGCGTCATCATCATCATCATCCGAGCGTTAATCCCGGTGGCATCCTACACTTTCACTTCGTAACCCAGGGTTCTCATAACCTGAGTATATGGTTAGAATGATACGAGCAACGATGCAATCGAACTCTCCTACCCCATATATACGAGTACATACATATGTAAACATAAATACATATGTATATATATAAATATTTGCTGACCACGTTCGTAGTGATGACGTAAGAAAGAGAGTTGGTCTGAAACAGCGTGTCGGTGTTATGATAAGCAAAGGTATGATCCGTTGGTTCGAACATGTAGAAAAATACATGAATGATGAAACAGATATACGAGTACAATGCGAAAGCGGAAGGATATAGGAGCCGAGGATAATCTACAATGACCAAATTGGTCGTGTTTTATCAGAAGGTGACGTCAGGAGCCCTAGGCATCGGCGAGAATGAATGAAAATGAATGTCAGGGAAGCAAGTGAATTGTGTAAGGTCGGCGTCTTATGGCGCTCGGTTCTCTCTGTCTACCGCGCATTCATATATATTTACATATTATATATTTCGTATGTTGTGACAAAAATTGAAAAGGGTATGCGTACATGGTTCGGACATTTGGAAAGATTTGATGACGTTTTTCGTCATCCATTACGAGTTTAGGGTCGGCAACGCATGAGTGTCACTCCTGGTGTTGCATATGTCCATAGGCTACGGTAACTGCTTTTCATCAAGCAGGCCGTACTCTTGTTATCTTAGTGGTATAAAAAAGTTACGAAAGAAGTATGTCTAGCAAAAGTGAGTGTAGATATCGGCAGGGACCACCCTAGAGGTAATAGCTGATGTGCCCAAAAGGGTTTAGGCTAACGCAACTTTAAAAGTAATTAATATAGAAAAATGGAATATAGAAATTCACACAACCAAAGGTGACGATTACTAATCCATGTTCTATCTCAGTTCACTCATAAAATATTTTTTTATTTTATTTATTTTAGGATTAACAAACAGTGAACACAGGAAGAACATAAATACATCTCATCAATGAATATTAAAATTTGTGCCACCAGCACCGTTAATCACAGAATAATAATTGTGTACAAGATTACAAGAGTGGTGGTATTACACTGTAATGAAAATGTCTTTATATAATAGGATATAATGCAAGATTCATGGCAAAAATATATATCAACAAAGTGTGAGTGAATTCAAAATGCAGGTAGGTATGTTTAGCTCACAAGATTAGTGTGCACAATATAGCATGTAGCACAATATATAATACAAAATGTACGTATGGCTAGCTTTATGATTCGGAATAGGTATTAGCTTTAAGCTGAGTTGCAACCAATCGATTGAACATGCCAGCGCGTGCAACCATTATATCTATGGTATTAAAGTTTTTATTTAACTAATGCCACTTACTTTAGGATAAACATGCAACGTGGAGACCATTTCCTGCTTGAAACTACATTTTAAGAGACGTAGGGGGCATCAAAGCAGCCCATCTGGTGAAGCACCTCCACCTCACAAAAAACCGCTGCCAAATAACTCCCTAGAGGGCTATTGTGTTCCTGCGTGTCAGTGAGTTCACCAATGAGCTCCTAAAGAATTGCTGTGTTAACGGCAGAGGTGGCATCGCGTGGATGATACTTAAGGTATTGCAAGCGTTCATAGGCTACTTACTGTAACCGCCTTACATCAGGCGGGTTGTGTGGTGTGTTGTGCACTTGTGTGTGAATTTTAGCCATTTATATGAATGTTCTTGTAAAACGGACTTATTACACTACTACTAAAGTGGCAAAACAATTGTACGGCCTGCCTGATGATGAGCAGTCACCGTAGCCTATGAAAATTTGCAACTCTAGAGGTGGCAACTCATGAGTTGTCGAACCTGTAAAAACCTCTTTACACAGGGCAAGAGTAAGAGTTATTTATTATGAGCATTATTTAGAGAAATAATTAGTATAGTTTATGCTTATTATATATATAGTTAATGTATTTAAAGGGTAGTGTTTGGTAGAGTTCGCGCACCCCCTCCGGAGCAAAACCCTCCGGAGACAAATCTAACCACCAATAACCGCCAGGTGAATGCACTCTGTGATACTGAATTTTATTTCAGACACCAGCCGCTTCTGAAGTAAATGAACTTTCCTTTTCCACGGCACAGGGCTGGATTTCGGGGCACGCATTACATCTATGAATCTAGAACAAAAAAACAAAAATCGGCCAAGTGCGAGTCGGACTCGCGCACGATGGGTTCCGTACCATTATCTATATATTTGTTTTATTTTAATTTAATTATTTATTCTTAAAGTGAATATATAACTAAATATTCTGTGAATATTTCAAGCGTCTACCTGTTGCCGTTATCAATATCGAGCAAAAACGAGCAAAAAAAATCACGTTTGTTGTATGGGAGCCCCCTTAAATATTTATTATATTCTATTTTTTAGTATTTGTTGTTATAGCGGCAACAGAAATATATCATCTGTGAAAATTTACAGCCTGGTGACAGACGGACGGACGGACGGACGGACGAACGGACGGACGGACAGCGGAGCCTCAGTAATAGGGTTCCGTTTTACCCCGTTTCCGTTTTTTTTGGGTACGGAACCCTAAAAAGTAAATATTTATCTCACAATTAATCACCAGATGCAATTTGTGGTGGATCTGGAGTTCTACAAAATTAGTTACAGATTAAAAAAAAGAAAGAAACAGACTAGCTTCTTTACCGATAGAACCGATAGAAATAGAACCTTGGCAGTCTTGAAGTAAGGAATTTATTCAGTTTATTGCACATCGGCAGCGTGTAATTTTCAAGATCATACTCAAATCTGACATCGGAACATGTCTATAGATTCCTCAGATCCCACGATGATTAAAAGAATGCTACAGCCGGTTTTTTCTGCTGAGATTCTGATTATGGGTGATTTCCATGCCCACCATGTTGAATGGCTCTGGTCGCGTTAAAAATATATAATTTATATATATTTTTAACGCGACCATATATTAGCGTTAATAATAAAATATCCTTTATGACTGTTCGTTTGTATATGACCAGATCATTTTGACGATAAAGATTTCATAGCCTACCGAAATGCCGGATGCTTGCCTTATGCCATCTAAGTTCTTTTTTCTTCATTACACAACGATGGGAGACATACCTGATGCAAAGCGGTTACCGTTACCGTAGCCTATGAACGCTTGCTTTACATTAAGTATCATAGCAACTCTTTAGGAGCTTACTGGTGACCTCACTCACTCGTAGCAACAACAGCAGACAACAACCCACCAGTTGTGTTGTATCCCTGTTTACAGAATACCGCAGCCAAATGCTGCGATCTTCTGTACGATGACGGTACTTCGCCAGATCCTACCTCTATCAAAAACACCCAGGTTAAGACAAACTGACATGTTCATGCACACAAATGTTTGTCCTGTGTGGGAATCGAACCCACGAGCTTTCTCGTCAAAGTAGCATTACTAACCACTGCGCCACCGAGCTCGTCAAAAACGTCAGAAGTATTTTAACTTATGTGATATTTCTGCTCTGATAATGATATTTTAGTGCGCTTGATGTCAGGTATGTATTTTTGAAGTTAAAACTTCTTTAGCATCATTGTGATTTGAAACTCTATGAAACGAAAAAACACGACCATTTTTTTATTTTTCATTTTAATGTTTCAATTCAATCGCGTGTGAAATGCACAAATATATTTTTTATACCACTAAGATGGCAAACAAGCAAGCCTAATGGTATACATTTACTGTGGTCTATGTACTCTTGTAACACCATTGTTTTTCACGTTGCCTACCCTGTAAAATCGTTTTTTTTTTCAACCCTTTTTGCAAGGACCTGATGCTGATACTTATTTCGCAGCGAAGTAAAAACATAATACGTAGTCCGTCCCTCCCAAACTCTCAAGGCCCAAACAGCATCCTAATCGATCGGTCAGCGACCTCTGCTGAACTGTCTCTAAGCAATAATACCTATATAATGTACATAGGTATTTGTATATAAACACGGGTCTCTGAACTCAAGTGAGACTTATGAACTCTTGAATGTGCGCTCAATGTTGGTTGGGTATTTAAAACTGCAGGGAACTGGTTACTATAGTATATAATGGGTATATATACCACTATATTAGTAGTTTCGGATTTATGTACATATTTGCAATTATCACTTGCTCGGCGGTGAAGGAAAACATCATGAAGAAACATGCAGGTCCAAGAAATTATATTTCGAAAGACGTGTGACCTAACCTAAGGAAGATTAGGCTTTCCGTCGGGGTTGTGGAGGTCTGACTTCGGTCGCTCTATATAAATTGTATCTACTTAGGCTTAGATAGCGGACCCGGCCCATCCTAATGAGTTAGGAAACGGGATAACGGTAGGAAGAAGATAGACTACAATTACATATAATGTAGATATATAAATTAATTATATATAAATTTAACGTCGTTTTTAAACTTTAGCGAAAAACTTAGAAGTAGAAATAAGTTGTTTGCTTGCTAGAACTGGTAGATCTTTTTTTGTAAATTGTATTCGATTTTATAATAAGTTGCCTGAAACAGTGGTGTCCTTTCTTGACAATATATTCCTATATATATTATAAAGCACATTAAAAATACTCTCTGTAAAAGGGCTTATTATAGAATTGATGAATATGCAACTGACAAAGATGTCTGGAAATAATTCAGCACAGACGACCTCTCTTTAATAATGTTTAATTTTACCATTTGATATCATTATTGTAGTGATTTTTTAGTAATATCTAATTGTCAATTTTAAAAGAGTACCTATATTGTCAAGTTTCTTTCGGCATTTCTTCTTCGCCAATGGTCATTTTCGAAATGCGAGTAGATAAAAAAAAAGTAGAATAAGAGAATTGAATAATATACAATAAGATTATATTTCAAAAAATGTAAGACGTGCCCGCGAGGGCCTAATGGCAAAAAAAAATATTTTTATCTTTTTATCTACACGCCAAGTTTCTTACGTTGTGGGCAGACAGAATCGAGGGCCTCATGAATTGGTTCTTACATATTTCACCTGCTTCTCTTTTTTTGCACCGCCGTTTCCTAGGTTTCCTGACATCACCTTCTGACAGCAAAATACCAATCTGTTCAGGGTAGGTTAATCTTGGCCTTCCTCGGATCGTCAACACTTCTACTTAGCGTTGTATAACTGTTTTGTAATTCTCTTGCATTCTTTTTTTAAAGTCAGAGTCAAAGTCAATATCTTTTTATTCCGTAAAAATGGCTACATTTGTTTGGAATCGTCACAATTTTTTTCCCTACCGTGCAGTTCATGACTAGGTGAGCACTGATAAAAATACTGCCAAAAAACTCAGGCATCCCTCTTTTGGTATCCAAACAAATTTACATAATTTATTAATTACATTATAATTGGATCGACTCAATCCCAGGCATTTTTATCATTAATATAGTCAAATACTTTATAATATGCCCTGCTACACAATTTGGCTTTAATAGTAGTTTTAAATTAGTTTATTGACAATTCTCTTATATTGCTGGGAAGTTTGTTATAGAACCGTATACATTGCCCCATAAAAGAATTACTTATTTTGTGGAGACGGCTTGCATGTAACACAAGATTATGCTTATATCTAGTGTTTATCTAGTATTTATGAGTATCACTCTTTTTACAAAATGAGTCTATGTTTTTATGGACATACAAAAGATTTTCATAGATATATTGCGATGCGACTATTAGAATATTTATTTCTTTGAATTTTTCTCTAAGGCTCTCCCGGGGACCAAGTTTGTAGATAGCTCTTATGGCTCTCTTTTGCAATAAAAGGATGGTGTTAATGTCCGCGGAGTTACCCCAAAGAAGAATTCCGTATGACATAATACTATGAAAGTAGCTGAAATAAACTATTCTAGCCGTATCAACATCATATATATATATACAACGTCGGAAGGCATACTGCCCACCTGATGTAAAGCGGTTGCCGTAGCCTATTAACGCTTGTAGTACATTATAACTCGCGCGATGCCACCCCTGCTACTAACACAGCTACTCCTTAGGAGCTTACTGGTGACCTCACTTACAAGCAGGATCACAACAACCCACCAGAGAGTTGTTATTTGGCTACGGTATTTTTGTGTAATAACCGCAGTCTATTAACGCTTGCAATAAATTAATTATCACTAGCGCGATGCCACCTCTGCTGCTAACACAGGAACTACGTAGAGCTTATTGATGACCACACTTACACGATGGAATACAACAACCCTCCAGGGAGTTGTAATTTGACTGCGGTTTTTGGTGAGGGCGAGGTACTCCTCAACCTTGATATACTCTATCTCTCTTAATTAGTACTATAGTTACTAGGTATTATATCTTTTATACAACGTGTGGAGGCAAAAAAGCATACGGCCCCATGAACGCTTGCAATAGATGACGTATCGCTCACGCCTTGCCACCCCCACTGCACTTTTGAAGCTTCCTTACAACTTCACACACTTGCAGTAATAGGTTTGGCGGGGTCCGCTACCTAAGCCTAAGGATTTGGCGAAGACACTGATTTTTACACGGAGCAACAGCAATCAGACCGCCACAACCTAGAGGGGAAACCAGATCTTTCTTCGGTTAGATCACACGTCTTTCGAAATATATTTTCTTGGACTTCAGGGTTTCCTCACGATGTTTTCCTTCACCGCCGTTCTGGTTGTCTCTCTGGGTTGTGAAGGTCTGACGTCAGTCGTTCCATGTAACAATCGGTGTCTTCGCCAAATCCTTAGGCTTAGGTAGCGGACCCCGCAAATCCTAATGGGTAAGGAGACGGGATGACGAGCGAAAAAAATGTCATAACCTATTGAAGTACTGTAAAAATGTTTTTGTATGGTAATGTCACAATAGCATTTGCTTTTGAATTTCCGTTGACTGTTCTTTTAAATTATGTAATTTTTGTTCAACTTATCGTAGTAGGTAGTTAGGTAGGTAGTTTGCAATACATGTTCATATCCATAAAGTGAATACTGTTTCTGTATAAATATACATTTCGAAGTTGACGGGAAGAGTTTGTTTTGGCAACGCTACTTCAAGACTTTTTAATAAAAGAGAACTTTTTAATAAAAGGCAAACATTCTAGAATAAAGACAGACGGTAAATTCGCAGTCAAATCGAATTTATAGTATTTTATTATATATGTATTACGCAACGTCGGGAGGCATACAAGCATACGGCCCACCTGATATAAAGCGGGTACCGTAGCCTATTAACGCGTGTAATATATTAAGTATCACTTACGCGATGCCTCCTCTGCTGCTTACGCAGCTACTCCTTGCGAGCATATTGGTGACCTCACTCACACGCAGCAACACAACAACTTTAGGGAGTTGTTATTTAGCTGCGGTTTTCTGTGCTGTCCTACCTCTCGAACATCCAGACCAAGACAAACTGACATGTTCATGCACACAAATGTTTGCCTTGTGTGGTAATCGAACCCACGAGCGTTGGTGTCAAACTTGCGTCATTCCCGACTGAGCCACCGAGCTCGTCAAAAAAGTTACCGTGGGACATGAACGCTTGAATTATAGATAACACGTTACCTGCTAACACAGCAACTACTCAAGATCATACTGGTTTGATGGCGAGCGGCACCGTTGTAGGATAGGCTGTAGAATATATTTTAAGAGAGGTAAGGCGCATCAAAGCAGCCCGTCTGGGGAAGTACTTACAACTTACAGAAAACGGTCAAGAATTGTTATTTAGTGGTCATCTGTAAGATAGAGGTACTTCTCCAGACGGGCTGCTTTAATGCACTCTATCTCCCGAGCCCCGGAGCCGAGGGTTTCTAGGGGGGAAGGAGAGGGAGGAAGGCCAAGAATTACCTACCATGATCAAATTGATCGTGTTCTACCAGAATGTGATGGCAGGAGCGTAATGATCGAGTCATGTGTCGCTAGGTTATCTCTGCCTACCCTGCTAGAGATTTGGCATGAAGTTATAGATAAATAGATCTCCCTTAAAACGCCCAGACCAACCGCGAACAGACGTGTTTATACACACAAGTGTTTGTCCTGTACGGAAATCGAACCCACGAACCTCGATATCAACGAGGAAATCAAAGTAATCACTTTGTTCCCGTATTAAACTAAGAAAACTGTAAGCTTACATTCTAGGTCAATTAAGCACTTTTTCATCCGAAAATTGAACCGGAGCATGAACATTAAAGAGTGGTTGGGCGCAACAAATCAGCCCGTCTGGGGAAGTACCTCCACTTCACAGAAAACCGCAGCCAAATAACAACTCCCCACAGGGTTGTTGTGTTCCTGCGTGCGTGTAACGTCACCAGTAACCTCCTAAGGAGTAGCTGTGTTAGCAGCAGAGGTGGCATCGCGCGAGTAATACTTAATGTGTTTCAAGCGTTTATAGGCTACGGTGGTTGCTTGACATCAGGTGGGCCGTATGCTTGTATTCCTCCCAACGTAGTATAATAAAAATGAACATACCAGTAGTAAATAAATAAGGACAAGGGATTTTCATGTACGTGTATATCTAGTCAATTCGTAAGTCTGTGCATGTTAGATCAACGGCCGACCGCCCTTGCATCGACCCAACGCGCCTCTTATGTAAAGGCAATGCACGCATGCGTGTACGCATTGTTACATGCGACACTATAAATTGTCCGGTCCGTGATTAAGTGGACAGCAAATTGTTATGTACAACTGATACGTGAATATATTCAGGAACACTCCTATATGAATTGTATATGTTTGTCTGTCGCTTTTTTTCGAATATTCGTAAAAAAGTAGAATAGGAATGTTCAGGAACACCGTTCCTATCTCTTGTGGAGCATGGCCAAAATGGCAGACAAATGAAAAAAAAAAATTGAATTGTTATATAATTGACGAGCCAGGTGTTCCTCTAGCAATGCAAGCTTGCTCATTCTCAACTGGTTTTTTGTAAATACATACGTATGATACTTAGAAAACACTCACGCCAAAACAAACAGATATGTTCATGCATGCAATATTATTAAGAAAGCCTTGAAAATCGAATTCAATTAATTGTTTTGACGAGCTCGGTGGCGCAGTCGCGAATGACGCGACATTGATACCGACGCTCGTGGGTTCGATTCCCACACAAGACAAACGTGTGTGTGTGTATGAACATGTCAGTTTGTTTTGGTCTGGATGTTTTAAGTGAGGTAGGGCGCATCGAAGTAGTCCATCTGGGGGAATACCTTCACCTCACAGAAAACCACAGGCAAATAACTACTTGAGCGTCCCTAGAAGATTGCTGTGTTCCTGTGAGTGAGGTCACCAGTAAGCTCGGAGTAGCTGTATTAGCAGCAGAGGAGGAATCGTCCGAGTGACACTTAATGTATTACAAGCGTTCATAGGCTACGGTAGCCGCTTTACATCAGGTGGGCCGTATGTTTGTATGCTTTCTATAAAAAAAAATGATGATACATAACGAGCTTGGTAGCGGGGTGGTTAGCAAAGCTACTTTAACGCCAATCCTCGTAGGTTCGATTCTTACACAGGCCAGTTATTTCTGTGCATGAACATGTCTGTTTGTTTTGGTCCAGATGTTTTCAAGAGGCACCAAAGTAGCTCGACTGGGACCTTCACCTCAGAGAAATACCTCACCCAAGTGATAACTTCCTGGAGGGTTGTATTCTTGTGAGTGTGTGAGGTTACCAGTAAGGTCCTAATGACTTGCTCTGTTATCAGCAGTGGTGATGGTTCATGTATTGCAAGCGTTCATAGGCTACGGTAACCGCTTCACATCAGTTGTGTCAGGCATGCATACGCTTGCATGCCTTCCGATGTAGTATAAAAAAATGCACAACTTTCTTGCAATGGAATGCGTCGTACGTCAGTCGAAAACGATACTATGTGATATAATAGGGGTTAAAGTATAAAATTGCAGTTTTATGGTAATAGATACTTTGAATGGCATTAAACCTTCATGGTGTGAGATTTTCGAATGAATTTTTTTTTACATGATACCTATGAAGTTTTTCTTGCATGTGCAACATTTGATTTTCGAATTTCAATTGTTTCTTTTATTCAGCTTAGACGGGAAAGACGGATACTTCGAAAATCCGAGTAATTTTTGAAAACAAGTTCCGACGCAGAACTAACGCAGTAGATACGGCTCGCAATATCAATGCTGCGTTTGGAGAGGAGACTGCTAATGAACGCATGATTTTTTTGCCGTTTTTATAGATAATGGTACGGAACCCTTGATGCGTGAATCCGACTCGCACTTGGCCGGTTTTTTATACATCGGAATGTAAAGTGGTTACAATTTTATATACCGGCAATGTAAAGTGGTTACAAGTTTGTGTAGCTAAGAAGTCTTCACTTCTGACGTGCAGTCCTACGACACAATCTTTTTCTTATGCCACGTCGGGGGGGAAGCATACATCCCACCTGGTGTAAAATGGATACTGTCGCCTACGACTGCTTACGATATATCTAGTATCACTAGCGCGATGCAACCAGGCTCGTCAATACGTTATACTTTCGTGTGACAATGGACACAAAGCCCAGTCCTCCAGCGTCAGAGTTCGTCAGATCATCGCCGATTTTATCTCGTTACTGATGCAAATAAAAACCTTGCATTGCATTACTGCACTTGTTTGAGATATCAATTTGTTTTCTGGTGTGATCAACCTCGGAGCTGAAAATTAAATATATATTGTTAGTACATTCACAACTTCCGAAGACCTTGGATATCTGCGTCACTTTCTTCCTTAATACGAGTGAGGGAGAAGTATCGATACCGCCATGTTTGACGTGAATACGTCTTTATTTTCGCTTTCATAGTGGGGGGCAATTCAGAAAACTGATGATGACTGACTAAATCGGGAGATACAGTTCAATGTTGTAGCTACATATAGGTTGTTTACATTCAAAATTAAATTACATCACTTGATAGCTAAAAAACCAATGTCTCTGAGCGTGACATTACCACAAGTTCAGTGCTTTTTCCCCATCACAAAAACACCCAAAGTGCATAAAGAAGTTTTCACTTGTAAAAAAAACTGTGCTTCAATGACAGTAAACTGTTTTTGCATGAAAGATGACTTTACATGATGTAAATTTTCTACCACAAATCATATTTCAAATTACCCCAAGCCAGATAATACCATAAACTGAAATTATATTTTCTGTGTACGGTTCACTGAATAGCGATCTATTTACACGAAGGTTCAGTTTCAGCGGTTTGTTGACCTCCCGGTCGGGGACCTTGGCTACAACTGATGACCTTCGGCAAAAGTCCTGCGTGAAATCTACAATTTTCGTAACCACATCAAAGATAGAACATTTAAATGAAAAAAAATAGATTAAAAACATTAATAATGAATATGTCTGTCTAATTTAGGCACGTAGAGATCAAACTCGGTGGCTGAGTGGTTAGTAACGCTACTTGAGACCAAAGTGCGTAGGTTCGATTCCCATAGAGAGCAAGCATTTGTGTGCATGGATTTGTCCATTTGTCTTAGTATGGGTAATTTTAAGAGGGCCGGAGCCCATCAAAGCAGTCCCGCTGGGAAGTACCTCAACTTCAGAGAAAACTACATACAAATAACAACTCCATGGAAGGTTGTTGTGTTTCTGTGAGTGAGTGAGAATGCTAGTAAGCTCTTAAGGAGTAGCTATGTTAACAGCAAAGATGGCATACATAATACTTAATTCAAGCAAGCGTTCATATGCTGCGGTAATGTTTTACATCAGGCGTGCGTATACTTGTATGGCGACCGACGTTGTATGAAAAAAATGTATCAGTTATATATTTCCATGAATTGGCCAGTATATAAGCTAGCTAATCAGTGAAACACAAGCAACAACCATACACGAAATGTAGCTCTGTTAAATTCATTAAATCCAATAAATATTTAATTAACCTATAAATATATTATCTTCCTATTTACTGTCACGAATAAAAACGTAAACACAATAACCTGCATCTCATAAAATTCAGCCATAAAACCATCTTAACAAAGAAATGTCTGCAATAAATAGTTTAATTGTTATATTACGCGTACAGAAGAAGTAAATATTTACCTCACTCTTATCTAGAAATAGTAAAAATTACAAAGTTACAAAACAAACTACGCTATAAGGTGCACCATATACATAATACAAACGAACAATATCCTTACATGATAATTCTTTATTGACACTCTGGTGTGCGTAATATTAGCATGAAAAGCAATTTGTATTTTCTCTGAAATGGGTACATGTGTGCGCACGGAACTGTGTGTGTCAGACGACGTTGGCACAATACAAAAATTCACAAATATTGCGCGCTTTGTTTACGAAATTCATTGCGCAGTTATCAAACCATCGTTTCCTTAAAACATTTCAGCATAACAATAATTTCTTTTATTTGTGATTACAATTATTTACATGAATAATGCAGCTCTCACACGTTGTTTGCGTGTGTGAAACCAGACTGCATTTTGAGTTAGTGTGCGCGCTGTCTGCGTTCATATATGCACCCTTTTTGTCTCGACAAAATTCCTTTGCTGTCAGAAAAGCTTTACGGGCTTTCAGTATACAGTTCAGAATTGTGCGATACGTTTTAATGTGCAAAACTGCGGGTTGTTATTTTGAATCACATACTCGTCCAAACGATGGATGTGAGTCGTTCGTGCAATGCGTCCGCATGCATGTGTGCGTTCACCTTGAAAAGTGGCAGTTCTTTGTGCAATGGGTTATTCGGTTAATGGCACCAAGAAAGTCAATGGCGCGGATGCCTGTACCGTCAGCAGAAGCAGTTGAATTGCCCTTGAAACGGTTGAATGAAATACGTGGGAGTGATAATGCATATTATCGTATAATGCACTCGAGTTTAGATTACACCTAAATAGTACCTAGAAATCGTTTTTTCATGATAATACCGCGTATTGTGTTATATCTAATAAATAAACTAATCTAAAATAAAAATCTAAATAATAAACTTGCTTTGTTTAGATACGCTTTAACTTGTAGCCTTCTACATAAAAAAAATATCCTATTTTGAAAAATAACTTCTGGTTAGGATTCCGTATTCAAACAAATAAGTAGGTACTGCCGTATGTTCGTCAATATACTCACGACATATGAATTCTAGATATTTTGTATAATAGTACAAAGTGTATGCCCGTAGTATATTGACTTAAGTGATGGCTATTTCAGCATCCAAAGCTCGTGGGTTCAATTCCCACACAATATAGAAAAGGAAAAGAAAATATAGTACACATTATACTTAGCATCAATCTCAAGTGATATCTGATAACCTCTTAATGACAAGTTTTTAGAGTTCCGTAGTAAACAAGGAACACTTATAGTTTCGCTATGTCCGCCGCGTCTGTCCGCGTCCTAGCTCAGAGACGCTTGGTACTAGAAAGCTGTCGTTTGGCATGTATATATACAATAATTATGCTGAGAAAGTGGTAGTAAAATGAAAAAAATTTTTTTTTTTGATGTTACCTCCTCTACACGTAAAATGGGGATGACATTGAGGGTGTGGGAAGAACATTTTTCTATATACTTAGTGGTCCGTTTGCGATATATTTGTTTTAAAAGTGGAAATTTTTGTTAGACTCTAGAGCTCCAAGAGTATTTTTAGAAGAAATGTATTTATGAATAAGACGCGGTTCTAACATACTTCACTCGATTCTGTGACATTCATAGCTCTTTTCATGCACGCTCGCCGGTTCCTGGGTCTCCTGACATCGCCTTCTGATAAAACACGACCAATTTGGTCATGGAAGATTAGTCTCGGTCTTCCTCGGCTCCTACATCTTTCCACTTTTGCATTGTATATCTGTTTCGTCATTCTTAGAAGAGATAATACGATGTAACGCACGTTCACCTGCATTCGTCCCAAAACAAGCTTAGCTCTGTTTGGGACTATACGGTACTATGTATTTATTCGGGGAATATTGAATAATTATTCATTTCTTTTGTGGGCAGTACGTTATATCTCGAAATACCCGCCGGCGGCGTCCTGCGGCACACATGCGCACGCGCCGATCACTGTACCCTACACTGTAGGCAGGAGCCGCTGTACTCAGACCAGCGCGCGCGAGTCTGCGTGTTGGGGTAGGTTGGTTACCGTTTTGACCACTAGACCGTTCTTTTTATGTTAGCCGGCTTTGTATTGCGTGTACTTGGAAACCGTATGATCGTCAAAAAATACTCAACTCATTTGTCCGTGAGGTACTTAGAGCTACCCAAAAGTAAAGCGGTTATGAACGCTTTCAATACATTTAGTACCACTCGCGTGATGCCACCTCTGCTGCTAACACGGCAACTTCTTAGGAGCTCACTGGTGGCATCACCAGCAGGAATGCAGGAACAGCACAACTAAGCAATTGTTATTTGGCTGTGTTTTGCTGTGAGGTGGTGATATTTACCTAGAAGGGTTACTTTGATGCGAGCTACCTCTTCTAAAGACACGCCGTCCAAGGCAAATACGTGTTCATGTACATAAATGTTTGTCCTGTGTGGGAATCGAACCCACGAACGTTGGCATTGACGGAAGTTGGATAGATCTACAAGTAAGAAGCAGCCTTAGCTGATGAAGTGTTTCTGTCTATGTATATCTTCACACTAAGTCCTTTGAGAAGTAGGCAGAGAGAACCAAGCGCGTTGATACTTAATATCTCACTCGCTTTTTTTAATATTCATAGCTCTTTTTATGCGCGCTCGTGTAGGCAGGTCTCCTGACATAATTTTCTGATAAAACGTGATCAATTTAGTGGTGAAGGGGGAGTCTAGACCTCGGCTACATCTTTACTAATGCACTCCTAAGAATATGCTGTGTAAGCATCAGAGATGTGCAAGCGATACTTGCTTATTGTAAGTGTGCATAGGTTACGGTAACATCAGGTGGACTGTATACTGACGTAAACAATAGTAGAATGAGAGTAAATTTACCGACGTAAGAAAGAGAGCTGGTCTGAAGGAGAGAGTTGGTGTTAAGATAAGAAAAGGCAAGCTCCATTGGTTCGGGTATGTAGAAAGAATGCATGATGAAAGAATGGCGAAGCAGATATATAACTCAAAAGTGCAAGGATGCAGAATCCGAGGAAGATCAAGACTAACCTACCATGACCAAATTTCATGTTTTATTAGATGGTAACATCCGGAGCCCTAAGAACCGATGAGCCTACATGAAAAGAGCTATGAATGTTAAAGAAGCGAGTGAGGTGTGTGAGGACTGCGTCTACACAAGATATGAAAAATACAAGAATAGTAAAAAAAATTTGATTTATTTATTATTTCCGATAGCCATTATAAAGTCACTGCACCACCTACCTAACACTCAGAGTAGTAAAGCATCTCCAAAATAGTCTTATACCACATCAGCCCTTACTCATCCCACTGCAAGGATACGGATCTCCCTTCAACCGAAGGGGTTTAGAGCATACTTCACCACGCTGTTCAAATGCGGATTGGCGAAGGCCAGTGTTTTCAAGCCACGATGGCCACTGACTTAGCTTAATGACCGTCATCTATCGCCAAAAGCCGGGACAGATGACTTAACGTGCCCTCCAAAGCACAAAAAAGCACAGAGAAACTCGAGACAGATTAAATATTAAATTAAATATCGTCGGACAAATTACACAGCGCCATCTAGCCCCAAAGTAAGCGAAGCTTGTGTTATGGGTACTAGACAACTGATAAACATACGTAAATACATTTTCTTTTGTATGTCTTGGGCTGGGTATTTTCTATGTATGTATTACATAGAAAATACCCAGCCCAAGACAAACAGACATGTTCATGCACACAAATGTTTGTATTGCGTGGGAATCGAACCCACGAGCGTTGGTGCCAAAGTAGCGTAACTGCGCGTTTCACCACTGCGCCACCGAGCTCGACGTATAACGACGACGAGATAAACCCATCCATAGACAGGCACCGGTCGACGTTGCTTAACCTCCGTGTTCGGTTACAATGACACGCGCAACGGCGCCATCGAGCTCTCGTATAAATAGCCTTACCGAGAATTAAAAAACGTGACAAAAACATTGCCATCGGGCGAAATCGTAAAATTCAACATTTTACGTCGGAATTGCATGTTGTTCGCGCTCTCAAGTTCACGCCCTGTTTATTGATATACTGACGCTCTTGGTGCTAAATCGAGTGCTACTATATATGCAAATAATGCAGCCACATTTTTTTTGTATACTACGTCGGAAGGCATACAAGAATACGACCCACATGATGGAAATCGGGAACCGTATTAACGCTCGCAATACATTTTAACTCGCTCGATGCCACCTCTGCTCCTAGTTGGAACCGTATGATCGTCAAAAAATACTCAACTCATTTGTCCGTGAGGTACTTAGAGCTACCCAAAAGTGAAGCGGTTATGTACGCTTTCAATACATTTAGTACCACTCGCGTGATGCCACCTCTGCTGCTAACACAGCAATTCGTTAGGAGCTTACTGGTGACCTCACTCACACGCTGGAACACAACAACCCTCTAGGGGGTTGTTATTTGGCTGCGGTTTTCTGTTAGGTGGAGCTACTTCCCCAGACGGGCTGCTTTAATGCGCCCTACCTCTGTTGTTAGTTGCTGTATTCCTGCGAGTGAGTGATGTCACCAGTAAGCTCGTAATGTGTTCCTGTGCTAGCAGCAGAGGTGGCATCGTGCGAGTAATAGTTAATGTATTGCGAACACTCATACGCTACGTGACCGCTTTATATCCGGCAGGCCGTATGCTTGTTTGCCTCCCGACGATGAATAAAAAAAACAATACATACCTATAGTCTTATGTTTTAATCAGCGTATGGAAGGTGGATGATCGCTGCAAGGACAGCGTGGTAGATACATTACAGAGTGCTGTTTTGTAAAAAATACCCTTACAAATGGTGAGACCTTTTGTCGAAGCCGGTAGTCGAGTGCGTAGCATGGCTATTCTAACCCCATGGATTATAGGTTCGATTCCACAAGATTAACATTTATGAGCATGAACATGTCTGTCTTAGTATGGGTGTCTTCTTGAGAGAGGTGCGTCAAAGCAGCTCGGCTGCCGAGGTACCTTTACCTCACAGAAAACTGCACCCAAATAACAATTCCTTGGAGGGTTGTCGTGTCCCTGTGTTGAGTGAGGTCACCAGTAAGCTCGTAAGGAGTTGCTGTGTTAGCAACAGAGGTGGCATCGCGCGAGTGGTACATAATGTATCAACAGCATTCATAAGCTACGGTAACCGTTTCACATCTGGTGGGCAGTACCTATACCCGACTTCCTATAAAAAAAATATTTCCATTGCGTGCATGAACATGTCTGTCTTGGATTGAGTGTTTTCTCGAGAGAGGTGCATCAAAGCGGCCGGACTGCGGAAGTACCTTTTCCTTACAGAAAACCGCAGCCAAATGACAACTCCTTAGAGGGTCCTTGCGTTTCTATTAGTGAATGTTATTAACCGTAAGCTCCTAAGGAGTTGAGAGCTCATTTACAAGCGTTCATAAGCTACGAAACTAATTCGCATCAGATGGTTTGTATGTTTGTATGCTTGCCGATGTCGTATTAAAAATCATAGAAACCACAACCGTCTTTTTTGCAATACCATTGCGTAGTTAAATGAACACACAGCCAGGGTATAATTATTCTGGCTATCGGGAGAGTTAACCATTACTTAACCAATGATATCCAAAAGAGTTACGAAAGAAGTGTTTGATACACTTTGCAAGAGTGAATGGTGATATCGGCAGGCGCCGCCCTAGACGCACACATACAGATCAAATTGGCGATGTGCTGAAAAAGGGCCAAATCAAAAGCACTCAAAACCGAAAAGCATGCATGAAGAGGTTGATGAGTGTGGAAGAAACGAGAGCGGTATGTTTGGATCGGTGCACCTGGCGTTCTATAGTCTCTGCCTACCCCAATGGGAGACAGGCGTGATGATATGTATGTATGTATATATGTATGATATACATATTGGAATTGTCGACCACCGGTAATCCAACCCCTATCCGGCGCACCTTATTACCTGAAACGTTGAAGACTCTTCCCTTGAATACTTAAAAAAAAACATTTTACAATATCCTCCTGAAATAATATGAAAGTATGTGTCTACACGATAGAAGAATTAAAAGAAAATACAAAATTCGCTTTTGATAATAAATTTATTTTCTTGTGTTGTAGTTATTTTATGTCTTCTTTTATAATCCATGCAGTTCTATTCAAATATAAGTTGAATTTTATGACAATGTTATAATATTATGTTCCTAATACCTATGTAAAATTTGACATTTGCATGCTAACATTATTTAGCAGATGAACAGTAACTACCTAGAAATAAGATCTTTATATTTATCATTACTTACTTATTTAACCGCCATCTTGAACAGAAATCGCATATACCCGCCACCGTCGCTGCCATGACTGGCCTGGTCGTCGTTGCGACACGTGTTTCGCCTCTCCACGAGGCATCCTCAGGCGCTGTAGATGTTAGTCGTTAGAAAAACATGTCATACAAGTCTTCTTGGCAGCGACGGCATGTTTCATCTACTAACGGTAGTGGGTGGATGTCGGCTGGCGCTATTTCGCATGAAGTAATTGGTGGCGGAAGCACGCAAAGCAGGTTAACCTGATTCTATAAACACTTTTTCTGCAACAGGTTGCATACAGACTTATTTTACTTTAACTAAGCTTTAGTTAAAGTAAAATAAAGCAGAATAAATAATGTGTAGTCTGTCAACTGACAATTTCTTTGTCATCCCTGTTTAAACAGAAATAAAAACAGTAACTATACATTCTCGCGAGAACGAAACCGACAGCAATGAGGTCATTGAAAAAGGTTTTTATTAATACACTTGTAATCAGTGCAAACAAGATAATGTATGTTTGTCTGTCCATTATGTCGCTTACGAAACGCAACGGGAACAAGGTGACTGAAGATTGAGCAGACTTATTCAAGGCACCCTAACTGCCATACAATTATAAATTGAGGATATATAGAAATCAAACACCTCCTCAAATCATAACAGCTTTTGAAGACGTTCTATATAACTTCATTAACAAAAGTATGTTTTTTATCTGTAATTTCTTTTTATAGTTGTTTCATTTCCTCCATTAGGATCCATTAGGATTGGCAGAGTCAGCTACCTAAGTCTGAGAAATCAAATCCTTAAGGTAATAATACTATAATATCTACTAAAGTATTACTCGCGTGATGCCACCTCTGCTGCTGACACAGCAACACCACGGGAGTTTACCGGTGACCTCACTCACACGCAGGAACACAACAACCCTCCAGGGAGTTGTTATTTGGCTGCGGTTTTCTGTGAGGTGGAGGTATTTCTCCCGTCGGCTGCTTTGATGCGCCCTTCCTCTCTTGAAGTTTATCAACCTGGTTTATTTGTTTGTAGTACGTAAACAAAGCAATCAATACTTTTATTTTGCATAATCACAAAGTCAATGTCCCGGCCATTTGTTTTTGTCACTCGGTTATCGCATTGTGTTTTCATAATAGTAATGAGTACCTAATTTAATTTTAATAAATCATTGTAATCATTGCGACAATAAATATCGGTGGTAGAGACAGTACAGCTGGGGTGAGACAGGTCAAGGGAGAATATATGATGAAATGCCGCATGGAATAGTGGTTAACAATGGCTACTTTTAACACCAAGGCTTCGGTTCCCGCACAAGACAAATATTTGTGTAAAAATCTCCGTTTGTCTTAATTAGGGTGTAATCTTGTTAATTTATATTAGGAAACCCAAATGTCCAAAAAATCACGCCATATCAAAACTAACATCTTAATCAAATCCTTGGGCTTAGGAGGCGGCCCCGCCATTCCTAACGGATTAGAAAACGGGATAATGCTTATAAGATGAAGAAGAACGTCTGTGAGTAAAGCAAGAGTGGGTGGAGATATCAACAGGGGCCGCCGTAGACGCACACATGTGGATCAAATAGCCGTTGTGCTGAAAAAGGGTCAAATTAAAACACCCTAAACCGAAGAGCATGCCAAAAGAGGTTGATGAGTGTGGAAGAGGCGAGAGAGGTATGTTTGGATCGGTGCACCAGGCGTTCCATAGTCTCTGCCTACCCTAATGAGAGACAGGCGTGATGATTTGTATGTATGTAAGAACGTCTGTCGGTTTAGCTAGTATTTTTTTATACAACGTCGGGAGGCATACAAGCACGACCCACCTGATATAAAGCGGTTACAGTAGCCTATAAATTCCTCCAATACATATTAAGTATCACTCGTGCGATGTCACCTCTGCTGCTAATACAGCAACTCTCTGCTAGTAACACAACAACCCTATATGGAGTTGCTATTTGGCAGCAGTTTACTGTGAGGGGATACTTCCCCAGACGGGCTGCATTAATGCGCCGTACCTCTCTTAGTATTATAGAAACCAGGAAAAGAAACATATATTTTACATTTGTAGCACAAAGTAATTGCATCATTGTGCAGATAAAGACTCGAGTGTAATGTGAGATGAGCACAGTCCGCGTGCGCAAGGTCAGTACCGCTGTAAACATCGTATCGGTGACAGGTGATAAATCAAAGCAATTAGAGATCGAGCGGGGAACAAATTAAACCTACATATACATTCTGTGTACTAAGTATCGGGAATTTGTCAATAAAACAAAAAATACAAATTATTCATCTAAATTTATTTTATCGCCTTCAAAGTAGGCCCCATCGCTTGCAATACAACATCTCCACCGCTTCACCCAGTCTTCCATACATTTTTCATAGGCTATTTGCGGTATGGCCTTTAGCTCATTCAGCGAATTTTCTTTTATGGCTTCTATCGACTCAAAACGTTTTCCTCGAAGTGGTAATTTTAACTTGGGAAATAAAAAAAAGTCAGACGGAGCCATATCAGGTGAATACGGTGCTTGGTCGAGAACTTTTGTTGAATTTTTCGCTAAAAACTCTTTCACTATAATGGCTGTGTGTGATGGTGCATTATCATGGTGCAGCATCCATGAGTTGTGTTGCCACAAATCTGGACGTTTTCGGCGGATACTCTCACGCAAACGCTTCATGACGCCTAAATAATATTCTTTATTCACTGTTTCTCCCTCTGGAAGGAATTCGGAGTGAACCACACCACGGTAGTCAAAAAAAACTGTCAGCATCACCTTGATTTTGGAGCGACTTTGCCGCGGTTTTTTGGGTTTCGGCTCGTTTTCGAGACGCCATTCTGAAGACTGTTGGCTTGTTTGCATGTCGTACTCATAAACCCATGTCTCGTCGCCAGTTATTATACGTTTCATAAAGGTCGGATCCGTAGAAGCTCGGGAAACCATGTCTTCAGCGACATGCTTTCGCTGCGCTTTTTGAACAAAATTGAGCTCTTTTGGAACTAGTCGAGCGGCGACGCGTTTCATGCCTAAAATGTCAATGAGAATGTTGTGGACGGACTTAAAAGATATGTTCACCTCACTAGCCAACTCTCTCAGACTCATACGTCGATTTTCGAGCACTAGCTTCTTGATTCTGTCGATGTTTTCTCTGGTCGTAGCGGTTGAAGGTCTACCAGAACGAGGCAAGTCTACTACTACTTCTCGGCCTTCTTTAAAAGCCTTATACCATTCATAAGCCCTTGTTTTCGATATACACGATTCGCCGTAGGTATTTCGCAACATTTTTAGTGATTCACCACATGAAATATCATTTGAAACACAAAATTTAAGGCACACTCTTTGTTCAACAATATTTTCCATTGTAAAAATCGCCGAGGACTCAAAACTATGACCAACAAAAAGTGTAGTTTAAAACAAATTAAATGACAGATCCCGCTCAAATTTTGCGCGCTAAATCAGTACAGTGCTACCAACATGCAGTAAAAAAATTAGAACGACCTCTTTTACGCGGGTCTTTTTATTGACATATTCCCGATACTTTTTACACAGAGTAGTATATGTACGTTTGTACTCTTCTGAATAAACGTTCTAAAAACATATTAGGAGTGTATGTCTGATCAAAAGTTTTGTTTTTTCACGTGAGCTGTTACAGTTCCACGAGGAACCAACATTTAGTCCAAATAAATGGTTCGTTCGTTCCGTCCACAGTAATGTTGATTGTAATGACATTGCCTTATTTACTTGCAACCTCTACCGCTCGCCTTGAGTCTTATCAGAAAACAAGAACGCTCGCACAAACGGATCTCTTACCGACGCCGACTACGCCGACTACCCGTTCCTTAATGAATAAAAAAAATTCCTTATTGAATAAAAAAAGTTGCTCTAATTTTGAACATTTTTTTGTACAACGTCCGGTGGCATACAAAAATAAAAAGCTTCACACTCTTTCTTACGACTTTATGTTTTTCTATTCTCACGGTATTATCCCGGCCATTTGATAGACGTGCATGGGGATATAGATCTAATACTTAGAGAGCCCTTTGAGTAGTTCAATGTAATGCAATATACCCACATTCACCCGCTCCTAGGTATATCGATGGAACCATATACCTATAAGCAGCTCTCAGCAGGTATTGGGATTATTGCGAATATGTAGGAAATTATTGGGCTATTGTTTCTGGAAGGATTATTCATATCTATTAATTCACGTGCGTTAACCCCGGTCATTTGATAGGCGTGCGCGGGGACATGGATCCAACGCTTTACGGATCCATGTCCCCGCGCACGCCTTCGAAAAGATTGATGTAATGTATTATAAACGCTGTCACCTGCAGCAGGGGATATCAATGGGACAATGACCCATGAACAAGTCATGGCAGGTATTGGGACTATTGCGAATATGTCGGAACTAATTGGGCTATTTAACGTAAGGAGATCTAGAGGGATTGTGAGAACTGGGCTATAAAACAGAAGAGAGATAAAGTGGTTCGCCACTCATTGGGTGGACCCCCGAAATGCCAGAGAAAGTCGGCCGAGGTCAACATCGGCGTGAGTGACTCATTGGACCTGATAAAGCAATATACCCTCTTTATTGACTCCTCTCTGGACGGGCAATGAAGGCAAGCCAGAGCTGAGAGTCCTGCGAGGCTTCTTCATTTTCCACTTTGGCCGACGAACGCACGCCGGCGACGAACGCACGCCGGCGACGAACGCTCCTATCGACTTTCTCGAGTGCCCGAGTGCTCCAGAAATTATTCATTATTTCAGAATTATTCATTATGTGTATAATTATAATGTTTCCTGAGAAAAATATACAAACATTTGCATTACAATGTACACTACATACAGTAATGTTTACGACTAACTGATAAACAGTCTAGAACATGTAAATGAAACGGGTCTTTGTACCTGAAAGATTTCTTCACAACTTTATTACACAGTTGTAGGTACATATGTGTAAATGGCTATATAAATAAATAGTTTACTCTGTATGCGCAAAATAACAGGTCAGAATCATGTTTGTTTGCAAAACATGTATGTTTAATATAAGTAGATTAAGAATAGAAATAATGTTTCGTAGTGCTTAATAGATCTCTACCAACTATTTCAGAGTAATTGAATTCTATAGTATTGAATAAGTGCTTAAATGTTACAGAATGCTCAACGGATGACAATACATAAAGTTAACATATGTATAACTACAGGTAAATCAAATAGATACACAAACTGTTCAACAAACAAGAATATGTTATAATATATCCTGGTTCTCCTTCTTAGAGTTTCCTTTTCCGTTAGGATTGGCGGAGTCCACTACCTACCTAAACCTAAGGATTTGGCGAAGATACTGATTTTTATATGGAGTGCCATCAGACCTTCCACAACACGGAACAGAAGGGCTAATTACGTGTGGAGATCTAAATGGATGGGTTTGGACCAAACGAAGCAGGTATGAGGCTTTGTCCATGCGGAGATAAGAGAGTAAACGATGCTGGTAAGATACTTTTAGACGTATGTATGGAACGAGCCCTCATTGTGTCGAACACGTTCTTCCATCACAAGTATATTCACACTTACATTATGGAGACGGAATGAACAGAAAAGTCTGATTGATTTAATTTTAATAGATGGACGTCTCCGAAAGTCCTTAATGGATACAAGAGCCCTCAGAGGTCCCGCTTTCTGGTGATAAGCCGGTTTGTGGATCTTTTCAAGAAGTGAAGGCACTGGCGAGTATGTATTCCTATAGGAGATTATAAAAGAATAAGAAGTGAAAAATTGTAAGATGCAAGTGTAAGGAGTATTTACGTACGTCTTGTCAGTGAAAGATTTACGAACGCGAGTCTTTCCGACTGAGACGTAGACGAATGTTGGAAAGTTCAGAAATAAAGTATGGTGAACAGTGCGAAAGAAGCATGTGGATGCGCAAAGAGACGTAGAACACGAAGAGAAGATGCCTGCTATGCGGTGGTTGAATCCATTGTGGAAAATAGAGGAAAGCATGGCTGGATTATGTATCATCTTTGCAACAGAGTGATGGTATGAAAGAGAAGAAGAAAAAAATATACCATCGATGCAAGAATGAAACCAAAGCTTTAGTTAAAGAGAGGGAAGAGAGACGTGAAAGACTACTTACGAATGAGGAAGAGAGGCTTCGAGGCTAATACGAAATTCTTCTGGAGAGAGGAAAAAAATTCTCGAGGTGGTTCGTCAGCATTCAGAATGGACAAGATAAAATGTTAAGCTGCTAATACTTAGGAAGTCTTAGACAGGAGGAGTGAATATTTTAGAGAAATGGATGATTATGCCCAGGACGCTGTCACTGGGAATGAGTCTGTAACTGACTCGGCAGTGCCAGCGTATCATGAAGATATTAGCATGGATGAGATTGAATGGTCGATACGAAGTTTGAAAAATGGAAAGTCAGCAGTCAGCATCAAACTAGGTGGCACCTACGTTGGGCCTTCTGGCTTTTGAGCAAATTATGCTGGAGAACCGGAAGGGATCCGACCGATTGGAAACGCGCAGTCATCGTGCCCTTGTAGAAAGGCAAGGGTTCACGTATGGACTGTACTAACTATAGCCATCAGTTTAATCAGCTTAGGAGCTAAAATGTATCGAAAAAATATTGAAAGGAGAATGAGGGTGAAATTCGATTGAATGCTTTGGAAAGCACATGGTGGATTTCGCAGCAGCAGAGGATGAACGTATCAAGTTTTTTCAATCCTGTACATCGTGGAGAAGCATCTGGCTATATATTATTATTTCTGCGGTTTTATGGACCTTTAGAGAGCATTTGATAGAGAATCTCAGGAACAATTTGCCCAGATATGGATTTGACGGTGACCTGCTCCATGCTGTTCAATCCACTTATGAGGAATGTACAGCATGTATGGACGGCAGCTTATCGCCCTGGTTTGAAACCAACATTGGTGTCAGACAGGGATGCATGCTGTCGCCTCGGCTATTCATCCTGAATCTGGACAGTTATCTTCAGAGAATAAGAAATATGAATGTGTGAATGCGAATGGGTGACTCAGTGGTCAACTACCTGCTTTATACAGATGACGCGGTATTCATAGCAGAATCATCATCTGAACTGCAAACACTAGTTACAACAATGAAAGTTGTTTGTACGAAGAAAGACTTACAATTGAATGAGAAGAAAACCAAGATAATGGTATTTGAAAGAAAGACAACCAGAACGAACACTTGGATTACGGTTGATGATGTAGTGTTTGAGCAAGTTGAACGAGATTGTATATCTTAGAAGCGCTTTTACGCATTGCTGCAATGGAAGGTACACCGTTGATATGGAGAGACGAGTGAGTGCAGGTGCAGCTCGTAATCCCAATGATAACTTATAGAAGTGAAAGCTGAGTATGATAAAGAGAACATGAAAGTAGAATAAATGCGGTCAAGATGCGGGCACTGCGCAAAAGGCATGCTCCGTTGGTTCGGACATGTAGAATTAATGTAGGATGAAATAATTGCGAAACAGATTTACAATGAGTAAGTGGAAGGATGTAGGCGCCGAGGAAGGCCAAGATTAACATACCAAGACCAAATTGGCCGTGTTTTATCAGTAGGTGATGTCAGAAGCTCTAGCAACTGGCGAGCGTGCATGAAAAGAGCTATGAATGTAGAGAAGCGAGGGAAGCGTGTAAGGACTGCGTCTTATGGCGCTCGGTTCTCTCTGCCTGCGCCGCAAAGGACCTGGCGTGAAGATATACATACATAACTTCATATATGATAAATTTAGACGTATAAGCTTAGTCATATTCAGTCTTTTGGCATGCAAATATCACCATTTATGTCAAATCATTAACCTTAAATTACGAGTACATCAATATTAAAATAGCCATCAAAAAATTTACAATTCAATTTGTCATGTAGAAAATCTTGAATACAATAGTATGCTTTTCACGCCAATTATATACATTTTGAATATATTTAAGTTTTCAGTTTCTATGATAGTATTAAATAATTTGTTATACATTTCTGCAGCCATAGCAAGTACACTATTACGAAAGAGTGAAGCGTGATTTATTTTCATGACGAGTAGTTATGCGTTTATTAAACAAGTTTATATTGATTGTAACAAATGTTACACCTGTCATACATATATTAGCACAGTAATGTGAGAATTTTGAAAACATTGATCTCCGCCAATCCTCATTTGAGCAGCGTGGTGGAGTATGCACTAAACCCCTTCGGTTGAAGGGAGACCCGTATCCCTGCAGTGGGATGAGTAAGGGTTGATGTAATGGTGGTGGTGGTAGTAAGAATTTTACAGAAATTTACAAATAGCCCTTACACGTGTCTTTTGCGACATAAATGACGATCTCGGTGGCGCAGTGGTGAAACGCGCTGTAACGCTACTTTGACACCAACGCTCGTGGGTTCGATTCCCACACAGTACAAACATTTGTGTGCATAAACATGTCTGTTTGTCTTGGTCTGGATATTTTCTATGTATAATAAGTATGTATTTACAAAAAAAAATAATTTACGTATGTTTATCACTTGTCAAGCACAAGCTGCGCTTACTTTAGGGCTAGATGGCGCTGTGTAATTTGTCCCATAATATTTATTTATTATTTATTTAAATACGGACTTATATCTGTCGAATTTCCCAGAAAGTAATGCCATTCTCTATTATTAACACAACGTATGTATGAAGCGTTCATAGCTACCAGTTCCCAGCAATGGAGTCAGCACACTGCACTATAGTTTGCTTATCGTTTAAGACTATGTCATTTTCTTTAGTTCTACTTTTTACTAGTTTTAGAAATGACAACATCCGCATATCCTCATTTCTGATTCTATCAGGCATACCCTGGATACCCCGAGCATATCCTTTCCACTTATGTCCGTCCATCCACTAGGATCCACAGTCTAACTCCATATGTCGGTCCTTAGATACATTTATCTCCTCTGCAAATCACCATTGTGTGGATTAAAAAATCATATTAATTTCATATGTCACTTTGATCCACACGCTAAACATCCTTGAGTTTCTCCTTACCCACCCGCAGTGATATACCACGTCTCAGTTCCATATATAATCTCCTGGCAACATACACACATACTGAGATTACCCAGTGTGTGTGTGTATATAAATAAAGTTATATGTATTCGCACCATAGTGGCTGCTTGGTCTTGATATTCTTTTGAAGCGCTTGGGGGAAAACATGGGAAGAGGTTTTTATATGGACGGCAACGCTCGAAATGCTCGAATGATGCTGTCGGTGAGCTAGACAAAAGTAACTGCCTACCACAAGGCCACGAACCAATAAACCACTTGATAACCTTGATAACGAAATGGCTTACCACGGCTATGTTTGTTCAAACCTGAGGTATGGACTGATAATCTGGGGTAATTCGGTTGACATGAGTCGTGCATTTATTATCCAGAAAAGGTGCGTGCGTGCCTTACTTACACCTATACACAAAAAATAATGAAATTTTGACATTTAATACCAGATACCCTAATCGTTTAGTTGGACCCTATCATAAGACCACGTGTTTTGCAAGAAATAGTTACAATATGTCTATCAAATTATTTAACATGTTACCACAGCTTTGAAATTAAACTATTTTTAACGGAAGTATCGCGTGTTTTATTTATTTTGTTGAAACCTGACGTTTCGAACGCTTTGCAGCGTCCGTGGTCGCAGGAACGTCAGGTTTCAACAAAATAAATAAAACACGCGATACTTCCGTTAAAAATAGTTTAATTTCAATGTGTAACAATCGCGAAAACCTAAGACAATACTATGTTACCACAGCATTTGAAGGTTCTACCCATGAATACCTTCCAGAGGGCATTGTATAAGCTACTTAGTAGGAACAGCATCTACGACATTAATGAATTCGCAAAAATTCAATTTTAAAGATATCAACCCCATTTATAGTAATTTACTCGATAATGTTAATTTGTGTACAATTTAGACTAATTTATTTTATTACAATCTACTCAATGACATTGTTACATTATTGTTTTTTACGAATTTTAACTAATACATTTTTATTTTATTTTTTGCATGCCAATTGTTGGCGCAACATGCTCGATCAATATTACATAAGATCTGTATATGCAATGTATACTACCGTGTTTGCCTGCAAATAAAATGATTTGATTTGATTTGAACTCATAAAAGCGCCCTCAGACACAAAATCGTAGTTTTAGAGACCAAATATATCATCGATTCGAGTATGGTAGGATATTTTAATTAATAAACCAATAAGTGACGCGATGTTGATCCGTGATCTAGCCAATAAGAGCTGCGCGTTCTACTTCATCCCCAGACCCGTAGCGGTGACTGAAATTTATTGGAAAATAGTCTCAATGGTTCTCCGCAGGTTATTTCCAGAGGGAGACTTTGTACAAAAGTCGTCTGCGTGGGTACCTCTGTCTCACCTATTTCTACCGCCAAGCAGCTATATTTATATAGCTGTGTTCCGGTTGGAAGGGTGAGATATGGCAGAGAAATTACTGGGTACTGTGACGAAACATCCTTAGGTCACAAGATTGGCAGCGCGCGAGTAACATCCCCGTGGTGTAGCGAGCGTCAATAGGCTGCGGTGACCGCTTACCATCTGATGCGGGCCGCATGCTTGTTTGCCAGATTGGCATGTTGTATAAAATAAATCCTTCACGCGCAAGGCAAATCGTATGCTTATTTGGTTTCATTTTTATACAAGGTCCAGTAAACTAAAGTGATGTGTTGAACATGATTTATAGTTGTTACCGTAGCCTTTGAACAGTGATAGCTAAGTGGATAAGAAACCAGCCTACTGTTCAACTGGTCCCCGGTTCGAAGTCTGGGATTTATGTACATGGTTTATCACTTGCTCGACGGTAAAGGCAAACATTCTGAGGAAACCCACACGTCCAAGAAAATATATTTCGAAAGACGTGTGATTTAACCTAAGAATCTGTGGGCCAATTCTGCTAAATAACTGCAACTGCACGTTTACGCCTGTCACTTGAGTCGTGCAGGAATAGTGCAGTGCCGATAGGTGTATTCTACTAAAAATTCTGCACTGCAACTGCGCTGGAACTGCGCGTATGCTGCACTGCAACGGCACTGCAACTACTCTGCAACTGTGTGTAACCTGCAAGTAAACTACTTAAAACTTGAAATGTTGCCATATTTCAATCTAATAAAACTGAATTTTTGTTTAATTGTTGTTGACTCCAATAGTTTCACTATTGACCTTGGTTGCCGGAGTGGAGGTATTTCTAACCGAAAAGAAGCTTTACTTAATTATATTTATCCACAAACATCTCCCAAAACAAAGCAAATATAATTCACCGCCTCAGAATATTAATTTCACTTCGCAAAAGTTGCTCAAGAGTAACGTTAACAAAACTGCAAGTAAACTCCTTCAAAACATCTGTCACCGGTATACAAATGTCAAAACAATTTATCAGAATACGATTATATTGCAAGAAACGTGCAGTTGCAGTGCAGGTTTTTTAACAGAATAGCGATTCATTTACTGCAACATTCCTGCAACGTCGCTACTGTCAGATCGTTTAACAGAATACCGAAACGTCAAAATGTACGCATTTTGACACACCGGCTGCAGTGTAGTTGCAGTTTTTAGTAGAATCGGCCCACTGGTTTACCCTCTGGCTTGTGAAGGTATGACGGCAGTCGCTCCTTCTAATGTCTTCGCCACATCCTTAGATTTAGGTAACGAACCCCGCTAAGAAGAAGAAGACCGTAGCCTATGAACGCTTGTAATATATGAAGTATCGTGCGTTACCGTCCCTGTGAAAAACTCTCCACATTTTTTGTGAGATGCAGGTTCCCCAGTGCTTATTTTTTTTGTTTGCTTACCATAAGGCAGTTGATATGCTTGTGAGTAAATTTGCTATATATAATGGCCTCGTCTGAGTCATCTCCGGCCCGTATGTCTTCAATTATATAATTAAAGCTACCCAAATTTAGCGAGGTCGTTGATAACGACGTCCTCACTTCCAACACTATCTTAAAAATATAGGCCAATGTGTTAAGGATGACTCTGTTTATACGATACAAGTAAATATTGTATGAAAGAGTTTTTATCATTACATATTTGCTTAAGTGAGGCTCTATTTATCAGGCGAGCTCGGTGGCTGAGCTGTTAGTAATGCTACTTTGGCACCACGGTTCGTGGTTTCGATTTCCACACAGGACAAATGTTTGTGTGAATGAACTTGTGTTAGTCTCGATGTTTATAAAAGGAAGGGCGTATCATGCCCTCCGTCTAGAGCGATACTTCTACGTCACAAAAAACTCTGGGGGTTGTTGTGTTCCAGCGATTGAGTGATGTTGCGAGTAAACTCCTGAAGAGTTTCTGTAAGCTTCCAAGGAGTTGTTGTGTGAGCAGCATTTGAGAGAGAGATTGCATCGGGCGAGTGAAGTTCATAGTTCATATTCTTGAATGGCAGCCCTCGTTGTATGAAAAAAAATGTGTATTCTGAAAGCAAAAAAGGTTTCGCCTGATAATTCAGCCATGTATTACAGTCGATCAAATCTAGGAATATCGTTTTATTTATTTATTTGTTAGTTATCTCTGAGAGGGATAAGTAGCTGTTGCTTTAAAATTATTGGTTAAAATATTCTCGCATTGGCTCTAAACGGTGAGATATTTAGGCACTAAAATATGTTTTGGTTAATAAAGGGGGCATTTATCCGCCGTCCCGTGGTTTAATTGTTTTCGTACGACCCCAATGAATAAATCATCTAATGCGTTATAGATTTTATACACAACGCGGGGATACCCGCTACAACTTCCACGTAAATATCGAAGATTCCAGTGGAAATTTTTAAAAATCCTGCCTTACAGGGAAATTTTCACAAAATATATATTTTTTAAATAACTACATAGAGGCTTACATACGGCCCACCTGATCTCAAGCAGACTACCACAGCCTATAAAAACGCTTGGAATATATTAAGGATCACTCGCAACTCTGCTGCTAACGCAGCACCTCCTTAAGAGGTTATTAGTGACCTCGCTCACACGCAGGAATACAACAATCCTCCAGGGAGTTGAAAGTTGGCTGAGGTTTTCTGTGAGATAGAGGTACTTCCCCAGGTCCGCCTTGACGGCCCCGCACCTCTCTTGAAATTAAGATATGGGAACATTTTGACTTCTATAACAATGGTAGCCACACCATCTCAATTTTATTATTTTTTATTATCTTAGCAGATTATTTGAGTTTATATTTAGGTTTAGTTACTATTATATTTTAATATGGTCTCCGTAAGTTACTATTCCAGTCGAGTTCTCAAAAAATTCTAACAATTGAAATCAACATTGTCAAAATGTCAAATAAATGTCAATTTTGACATTGTTTTGTTAAGAATTGTTTTATACTCATAATTATTCATAATTAACTTTTTATGTAGGTATGTGTATCTTCACGCCAGGTCCCTTGCGGGGTAGACAGAGAGAACTGAGCGCCATAAGACGCGGCGTTACTCATAGCCTATTTCATGCACGCTCGCCGGTTCCAGTGCTCCTAACATCAGCTTCTAATAAAACATGACCAATTTGGTCATGGTAGGTCAGTCTTGTTCTTCCTCGGCTCCTACATCCTTTCATTTTCGCATTGTATATCTGTTTCATCATTCTTTTATCCTGCATTTCTTTTGCTTTCTACATGTGCGAATCAACAGCACGCATTTTCTTATCTTAACACCGACACTCTCTTTCAGACCAACTCTCTTTCTTATGTCATCATTACGAACGCACTCAGCAAGCGTTATGCCATAAATTTTGAGCAATGCTATCATCTCGATCGCAATTATTCTACTTTCATGCTCTCTTTGCCATACCCAGCTTTCAATTCCATAAGTTAGGCTTCTGGCTTAGATTTCGGCTGCTTAAAAGTTTATACCCAACGCTCCATTCACGCTATTTCCAGCACTCACTCGTCTCTCCACATCAGCGTACCTTCCATCCCTGCTAAAAGGGCTTCCAAGATATACAATCCCATCCACTTGCCGCAACACTACATCATCAACCGTAATCGTAGTGTTCATTCTGGTTGTCTCTCTTTCAAATACCTCACTGTTTTATTTATTATTTTAACAACAGATTTTAAAATAAGATGAGACAGGTGTATAAGGACCAAGTCATGCGGCGCTGGTCTGACCAGCGCAAGCGACTTTACGTGAATATATGGAATAGACAGATTTTATAATATTAATATCGTGTCTGTAGTAATCGGATTGTTGTGTAAATAAGGCATATGCATGATATGTCTAATTACTTACGAAAGAAGTGTATCGGGCAAGAGTGAATGTAGATATCGGCATGGGCCGCCGAGGGCCAAATCAAAGCACCCGAAACCGTAGAGCGTGCATGAAGAGGTTGATGTATGTGGAAGAAGCGAGAGCGGTATGTTTGGATCGGTGCAGCTGGCGTTCATAATCTCTGTGTACCCTAATGGGAGACAGGACTGATGATATGTATATATGACATATTTATGTAACCCACCTGATGTGGAGTGGTTACCCTGGCCTAAAAATGCTTGCAACCCAAGAAGTATCATTAGCGCGTTGCCCTCCCGCTGCTAATACAGTACCACGAAAGGTTACTGGTAAATGTAGGTACTTGCAGGAATATGACAATGTTTTTTTTTATGAACTACGTCGGGAGGCATGCAAGCACACGGCTCGCCTGATGTTATTGCTTGACTTCGGTCTTCTTTGAGGCAGGAGTTGTCTCCGCAGTTGAGTAGCCTTTTCAGACTTGTAGATCTCTTTCGCCATAGCCTCATTTGCAAATCGGCTGGCTCCACCACAAGCAGGAGAAGTTGAATTTATCTCGGGAACGCAATCGCATTTTATTTTAAAAGGCAAAATCAAGTAAGTATCATTTTATATTTCCAATAGTTTTTTGTACCTCAAAGGAGGTAATCCAGCGTACGCCTGCCTGTTGGTAAGCAGTTACCGTATACCATGGGCATTTGCAAACCCAGGGGTGTCACTCATGCGTTGCCGATCCTGCCATGGGTTGCCGACCCTGATTCGAAAATAGTATCTACTCCCTGCAATGTATATAGAAGCGAGTGAAGTGTGTAAGGACCGAGTCAAGGCGCTCGGTTCTCTCTTCCTACCACGCATGGGATTTGGCGTGAAGTTATAAATAAATAGATAGTGCTCACTGCTACGCGGTCGGGGGTAAAGTAGAACGCGTAGCTCTTATTGGCTAATCCACGGCTCAACATCTTGTCAGTTCGGGTTATTGGTTAAAACATACACGGACTGGACCGTGGACTCAAGGAGATATTTAGACGCTAAAACACAAGTTTTGGTAAGTGTAGCGTGCCTTATGCACCGTCAAATGGTTTCTGGTATGTACGAGTATCTGTGGCAGATGGACACAGCAGAGCCTTAGTAGTAGGGTCCCTTTTGTACTCTTTGGCTACGGATCCATAAAATGTCTTCTGTTTTGAAGCGAATTTGGCGAAGATACTGATTTATACATGGAACGACTGCCTTCAGACCTCTACAACCTAAAGGGAAAAATAGACCTTCCTTAGTTAAGGTCGTGTTTTGAAATATATAAGGACATGCGAGTTTCCTCACTTTATTTTCCTTCATTAGTACCGAACAAGCGACAATTACAAATATGTGTAAATACGAAAATACGAATTTAGTGGTACATGCCCATGCCGGTATTTGAAGCAGGAGCCAGTCGATTCATAGGCTAATTCTTTATCCACTAGGCTATACTGCTCACGGAACTCTAAAATATATACTTGTACATTGTTTCAATGAACATAATCCTTTATTAACATGGCTTTATTGTTCTTTTGATAGCGAAGTAATGTTTTTTATCTCTTCGTATTTGTTTATTAGGAAGTTGTTTCTTTAATACATAATTATCTATTGTCTGGGTGGTGAACCCTGATTATATATATACAAGATTACATGTTTACATGTCATTGAGTCACTGTGCCGCTTATGTTAAATGAAAGTCATTTTGTAACTGCTTTAGTTGCTCTGTTGTTATCGTCATGTGCGTTTATCATATGCCTTTACCCAACAAATCACTTGACGACGCATAAAGACACCCCGACCCGCAGCGCTGAATTGAGTTACTATTTCAAAATAGGCTCATCGGTTCTCCAGGAGATGGTTCTCGTAATGTATATACGCAAACAAGTATGTGGTCTACGCCGGTGATGTAAAATGGTTACAATAGCCTATATAAGCTTACAGATTGAGTGGGTAATACAGAAGTATATATAATACACAAGAATTGCCCACTCGGTCTCAGGTATTCAACAACCCTCCAGGAAGTTGCTCGCTGCGGTTTTCTTTAAAGTGGACGTACTCTTCCAGTCAGGCAGCTATGATGCGCCTTACCACTCTTAAAAATCTTTTGACGTGGCTACGTGTCCTGTGAACGCATGCAATGCAAAACCTCTCGCGCGTTGTCTCCACTCTTTTTTTATACAACGTCGGGAGGCACACAAGCATACGGCCCACCTGATGTAAAGCAGTTGCCGTAGCCTATTAAGGCTTGGAATATATTAAGTATTACTCGCGTGATGCCTCCTCTACTGCTTACACAGCAACTCTGTAGGAGCTTACTGGCGACTTCACTCACACGCAGGAATACAATAACCTAGAGGGTTATTGTATTCCTGCGTGAGGGAGTTGTTAAAACTCCACTCCTCAGGAAGTTAGTAGTAACAATTCCCTGAACCGCATTGTCTTTGTACTTGGACTGTAGTCTTCTATCTGGTGGGTCTTATGCTCGTTTATCGGTTTGCGGTGTTATGTATGCTTCCCCACGTTATAAATGATGAAGAGCGAAGAAGCGAGTAGGACTATGAGCAGAACGCGAAGGCATCAGGGTTTCCTGAGACGGTGACGTAGGGATGATCAACTAGTCTTAAATATAGTTGTGCCTTCTCATGCCAGAGCCCCGTTTGTTTATTGGCATGTCGCACAACGCGCAAGCGAGACTATGGGTCTAAAGATAAGCTACTAAACCCTATTCTTTGTTTGTTTATTTAATTTTAGAATTGAGTAATATTTACTTATCGACGTGCAATAGAAAAATAAACAAATATTTATAAATAATTATGAAGTATTACGTACAATTGTGTTTATTATTAAACCTGTTAGCACATTTTAGCATGTCACGGCTGCCATTAAGAGTCCGGCATAATATAAAACGACTAACTGAGAACGATTCACACGGGGCGCCCTGCTCGCTCTGTCTACGCCGTAAGAGACTTGGCGTGAACATGTAAATGGAACATGAATGGAAAATAACATGTAAAGCGGATGACAATTCACGTGAAACTGTCTTGCTTCTTGATCGCGCACGAGTTCATGAACTAGCTCGTATGGACTATTTGATAGTAGAAGTACACAGAGTTGGTTAGATCAAATTGTGGGTTCATGAAAAAAGAAAAATAAATTGCTAACAATGTTTGCCGTTATGTAATGAGACAAATATTAGAATTTGAATCAAATCTACCTTGCACATTAGATATATATATATGTATACATAAGCAGTGGGATAACTTCAAAGAAACTTTGAAAACCATCACATGCACACGGGTGCTATACAATTTTATGTGAAGTTAGCAATCAATTCACTTCATTCTTGACGAGCTCGGTATCTCAGTCGTGAAAGACGCGACTTTGACACCAACGCTCACGGGTTCGATTCCCACACAAGACAAACATTTGTGTGCATGAGCATGTCTGTTTGTCTTGGTCTGGGTGTTTTAAGAGAGGTAGGCAGCCCGTCTGGGGAAGTACCACCACCTCACAGAAAACCGCAGCCAAATAACAAGTCCCTAGAGGGTTATTGTGTTCCTGAGTGTGAGCGAGGTCGCCAGTGGGCTCCTAAGGAGTTGCTGTGTAAGCAGCAGGGGAGGCATCGCGCAAGTGATATATGTTACAAAAAATAAAATTAAATAAAAAATAAAATCATTTTCATTTATTTTCAAATATGGTGTGATCGAAGAAAGAAGATAGAGTCGCGGCTATCGCGTTGCACCGCTGTGGTTACGCGCCATAAGAGATTTTCAACATTCTACAAAAAATCAAAATAATACTACGGTTTATTTATCGCACTATCAAACGATATATTAAAGATTCAAGCTTCGAAGATTGTAAGAGGAGCGGCTGACCTCGCACAGTTAAGACACCAGCGGTTATCAAAGCAGTGAAGGCGCGAATCCAAAGAAATCCCGTGCGTAAATAAAAAATCTTAGCTCTTCAGATGAGATTAAACAGAACTACTGTCGAAAGAGTGTTAAATGAAGACCTGGGACTACGAGCTTACCGTAAAAAACCGTCATATGACATACGCATACATACGGAGCACGGCGTTTGAAAAAAATCAGGATGGAAAGATCCCGCGCTTCGTTACGGCAGTACGCGGGAAAAAAATACCGCGAAATTTTATTTTCGGATGGTAAAGTTTTACCATCGAAGAAAGTTAATTAACAGGCTGCACCTACACTACTGCATCAACTGATGACTCCCTATATTTTTTTTAGGGCGTCGCTCCATCTTGTGGGCTCTCATTCCACATTGCGTGTACGGGATCCCACCGGTACAGGATGCCAATAAAACCAAAACCCACAGGCTCGGGAAAAGTAGGAAACACCGGCGATCCGGGACGGAATTTTTTGTAATATTTGTTTTTGTGTGTATCCGGATCACACCCGCTTTTCCTGCCCTAGTGAATTTTGTCTTTTAATGTTATACAAGGTTAGCCGTTATGTAATGAGACAAATATTAAAATTTGGTTGCAACACTGATATTTTGCATATAAATGCTCTGTTTTATTGTTGATAGATATATCGATAGGACGATAACATTTCGCATATTATCAAAGGTAAGGCATTTGTTTACGAGTGGATGAACCGACGCCCTTTGGCGAGTTGTAGGTCAGAGGACGATCAACCGGTGGTGTACATACGCCCACGTGGTAAAGCAATGTTGGTGCGATCTGCCATATGATGGGTGACTATACTGTGCTATTAGGTGTTATGTTAGTTAATTTGTTGCGGCGAGGTTACTAACGCTAACACCAATGCCCGAGGGTTCGATTCCCACACAGGACAAACATTTGTTTATCTTGTTCTGGGTGTTTTAAGAGTGGTAGGGCTCATTAAAGCAACCCTATTGGGAAAGTGCCTTCACTTAACTGAAAACCACAGCCAAATATCAACTCCCTCGAAAATTGTTGTGTTGCTGCGATTGAGTGAGGTTACCAGTAAACTCCTAAGTTCCTATGTTAGCAGCAGGGGTTAACGCGCGACTAATACTTTCATTATTGCAATTTGCAAGCATTCATAGGCAACGGAAACCACCCTGCATAAATTATGCAGGGTGGTTTCCGTTGCCTATATTTGCCGTTGTATAAAAAAAGGTTCTTGCTGTACTAACTCTTTGATAATTAGACTGTATGATGATGTTGACCTTCAGTTGAAATACGTACTGCACAAGACGGCCCAACTTTTTTTTTATACTACGTCGGGAGACATACAAGCTTACGGCCCACCTGATGTAAAGCGAGTACCGTAGCCTATTAACGCTAGCGATATATTAAGTATCACTAGCGCGATGCCTCCTCTGCTGCTTACACAGCAACTCCTTGGGAGCTTACTGGTGACCTCACTCACACGCAGGAACACAACAACCCTTTAGGAAGTTTTTATTTGGCTGCGGTTTTCTGTGAGGTGGAGGTACTTCTCCAGACGGGCTGCATTGACGCGCCCTACCTGGATGTTTTAAGAATAAAACATCCAGACCAAGACAAACAGACATGATCATGCACATATATGTTTACCTTGTGTGGGAATCGAGCCCACGAGCGTTAGTGTCAAAGTCGCGTCATTCACGACTGAGCCACCGAGCTCGTCAAAATTTCTAGTCTTAGTCAGCTTAGTATTGTACTTAGTTAGACAATATAGGGTTTCTTTGATATAGTATTTGCTTGGTAAATTAAGTATGAACCAGTTACTGTTTACATTTTCATGCCAGGACATAAATCACGGGCGACCCATCATGCGGCCAAGGCGTGCTTGACCTCTGTTACATTTGTTCATTAGCACTATTTACTGTAATAGAATTTCTATCCGGGCATTAACGCTTGATATTGCAAGGGCATTCCACCTGAATCATGTTTGTGCTAAAAAAATAAAGTAATCATAGCAAATACTCTGTTTTGTTCATTTTAACCGACTTCATAAAATATGAGGTTCTATGTTAGACGCATAGGTTTTTAAGAAGATTTTATTTGATGGGCCTGTATGAATATCTTATTATTTTAAACGAGCATTTGTTGTATATATATGAGTATATATACCTAGTCAGGTCATTAGTTCTGTCAAAAACTTTTGATCAAGATCAAGAACAGATCAAGAAAACGACCAAGAACCGAGACCAAGATCGAAAAAGCAGTTTATAATGAAGTATATTTACTTACTCATGTCGAAAATAAAAAGTTATTCGCCAACATTAACAGATTTTATTTGTCTTTGTTGCGGCCTGACGCCTTTTTGATGAACGTACTAACACGCACAGAGAGGTCATAATGTACTGTAGCTATGAAATATTCAATTTGATCTTAATTTTACCCTAAGCCCCAGTTAATCTAAATTTAAAAATCATATCAAATCATTTTTATTTGCAAAGAATGGGATTACATGATCTTGGATGTTAGATATGGATGGATACACTGTTCTGCTAACATATATTAACATGCAAATGTTCAGTTAAGAAATTCTTGAACGTTATTAACAATTGTCTAAGTTTATTTGACATAAGCCTCGTAGGACCCATCTTGAAAGCTTCTGGTATTTTGTTATAAATTCTAAGGCACATGTGTGTAACAACCTTTACTAAATAATGATGTTTTAGGACAAAATTCAAGTGCGAGTAAATAAATAAATTTATAAGCTTATCTTATGAATTTATTTATTTACATTACGACATATGAATGAATATCTAATCAATACCTAACAATCTGCAATTTACACAAAGAAGTCATATATTCAAAAAGTACACTACCGTTCAAGATAATTTTTTGAACAAAATCAAAGGTAAAGTTTTTTTATACTCATAAAATACTCAGTTTTTGAAGTCTCTCAAATCTGAATTAATCCAATTTCGTAATGAACACGTCGGTCGGCCGCTATAAAAATGTCACGTTAATTTAGGATTAAATTTATGGGTGCAAGGATCCTATTTTGCAGCGCAATATTGCAAGGTCAATGGTCAAAGTCACTTTTCAAGGATAAGGGCTGCTATTGGCAACGCTCACTGATGAGGAAAAACGCTCGATTAAAACGGAAAGAAACAAGGTTGGACAAAGAAATATTTTGCTTTATTAATTATAAATTATTTTCTACATGGTACAGTTACGTTATTATGTTTTTGTATGGCTATATCATCTTCGATAATTATCATCGCCATTCAAGTAATTCTCTAAGGCGCTCTGAAGTTGATTGTCAAAGATGTCTAGTAGAAATAAGTCTGCCTTTGTGCATGTTTATCTTATATTAACATCCCTGTTTTATTCATAATACGTTTCGTACAAAAAAGTCATTACATATGTACAGAGATATATATATAAACAACACATCACATATCGTCGATAATATGTTATCATTAGATCGTATATCTGAACATAACAATTTCGTAAATATGTTTATGACAATATGTATGAATAAGCGAATAAAGTAATCAAACCCATACATACAGTTCAATGAACAATGAAAACATCAATCAATTGCGAGACAGATAGGCAGTTTGCATTCTTTCTTTATAGAATGTGTTAGATTTTTTTATTAACTAACGTCACAACACTAAATTAATGGCAGCTAAGAGCAGATCAAGCTTTCGTAGTCCAACTGTATTATTACGTACTTCTGACATAAGAACGGTACAAAGGTCAAAGTGTTAAGTTTGAAAAGTACTTAGCTGTACTCGTGTGTAGTAACAATTTTCACTGTGCGAATACCAAATAATATTTTTCCATATATTCCATTTCATTCCATTACATTTAATTTGGTCGTGTTTTGACAAAACACGACCAAATTCTTGAACTCCTTCATCCTTCCATTATAGCGTATCACTTTCGTAATTCTTGCGTCATTATTTCTTCATGCCCACACTAACAGAGCATAATACTCATCTTAACACCAACACTCCCTTGCAGACTACTCTTACCGTTCGTACAATCCCCAACGTTCTCTAAGCCCAGTGCAAGCCGCCCCTTAATACCACCCAAGGTCAGAAACCCGTCGTACGCCGACCCCAGTTGCGTTTAACACAATATTATCTGTTTGAAATCTAGGGACGCTGAGACATGATAAACATATGCATATAATGTCGTTAAACATTGATGTCTCGTAGTACGCAATCGACATTTTACCCAACCAGCGTGCTGTTAAATCATTATATTGCGTTGTAAAGTTGCGATACGCAGTTATAATAGCGTATGTTTTTTTTCATCGCTCACTCGTAAACTGTGTCATAACATGCGAATGAAGCGGGCGGCATGGCCTTCAGAACAACCACGGGTGTAATTTTATTTATTTAATAATGAATGAATGTTTATTGCCTTAAACGTTACAAAGATTATAACTCTAGGAATACTAGGGAATAACAGTTTCACACATTTGGTCACCGCTGACATGCAACAGACAATTATATTCACTTGATAAACATTATTATTACGAATTTAGATAACAATTAAGTGTTATCTATCCATAACTTCACGCCGAATCCCTTGCGGGGTAGACAGACAGGACCGAGCGCCACTACGTTATAATTGGGTCCATATTCGAATGCATAAAATTAAGAGGCATATATTAAGGTCGCATAACGGTTTTTAGCATTATCATCGTATCGTATAATGTTCATAATGAATAAATTATTTGGCATTCTTTTTTCCCCCATAATGCACTTGATCATAATAATATATAGGCACAGATAAATTATGATAAAGAAAATTAGAGTAAGTTAAGGATTTGCCTATGAAACCATTATGCCATTGGCCAACACTTTGCTTATCATAATTTATGCGTAACAACTATATGCCAACACCGTTATGCCAAAATACATTATAATTAAAAAGACCAAAGGGCTACGTTATAATTAAGAATTACGGATTAAATTATATTTAATTAAAAATATTTAAATTAGATGTTCATTAATCAAGTAAACTAACATCAATATGTGTCAAAGTGTATCTAATGAATGATATACAACAATATAATTTTCAAAATGTGATTTTTTTTGTACAACGTCGGAAGGTATACAAGCATACGGCCCACCCGATGTAAAGCGGGTACCGTAGCCTATTAACGCTTGCGATATATTAAATATCACTCGCGTGATGCCTCCTCTGCTACTTCCACAGCAATTCCTTGGGAGCTTACTGATGACCTCACTCACACGCAGGAACACAACAACCCTCTAGGGAGTTGTTATATGGCTGCGGTTTTCTGTGAGGTGGAGGTACTTCGCCAGACGGGCCGCTTTTATGCGCCCTACCTATCTTAAAACATCCAGATCAAGACAAACAGACATGTTCATGCACACAAATGTTTGCCTTGTGTGGGAATCGAATCCACGAGCGTTGGTGTCAAAGTCGCGTTATTTACGACTGAGCCACCGAGCTCGAAATAATACAATAGAAATTTTCTATTGTTTACTATTATTATTACGTATTCACTTATGTCATAGAAACATTGTCTATCAGACAATTCTTTTTCAGGAACAGGAACAATAAAAAGTAGAATAGGAATGTTCAGGAACATCGTTCATATCTCTTAAGGAACATGGTCAAAATGGCTGACAAATAAAAAAAAATTGAGTTGTTATATAATTGACGAGACAGGTGTTCCTCTGGCAATGTAAGCTTGCGCATTCTCAACTGGTTTTAATTTATATTTATTTGAGCTTCGAATCTCAGCAAGTAATTTGTGGTTTAAGATATTACAATGAAATATTAACTTATGTGAGAAAATTTCAAAATGTATCAAATTATTATTGTTTCATATCATAACCGATCGTATGGATGGAACGCACGTAGTGGCAGATATTATAAGAACGTTATTTTTTGTAACTTTACTTATATTCTATTTATAACTACGCCAAATTCCTTGCGGGGTAGACAGAGTGAGCCCAAAATGCACAATTCATTTGCTTCTTTAACATTCATAGCTCTTCACGTGCAAGCTCGCCGGTTTCTAGGTCTCTTGCCATCACCTGATATAGGTTTGACTTTCGCGCTGTATATCTGTTTCGTAATTCTTTCTTCCTGCATTATTTCTACATGTCCGAACCGATGGAGTATGCCCCTTCCTATTTTACTTACCTACTATATATTTAACCCCACGCCAAGTCCCCTGCTGTGCATGCAGAAAAACCGAGCGTCACACGATTTCATAAATAGATAACAAATACAATTTATAAAATTCGTAGGTGGGTATGTTAATATGTTTGGACGTCTTCTCCTATTTATAATATCCTGGCTATATTTAAATAAACCTAGGTATGACTTTACAAAGTCACATCCGTACCCATAGCTCTGTCATGTTCCAGTCAAAGAGGTTTTAAATCAAAGAAAACATTTTTTTATTTGTTTCTTCTTCTTAGCGTTAACCCTTTTCCTAATCCATTAGGACTGGCGGGGTCCACTACGTAAGCCTAAGGATTTGGCCAATATAATGATTGGTGTCACACCTCCAGGGAAAACCAGATCTTTCTTAGGTTAGGTCACAAGTCTATCGAAATATAATTTCGTGGACGTGCGAGTTTCCTCACTATGTTTTCCATCACCGCCGTGCAAATGACAATTACAAGTATTAATTTACAAATGATAATTACAAGGATCTGAACCAAGGCCCGTAGGATAATAGGCTCGATCCTTATACACTGAACTATCACTGGTAATATAATGTAAATGTTTTAAAATTTTAATTAACAATAACATTTGTAAAAAAATGTATACATATATTATATCATTCTATCTATTCATACAAATTTTGCGCTCGCATTTCGACTGCGTTTATCCTACTTTCAAAGCGTGGGGACCAGCACTGCATTGTGTTTAGTGAGTTGTGCTTTCTGGCTCAAGTTTTTGCTGCCAAGAAGTTTTCCCAACGCTCCATTCACGCTATTCCCAGCACTCACTCGTCTTTCCACATCAGCGGTGTACCTTCCCTCCCTGCTGAAAGCGCATCCAAGATTTACAATCTCATCCACTCATTACATCATTCATCTTTTTGATTAAATTTGTTATATGGAAAAAGTTCTATATATAGATTCCAATAAAATATGTTCTGTATATATATGAATATTTAAAAAGTACAGCTATACCTACATACACAATTTTCATCGTTATCACGAAGCTTCGATACTTTCCGGGTTTACCCTTTGGCAACAGAAAATAAACGTACCACTAAGGAGGCAAACAAGCGTACAGTCAATGCAGTACGAGGGCTGTCACTTTCGCGTTGCCGACTCTGTAAAACCCTCCTCACGCCTCTCATGAAGAACCCGATGCTGTAGACCTTGGGAAAACCTTGGCTGGGAGCTCATTCCACAACTATATACCGAGGATGTGACTTCCATTGATGATGATGCTACGTCTGTCAGAGCAATAAAGATACAAAAAACTGATGCATCCCCAGCGAGTGACTTAATAGATCAATCAGTCAATCAGAGTATCCCTTTCCATTATCAACCCACTCTAGTCGAGTTCGTTGCACTTCCTCCAGAATTACAATATTCCTACATTACTTGTAATCTGTAAATCGGGATGCGAGTGATTCACCGGAGAGCGATTTCCTGCGCACGCGCCGTTCTAAATATATACGCGCACCCCTTTACGAAAATGGAATAAAATCCGATAGCTGGTCACATCCTTTTATTATTTTAGGATTGAGCATCCGATTGGATTCATGGCGAGTATATACGGGGTTAAAGAATGAAACTGCCGATTTGTACTGAAAAATTATAATTCGTTTTTTTCTAAGATGTAACATATTTATTTAATCAAAATATTACCCTCATTGTCTATACACCGCTACCATCTAATCGGAAGTTTATTTATGCTTTTGCGATAGAACTCTGGGGATCTAGATTCGACAAACTGTGTGAAAGCATTTTCTACTGCCCCTTGGGAAGAAAATTTTTACAACGTAGAAAATTGACCAAATAACGAAAAAAATGATAGTCAGTTGGAGCAAGGTCAGGCGAGTATCGAGGATGAAGTATGGTTTCTGACTGCAGTTCCTGTAACAACGGTTTCTCGTGCAGAGTGAGGTCTTGCGTTATCATGGAGCAATAATAGTGAAGATCGATTTAAGAGTCGGGGCTGTTTCACTGCCAGTTTCGCAATCATTGTTCGAAGTTCGGCACAGTAGACATCTGCTGTTATTGCTTGACCAGACCTGAGAAACCTATAGTGAATAACGCCATGAAGGGACCACCAAACAGTTGCCATTACCTTTTTATTGATAAGCTTTGCTTTAGGGCACTGTTGCGGCGTTCGACCTGGGGTCAGCCATTGCATTTAAAATTTTTAATTTCGAAGTTTCCATTACGAAAGCGTTTAAATCAAAAACGCACGGTGAGTTCATTAGTAGTCTCCTCTCCAAACGCAGCATTGATATTGCGAACCGTTACTGCCGCGTTATTTCGCATCGGAACTCGTATTCAAAAATTACTCGGATTTTCGATGTATCCATCTTTCCCGTCTTAGCTGAATAAAACAAAACAATTGAAATTCGAAAATCAAATGTTGCACATTTTTTCAAAGAAAACCCTCATACCTAGGTATCATATGAAAAAAGTTTCACTCGAAATCTCACACCATGAAGGTTTAATATCAATTCAGAGTATCTATTACTATAAAACGAGAATTTCATACTTTAACCGCTATTATATATAAATATAATTACTTTTCTTTTTTTTTTGTTGTTAAAAACACAGAGATGTAAAATTTTGCTGGATGCAATGTTTTGATCACTTGAAGTACTGTGATGAGACAATTATTAAATCTGATCAGCGTTTCGCGTATTTTAAAGAATTAGATAAAAATGTATTTATTTTCTCCCATCCATTAACGATTGCAATTGAAAACGTAAACACTGACTACCATTGGAACTGCGTGACCTACAATTAAATCTCTTTTACAAGGACAGACCAGAATCGGGAATCTTTTTAAGGTCCTTGCCGAACGTTTCCCGAAACTAACGAATCCTGACTTAAAAATAAGTCACAAAGGCACTGCCCATTATCGGTTAGGCAGTAAAAGTGTGTATTCAACCACGAATATTATAAAATGTGTATATAGGTCCTCCTTGACAGAAAAGCCAAATTCACACGCACTGCGTTTGGCAACAACTAATATTGATATTGGTACCTAATTTTATTATAGGTCATCGTTAAATTATCTTTTACAATTTTAAAAATATGATTGATAAAATTGTACTATTTTTTTTGTACTAATTATTATTATTAACGATGAACTATAATAAAATTATTATTATAGTTCATCGTTAAATTATCTTTTACAATTTTATAAATATGATTGATAAAATTGTAAAAGATAATTTAACGATGAATTATAACAATAAATTTTATATTTTATATATTTTTATATATATAATAATAAAATTAGGTACCATAAAAACTAAACCCCGCTTTTTATTTCTTCTTCAAAAAATTAAAGCCTTTAATTCTTCGACATACCTATCTATTTTGTGATTTAATTTATTGGCCCGAGATCGTAACTGATTAGGACAACCTATGAACGCTTGCTATATAACGAGTAATATTTTGTTGGTGCGTATCCTCTAATTGACAATAAAAGCTTGAGTTAAAAATACAGCTCGCTGTACACAACGCAGTGCCGGTCCCAACGCTAATATGGTAGAGTGAGCATCAAAGTAGGATAAACGCAGTCGAAATGCGAGCGTTGCGCAATTTTATGACGTAACGCTTGTAGTCCGCGTTCACAATGATGATGTTAGAAATGGAGTTGGTCTGAAAAAAAGTGTTGGTGTTAAAACAAGAAGAGGCATATGGCCTGTAGAAAGAATGCAGGAAGAAAGAAATACGATACAGATATACAACGCGAGAGTAAAAGGATGTAGGAGCCAAGGAAGGCCAAGACTTATCTACAATGACCAAATTGATCGTGTTTTATCAGGTGATGTTAGGTTATGAGAAGAGCTATGAATGGTAAAAAAGCGAGTGAAGTGTGTAAGGACCGAGTCATACGCCGCTCGGTTATTTTTGTATACCCCGCAAGGAATTTAGTGTTAAGTTATAGGCAGATAGATAGTATCTTCTAACTATATCGTCACAATATACAGTAGATACAGATTGTAGAGATCATCATAATAGAGTGTTTGTCAGTACATCACGCCGAACCACCGCTCTTCACTAGGCTGTATACAGAATCATCAGTTGGAAAAGTGATTTTTTTTCTGTCTGCAAGAAAAGGAACAATGAACACACCAGTGAAATCACACCGAGGAGTCAGACCGAAACGGCACCCTCTATTTGTCTGTCGGGATGTCTTATTGTCCGCAATAATCATGAGTAAATACAGCTCAAGCACGGAGCCGGCGACCTTCGTACTGCTTCATCTCTTACTCATTCTCAGAGATGAACCCCAGAGAGTACACTCGTTTGAGCGACTGTAATTACATGAGTTTTGTGCCAAGTAATTTAATTGTATAAACTAGTAGGCTAGTAGCGATATAATAGAAAGATAAATTGATTCTTTATTTAGACAAATAGAACATAGCAACAATGTTGTACGTTTAAAGTTTTAAATAATATAATACATAATTAATATTTGAAATTACTTTAGTTTTAGTTCGCAAAAAATAAAAGTATGTAACTACTAGACTAAGCGTAATGCTGTTCGCTCACACCGCGGTATTTTTCTTTTTGCTTTTTTTAACCCGGCGTAATTTCTAAATGAAAATCCTATTCGAATGATTTAAAGAGGAATTTACATGTGTATAATCATCCTTGAATATGAAAGTATTTAATTTGGAAAAGGATTAATATCATCATATAAATTGTCATCATCTTTTAATTCTATCCATGTTTGATTGACTAATTTGAACAAAACACGGTTTTTAATACTTAACTATAATGGTTAGGACATAATAATCTCGCGAAATTCTCAATTAACTTTGTACTTATAGTACTCCTGTATACTTATTAGTTTAAACTTACTAGTATCAGTTTTAAAGAGTGTTTTAATCTATATCTATAAAAATCTCGCGGCACGGTGTTTGTGGGCGCACTCCTCTGAAACGACACGAACGATTTTTTTATGTATATTTGGCAGGTATGAGGACAGGTCGTAAAGTATATTGGATAAAAAAATCAGAAAAAAATTATAAGAAATAATTTATATGGCAGAACAACAAACGTTTGCCGAGTCAGCTAGTTATTTAATATATTTACTTTTTGCCTACATGGCCATCGACAAGCATCCTTAGTCTATGGCCACGCACCGGATGACGCGTCCTGTGTAAATTTAGCGTCGGCCCAGGTTCACGGACAGCGGCGCGAGCACAGACGCATCGCCATCTTGCTTTTGTTGTGAATGCGCCGATTGCACACACATTATATCGCACCAAAATGTCACTTGATTATGATGTTGTTTGCACTTCTGTATTTAATAATGTTTGTTATTTATTACAATGTGTAAGTTAACGAAGATCGGGTGCATATAATAAAATGGTTCTATTTCCATTCTTGTTTTATTCATACATGAAAAGGGAATAATGCCTTATACATAAATATATGTTTTATATACAACGTCCAATAGATAAAATATAATAATCTGAAATTTATGTAATTAAATATTTAGAATCTTATAGTAAAATTAGACGAATTTCTCTTTAGTTTGAGAATGACAAAAGTTCGGATTGAGCACAACTTTGTTTTTTTTTTATACTGTACGAGAGTAATACTAGTAAAATGTCCACCAACCACGGTCAAGTAGGCCATGAATAATTTTAATACAGAAAGTATTACTCGCGTGTTACTCCTGCTGCTAACATAGCAAATCCTTAGGAGCTTTCTGATAACCCTGCTAATTCGCAGGAACACAAACCTCTCGAGAGTTATTATTTGGCGCTTTTTATAATATTGTATCCTCATATACAATACATCTACCATTAGAATTCGGTTTGTGCATGCATATATTTTTTAAATAGTTATAAATAAAGTAGTGTTTTAAAGTTTTGTCTGTTTTACGTGCCTTACATGAAAACTACTGAGTGGAATTTGGCGAAACCTTACCCGAATAGTATCCGCTATCTATATATCTGAGATAAAATTTAGGCTAGTTTTTATTACGAAAATACTTCAGGTTAAAAACCAAACTCCACACGGACGGACGTAGTCTCAGACAACAGATCATTGTATGAACAAAGATTTTAATCGAAACTTCTTCTTAAGTTTTGGCTCTCAGTTGTAATTGTAAAAAATAACAATAAGGAAATAGTTTTTGCTAATTCTAGATTATTACGGTATAGCTTTTTCATACATAAAAACAAATATAAGTTAAGCTAAACAATACAAAAAGAGGCCTATTTGTTAATTGTGTTACCTTGCGTAACATAAGGAAGGCATATAGAATAAATAGTAGGATTCCGCAATCGAAACTGAAGTTAATTGAGAATAAATGTAGGTATGTAATGTTTTTTATTTAAAATAGCGTTAACTTATTTAGTTAACGCTATTTTAAATAAAAATCATATCTATATATTGCCTATGTTCGATGAGATGGGGGTTTAATTGCGTCGTTGCGCGTGTCATTCTAACCGAACACGCAGGTTAAGCAATATCAACCGCAGCTTGTCTATGGATAGGTTTACGTATCTCGAGTTTCTCCAGCTCCGGAAGGCATGTTAAGTCGTCGGTCCCGCATGTTGCCGATAGCTGACAATCGTTAAGCTAAGTCACTGCCTCAAGCCTCCGCCAATTATGCTCTAATCCAGGTATGGGCAACCTTTGACATGTTGTGGGCCAAAGTTTGCATGCAAATACGTTCGCGGGCCGCGTTTAAATATAGTGCATATATATAAGTAGATTCCGTGAGTATAAGAAGTAGTGTACTTAATTTTTTTTTAATTGAGTTTTTTCAAAATGTCTCGCGGGCCGGATTAAACCTTACAGCGGCCGGGGGTTGCCCACATGTGCTCTAATCCCTTTGGTTGAAGGTACCCTTGCAGTGGGATAAGTTTAGTTTAGTGTAGTAGTATTGTCTCGCTAGCTCGAAAGTACATACATACAGAGCATCTCCTCCTCCTGTCTCCCATTGGGATAGACACACTGTGAAGTGCACCAAGGTACCTCTTTGGCTTCTTATACATTCATAAACTTTTTCATGCATGCTTGTCGGTTTCGGGTACTGTGGCCGTACGAACGCAGTTAAAGCAGCATTCTTAAAAAAAAATTGTTCACATCCATTCGATCTCCTTATGAACTGCGATGAAACCGATAGATGGCATACTGCGCTAAATATAAAGTAGGCAAAGAAGTGTCGAAAATTATCTCACTGATGCAGAAACACACAGCCATGTTCTAAGTTTACAGTCAAATAAATCGCGGCCGGCACTTCGAGCCTGTCGCACCTCTCATCTCCATAGCGGACTGCTCACTATTTACGATCTTGGCGATTTTACTTTACGGCAGGTAAAAAATGGCTTTAGTGCGCGAGTCGACATGTTATCTCTTAAAACTGTGGCAAAATTTACACACAATAAAAAGGTACAGAACCCATTCAACAAACTGCAACTCGCTCTGATCTGGTTTTTCAGTCATTGCGTAACCAAATAAGGAAGCTCCGTTAATGCAAATGACTACAAATGTCTGTGATAGGTGCAGGCAAAAAAAAACCACACGTGTATCAATTCAATAATATTTCACAATTTGGCGCGCTTATTGTTTTTCTTTGCAGTTTTGGCATTTATAGCTTCCGCGAAGAAAAACTGCGTTCTTCAACATCTATGTCGTAATTTTTTTTGGCTTAGGTTTTTATATCATACATCTAGCAAATGTCTTGAGTTTGAAAAAAAAAGAGTAAAATTGTTAAAAGTTCCGCATTATTCGTGCGAATTATAAAAAAAAGGTGTGCAGTTCACACGCGATAGAAGTGATATACTAGGCATACCTACTTGAAAAATGTTTTTATTACAATAATGAAATATTTATGTATACAATACATATGTACACCACGGTTATTACGACGCCTCATCGCAAGCTTCGTAATACGCAAGCGCGCTAACCCGCGCACTAACACACGTACAGTTCTCGGACCCTGTAATAAACAATGTATAATGCCTTCTATCTCATTCTCTCGCACGTTAAATCCTATAGATATATTATTATAGATATTGTCTCTTTTTATTGTCGCTTTTTTGTTACATCGAGTTTCAAATCACAACGAAGCTATAGAAGTTTTCACTTCAAAAATAATATTTGTTTTGGTAGCAAATACCTTGTCTGATTTTCCCCCTGGCTCGAGGAGGTCGGTCCGGCGGCCGTTACTCGAAGTAAAAATCAATATCTTGCTAAATCATTATGCTTTGGTAGCGGACCCCACCAATCCTATTGACGAGCTCGGTAACGCAGTGGTTAGTAACGCTACTTTGACCTTTTACTACTTTTACTTTGACCTCAGTACTTAGTACACCAACGCTTGTGGATTCGATTCCCAAACAGGATAAACATTTGTGTGTATTACGTCTCTTAAAACTACTCAGGTTTTAAGAGAGGTAGGTTAGGTGTTTGGGGAAGTGCCTGGCGGGTTGTTGTGTTCCTACCAGTGAATGAGGTCACTAGTAAGCTCCTAAGGAGTTGCTGATTTAGCAGCAGAGGTGACATCGTGCGAGTGATACTTAATGTATTGCAAATGCTCATAGGTTACGGTAACCGCCTTAAATCAGGTGCACCACATGGTTGTCTGTGTCCCGACGTTGTATAAAAAAGATCTCGACTATAATTTGGTCAACACTGGATTGAATTACATAGCTAGTGCGTAACTAGACAATTGACGATCAAAACCAACTAGTCTGGCATTCCTGTGCGATTCAAGAGATTGAGATTGACGGAGTTGGTTTCCATATTAACCCATATTAATTATTATTAGGTCCTTGCGGGGTAGGTAGAGAAAACAGTTCGCCATAAGATGCGGTCCTTGCATAGCTTACTCACTTCTTCAACGTTTATTTTTTCATTTCACAAGACACTGCGCAAAAATGAGGAAATAGTGCGTTTAAAATAACACAGAAATGTCTTCGTGTCATCTTGTATTTATGGACATATTGGATGTTTCCTACTTACGTCACTGATTGGGGTCGTTGCATTGTCCAAAGTTATAAATCAGCGATCAGAACGGGCGTAATTACTTTTGCACGTTTAATAAATTCGTGAAGATTAAAAAAAGGTACGGCGGCATCTTGTCTTTGGCAAGTTGCAAAGTCTTCATTCAAGCGATAGTACCTACCTAGTTATTTTTTTAACTGCAAACGCATGATCTTGTTAACCCAAAAATCTAATCAGGACTGAGTTACCTCAAGATACACAAAAGGTTCAATTGAGTGGAAAATTTTATTTACAGAAAAAAAATTGTGTAGATTGCCTCAGATGGCACTCAAAGGACAACATGTATGTATATCGTCACGCCAGGTCCCTTGCGGGGTAGGCAGGGAATACCGAGTGCCATAGGCCGTAGTGAGTGAGGTCGCCAGCCATGCAATTCTCTAAGCGACTCGTAATGGCTGTGTGCGTCGCTGTGGTCACAGATGTCACAGCTTTGACATCGTCTACTGCGATCACGGCTTTTTATTTGGTATTCTATAAGTAAATAAAACCCATCAACTTGTGAACAAATTCCAATTGCACGCGAACTAAATCGCGGTAGGCCGCTAGCATAGTATAGTAGTAGAATAAAATTTGAAATTCGACTTTTGCGGCAATTATACAAATAAGACAAATAATTTATTTACCATAATTTTTTCTTACATAAATTACACCATAACATTGCCACACAAACAAATGAATTGTCAATTACCGATTATATGTAATACCTTGTCCGTTATCAATGGAGCCCGCACTAGGCGTAGCCTGTATGGCAATTGTGATGACTGTTATCCTGATTTCAGCCTAAGGACATCTACTGCTGAACTTAAGTGTCCCCCTTAGACTTCAACGGTGATCGCTCCTGTGCCACTTGCAACAATCAGGTCCCTACGATCTTCACTTCACTCGTCGGTTCATTGTACGAGGGACCATCCTGGCTGTTCCGTTTCGAGAAACTCACGGCCCCAGCGCCCCACTGTCACTTCAGTAGGGGTATTAACATTGCCTCGGAAAGCCATATTCGAAATGGATTCAAAAAATTTTCATTCAGATTCCATAAATTTGGCAGATACATTTTCTATTCCGATTGAAATACAGTGTTTCGAGGCAATTTGGATACGCCTACAGGTCACTGATTCATTCTTTATTTTGTCCATTTTCATCTTAAAACTCCCTCGTTTAATGAGATCTTCGAGAATTATGTCTTATATCATCCACAAATCGAAGACAAGTGATAAATTCATCGTTGATGTTGATACGAGTATAAGCAGTCCAGTAACATCCAAACAACTTGCAACGCAACGGTGAACATTTTCTAAGAAGTAACGTCCACGTTGTAATTGGATAGGTTCGTGCCCTGGGAATAGCCTCCCGAATTAGAAGTCGACATGGTAGCGTTTTAGTATATAGGTATTATATAACTCGATATACCTATAATCAAAGCGGCGCCGCTGAAAACACTAAAACATGACTGACAGTGGATTTGCAATGTGAAAGTTTTGAGTTATATTCTGCAGTCTTCCACAATTAGGTAAAAATGATTTAAGGATTTAGTCCAATTCTGATGTATCAGAATTGGTTTTTCGAGTAACCCCACTGGTAAAACCTGGCTTCATTCAAATCGCTGGCATTCTAACACAACCATTAAGCAAAGTTGAGAATAACAATAACTTCTACTAAAAATAGGAAATTAAATAAAATGTGTGCAGTTCAAACGCGATAGAAGTCAAACCTTCAAAAATGTGAACTTCAAAATAATGAGACAAATGTAGAATTTCAGGAGTAGGATAATTGTAGTGTTTATTTATGATGGTATACTTGAAAAATGTTTTTATTAAAATAATGAAATATTTAGGTAAACATTTAAACGTGTACGCCACACCACGATTGTTATGACGCCTTATCCCAATCGTAATACGCAGGCGTGCACACACTCAAACTAACACATGTACAACGCTCGGATCCTGTACTAAACACTGTATAATGCATTTTATCCCATTCTCTCGCACGTTAAATCCTATAGTTGTATTTGGTTCTCTCTTCTTACTGTCGCTTTTTCGTTACATCGAGTTTCAAATAACAACGAGGATAAAAAAGTCTTCACTTCAAAATTACATGAGATATATAACAAATATAGTATAGTAGATTTATGTTTATTTACCAGGGTGTCCAAAATATTTGGGTTTAATCTGCATACCAAGCTATAATAATTCACTAAAACAAGAATTGCAACATTCAAAATGGCTGATGCAATTGCGAAGCCTATCTCGAGGTTTAACGTACATCTTACTGCAAAAGGGCAACAGTTATAGTGTATGTTCTTGACGCATATTTTTTACCTTATTGACAACTTAATTAAAATACATGTCTAACAAAATTAACTATTTTGCAGGGTATTTCTTGCAGGTGTCTAACATGATTTTGTCATTGTGTTTACGTCGTAAACCCTAAGAGAGGCAACTAAAATTCGCCGCTGACTTTTCTAAGCTTAGTTAAGGGCTAATATTACTTATGACTTCTTCTAGGATCGCATCCTATCGCTCGATATATCGATCCGCCACATTTTCAAATCACATGAAATTTAGTACATACGTAAACATTGTGTGTGAATCATAGGTAATTTTTGAAATAATAGGTAATTTTTGACGTGACGGTTATGACAGTCACATGACGATATGACCATGACATACCGTTTTTCCATGGTAATTAACTTAATTAGTATTATGTGAGTATGTAATCGATTTTATTTTTATATGTACATCGAGATTTTAAGAGAAAAACTTTCCGCAAGTTTATTTGAACTTACGTAGTACATATTAATTACATGCACATAGTTTATATTAAAGTTAACAGATGAGCCTACAATTATACCGCTGTAACTTAGACTATATACCTAAAAGGCTGTAAAGATAGGCACATATCTGCAAACCAGGATCCCCGTCAAAGTGGGTAACATTGAAAAGTTCATTGGTATTACATGCACTTCCTGGCCTGGCGAGGTCGACTCGGCGCCGAGCAGCCATTTTGAATTTTTTGATGTTTATTTTTGGCGCTCTTTTGTAGTTTTTTAAAAGAAATACTGAGGACACATAATTATTTACAGCCTCTGAGTATTGTTGAATAATTGCGTTAATTTTTTTTGTTTTTTGTATAATTTCATGCAATTGCCGTAATTTTTTCATTTACTTAAAAATAGACGTAAGAAACAATGTTGTAATAAATCATTATTATTAAAAGTTGACAAAGAGAACGAAAATAAAATACAACAGTTACAGATTGACTGAAGATGATAGAAATACTACAGAAAATATCCAAAGTCGCATTTCAAATGATTTTAACATTTCTAAGTTTCATCCATGACTCTGGAACATCGCTAAATAGCTCGATATAGATATCCAAATAAGAATTCCAAGTATCTATTTTTCTTAAATTAGTTTACGAGACCTCACTAAGAGACGACGATTTAATGACAAACTGTCATTAAATCAAAATAAAATTCAAGCAAGAAATACACGTCTCATAGGCAAGCAGTGTTCTTTGGGTTTTAATATGGTATCAAAAATATCTTAGGCATGATGTAACCATTTTTGCTTGTTACTTCAATATATCTAATTAGCAGTGATGTCGAATCAGTCCATTATCCGACATTATCCGGTTCGAATCCTGCTCTGGGTTATCTAACCACTAAATTCTAATTTTCGGGTAATTATCACTTGCTCGGCGTTGAAGGAAAACCTCGCTAAGAAACCATACGTCCAATGGCTTATATTTCGAAAGACGTGTGACCTAACCCAAGAAAGATCTGGTTTTCGCTCTGGGATGTGGAGGTCGAACGGCAGTCGCTTCATGCCTGTAAATCTGTACCTTGGACTAACCCTTAGACTTAGGCAGCGGACCCCGCCAATCCGAATATATTAGAAAATGAGATAACGCTATAGGATGAACTTTAATAGTAATAAAAAGCTATTAGCTCCTAGACTATTATTCTGTCACCTTCATGTTTTGAAATTCTATTTGCAGTGTGAGTGTAAAATACAAGCACACTTTATGATAATTTGTTGCATACATTCCAAAAGTGTTGCAGACTTACTAATGAATTTAAGTTAGCATACATTACATTACTTAAGTAACATATGCGAAATGTTAAGAATAACTTCAATATAATTTTATTTAAAATTTCTCATGTTTGCACATCTATGAATTTATTATTTATGTATTTTTTTTATGGAAATAACGTATGGAGAACCCATGAAACTGATTTTAAATAATAACCCAATTCACCGGTACTGTAGGGTTACTCTGGAAACCAATACTGATAACTCGGTATTGAATCACGATAAGAACCCCAGATTAGTTTAATCTTCATTCCGATTGTTTCTTTAGGCACTAATAATAAGATGCAATCATGTTGACCAAAATATAGTCGGAATTAGAAATATTACCGAAAACTTTGACTTTGAAATTGGATTAACATTGGAATTAGTATCAAGAGTAACCCTACTGGTCGAAGGGTAAAGTAGAACGTGCAGCTCTTATCAGGGATCAACAGCACATCACGTATCGGCTTATTGGTTAAAACATCTCCCATCGGTCAGTAGGTTCGGACCGCTGAGATATTTAGACGCTAAATCGCAACGTTTTTGTGAGTGATGTGTGCCTTCATGCGCAGTCAATTGGTTTATTGGGTTGTGCAGAAAACACAGCTCGCTATATACAATGCTGCACTGAGTAAACGAGAGCAGGATATGGCAGAGAGAGCATTGAAATAGAATCAACGCGTTCGAAATACGAGCGTTGTGCAAAATTTGTGGTGTAACGCTTGTGTTGATCTAAAAGAGATAGTGCTGTAGGTATGCTTATTTGTCGCAGCTTTGGATCGTACTTACATGTAGTACCGACGGCTGGGAGTTCATCCTCATACACTGGAACCGTAATGGTCGCGCACTGTGCGGTTCCTGCGAAGTTTTCTACCGAGAACTATTAAGCTGTGGAATGAGCTCCCTGCCGAGGTTTTCCCAAAGGACTACAGTATGGGGTTCTCCAAGAAAGGCGTGAAGAGGTTCATACAGGGTCGGCAACGCAAGAGTGGCACCGCTGGTGTTGCAAATGTCCATAGGCCACGGTAACTGCTTACCATCAGGCAGGCCGTATGCTTGTTTCCACCTTAGTGGTATAAAAAAAAAGTAGATAAACCACATCGGGAGAAAAGGACGAAACAGACAGACAGCGTAGAAATGGAAGGATCTGTGAGCTGATGAACGCCAAGATCCTCCTACCACCAAATTTGCCATATCGGACAGTCATGTCAGGATTTCTAGGAACCGGCGAGCGTATCCCACTCACCTGAGATAAAAGTAATCATACTCAAGTTGATATTCAGCTACATACACTCACAATAAACCGTAGCCAAATAACATTTCTCTGGAGGATTGTTGTGTTCCTGAAAGTGAGTAAAATTACCTGTAAGCTTCTGAGGCCTTATCAGTTAAAGTAAGCGCATTGACGCTGTGTAGAAAGCAGTGGAAAGAAGCAGTTGCTGCGGCGGGGGTGGCGATGAAGACGCTTTGATACCAACGCCCGTGGGTTCGATTCCCACACAGGACAAACATTTGTGTGCATGAACATCTATGTTTGTCTTGGTCTGGGTGTTTTTTAAGAGGGGTAGGGCATATCAAAGAGCCCGTCTAGGGAAGTACCACCACCTCACAGAAAACCGCAGCAAAATAGCAACTCCCTGGAGGGTTGTTGTGTTCCTGCGAGTGTGTACTAGTAAACTCCTAAAGAGTGTCTGTGTTGGTAGCAGAGGTGGCATCGCGCGAGTAATACTTAATGTATTTCAAGCGTTTATAGGCTACGGTAACCGAATTACATCAGGTGAGTCGTATGCCTCCCGAAGTTGTGTAAAATCAAATATGTAGCAAGGGTTCATAGACTACGGTATCCGCTTCACATCATATGCCAGCCGTATGCTCGTTTGTAACACAACGTACTCGTAGTATAAAAAAAATTAAGTACTTTTTTAGAAATAGGTGGTTTCGTTTTATGAAATGATATTTTTTATATATATATATTTGAAATTTTATTGTGTTTTCGCTTTTGATTTTGTTTATAAATTGAAAATCAACGCTGTATAACAAACAAAACTGTTTCTGAGAACGATTAGGCAACACAGTGTTCAATATTATAACACCATGTTGGTGGCATAAAGGGGTTTAGCGATGGTGGCAAAGTGCGAATGATACCTCCGATGCTGTTTCGAAAGAGTACATAGGCTACATAAGAATCAGAAAAGTATATATTTTTCATTGCTTGGCTTAATAACATAAAAGCAGAGAGACCTCAGGGCTAAAGGTCTTCTTCAACTTGTATGAGTTTATTTTTATATCGTCGCGCGGCGGGTAGCTTGCAGGCGCTCTGATATGGATATAAATGTTTGAAACATACCTACAGAGTATTACTCGAGTTATGCTCTCTGTCACTGCAGCATCTACTCAATAGCTTCCTGGATAATGTCTCTGACTCGCAGGAACACCAGGTTTCTCTCGATATTTGTTATTTGACTGCCTGCTGCACTATGAAGGTTCTATTCGAATTACTCCTGATTTAATATCGCAGATTTGTCTATTTGCGTACTGAAAAGGTACAATACGAACACATACTTACATAATGATCACATAATTTCATATATTTGATACTATATGCTGCCGGCCCCGGTAGAAGGGGCAAAATCCAAAAGGTGCAGGGGCTTCATAAGAAATGCCATGTGCTGCATTGGTCGCGCAGTAGGTAACGACGAAGATCACGCGTAGGTAGTATTGGACTTATGTATATTTGTAATCATCATTTATTCGGCGGTGAAGGAAAACATCGTGAGGAAACTCGCACGTTTGATCTAACCATAGAAAGTTCTATGGTCACATAACGCAAGCAGCGGTTGATACAACACAGGATATAGAAAATGGAGCACTTGTTGTTCTCAGAAGTCTTCTCTGGTCTAGTTAGGACCCCGTTGCGTAAATCCGAAGTGCAGTGCCGAACGTTTTTTTTTTTTTTTGTTTTTACGCCCAACTGGGCACCCTCCGGGAAGCGGGGGAGGGAGGTGGTGAATGCTCATGCATACCTTCGCCCCGGCCGCGACGGTTATGTCAGACTCTTACTGACTAAACACCACCTAGGTATTGCCTTAAGCCGGGAAGGCTGTAAAGGCTTCATCGGAAGCGACCGCCTCACCGAATGCGGGGCGCCGCAAGCGTCACTCAATCGAGCATACGCTTAGAAAAAAGACGGCGTGCCTTGAGGAGGCCGCCGTCATTGCTACCTATTTGGGGTAAGAGCGACTTGCAGTGCTCGATTTTGGAGTACTTTTTCTCTAAGGAGGCTTTGGTCGCTGTAAAGCAGTCCAAAGCTCTTGAAATTTAATTTGGAAGGTCTATAAGAAGAAAGTGGAAGGGTGTAAATAGTTGTATCACAATAATTACGGAGGCTTCCGCCACACGTAGACGCAAAAAGGAGAATATTCTTTCAACGCGAAGCTCTATTTTTCGCCCCTCAGATCGAAAATTGCGGACTTCACTTGCCGTTGAAGGCGATTCCTTGTGGCCCTATTCGACGGGGTGGGATAGAGAGCAGCTCTACGTGAAGCTGCATTTTTGGCTCTAATTAAGTCCTTAACAGCTTGCGGTAGCTCACACCGCACTTTCGGCAAGTTCTCCTGAATAGCTGATTGAACCACTTTTGCGGGAGAATTCACCGCATTGTCAATCTTGCCCGTATTTTCAGAACAGTCGGGCGAAAAGGCGTATTCTTCGGATTCGGAGTCGGATTGGTGCGTCATCGCGTGGGTAGGATAGTTCGAGTTATCCGACATAACTAAAAAAGCTGAACCAGAGGTCGTATTGATGTTGTGGAGGAAATAAGTCCTTAAGAAACTTAGAAAGGCACCAGGTAAATGTTAACTAGCTTAGTTATCACCGTTAGGTGGCCACTAGTTCAAATACCGAGCGGAAGTAATAGTTGTAATTCAAACTAGTTGTTAAAAACTGTTGAAACTATAGCAATTGATAAGCGGAATTTTTATCACAGAGAAGCGACACGCACGTTTGCGAGAGACCACGATCTGAGCAAGAATGTGTTGTGTGTGACTGTTGTATTGTGCCGAACCGAGTCGTCGCTGTGCTACAAAAAAAAATCCCGCCAGTTTCGCGCAGGACAGTCATGCGAAAAACACTTTAATTATTAACAATATTGCATTTGTACTTACATTTTGAAATGATGTAACTAATTACATTGTAATTCAGTCGCTGCTTCTTGCCAATGTATTTCCAACAGACTTTTATTATAACAGACAACAGCATGGTATTTTGTATACTATTAAAAATTAAGTAAAGTAAAAGTTTAGTAAATAAAACATGTTTCTTGTATGGTTTACTCTCTACTCCTCCATTTGTAACTTTATTTTTAATGTTTGTTGTTGTGGCTGTTATAGATAATACATTATATTGTCTGTTAACTAGGAATTGAAAATTAATAATAAAATAAGGTAAAACCAAACGTTTCCTTTTCGAAGGTATTATTACTATTAAATTGTATGGTGATTATTACTCATTTTAGGTACTAAATGATGTAACGTGATCTTTTTATCCAACAAACGATAACAAAAAGAAAAGAAAGAAAACATATCAAAAGAGGGGTGTTCCAAGTTTGATCTCTATGCGTGTGTGTCTGTCTGCAGCACCATAGCACTTAAACGGGTGAACCGATTTGGATGCGGTTTTTTTTATTTGAAAGCAGGTTTTCTACCGGTATTTCTTAGATATGTTTTATCAAAATACATTCACCCGGTTGAAAGTCATCAGCTGATTTGTAAGCTGCGGTAGGGAACTTATACGCATAATGGGTATTTACTTTACTTTCAAAACATATGTAAAACCTAAAATTTGAAACTCCCACATATGGTACATACTGTGCAAGATTATGGTTTGATGCTGCAGCCAGGATATCCAGCACACTAGTACACGCTTGAAAAAATAATAGCAGACATGTATGTGTATATGTTTTGAATCGTTTTTATACAGTATTTTTAATTCTACATTCAATGCAATGGTGGCATCACGATACTCCAGCTAGGATATCCACCACACTAGTACACTCTTGAGTAACAATTCAATTAAAAAAACAATTTCATTATTGTTAAATTGCATAGGTCTTTTAGTGTTGGGGGTTTTTTAAATTTTCAAGTTATAAGATCTAATTAGTTTTATCGGAAGGTGACGTTAGGAGCCCTAGAAATATTAAAGAAGCAAGTGAGGTGTGTAGTGATCACGACTTATGGCGCTTGGTTCTCTCTCCGCAAAGGATATCTTTTCTTATACGACGACTTGACTTTTAGCAAAAAATATTACACATTTTGCTTACTTTCTTATGCGTAAGTTTCAAGGAATCCTTATCATCGTGAATTACTCGTAAAACTTCTTAACTTTAGGCTTAGAGTATTATTGTTAATTTGTTGTTAATTACTATATACTATGTAATGGCTGTCATAAACAGTAACAACGATTCAACAAATAAACTACAATAATACTAAACTAATAATATTTAATCAAAATAACGCGCGTGCGCGACTGTACAGTTACTATCAGGGCGGGGGTGAAGGGTGCTGTGCCGGAGCGCGGGAAGGCATGCCCCGCCGTCCCTCACCGCCTTGCCTCTCCGTCCGACACCGTCATTTGCCTTTGCGACGCCAATCAAGTCGTGTTCAGAATGTACTAGATGTTTTTATAACCGATTTCGGGGAACCGGTCACGTGTCTGTTATATTCTACTCCGTACTCCCCTCGCCGCGCCGCCAATGACTTTAAAAGAACAAAATCTGACATTTTGTACGTTAGGTTTTAGGAATATGTTCTGGAAACATAATTTTTATAGGACTTGTATTTTAAGAGAGGTAGGGCGCATCAAACCAGTCCGTCTGGGGAAGTACCTCCACCTCACAGAAATCCGCAGCCAAATAACAACTCCCTAGACGTTGTGTCCCTGCGTGTGAGGGAGTGTGTGAGCAGCAGAGAAGGCATCACGCGAGTGATACTAAATATATCGCAAGCGTTATTAAGGCTATGGTACCCGCTTTACATTAGGTGGCCGTATGCTTGTATGATTTCATCCTCAATTCACCTATTAGTCCTCACTACTTATTTACAAAATTGTCGAAAATTTTTAGCTAGCGCTCGCTTCGGCTGAGCATCTATGAAAAATCTTATAATCTAATGACTCAAATTAATTTGCACTTTTAGTAGAACCATGGTCTGTTAGTAAAAAGTCCATCTCCAAAGTTTGTAACGCTAAAAATCTGAAATACAAATCTTTAGAAATTATATGACGAGTGAATGAATTCAGATCTTTTTCGGAATAACGTATTGAAACGAAAATGAAAATATATACTTACTTCGTTTAAATTACAATTTTAGCTATAAATTGAGTATTCAAGTAATTACAATGAAATACATATTTATTTGATTAATACTTTTACAAATACAACATGAGGTTAGCTCCTTACCATTGATATTAGTTTGTTGTTTGTGGCATCGTCTGTCCTATTTTGAGTGATTATTGAAATCTTTTGTCAATCAATCAGTCAAATTATGATAATAATCGAATTTACTTTATATTTATTATTGACGAGCTCGGTGGCGCAGTGGTGTAACGCGCTGTTACGCGACTTTGACACCAACGCTCGTGGGTTCGATTCCCACACAGTACAAACATTTGTGTGCATGAGCATGTCTGTTTGTCTTGGTCTGGGTATTTTCTATGTATAATAAGTATGTATTTACAAAAAAAAATGTATTTACGTATGTTTATCAGTTGTCTAGTACCCATAACACAAGCTACGCTTACTTTGGGGCTAGATGGCGCTGTGTAATTTGTCCGACAATATTTATTATTATTATTATTTATATATATAACCGTGTTTTCTTTTATTACTCATACTGTAAATTGCATTATTAATAGTGCCAACCTCCCGGAAAATGGGTCGGTATCGTCTGATGGTCAAGAACTCTACGGAAGCGCGAGTCCAATTCACGCTTGACCCCTTTCATTTGTTTCTCAAATTAAACCAGTTGAGAATGCACAAACTTGCATTGCCAGAGGAACACCTGGCTCGTCAATTATATAACAATTCCATTTTTTTGAGATAAAAAAGGTGTTCCTGAACATTCCTATTCTACTTTTTTATGCTGAATCGGAATCTGAAGACAAAATTCGAATATTCGAAAAAAAGCAACAGACAAACATATAGATTTCATATAGGAACGGTGTTCCTGAACACTTCATCGTCATCATCATTCTCACACACTGGAGTCGCCATGGGCGTGTACTGTGCAGTTCCAAAGAGGTTTTCTTCCGAGAAAACTGTTACGTGGTGGAATAAGGTACCTGCCGAGGTAATTCCAACGGCATGAGCTTTAAAACAAGACAAACTACCAGTGCAGTACTACGCAGTGCTGGTAGTCTAAAAGTCTAAAATTATCATTGAACTTATTGGTAGCATATTATTATTGTCACATTGGCAGACATTGTAAGTGCACGCCCGCCCTAATATCGGCAGTCTTTAACTTGACAATAGACAGAATATCACACACGCATATAGTACGTATAAAGTAAACAAATAAAAATGAACATTTAAATTATGAAGTATAACGTAGGGCCGGGTGTGGGCCGGAATGCTGTAACACAGGGTAACCTAGTACAGATTCCGCTCTCACGGTGGCAATAAAATTGTAAACTACCCACAGATTGTATCCGTAATCCAGCTAACGTTGTCATTGTGAAGAAATAAACGATTTATTTATTTATTTATATCTTGAATTTGATACCCAAAGTGCACCGACGGGATCCTAGACTGTCTACGACAAAGCGTACGTTTGTCAGTCAGTCAGTGTATACGTTCGTCTGTCACTGGACTGTATCGTTTGCAGGTAGATGCTTGAAATTTTCACGGAACGTATATTATAGAAGCTATAACAACGATACTATAAATAAAATAAAGTAACAAAACTTCTTTACGCACGCTTGATTTGGGGAGTAAGCTGGTGAATGCGTGACGAGAGCGTTACGAAAAGTGTGATCGGTCGAAGCGAACGAAAATTGAGAGGGAGATATAAGATAGTGAAGATAGAAAGAGAGAGAGTTACGTTTCGTCTATTACTGTAGTGTAGGGGCAAGAGAGAGAGCTGCGAGCACACATTTTTTTCTCTCTTTCTCTCATAGCGAGTTAAGTTTCGTATATGTAAGACACAGTGCAGGCCTATTGTCTGTATCACACTATGGAGCTAAAGAAGTTTTACTTCAGTCGTGTGGTCTAAAGCAGACTCGTTTTTTTTTTTTTGAAACTATTTCTTGAAGAATCTTGAATTAAAAATTAAACGATATCCTTATACAAGAAAAAGTGTGGTTTACTATCTATAACTTCAGGCCAAATCCATTGCGGAGTAGGCAGAGAGAACCGAGCGCCACATGACTCGGTCCTTGCACACCTCACTCGGTTCTTTAACATTGATAGCTCTTCTCATGCACGCTCGCCGGTTTCTAGGGCTCCTGACGTCACCTGCTGATAAAACACGATCAATCTGGTCATGGTAGATAAGTCTTGGCTTCCTCGGCTCCTGCTACTTATCTTTACTAACTCTATTTTTAAATACTAGAGTTTTAACTAAACTCCAGACTAACAAATAGACTACAAGCTAGAGGTTAAAAAATGTAAACAAGAATATTGAAAAATCTTTTATGATATTGAATGAATAGGTATGCACCTTTTGTACCGCTCTATTATCCAACGGTCCTGATTCAAATCCTGGTGTAGGCAGGTACCACTAAATTCATGTCTCTTGGATTTTTCTACATATTTGTGATCACTTGCTCGTCGGTGAAGGAAAATATCTTGAGGGAACCGCACGTCCCAGAAATCGTATTTCGAAAAACATGTGACCTAACCTAAGAAGGGTCTGATTTTCTCTCTGGGTTATGGAGGTCTGATGGCAGTCGCTCTGTGTAAAGATCAGTATCTTTACCAAATCCTTAGGCTTAGGCAGCGAACCGCGCCTAAACTAATGGAATGGAAGCATTATTGCTAATATACAGTCACTGTTGAATGCCCCTTTCAATATATTTCAAACGATTTTATAATTTCATTTTGTTCCTTCTCACTGATAATTGTATTCAGTTTTATACTTGAAACGCCAAATATGAATATCGTGGATTGCATTCAGTTTGTATGCGCATGGGCAGGATTCTCAAGCTATAACTGTACCGGCGCAGACGCGACCTGCCGCAACGCGCCCGCGCTCAAGGGCACGACTAGGAGAACCGTGGAGCACACTTTGTATCAAAAAGTATTCAATTTTTTTTTATTCGTAGGGTATGAACTCTTGCAATACATTAGGTATGCGTCGCGTGTGCCACCTCTGCTTACTGGTCACTCATACGCAGAAACTCAACAGCCGTCCAGGCAGTTATTAATTGACTGCAGTTTCCTATGGAGGTATATATGGAGGTACATCTTCACACGTCGGAAGGCATATTAGCATTCGGCCTACCTAATGTAAAACAGTTACAGCCTATGAACGCTTGTAACACATTAAGTATCACTCACGCGATGCCACCTATGCTGCTAACACCGCAACTCCTAGGTAGCTTACTGATGACCTCACTCACACGCAGGAACACAACAACCGTCCATGGAGTTGATATTTGGCTGCGGTTTTCTGTGATGTATAGGTACTCCCCGGACGGGCTACTTTTATGCCCTACACCTTCCGCGTCATTCCGCACATCCAGCGCAGCATATGCATCTCCGTGACAACCAGCTCCTGCTTGTGCCGCTCAAGTACCGTTCACGCTTCACTGTCATATTAAAGGGCAGGTCTAATGATGGATTCATAAATCTGTCACATGTGCCACGAGCCACCTCACGACACTAGGCCCAGGCCCCAGGAATAGGTGCTATGAAGTCGCAATCTATATCACGTCTACCGTATCTTCACCAATGGGGACGGATGTAGGATCTGTGGTGTTGCAAGCCAATTGCTCGGTCTTCGCCACATTCTGACAAAACAGGAGCCTTCTTATTTTTGCGACAACAGAACATGAACAGGCGAAGCAGCAAGCAGAAGCCAGTTCGCTCATAAAACATATATCCTTTCCACGGCTCTCCCTGTGCTGCCCACTAGTGGTGAATACCAATCGGTCGGCTCACGAATCACCCGTCAAGGCCGGACATCGCCGTCGGACCGATCCCACAGTACAAACATATAGCAGTACCTAAACTCGGTGGCAGCGCACGGCTGCGATGACGTCTCGTCGGCGATTGCCGACGGCCTCGCGCCTGGGGGGGGCCTTGCAGAAAAGATTTTTGTAGCTTTTATAATTATTTAAGTGTAATAGTTCAATGATTATTAATGCATAATTCATTCAAATTCATAAACATTTTATTTGTGACTGGAAAATGTGAAAGACGTCGCAATGCTGATGCTGCTTCTTCGTCGACGTCTTAACCACTGTCTTTCTAATCCTGGTTCTATGTTCGTTGTGAATGTTTTTAATGCATATACGCTCATAACTCGGGAATATCTCGGATTTGAGTAGTTCAAACCGTGTTCTATTACAACAAATAAAATTTTCTATTAACTGTGCTAACTTGGCCCCATAAAAATTGCAAACGATTTAATCTGTCTGTGCCTTTATGCCAAGTTCCTTGTAGGTTAGGCAGAAAGACATTTTGACATTTTTGACCTAGTTGTTGTCTTATGTACGTTATGCTTTATACCATTTTGCAAATCTTGGTTTTGACGATTTTGGTGATTAGTCGAAAGGTAATTTATGTAAAAATTCACCTAATTTCTTTATGTCCCTATTTCGTTTATGGTAATACTAGGGCTTTATACCCTTTTCATTTTAAAGTTTTTTGACACGATTACCAACGCTGCATTACAATACCACTATTAAGAATTTTAAGCGGTTCTTTACACAAAAGTGTAATGATTTAACTGTGAACTTTGCTAAGTATCATCCAGTAGTGAGTGTTACGATATGCGTACGTTTCTTTGAAGGTAATGTACTGTCTAAATAAATGTTACTGTGCCGGTACTCTGTTACTTGTCGGTAATCGCGTACATCTTGTGGAATTTTCACTTTCCGCCATCAAAAAAAATATATGCACGTTCGTTCATCTGTCCTTGTCTTTGTTAAATGACTTCCATATTATGCAGTTTTTAAATTCAGATATTTAAAAAAATAGATGGGTACGTTATAAGTATTTTGGGCACACTGAATGCAATCCACGATATTCATATTTGGCGTTTCAAATATAAAACTGAATACAATTATCAATGAGAAGGAACAAAACGAAATTATAAAATCGTTTGAAATATATTGAAAGGGACATTCAACAGTGACTGTGTATTAGAAATAATGCTTCCATTCCATTAGTTTCGGCGCGGTTCGCTGCCTAAGCCTAAGGATTTGGTAAAGATATTGATTTTTACATAGAGCGACTGCCATCAGACTTCCATAACCCAGAGGGAAAATGGATACAGTACAGGTAGTTTATTTTTATCTATACTAATTGATACTTGTATATAAAATGGAAGAGTTTATATGTTTATTTGAGTGCAAAGGCAAATAAAATTCCGGGCAAAGCAATGTATGTAGGCTCCGCTAGTTTGTATAGTATAGATAACATGCATGTATGTATAGATATCGTCACACCAGGTCCTTTCAGCGAGCGTCAGAAGATGCGGTCCTTACACGCCTCACTAGCTTCTTTAACGTTCATAATACTCGTATGTAGTGTCGAATCTAGAATCCAAGAAACAGGCGAGAGATGGAAACATGGTAAATTAAGATTTACGATTGATTGATTGACGACTCTCAGATCTTACTTTATTCGCACGAATCGATCTTAATCTAAACCATATCATTACAATTTTCCTTAAACTATAGCTAAAACCAGATAGGCTTACTCCTTTATCACGATATTAAATATTCGTTCATGCATCTGTATGAACTTACTAAGTAACTGTCAATCTTGTCAGTAATCTTATTCCTAGCGTTATCCCGTTTCCTAAGCCTAAGGGTTTAGGCGAGGATACTGATTTTCACATAAAGCGATTACCGCCACACCTCCATAACTCAGATCTTTCTTATGTTAGGTCTCTTGAAATATAATTTCTCGGATGTATGGATTTTCTCATAATGTTTTCCGACACCGCTAAGTAAATGTAAACTAAGTAAGTAAAGTCGCTAAGTAAAGTCGTACATGCCGACACCAGGATTTGAACTGGAGACCATTCGGTTAATAAGCCGGTTCTTTATCCAGTAGGCTATCAAGGCCGGTAATACATTAAGTATCACTTGCCAACAAAGCAACTCCTAAGGAGTTTAATGGAGACCTCACTCACACGCAGGAACACAACAACCCGCCAGCGAGCACCTATTATTTGACAGCAGTTTTCTGTGAGGTGGAGATACTTCCCCAGACGGGCTGCTTTGATGCGCCCTACCTCTCTTAAAAATATTTCTACTAAAAATGGGAAATTAGAAAAAAATGTGTTCAATTCACACGCGATAGAAGTGTGACCTTCAGACATGTATGAAAACCCGCCAGGGAGTACCTATGTTATTTGACAGCAGTATTCTGTGAGGTGGACGTAAAATGAATCAAAGCTCTAAATAACACCCAAACCAAGACATACAGACATGTTTATGTACACAAATGTTTGTGCAAGTCGCGTTGTTAACCGTGGAGCCACCGTTCTCCTCAAAAAGTCATTCCGTATTAATCTATTAATAGACTAAACACTCTCAGTGAGAATTCCCGAAATGGTTCCCAGTAAAATGTCAAAGTTCAATGTCCAATTAGATGGGACCAATTATAGGCAAGACGTTTAATCACCACTAGTTAGTTAGTTAACTAAATACAACTGAAGTCGTGATATCATTACGAAATAGGTTCAGGATCTTTGAAGTGTAGTGGTTCGAGAAGTTTAATAGTACCTTTAAACTAGCGAGATATGACTAATATCTGTCTATTCTTAGCACATGTTTGAGTTATGACAATACAGTCAGCTAGTGAAAACTTAAAATGGAATAGTAAAAAGTAATCACTTGTTCGCAAGCTCGATTTCTCATCCCGAAAAATAATTGTATTATTTAACAACACTAAGGTGGCAAACAACAGTACGTGTAGGGCCTGCCTGATGGGAGCCAGTTGTAGGAGAACATCATCATTTCAGTTCGTATTTGCCCACTGCTGGATATAGATCTCCTCTTTAGAAAGCCACTCTCCTCGACCCTGCGCCACCTGCATCCATCGACTCCCTACAGATCTTTTCAGGTTATCATACCATCTAGTCAATTCGAAAACTTCCTACTCTTGCAAATTTCTTCTGATTCAATTCGTTGTGAGTTCCAAGGCAGCTGTAGTTTAACCCTCGGGACAGCAATGGACTTCACTGTTCATTGCCTTTTTGGTTGTCGCTTTTTGGTGTTAATTCTGGCTACACAGGTGACACAGTGGTGGGCCTGTCGCAGTAAAAAAAAAAATACCATCTAGTGGACGGTCGTCCCAGTCTGCGTGTGACGCCAGATATCAGTGCGGGGAAGATATTCGAGATCTTTCATTCCCCAGCGGTTGCCCAAATAGTACCGCCTATATCTCAACCGAACCAAAGGCTTTTTCGTAGTCCACATACTCCAGACATAAGGACAGATTATACTCCTTTGTCTTCGGTATAATCTGGTGGAGGGTATATATGTGATCCACGGTGCTAAAGCCCTTTTGGTGTCCAGCTTGTTTGGGAGGCTATAATCCATCAAAACTGCGTGAGCGGCGGTTTTTGATGTCTCCCGAAAACAGTACGTAATCGAAGACCATCACCCTTTTTGAAAGAAAATATAACTAGCCTATGCTTCTACACCACGCTTCCCGTGTCTCACCGGAGTGTATGACGTAATTGAATAGCTTCTGAAGGACTACAAGTAGCCGCTTTCTGAAACTCCGCCGTAATTCCGTCCTCACCCGGTTCGTTCTCGTTCTTCCTCCTCTATAGCTTTTTCAAAGACTTCTAAGAACCTGCGCTGCTCATGAAGATAATTCTTACTTTCCTTTAATATTTTTTGAATCCTTAAATCTAAATCCTTGGGCTTAGAGTATCCTAATGGATTAGGAAACTGGATATCGTAAAGAAGAAGTGTCTAAGGATTAAAGGGGGGGGGGGGGGGGGATTATTGGTATCTGACAGGTGAAGAATACACAGACAGAGCAGCACCATAGGTGAAGACATTACATTATCCTTTTATATTAGATACGGAACCTTATGGTGAATTGCTGCATTTCGTAAACACTTCCCATGATAACTACTATTTTACTCGAACAATACAGAACCGTCTATTTTTTATAGCCGACTGTACTACGGACAGAGGTTAATGTCCATTTCAGCGTTTCAGCACAAATGTATGTCAATGTATGGAAGTCGTTGAACTCAGCGGAACACAGATGAAAGTAAATACTTTCTTATGTAAGCTAGATTTTGCTTTTTCCTAGTTTCATATCGTAGATGCGTAGAATAATGACTATTATAATACTACAGAAGAACATAACAATCATATATATGATGTTATAGGTTGGTTAGTACAAAACTAGGCGATCTAATAGGTTAGATATTAATAGATTTTATCAGAAGGTGAAGTCAGGAGCCCTAGGAATCGACGAGCGTGTAGGACAATAGCATCTTCGATCACTCCTTCAACATTCATAATATAGGAGGAGCGAGGTGTGTAAAGACCGCGTCGTGTGGCGTTAGGTTCCCTCTGCCTACCCTGCAAGAGACCTGGCGTGAAGAAACAGATAAATAGGATATATTTATAAGATAGTTCAGTGGATAAAGAACCGTCCTACTGACCAACTGGTCCCGGTTTCTAATCCACCATTCGAATGTGCCAATCAATTCGTGTTTTCGGATTTATGTACTATATTTGTGCTTATCTCATGCTCGGCGTCCGCACGCACAAGAATCAGAATCAGAATCATTTATTCACAAGATATGTGTACAATTAGACCTTTCATATTATACTTAACAATGCCTTCCCATATCTTACCGACCGCTCGGCGTGTGAATTATAATTATAACAAGAAATTATAATTCCTTACCTAAGAAAGGTCTGTTTTTCCTCTAGATTGTGTAGGTCTAAGGCAGGTTCTGATGGATTAGGAAACGGAATAATGCAAAGAATAAAAAGAAGGATATATGGCTTGGGTTCAAGTCGTATTAGGGTCAGCTTTAAGTAGAATTTGAGTCAATCCCCTCTCATATTTTAACTAAAGTATCCGCCTGGGGGCGGTTGTACTTGGTAAAGTTCAATCCCATCATGTCACAAGTTTGCGTGTTCACCGCAAAGGAAACCTTATTCGTCGTTGTTCCTACTTCCGGAACACACCTTTATTCGATTGAGGATTCCTCATACTAATTTCAGGTTACTAATAACACACTACCCTTTCATCATCTATTTATCAATCATTGTAGAAGACACTTTTAAATTTAATAGAATTATCCCATAAATAGTCATAACGTAGGAAAGAGAGTTGGTCTGAAAGAGAGTGTCGGTGTTAAGATAAGAAAGGGCATGCTCCGTTGGTTCGGACATGCAGAAAGAATGTAAGATGAAAGAATGACGAAACAGATATACAATGCGAAAGTGGAAGGATGTAGGAGCCGAGGAAGACCAAGCCTAACCTATCTCCCCAAGAAAGTTCGGCTTACAAATTATAACTCTCTTGTAAAACCGCATTTATTATACCTAATTGAAATCTGGGGTAATGCTTCAAAAACTAAACTAAATGATTTACAAATTACACAAAATAAGATTATTAAAATGTTGTTTCACTATCACTACCGCACACCAACTGCTAAAATCTATGAAGAAACAAAGCTTATGAACCTAAAAGAGTTATATGTGTTAAAAACTTGCATACTCATTCGTAAAATGTTAAATCAAAAAATTCATACAAATATTTCTTTCGCAATAACAAAAAAATCGGCCAAGTGCGAGTCGGACTCGCACACGAAGGGTTCCGTACCATTATCTATAAAAACGGCAAAAAAATCACGTTTGTTGTATGGGAGCCCCCCTTAAATATTTGTTTTATTTAAATTTAATTATTTGTTCTTAAAGTGAATATATAACTAAATATTCTGTGAATATTTAATGCGTCTACCTGTTGCCGTTATCAATATCGAGCAAAAATGAGAAAAAAAATCCCGTTTGTTGTATGGGAGCCCCCTTAAATATTTATTTTATTCTATTTTTTAGTATTTGTTGTTATAGCGGCAACAGAAATACATCATCTGTGAAAATTTCAACTGTCTAACTATCACGGTTCATGAGATACAGCCTGGTGACAGACGGACGGACGGACTAGGATAGGGTTCCGTTTTACCCTTTGGGTACGGAACCCTAAAAATCGGCCAAGTGCGAGTGGGACTCGCGCACGAAGGGTTGCGTACCATTATCTATAAAAAATGCAAAAAAAACACGTTTGTTGTATGGGAGCCCCCTTAAATATATATTTTATTATAATTAGGGTTCCGTACCCAAAGGGTAAAACGGAACCCTATTACTGAGGCTCCGCTGTCCGTCCGTCCGTCCGTCCGTCTGTCACCAGGCTGTATCTCATGAACCGTGATAGTTAGACAGTTGAAATTTTCACAGATGATGTATTTCTGTTGCCGCTATAACAACAAATACTAAAAAATAGAATAAAATAAATATTTAAGGGGGCTCCCATACAATAAACGTGATTTTTTTGCCTTTTTTATAGATAATGGTACGGAACCCTTCGTGCGCGAGTCCGACTCGCACTTGGCCGATTTTTTTTAGTATTTGTTGTTATAGCGGCAATAGAAATACATCATCTGTGAAAATTTCAACTGTCTCACTATCACGGTTCATGAGATACAGCCTGGTGACAGACGGACGGACGGACAGCGGAGCCTCAGTAATAGGGTTCCGTTTTACCCTTTGGGTACGGAACCCTAAAAACAGATATTCAAGTAGAAGAGCCAACAATATTATGTTACCAAGAGTAAGAACTAACTATGGACAAAAAATGATAACTTTCGAGGGGTACAACTTTACAATAGGCTGCCGCAGGATATTAAAAATACCCAAACATTTGGGATCTTCAATTCGAGATTAACTAAATTCATTACTGAAAAAAAGTCATATATAAATTAAAATACAACAAAACAAAAGAATTATATTAGGAACAACAAACGTAAACCACACCACACTAACAATATCAAGCATTAAAAAATCATGTCTATAATAATATAAAGCAATAATAATATAACAATAACAATAATAAACTATAAAAAAAATACAATCAAATTTAATACAAATTATCGACTGACTAGGCCGTGTCCCAACTAACTTCATGTCACTTGTCTGTGTTAGTCATTATCAATATACTCGTATTATAAAACAATATACTCGTACATCCTCAATACCTCCAAAATATCAGTGTGATATTGAAAAGATTAAATAGTTCTCAAAGTCGTAAGAGAATATCTATGTAGGGTTAATATATATAAATATATAGATATATATATATATATATATATATATATATATGGGTATGCAGTGTGTTTTGTTTTTGTTGTATTCCTTGTGTTAATATATAGCATAACAATACACATATGTGTATGTGTGTATATGTATATAATATAATATTGAAATATATAATATTAATAATCCTACTAATATTATAAATGCGAAAGTTTGTATGTATGGATGTTTGTTTTCTTTCACGCTTAAACGGCTGAACGAAATGAAATTTGGCACGTAGATAGATTATGATGTGGATTAACACATAGGCTACGTTATTTGACACCACGCGGGCGGAGCCGCGGGCAGCAGCTAGTAATACATATTACTGAATCAAACTACTGATACTGAATATCAAAAGACTTGGCCTGATATCCAAAACAACTTACCGTCACTAGTTTCAGTTACTCGTTGTGGGTATTACAAAATACTTGCAATGATACAGTGATTTGGTCTCCCTCCTGTTCTAGTGCGTTGTGTTATATTTTTCTACCTTGTGTTAATGCGTTAACAGTTTATTCATTGTATACCTGAACACGTAGGGAAATATTTGTTTGTTTTGTTTCTAAATAGTGGTTTGTTACTTATGAGTGGTAATGATTGCATATTTGTAATGTGTTTGTGGCAATGTAACTAATTTTCGTTTTTGATTTTTGCATCGTGTCTTGTAAACGGTAAGACAGTAGTTAGCTATAGATAATATTCAAACTATACAAATAACGTATGCCCACTGATTCGAGCGATTCAAGTATTTTATGTTAGGTACTTTATTTATAGTATAATTTCTCATGTAAGTGACATTTTGTGTTTTATGAGAAATAAAGCATCTTTAAACTGAACCTACTATGACCAAATTGGTCTTATTTTATCAGAAGGTGATATCAGGAGCCTTAGAAACCGGCGAGCATACATGAAAAGGGCTATGAATGTGATAGAAGTGAGTGAAGTGTGTAAGGACCGCGTCATATGGCACTCGGTTCTCTCTTCCTACCCCGCAAGGGACCTGGCGTGAAGATATACATACATACATCCCAGAACTTTTGCTCATAGTAATCGAATTACACTGATAATCTTCGTAAAATATGTCATATATGTTTGTGTATTTGTATTATTTAACGACTAAACTGCTTAACGATTCATAATGAAGTTTTGGTCTTCTTATCGCTTCACAAAATAATTTTAGATCTTTTGTATTAGTGCCATTCATCTAAACCGTGTCCGGGTAACGGCCAAAACAGCTATGATAGCGACGGCATGAATACTAATTATAGTAGATGGGTACCGGCCGCTAGTTCGCTTGTACTAACTGGTGGGAGAACAAATAGTTTAGAACAAATTATCTGTAAATTTATTTCGCAAAATAGCACTGAATCCATTAACAATAGTTAACAAATCTTTTGAATTTTGATACTTTTAAGCCTACCGCATTCTGGTTTTCCCAGTAAAGGTCATTGCCCACTTCAGTTTCAGTCACGAAGTGTGCCAGCGTGCCATTGACCGCGGACGCCAGGGCCGCAGCTATCTCCCATTTTCTGGCGTGTTGCTACGTGCTTCCACTAACTGATATAATGAGGAGAGCACTGTAGCAGTTTGGAATTAAAATAGAGCTACGATCTGAATACTTTTACTACACACATATGTAGTATAATATACAGCAGTGATAGCCCAGTGGGTAAGGAACCGGCCTTCGAATCCTGAAATCCTGAAAGTTCGAATCTTGGCGGAGGCATGTACCATTAAATTCTAGTTTTCAGATTTATGTACATACTTATCACTTTCTCGGCGATGAAAACATCGTGAAGAAACCCAAGAAATTATATTTCTAAAGACGTGTGACCCAACCTTTTTTTTTTTTTTTTTATATCAGTTCAGCATAGTGGCCCCCCTTTGCCTGATGGTAAGCGAAAGAGGAGCCCAAATCGCAACTGCAACTGACAGCATACTACATCCCGCATCCTGTCAGTTGACGCTGCCATGCTGACCCGCAAAATGCTTCTTCACGCTTCGTTTGAAGGATCCCATATTGTAGGAAGGAGGGAACACATGTGCAGGAAAACCTAAGAAAGATCAGGATGACGAGCTCGGTGTCTCAGTCGTGAATGACGCGACTTTGACACCAACGCTCGTGGGTTCGATTCCCACACAAGGCAAACATTTGTGTACATGAACATGCCTGTTTGTATTGGTCTGTATGTTTTACGAGAGGTAGGGTGCATCAAAGCAGCCCGTCCAGGGACCTCCACCTCAGAGAAAACTGCAGCGAAATAACACCTCCCTAGAAGGTTGTTGTGTTCCTGTATGTGAGTGAGGTCACCAGTAAGCTCCCAAGGAATTGCTGTGTAAGCAGCAGAGGAGGCATCGCACGAGTGATACTTAATATAACGCAATCGTTAATAGGTTACGGTAGCCGCTTTTAAATTCGTGGGCCGTATGCTTATTTGCCTCCCGACGTAGTATAAAAAAAATTAGGTTGAAGACAAGTGAAACATTATATATAAGAAAATGTCAATAATGCTTTATTAATGTTACTTTTAAAGTCGTTCTTTTTTAGAACCTCCCGACGTAGTATAAAAAAAAATGTCTTTTAAGAGTGGTAGGGCACATCAAAGCAGCCCGCGTGGGAAGTACCTACGTCTCACAGGAAATCGCAACCAAATAACAACTCCCTCGGGGTTATTGTGTTCCTGCGAGTGAGTGAGGTCGCCATTGAGGTCCTAAGAAGTTGCTGTTGTTAGCAGCAGTGGTGGATATGCGTGAGTGTTAGTCAATGTATAGCAAGCGGTCCATGATAATAAATGGCTACAAAAAATGTATTTTAGTTATAATTTATACCCGGGTAAAGTGCTCGGGTGACCCTGCCACAAATAAATTAGACGTGTATTACATATTTTTTTATACAACTAGATTGGAAAAAAAGCATGCGCCCCGCATTAGATGGTAAGCCGTCACCGCAACCTATCTGTTTTGTTATTCTTTCATACTACATTCTTTCTATATATCCGAACCAAACAATTGATAATATATAATAATTCTCTTTGACAAGTAATCAATTAGGATTAAAAGTTGTTCTAAAATCAAACAGTTACGTAAATGTGACGTCACGCAGTGAGTTCCGCGCTTTCCACGTGTTTCCGCCCGCTTTCCCGAGGGCACTGAACTTGGCGGACGCGAATGTCGCGCGTACAAAACAACGAATGTTTTTACTTCACTATGCCGAAGATTTATGAGACAATAAAGGAAAATGAGTTTTTATCTATTTCGACACCAATCTACACTAATATAAATTATAATGTAATATAATATATAATCCTAATCCTAATTCCTAATAATATTATAAATGTGAATGTCCGTTTGTTCATCATCATCATCATCATGAAACTTTGTACACATATTCTTGGAGGTATCAGAAGTAACATAGGATACTTTTTATTAAAAAAAAATGCGAGCGTAGCCACGGGTAAAAGCTAGTAATATAATAAAGAGGAAAGATATGTATATTTGTAACGAATAAACTCAAACACTACTAGACCGATTTCAAAAATTCTTTCAATATTAAAATGCTACATTATCCCTGAGTAACATAGGATAAGTTTTTATCCCAGAAATTCATTCTTTAAGGTGGGTGAAAACGAGAATGGAAGTTTGTATCGGGAATCAACAACCACTGAACCGATTTAGATGAAATTTGATATGAAGATAGTTTGAATTGGGTGGAAGGATATAGAATAGTTATTATCTTAAGAGAGGTAGGGCGCATCTTTAAGAGAGGTAGGGCGCACCAAACGCACAACCCCGCACGCCTGGGGAAGTACCTCCACCTCACAGAAAACCGCAGCCAAATAACAACTCCCTAGAGGGTTGTTGTGTTCCTATGTGTGAGTGAGGTCACCAGTAAACTCCTAAGGAGTTGCTATGTAAGCAGCAGAAGAGGCATCGTGCGAGTGATACTTAACATATTACAAGCATAATAGACTACGGTAACTGCTATACATCAGGTAGGCAGTAGGCTTGTGGCATACAATCCTGTATAAAAAAAAATATATCTCCAAAATCATCTCTTAAACCTAAAAGAGGGGTGGAAATCAGCTACCAAAATTAGTAATTCACGCGGACGAATTCGCGGCCAAAAGCTAGTAGTGTATACTTATAATAACAACATTGAAGAATCACCAATATTATTTAAAGAATAAAACACATTTCATTGCTTTAATAACAAATTAAACGTTTATTTAAAAGAATGTTTAAAATTAAAATTCGTTTATTTAATTTTCCGAAGGTTTTAAAGCATTGAAACTAGGGTTGTCGACCGTCCCGCAATACCCCAGACGTCCCGTTTTTAGGGTCTTAGAGGATGCGTCTGGTCTGTGTGGGAAGTCCATTGTCCCGTTTTTAGACACGCCTACACTTTACAATTTAAATCGAGTGTGCAATAATATATTTCAGGCGAACTGCCTACAACCAACACTCGCTCATTCAATCCGACTCTGTTCCCTCCAACCGCTACCAAAATTCATTTGACTGTTTTGCAAAAACATTCAGTCGATTTGAGTAACTCATCCATTTTTAAAGTCAGTAATAAGGTTTGATGGCAACTTCTAAACTATTTTAATGTACTTTAACATCACGTCTGTGAAAACAACACTGGATTGACATCGACTTTCTTAAAGCCGATTCTTTGTTTTTATGTGTATGTTATTTGGGCATTTATGTATTATTACGTCTTAAAAACTGAGCAGTGATAGCCTCGTGGATAAAGAACCAGCTTTGTAATCAACTAGCCCCCGATTCGAATCCTGGCATGCACCACTAAAATTCGCGTTTTCTGATTTATGTACATATTTGTAATTATCACTCGCTCGGCGGCGAAGAAAACATCGTGAGGAAACCGGCACGTCGAAGAAATTATATTTCGAAAGACGTGTGACCTTACCTAAGAGTGATCTGGTTTTCCCTCTGGGCTGCAGAGATCAGACGGCAGTCGCTCCATGTAAAAATCTGTATCTTAGACAAAACTTAAGGCTTAGGCAGCGGACCCCGCCAATCCTAATGGATTAGGAAAACGAGATAACGCTAAGAAGAAGAAGGCCTCTTTAAAAGACCCTTCTATTTTTAACCACGACCCGAATTTTGTTCGCCAGTCTCCTAAAAATCTATGACTGCGGTTGGCAAACCCAATTGAAACTCACACTCGCAGTTATCAGATTAAATAACATAAATCTCCAAGACTAATTGGTATTTTGCTCTATCTTCTCCTCCCTAGCATTATCCCGTTTTTCCTAATCAATTACGATTGGCAGATACCGCTCCATAAGCCTAAGGATTTGGCGAAGATCCACAATCCGAAGGAAAAATCAAAACTTTTTCGTAGGTTTTGTCACAAGTTTTACGAAATAATTTCATGGATGTGTGGGTTTCCTCACGATGTTTTCCTTCACCGCCGGACAAGTGATAAATTCGAAAATACTAACTTAGTGGTGGTAACCCACACCGGAATTCAAACCCGGAACTCGTTGGTTAATAGGCTGGTTTATTATCTACTAGGCTATCACTACCCTCTATACTTTGCTTTGCATTACCTAAAAATGATTACTATTGATCTGTAACACCCTTCCTCTCGCTTACCTGCAATATACTGGAATGATTTCGCGAAAAGGTACGGAAGTGTATAACAGGAAGCAGGGGAAGTGCTAGCTACTTGATATGACCAATGAGCTCGCGCGGCGGTAGAGTTGGCCGTACGCAGATGTTACCAACCTATTTTCCGAGAGGTAATAAAAAGTAATAAAAAGTCACCAAGATTTACGTAACTTATTACAAAGTCAATTCAATTGTTATCATAATTTGACTGATTTATTAACAAAAGATGTTTTGCCTTAGACTATAAAAAGGAATTAATTAATTACATAATTTCTTTAATATTAAATTTTTTTATATATTTATAATTCTAATTTAATTGTAATCAAAACGAACGAAGAGAGGTAGGGCGCATCAAAGCAGCCCGTCTGGGGAAGTGCCTCCACCTCACAGAAAACCGCAGCCAAATAACAACTGCCTAGAGGGTTGTTGTGTTCCTGCCTGTGAGTGAGGTCACCAGTAAGCCTTAAGGAGTTGCTGTGTAAGCGGCAGAGGAGGTATCGCGCAAGTGATACTTAATATAATTACAAGCGTTAATAGGCTACGGTAACTGCTTTACATCAGGTGGCCCGCTAGTGTGCCTCCCGACGTTGTATAAAAAAAAAACACTAGGATTATGGTTGATGATGCAGTGTTGAAACAAATGGAAGAGATAATCTCTTCCACTTGTTAATAAAAGAAACTTTTTTGTTATGAAGCTCCTAGCGTTCGATTAGTGTAATATAATCTGGTAAAGCTATTAATGAGGTCAATTTCAAGATATTTAAGACTTGGTTTAACATCTTGAAAGCAACACATGAGTAAATCGCCAACATCGGTTGAGCCGTTAACAGAATACCATTTATATCATTTCATTCCACAAAATTATCAATAAAGAAGCACCTGGTCATAGACCAGAAGTTTTTCTGCTGCTTTGTGGGTTCTGAGAGAAGCATTTGACAGGCTTTTACAAAAGGAAATAATGATATGGAATTGACGGTGCACTGCCCCGTGCTGTGCAGTCCATCTGCAAGAATTGCTCAGCATGTGTACGGATAGATGGCGGCACGTCACCCTGGTTTGATGTCCAAATAGGTGTCAAGCAAAGTTCCATGATGTCTGCTGGGCTGTTCATTCTGTATATCGATAGACGTTAGATAGTTAGTAGAATAAGCGTGTTCGAAATAAGAAAGATGCACAAAATTTGTGGCGTAACATTTGCAGACTGGCCGTAATACTTGCAGAGTTGGAGATACTTCTCCAGATAGGCTGCTTTGATGCCCTACCTCTCTTAATTCTCTGAGTAGTGTAATTGTAGAAGGCATTGTAGCAAACAACTACTTTAAATCGAACCCAGCCATCGAAATTCTCTTGTTTTAAGTCAATTATAACATATTTTTCTCCTAACATATCATATTACAGACACAGTAGAAATTTAAAGAGTCGGCAATGAACAAGTGAAGTCTCTTGTATTGCAAATCTCCATACATGGTAACTGCTTACTATGAAGCAGGCTGCACGCTGCTTTGACACCTTAGTAGGTAATAAAAAAAAACCTCAACAATAGCGAGATCTTTATCACGCAGGCGAAATCTGGCATAGCAAAATCTATTTAACCAAAAACCATTACGAAAACTTGCCAAATATCAGTTACACAAATATGGCGTCGATTAAAGCATAGACAATTGTTACAACAGCGTTTAATTAAAAAATCGTACAAGTTGGCGCGAATTAGCCAACGCTAAATTAGGCGTGGTTCAATGAAACGTTTGTAGGCGGTTCTTTCACCCATGATGTCAGTGGCTAGTTTGGGAGAATGGTCTCGTTACTCAACCGAGTAGGTACTTGTTTCCGGCCATAAGTTCTGTTACAAATAAATATGCATCTATTTTTTATGAAGTAATGTAATCTTAATAAAGATGTTACGTAGCCTAAATTTTCCTTGAGAATTGAGCTATCAAATATGAATAAAAATTATCAAATCCGACTGGTTCAAACAAACAAATTCTTCCGCTTTATATGCCTAGTCCGGACACAAGTTACAAAAGAATATGCATTTATTTTTTTACGAAGTAATATAATCTTAATAAAACGTATATGTACATTTACGGAAGTCTCAGCAAAAACATCTTGTTGTGGTTTAACATCTTGAAAGCAACACATGAGTAAATCGCCAACATCGGTTGAGCCGTTAACAGAATACCATTTATATCATTTCATTCCACAAAATTATCAATAAAGAAGCACCTGGTCATAGACCAGAAGTTTTTCTGCTGCTTTGTGGGTTCTGAGAGAAGCATTTGACAGGCTTTTACAAAAGGAAATAATGATATGGAATTGACGGTGCACTGCCCCGTGCTGTGCAGTCCATCTGCAAGAATTGCTCAGCATGTGTACGGATAGATGGCGGCACGTCACCCTGGTTTGATGTCCAAATAGGTGTCAAGCAAAGTTCCATGATGTCTGCTGGGCTGTTCATTCTGTATATCGATAGACGTTAGATAGTTAGTAGAATAAGCGTGTTCGAAATAAGAAAGATGCACAAAATTTGTGGCGTAACATTTGCAGACTGGCCGTAATACTTGCAGAGTTGGAGATACTTCTCCAGATAGGCTGCTTTGATGCCCTACCTCTCTTAATTCTCTGAGTAGTGTAATTGTAGAAGGCATTGTAGCAAACAACTACTTTAAATCGAACCCAGCCATCGAAATTCTCTTGTTTTAAGTCAATTATAACATATTTTTCTCCTAACATATCATATTACAGACACAGTAGAAATTTAAAGAGTCGGCAATGAACAAGTGAAGTCTCTTGTATTGCAAATCTCCATACATGGTAACTGCTTACTATGAAGCAGGCTGCACGCTGCTTTGACACCTTAGTAGGTAATAAAAAAAACCTCAACAATAGCGAGATCTTTATCACGCAGGCGAAATCTGGCATAGCAAAATCTATTTAACCAAAAACCATTACGAAAACTTGCCAAATATCAGTTACACAAATATGGCGTCGATTAAAGCATAGACAATTGTTACAACAGCGTTTAATTAAAAAATCGTACAAGTTGGCGCGAATTAGCCAACGCTAAATTAGGCGTGGTTCAATGAAACGTTTGTAGGCGGTTCTTTCACCCATGATGTCAGTGGCTAGTTTGGGAGAATGGTCTCGTTACTCAACCGAGTAGGTACTTGTTTCCGGCCATAAGTTCTGTTACAAATAAATATGCATCTATTTTTTATGAAGTAATGTAATCTTAATAAAGATGTTACGTAGCCTAAATTTTCCTTGAGAATTGAGCTATCAAATATGAATAAAAATTATCAAATCCGACTGGTTCAAACAAACAAATTCTTCCGCTTTATATGCCTAGTCCGGACACAAGTTACAAAAGAATATGCATTTATTTTTTTACGAAGTAATATAATCTTAATAAAACGTATATGTACATTTACGGAAGTCTCAGCAAAAAATAGAAATAAAAAATATTCTATTCGAAATGGCTACCGTAAGGGATTCAAATCTGGGCTATACGAGGGCCAGTCTTCAGCTCTTATAACGCCCGAAACGTTGGTTTAGTAGTTTCAAAATATTATAATTTAGTACATATACATAAATACATGAAACATATATGTGTATATATATATATATATATATATATATATATATATATATATATATATATATATATATATACCTAGTCTTGCCATAAATACTGAAAAGGAAAAAAAATCTATTGCAAATAACATTTATTACTTTTACAGTGTGTTAGTTTATTACATAAATATAAAACAATTTAAAATATAAAAAGCTTATTCGAAGTGGTCTCCATTGGCTGCCATACAGTCCTTTAAACGTTGAAACACGCACTCTTCCCATGGGAAAATTCTTCACTGCTAATCGTACGGATTGTTTTAGGGACTCCAAATTATCATGGCGTTTAGAGCAAGCCGTACTCTCTAAAACTGACCATAAATCATAATCCAGCGGATTAAGATTGGGACTAGACGACGGCTAGTCTTCAGCTCTGATGAAGTCCGAAACGTTCGTTTCCAACCAAGACTGCGTATACCGAGCTTTGTGACCCGGCGCCGAGTCTTGCTGGAAGGACCATTCTTGGTTATTGAACATGGTGTTGTTAAGGAGCTACACTACCTTCTCAAGAATGGTATCTTGATACACTTGTGCCGATGTTCTGATACCTTTTACACAAAAGTGCGACTCAGTCACTCCTTCATAGCTAATACCCCACCAAACCATCACTGAAGTCGGATAGTGCCCACGTTGCACTCTGTTGACTAAATGGGAAGCTTCCTTAGAGCTTTGAGCATAAATACGGTCATTTTGTTTGTTAAAATGTTGCTCAATTGTAAAAAAATTCTCATCCGTAAACAAAATTTTTCTGTGACCGCCCTTTGCGTACCGCTTCAGTAGTTGTTTCGATTTTACCACCCTATTCTTTTTTAAATTATCAGTTAAGAAATGACCAGTACGTCTCTTATATGCAGCAAGTCCTAAGTCATCTTTTAAAATACGCGACATGTTTCTAGGTGCTATCTTCATTTCCCGTGATAAAATCTTTTGTTTCAGACAGGATTTCTTCGAATTCTTTCCCATACTGCTTTGACCACCTTTTTCGTACGAACAGTACATGGACGGCCAGATCTTTTTCTGTCACAAACAGAGGAGGTCTCATTGTACCTATCAATAGCCCGGTACACAAACATTTTACTAATACCAAGCGTATGGAGAGTTTTAAAAATTGCATTTGACTCCATACCTACTTTGTGTAATGCAATCACAGCGATTCGGTTCTCTTTATCACCCCACTCCATTTTAATATCACAAAATATTGTACAATGTATTGGCGCCAAAATGAGAAATTTAATGAACAATCATATAAAAATAACAGATTCCAAATTCAAATGTAATATTTTGTTTATTTTTAATTGTAACAGTATTTATGGCCAGACTAAGTATAATACATACATATGGATCTTTCTACCTATTTCATATTTAGTACACAATTCAAACCATATCATTGAGGTTATTTGCATTATACCCGTATTATTAGTAGTTCTGAAGCATTTTTTCAATTTCATCATATTCGAGGTTGGTTAACCATTCTTTTATTTTAATCTTAGCTCCACGCATAGTACTTTCTCTAAGATCACAGTGATCAGAGTCACAGTATATCTGTCGATAGTACGACATACGAACATACGTCTGATACCAAGCTTTCGAAGTGTCTTGAATATGACCGACGGCACCTTACCCATATTGCGCAAGGCAATCACTGCAATCCTATTTTCTTCACCCCATTCCATATAGTAATTAGTAATTTGATAATAAACACGAAAAAAATATGTAAAACGGCGGGAAATCGAAAGAAGTTTTTAACATAATAAACGCGTCCCAAATTCAAAATAATTAAAGAGTTAAAAAAGAAAAGTTTATATATAACAGTATTTATGGCGAGACTAGTTATAATATGTTTGTTCGTTTATTCATGGGCTTTGGGTTCAATTCTTACACAACCAAACATTTGGGTGAACGTGCCTGTTTGTCTTGGTCTGGATGTTTTAAGAGAGGTAGGGCGCATCAAAGTAGCCCGACTGGGGAAGTACCTCCACCACACTCCTAAGTACAATTTAAAGGTAAAGTTAAAAAATGGTAAGCCGTTATCGTAGCCTTTGTACGGGCAACACCCACACATTTCTTGTAGAAGCCCTCTTCACACTTTTTTCGAGCAACCTCATGCCGCAGTCCCTTGGGAATTGACAAAACTTCGACAGAGAGTTCTAGAACTATGTTTTTTTTTTCTTATACACCGTCAGGAGGCACACAAGTATACCGCCTGATGTAAAGTAGTTATCGTGGCCCATGAACGTTTGCAATACATAAAATCAAGGAATATTGTTTGTATGTTGCTTACCCGATACTAACGTATATAATACTAACTACTAACGTATATAAAAAACGTATATAAATTTTCTTCCGAGAACTCTCAAGTTGTGGAATGAGGTCCCAGACGAGGTTTTTCCAAGGGACTAGAGCATGGGATTCTTTTAAAAAATGCGTGAAGAGGTATTTAGCGGGTAGGCAACGCATGAGTGACACCCCTGGTGTTACAAATGTCCATAGGCTACGGTGACTGTTTACCATCAGGCAGACCGTATGCTTGAGGTTAAGTCACGTCAACTGCAGCCTGTCTATGGATGGATTTATATAGCTTGTCCGTCCGTGGGCACGTTAAGCCATCGATCCTTGCTGTTTTCGATAGATGACAGTCGTTAAGATTAGGCAGTGGCCCTCGGGAGGCATGGAAACACTAGCCTCAGCCAATCCGCATTTGAACAGCGTGGTGGATTATGCTCTAAACCCATTCGGTTGAAGGGAGACCCATATCCCTGCAGTGGTATGAATAAGAGATGTGATGTGGAATGGTAAGTACAATCAGCATTGAGATTTCTTTGTGTTTATACAGCAATTTATTGGCATGAAAACAAACATTATCAAAATATTGTTGTTATATATTAATAATGATATATAATGACTTAACTTTTTCAGAACACGATACAACTCTACACCTACTCTAACCATTAACCTGATTACTAAAATTAAATCCAAAATTAGATTCTGAAACTTTACGATCGAATGTGAGATAGTATCTCTCTCGTGTTAGTTATAATAAGTAGGTCTATGTCTTACACGCACGATATAGGCATTTGACCGCTGTGAAATGCCATGAAACTGTAATACGTGGAATTAACTAGATTGATTTTTGGTTTTACCTGTTGAGCTAAAATTGTTAAATTTTTTACGTATAATTGCCATACTTACACTCACTCTCTTCGCGTTACGTTAATAATAATTAATTAGATCACTGATGTTATATGTACCTACTTGTTTATTTTTAATAACAGTAAGTTACCTTTGGCAATAATGGTCATAAAAAAAGCAGTTTTATCACACACAAGCAGTACCAAACACTGTTTAATAATAAAAATTTTTCGTTCATACTTAAAATATGCAAGGAAAAAAGTAAAGGGTCCAATGTCCAATTCCTCTTAGGCGCACCTATGTTAATTGTGTGTGGTTTTATTAAGAAACTTACATTCTCGGTAATTCTTATTATTTAGACATGTACGATATACTTATAATATTTTTGTTTGTTACATTCTGTTAGTTATATACGATTTAACATATTTAGTCATATTAATATTTTGTCTACATAAACTAAGAAACTGGAAGCAGCCGTTTCAAGTTTAAATCCGTATTTTCGAGTAAATGACAATGACGTACATAAATCTGAAAAAAAAAACGAATTTAGGAGCTTCCACCAGGATATTTGAATCAGAAACCACTGTTCATAGACTGATTCTTTATTCACTGAGCTATCATTGCACATACACACGGTACACGTTACCGATTGTCCTCACTCTTCACAGGTCCTGGTAAAATAAAGGCTGGCAGTGATACCTCATAAGCAGACCGACAGTTGAAGTAAATGCATCCTAAGACCACAGTCAAATAGTAACCAGTAAGTTCCGAAGGGATTGTCGTATTCCACCAAATAAGTTCGAATTCACTGGCAGGATCACAATAACTCTGCCATGCAATTCTGTAAGAGCAAACATCCTTACATCCTCGGAAACATCGGCTGTTATAGCCTTGAACACAAAATTGCAATTCCTTAGTGTCGCTTTTCATGGTTGTGCGACACTAGCGCTGCAAAGCTGCGTTTGGAATTGGAATTCTACAAGGCATACAGCTTCGCGTACACTTACAGCCTTATAGAATACCAAATAAAAAGTCGTGATCGCAGTAGACGATGTCAAAGCTGTGACATCTGTGATCACAGCGACGCACACAGCCATTACGAGTCGCTTAGAGAATTGCATGGCTGTAGGGAATTGTTGTTATACTGGTAATGTGCTGCCGGCAAGTTCATAAAGATTTGCTGCTTTAACAGCGCTTTTTATAATGCGAGCATTAATAGCTAGCAGCATTTTCAAAGAAATATAAGCATCTGAAATTGAAACAGACATACATACTGTATTAATAGTAATAGTTCGTACATTTGGTTCACAATAGTGTAAATAGACCCAGTTTCATACCATTCCGGGTTCAATCCCCGCCGTAACACATTTTCAAAGGTCAATGTTCGGTAGGAAAACTCACCTAACTCCTTAAGGCGAAGCCCTCATCATTTCATTGTTATGGAAATATTTGTTTTATAATATTCTATTTATTGTAAGAACATACACATACATTAACATTAACATACTTTTGTATTTAAATACTTTTAATTTAAAGGGTTTAATAGTAGCATTACACTGTATTATTGTAAGCGCTTTTTTATTCTAAAATATTTTGGTGCATTGAATTTAAAGGTACGCTGAATTATAAAGTTTACACATATAAAATATGAACATATTTTATGTATGAATTTATATTATATACCTATATATATGTATTATAAACATTTGATCGTGGTAAGTGAGTCAAGGTTTCCTAGGTTTCTACATTTTTCCACTTTCACACAATTCTTGACTACCTTCATTTTTTTCATTGACTAAAATGGCTTCTTCATAATTCATATCTACTAGTTCCTGGTTTATCGCTTTCGCTGTACTGTATATTCGAACTCCTGTACGTTCTTCCTTCCATGTCAAGTTGTTCACGAAATTCATCAAAATGAAAACGTGGACACTTAGAAGTTGTAATATGAAAGTAAACAATATTTTTCCGATGGCTTCCTGATATGTCAAATCATTAATTAATGCTGTCAACGAGGACCAGGGTTGGGTATCGGAACTGCATGTTCGATAGGTATCATTATCGACTTCAAGCTCCGATATTGGCAAAATTCTCTATTTTATATCCACTCTTTGTATTGCATACATTTATACAAAACAAGAAAAAGCATGCTCTATTAGTTCAGGCGTGTAAAGAATGCAGTATGAAAGAGTGATGAAACATGTATACAACGCGAAAGAACATCCTTCTACTTTCACGTTGTATAGACGCGTGCTGGAGCTGAGGAATGTTAAGGCTCACCTACCACAGCCAAATAGGCCATATTTTATCCGAAGGTGATGTCAGGAGCCCTAGGCATCAATGAAAAAGTGTGAAGAAGACAAGAAGCGAGAGAGATGTGTAATGACCACGTCTTGTGGCGCACGGTACTCTCTGTGTACCCCAATAGGGACCTGGCGTGAAGATATAATTTGTTCGATATGTATACATACAAATGTAACATATAGTAGATACACACAGCACGTAATAGATAAAGATTTCATTTCTGCTACATCCTTCTTCTTCTTAGCATTATCCCGTTTCCTAATCCACTAGGATTGGTGGAATACGCTACCTAAACTGATTTCGCGAAGATACTGATTTTGACGTAAAACAACTGCCGTCAGACCTCCACTTCCTTAAGGGATAACCAGACCTTTCTTAGGTTAGCGCACACGTCTTTAAAAATATAATTTCTTAAATGTACACTCTCGATATTTTCCATCACCGCTGAGTAAGTGATAATTAAAACCAGTTGAGAATGCGCAAGGTTGCATTGCCAGAGGAACATCTGGCTCGTTAATTATATAACAATTCAATTTTCTTTTTTTTAAATTTGTCGGCCATTTTGACCATGTTCCTTAAGAAATAGGAACGGTGTTCCTGAACATTCCTATTCTACTTTTTATGCTGAATCCGAATCTGAAATCAAAATTCGAATATTCGAAAAAGCGACAGACAAACGCACAGACAAACATATAGAATTCATATAGAAACGGTGTTCCTGAATAGGTATATAAATCCGAAAGCTTTAATTTAGTATTTATTACTCGCCAGGATTAGAATCGGGGATCAGTTGGTCAATAGGCTGGTACCTTTTCCACTAGGCTATCACTGCTTACATTTCTGCTGCAGTCAGTTGTACAGCTGAGACCAGCTCACGCTTGATACTCTATGTACTATGTAACTAGAGATGTGGCGAGTAATCGGTTATTACTCGGTACTCGGCACGTTTTACAGTACTCGTACTCGGCCGAGTAACTGTAAGTTTTAATGTTATGTATTTAATACAGAGTTAATGTAATGTATAGTTGAAAATATTGTTTTCTCATTAGGAATTCAATAATAAGCATCTTTAATTTAATTATTTGAATCACATGTAAAAAGATACACGGGAAAGTGAGTGAACAAAAAAAAAACTTTGTAAAATAAAAAACAACATGATAACTTATAACAAAACATAAAAAGTAGATCTCCCCCTTAACCCATAGTCATACCCTGTACACCCTTAACACACATACAATACAGTGCCCCCGGTGGAATAGATTTGCGTCACTGCTGTAACGCGAGTGTTCTCCGTTCGATTCCCGATTTAGACATGATGGATGATCATATTGATCCGTCGTGTTTTATTGGTCCATTGGTTATCTGAACTAGTTACTTTCCAATATATTAAAGTAGAGGAATAGTTTAAATTGTTAACTGTTTTTGTTTTCATTATTTGCTGTTATAGCAGCCATAGTTATACTCTGTGTAAAACGTATTTACCTATTACGGCTTAAGAGGCTAGTACTATATATATTACTTTGACGAGCTCGGTGGCGCAGTGGTGGAACACGCTGTTACGCTACTTTGACACCAACGCTCGTGGGTTCGATTCCCACACAGTACAAACATTTTGTGTGCATGAACATGTCTGTTTGTCTTGGTCTGGGTATTTTCTATGTATAATACGTATATATTTACAAAAAAAAAATGTATTAATGTTTGTTTATCAGTTGTCTAGTACCCATAACACAAGCTTCGCTTACTTTGGGACTAGCTGGCGCTGTGTAATTTGTCCGGCAATATTTATTTATTTATTTATTTACAGACGGACGGGCAAGCAGACATGCAGACAGACGAACAGGAAGATGGACAAGCAAACGAACAGACACACAGCGCAGTCTTAGTAATAGAGTTCCGGTGGTACCTTTTGAACGGCAAGCAATGAGTCCAAAGTTCTTAGAGAAGGGTTGGGCCTCTGCTTTGAAAGTTGCGTGAGTTAACCAATCAAAAGTTCCATGCCTGAAGGGACCAAGAACAAAAGCGCCCAAGTATTTACGTATATGTCGTGGCACCTGGTGTATTTATAAGTATTCGGATTTGCAAACTGGGTCTTTTGGGTCGTAAGGGGGATGCAAATTTGGAGATAATAATGATTCCCATGTGCTCCCGCGAATAATTAAAAAGATATGCTGTAGAACCAAAAGTTGTCAACATAGCCGCTCAAAGGCGACAAGCCGAAATAGCCTATGAATGCTTACAATATAATGAGTAACGCTGTCATATTGCCAACTAATCTGCTAAAACAGTCGCTTCTCAGGAGCTTACTGTTAACCTTTATGAGCTTACATCCGAAATTAGAAATTCTTTCGTATATATTCTTTATTGCACACAAATAAATCAATATAATGAGTGTCAAATACAGTGTACAAAGGCGAGCTTATCTCTTCAAGAGATTTCTTCCAGCCAACTGTAATGAATGTGGAAACAAATTGTACTACGGTTATAACAGTTATATTATGTGCCAACTAGCAAAATAAAAACTGATACTTACAGTTAAAAAATAAAGTAAAACAAAATTCAATAAATGTAAGAAACACACAAGAAAAAAAAAGGAAAATACTTTTATTCTTTATCCACTGGGCTGTCACTGTCGCTGTCACGAAATTTTCTAATTATTTATTTACCACAATTTACCATATTTACATCCGAAATACTATGTACGAAATAATAATAATGCCATACTGACGATAAGAACTATGAACACTTAAAGAAGCAATCTTGAAATAATTAGAAATATTTAATGTCTTAAAAATTAAGGAATGTAATACGATAAAAATTACTTATAATAAATCTCCCAAACTTTAATCAATAATTACTTTCAGTCTGAACTTATATATAAAAACAAAATAAAGACAGCTTCCAGCGTCGTATTTTCGTATTTCATATATTGATTCTAAAATGATTTGACTGGTTCGCGTGTCGCCAAATGACAGGCGACATTAATTGCTTATGTATCACAGTTGCTCGTGCGTCGCAGCTCGATGTAACACTGGCGGGAGCGAGGGCCTCCGCCGTTCAGTTTGTTAAGTTTATATTAATTAATAGATATAGGTACTTAGTTAATATAAAGAAAAACATTTAAGGTAAAATTTACCTACCATGATTTGGGTTTATAAATGTGTGTAAAAGTAAGGACCGAGTCATGGGGCGCTCGGTTCTCTCTGTCTACTCCGCAAGGGATTTGGAATGTTGTTATTGATAGATAGAATTAATGTATCCACATGCTTTAACCCAATTATTAGCACATTCTATCCAAAGTTTTGGAATCATATTATTTGTTTATAAATGTGAGGATATCAATAATTGGGCAGTTGCCAACGTTTGTACGGATTACGGTAAAATTTTGTTAAGTGTAAATTGGTCCGCTCCAGCTTTACCTCACATAATGTCATTTTGCGTCAATTTCATCAAGTCAGTTTATTAATAACGTAAATACTGCCCGCGGCTTCACCCACGTGGCCTATCGTCATCCTACGACGACTTGAAGACCATGAAATACCTACTGCATTATTTCTTTTCGTTATCAACAACCATACAGAAATGGGGTTGGTTGAATTTTCACGGTGCAGAGGTCGCCAACCCTTTTCACCCCATTAGGGGTTCGTTTTCGAGAAATCTTAAAATATTTTTTTCATTATTTATTTTGTTTACAGGGGAATACGAGTTTTCATGCAAACTTTTGGAACCCTTTTCTGGGATGGACCCCCTTAGGGATAGAATTTTGAAAACCCCTTTTGTTAGTGAATACCTACATTTCACAAGGAACACACCCTCCAAATTTCATGTGTCTCAGACTAGCAGTTTAGGCTGCGCGTTGATATATCAGTCAGTCAGAACTTTGAATTTTTAATTATATGTTAATAATTCACGCCAGCTATTATTATCTACTAATTAAAACACGTTTAATAATAAGTATGCAATTTGATCCAACCCGCCTTGTGTGCTTCTGCCACCAATTAGTTCATGCGGCCTAGCGTCGGCCGGCACCCACCCACTACTGTTAGTGCGTGCAATTGGTGGCGGAAGCACACAAGACGGGTTGGATCAAATTGCATGTAAGTTTGACTTTCGCAAAATAACGCCTGAATCTATTAACTATTTAATAATAAGTACACAGGTTTAATGAATAAAATATTTAGTACTTTAATTGATAATATTTTATTAATTATAAAAGTAGTTTTAAACATATAAGTTATTTTATACAACACGTCGAGAGGCATACGGCCCACCTGATGTAAAGCGATTACCGTAGAACGCTTGCAACACATTAAATATCACTTGCGTGGTACCACTTCTGCTGCTAATACAGCTACTCCTTAGGACCTTACTGGTGATCTCACTCACTCTCACAACAACCCTCACGGGAGTTGTTATTAGGCTGCGATTTTCTGTGAGGTGGAAGTACTTCCCCAGAAGGGATGGTTTTTTATCTCGCTCAAACACATCCAGACGGAGACAAAGAGGTTCATACACATAAATGTTTGTCCTGTGTGGGAATCGAACCCACGAGCGTTGGTGTCAAAGAAACGTTACTAACCACTGCGCCACCGAGCTCGTTAAAATTTCTTGTACGTGAAATATTTTTAAGAACGAGGAAGCGTAATACTCCAGATAATATAAATGTGGGCATGTCTAACCGTGTACTACAAAATTTCTATTATCTTATCATAGACATATTGGTTTTTCGCCAAAATATCTCGAAGCTGTAACATTGTGCAGAATTCTTTTTCTATGTTTCTATTAATTCTGTTGGACATTTATTAATCTTTGTGCTTTTAAAAAGATGTAAAGTAGATTTGTTTAAAAATTTGTGGAGAGAAAATAGTCTAATTGTTATTTATGACAAACAGTGAAAATACATACCAATATACATGATATGTCCGGGGTTCCCCGCGATGTTTTCCATCACCGCTGAACTAGTGATAATTACAGATAAGTACATAAATCCGATAACACACTTAACCTCAGAAAGACCTGATTTTCCCTCTGGGTTTGCGGAGGTCTGACGGCAATTGTTCCGGCGAAAATAATTGAGAGTCGAACAAACTAGGAAGGCTGTCCGAGTGATATGTTTGTTTTTCGATACATACATACGCATCATCACGCCTGTCTTCCATTGGGATAGGCAGATACAATGGAACGCCAGAAGCATCGATCCAAACTTACCTCTCTCTTCCACACTCATCAACCTCTTATGGTCATAATCCACCAAATACTAAACCAATTGGTTTTGTGTTATTAGAAGCTGGTGTCAGGAGCCCTAGGAATGGCGAGGGCGCATGAAAATCTATGAATGTAAAAGAAGCGAGTAAGGCCTCTATGGACCGCGTCATGCATCACTCAGTTCTCTCTGCCTATCCCGCAAGCGAGTTGGGGTGAAGTTATAATAATAACAGTAGTAGTAAATCGATAATGCCCTTTGTTGTAAATAAACTCACTACAGCCAAGTCCCTTGCGGGGCAGGTAGAGAGAACCGAACGCCACATATGACTCGAGCCTTACACACCTCACTCGACTATTCCTAGGGCGCCTTACACCACCTTCTGATATAATGCGACCAATTTGAACATGTCTGTTTGTCTTGGTCTTGGTGTTTTTAAGAGAGGTAGGGCGCATCAAAGCAGCCCGTCTGGGGCAGTACCTCCACCTCACGGAAAACCGTAGCCAAATAACAACTCTCTAGTCTAGAGGGTTGTTGTGTTCCTTTGTGGGAGTGAGTTCTCCAGTAAGCTCCTAAAGAGTTGTTGTGTTAGCAGCAGAGGAGGCATCGCACGAGTAATACTTAATATATTACAAGCGTTTATAGCGCTACGGTAACCGCTTTACATCAGGTGGACCGTATGCCTGTAGGCCTCCCGACGTTGTATAGAAAAAATAATAATTTTGGTCGTGGTACGTGAGTAAATAAATATATTACACAATATTTAAAGCCCTTGATAATGGTTCGTCAATATCGATTCTAGCCGGGCGTATATTCAAACTGTAGTATCCACCTACAAGGAGGTGCGCCATTTCGCGGAGCTGTGTTTTGATCGGCGCGGGTCGCTGGCCGAGCGTTCGGCGACCTTGCGCCCGCGACCTTGCCCGGCCAACGGCATCTTGTATTTTCGGCGTTTTTCTATTAAGGCGTCTCTAGATTCGACGGCTGAATACATATTTTCCGTACTATTTTTGCTTGCTTCATAGAAATTTTGGTTACCTACCTGTGAAAGAAACAGCTTTTATCTTTATACAATTCGTAGAGAAATTTAGTGCAAGCTATATAGTCCAAGATCCTAGGGCCGCCAGACGTTACTTATTTTTTCATAAGAAGAATATATGGAGTAGAGTTAGTATGTACTTAACCTGCTACCTTGGGCCGACGGTCAATTTTCAGGTACCGGGTGCTAAAGGTACGTGAATATACTACTTCATTTCTTAAATTCTCATGTCTGATTTATATGTATATTTTAGAGAATATTCTTATAAACTAGTAATCAACACTGCCAGACTTTTCCCGTCGGCGGAAATTTATGCTAGACTCTTTAAAGCTCCCTAAAAAATCATGGGTCTAGCATAATACCTGTAAATTGGCCGTCGACTCAAGGTAGCCGGTATGCCCACACTCAAAGTACATACTAACCGCATATTCTACTTATGAGAAAATAAGTAACGTCTGTGCAGCCCTAGGATCATGCTCTAATACAGATCTTACTGTTTAAGGTAATATTAAGGTAGTAAAGGAGTTTTTTTATATAACTTGGTAACCAGCACTTTTATGGCACTAAGATAACAAACAAGCAAACGACCTGCTTGGAGATGAACAGCCTCCAGATATCTTAATAAATTTATACGGATATAACGAATACGAGTAAATTACTCGTATATTACAAAAACAAATACGCAATAGAGGCTTACCAAGGCTTACAAATAAGATTTCCCAACATGCTCTCATTTTATGCACTTTCCCATTATTAATTATGTTCATTTTGTGTTACCTTTTATACACAAATAATAATAAATAATTTACAGAAACATGCAATGAACTTAGAAAGCAATTTCTAAAAGGCGAATAAATTCTTTGGGACACGTTGGGTTTCCCAGCCAAGCTTGCAATGGATAAGAAACATCGAGGTATTATAGTTTAAGCTCAGTTTTTTTAACATTTATTATTTTTATTTATTTTTACATATTATGTGTATCGCTTTTGATTCAGTACAATTTTGTAAGTTCTTTAGTGGATGTAGTTTCAACAATTACAAATGATTTAAATAAGTTTTATTATTTTCCACGACTTGAACTTGTGCCATGTCACCAATATACTAACATCGTTTCTTCTTCTTAGCGTTATCCCGTTTTCTAATACATTAGGATTGATGGGGTCCGCTACCTAAGCCTAAGGATTTGGCGAAGATATTGATTTTTACATGAAGCGGCTGCCGTCAAACCTCCCAGGAGGGAAACCAGACCATCAATAGGTTAGGTCTCACGTCTTTTGAAATATAATTTTTTGGGCATGTGGTTTCCTCACAATTTCTTTCATCACCGCCGAGTAAGTGATAATTACAAATCCAACAAATCCTACTAATATTGTAAATGTGAATGTCCGTTTGTTTGTTACGCTGTCACGCGAAAACTACTGAACCGATCATCATGAAACTTTGTACACATATTCTTGGAGATATCAGATGTAAAATAGAATACTTTTTATTAAAAATAAAATATTTTTCATCAATGCGAACGAAGCCGCGGGTAAAAGCTAGTATGTACATAAATCCGAAAACACAAATTTAGTGGTACTTGCCAGGATTCGAACCGGGGACCTGTTGGTCAATAGATCAGTTTTTTATACGCTAGGCTATCACTGCTCAACCATTACACTAACATCAACACTATCTAGTAAATAAGGTAATCAACAAACATTTAGCGTTTTAAGAATCTTAAAAAAAGCAAGACAAAACGAAAACGCATGTGTGAATGTTCCTTAAGGAAAATTCCTAACCACCATCGTTCAAGGCCCGTCCCTTCCCCGCCTCTAGCTTCAAAATTCGACAAAAACAGGGGCTCAGTATGAAAGTTCAGGGCTCATTACAGCTGGTCAGTGCCGAGGGCAATGTTTTCCACCCACACATTACAATGTCGGCGTATAAATGAACTAGAAATTTCGTCAGCTTTTTTTGGATATTTCGAAGATTTGATTCATACTGTTTTATTTGGAATGAGGTTCTTATTATTTATATATCATTGAAGAGCGTGCACGATACGAGTTATGAATGGTAAAGAAACGAGTGAGATGTGTAGACCGATAAATCTTATTCTTCTTATAAGCGTTATCCCGTTTTCGAATCCATTAAGATAGGCGGGGTCCGCTGCCTAAACCTAAGGACTTGGCGAAGATACTGATTTTTACACGGAGCGACCGTCGTCAGACCAACCCAGAGGGAAAACAAGATCACTCTTAGGTGACCTTACCTAAGACTGATCTGGTTTTCCTTTTACACGTCTTTCGAAATATTGTTTCTTGAACCAGCACGATAACTTCATAACAAACATAAAAGGAAGGAAAGATAAAGTGAAAGTAAAAAGCAGATCAGGAAGACTAAGGCAACATGAAAGAAATAAAGAAAATAGTGAAAGAAAGGTCGTAACAAGAAATAGTGACTGGCGGGAGTTAGGCAAATTGAAAGAACTCCACCAACAAGACATGACATCATCATGAAGCTCTTTTGTGATGATGATCAGGAAAAGTCACTAGGCATTCGCGAGCGCTATGGTGCTATGTATGTTACAGCCCTTGGTAGCTGTATTACGATGCGGTGGTCAATGCTCGTCCAATCTAAATAAGCAACATCCCAATTGGTATACAAGCTATATAAGCAGGCTTTATACAGGTCTAAAATAACTTTACCAATTCTGTACCGTTTATTTTTTATGCAACGTCGGAGCGCATGCAAGCATATGGACACCTGATATAAAGCGTATGCCGTACCCTATGACGCTTAAAATACATTAATTACTACTCGCGCGTTGCGACCTCTGCTGCTAACACAGGAACTGCTTAGGAGCTTACTGGAGACCTCAGTCACACGCAGGAACACAACAAACCACTAAGTAGTTGTTATTTGGCTGCTGTTTTCTGTGAGGTGGAGGTACTTCCCCAGACCGGCTGCTTAGTTGCGCCCTACCTGTCTTAAAAACACCGGACCATGAAAAACAGACATGTTCATACACACAAATGTTTGTCCTGTGTGGGAATCGTACACACGAGCATTGGTGTCAAAGTGCGTTTCACCATTGCGCCTCGGAGCTCATTAAACTTTTATCCTTAAGCCGTACTATAGCTGTTGTAGAGCTATAAAGGCAGCTAATTTGTGTGTTAGTTAGGATTCTTTTCATATCAGCATTAACAAACTAACCATCGTTATTAACGTCGACGTTGCGTATACTTTGCGAAACTGTTTTAACACTATATTGCCCAAGAAGCCTTGAAATGCGACAGTCACTGCGAAATACATTCGAGATGCTACGACAGCTTAACACGTAGGTAAAATTATCTATTGTGAACATTACGTGTGAACTTTATGAAATGATGTATTACTAAGTAACTGTTGCCCTGTTCTAATACTTAGTGCTTCATGCTGCCTTTACAAAAATCGGTCTCATTTTTAGGATTCCGTAGCCAAAGGGTAAAACGGACCCTATTACTGAAACTCCGCTGTCCGTGTGTCCGTCCGTCTGTCACCAGGTTGGATCTCACGAACCGTGACAGTTAGACAGTTGAAATTTTCACAGATGTTGTATTTCTTTTGCCGCTATAACAAAAAATACTAAAAAATAGGAGAAATAAATATTTAAGGGGGCTCCCATACAACAAACGTTATTTTTTTGCTCGTTTTTGCTCGGTATTGATAACAGCAACAGGTAGACGGTTGAAATATTCACAGAATAACGAGTTATATTTATTCACTTTAAAAATAAATAATTAAATTAAAATAAAATAAATATTTAAAGCTTTATAGATAATGGTACAGAACTCTTAGTGCGCGAGTCCGACACGCACTTGGCCGGTTTTATTTTAAATGCAATGTATTTTATTGCAATCACCATTGTGATTTAAAAACCAGTCGATCCACCCTGGCTTCGCCTACTGAACGAACAGCTTTGCTGTAGATCGCCCGATAGCTCGCCAACGATTGATTCAAACGGCCGATCGTTGTGGAAGTCTGCACCGTACAGCCATGCAATTCTCTAAGCGACTCGTAATGGCTGTATGCGTCGCTGTGATCACAGATGTCACAGTTTTGACATCGTCTACTGCGATCACGGCTAAATTATTTGGTATTCTATAAGGAGGTGAGCGTCCGCGAGGCTGTTTGCCTTGTAGAATTCCAATTCCAAACGCAGCCTTGCGGCGCTAGTGTCGCACAACCATGAAAAGCAACACCAAAGAATTGCAATTTTGTGTTCAAGGCTGTAACAGCCGATGTTTCCGAGGATGTAAAAATGTTTGCTCTTACAGAATTGCATGACGGTACATATTTGTAATTATCACTTGCCCGGCGGTGACGGAAAACATCATCGCACTATCACCACATGTCCAAGAAATTATACTTCAATAGACGTGTAACCTTACCTTAGATAGGTCTGGTTTTCCCTCAGGGTTGTGGAGGTCTGACGATAGTCGCTCCATGTCAAAATCAGTATCTTCACCGAACATTTAAGTTTAGGTAGCGGACACCGCCTGACGGTAGCCGCCTATCCTAATGGATTAGGAAACGTTATCCGTTACGAAGAAGAAGTGGTAGTTATAACACACGTCCTTCTCCTGTAAAATCCCAACATATATAATATCTCCAAATCTCTCATTATTAGCCCATTTACTTTTCGAAACATTTAACAATATTTCAAACCTGCCGATATCTGTTCATGGATCCAGTGAGATACGCTGGTGCGGGTTACTTCAGAGGTACTGCGTAATCCGTCCCTCTAAGTGGCCTTGGACCCATATCGAGGATGCCTATCAAACGATCGGGTCTCAAGCCATCGATTGCTAATCATATGTATTTAATAAACATTATGTATAATTTGCCCGTATATATTTTCAATTTACGTAATTTATTGAGTAATCAACGAAGTTCAACAACCCGATACATTTGTAACTGTTTTTATGGCGTTATCTAGCACGCGCCATTTTACTTCGATATGAGAAATAAAACGTTTAATATTTAACTCATTCTTGTCGCTACACGCAGTCATTTTTCACTATAGACTCATTATCTAAGCTATAATTAATTATTTCTACACATATATAAACCGTATTATTATATAATTCTAACGATATGATATGAGAAATGAAACGTTCAATATTTAACTCATTCTTGTCGCTACACGCGGTCATTTCCCACTATAGACTCATTATCTAAGATATAATTAATTATTTCTACACATATATAAACTGTATTATTATATGATTCTAACGATTCGCCAAGTTACAGTAGAATAATTATAGGCATACGTACTCGTACATGAAATTTTCTTTTGGGCATCATGGTCATTGACGAGCTCGGTGACGTCGCGGTTAATGACTCGACTTTGACACCGACGCACGTGGGTTCGATTCCCACACAGAACAAACATTTGTGTGCATGAACATGTCTGTAAGTCTTGATCATGGTTTTTTAAGAGAGGTAGAGCACATCAAAGCAGTCAGGGACAGTGCCTCCACCTCACAGAAAACCGCGGCCAAATTGCAATTTACAGAGTTGTTGTGTTCCTGAAAGTGAGTGAGGGCACCAGTAACCTCCTAAGGAGTCGCTCGTCAGGTGGACCGTATGCTTTCATGCCTCTCGACGTTGTATAAAAAAGGACTCGCTGATGAAGAGTACCCAGCAAGCCGTACAGTCAACGTTGCTCTCCTAGACGTTCATAAGTCATGTAAGCTAGACCGTTTACATGCAGGGGTGCTGAACCTGTGTGTTCTTTAGTTGTGTTTTCTACTGACGTGCCCTATCGCAGTTTTATACTTCACTGAGCAAGTCTTATCTTAGTGGAAAACCAATTTGTACATGGTACCCAAAAGGAATGACGGATCAACTCATCGAATTATAGGATTTTTTGCTTTCTTCTTCTTCCCCTTCCCTTTTGTCCGATCTTCTGTTACACCGGTGGGCTTCGGCGATCGAAATGAGACATTGCTACGGTGAAGGCATTCAGTCGAATCTAGCATCTACGAGTAGCATCGAAGCTGATGAAAGCGAGTTGTCAGGTTCTTATTCAGGAGGAGTTTTTGCTCCAATATCATTAATAATTTGCCTTGTGTGGGAATCGAACCCACTGAGCCACCGAGGTCGTCAAAATTAATTATCCGGTATATTAATTATCCGCCTGGGGACGTTTGAACTTGCTCAAATACGTACTCACCATGTTCATGTCTATCAATACATAAATCGGCGCTAAGGAAACCCCATTCGTCTTCATGTACACAAATATTTGTCTTGTGTGGGAATCGAACCCACGGCTTGTAGTAGCAAGTAAGTAGCATTGCTAACCAAGACCACTGGGCTCGTCTAAACATAAACTCTTGGTAACCACTAACTTCGTACTTCGTAGTTATGAATTGTCTTGGTCTGGATGTTTTAAGAGAGGTAGGGCGCATCAAAGCATCCCGTCTGAGGAAGTACTTCCACCTCACAGAAAACAGCAGCCAAATAACAACTCCCTAGAGGGTTGTTGTATTCCTGCGTGTGAGTGAGGTCACCAGTAAGCTCCCCAGGAATTGCTGTATAAGCCGCAGAGGAGGCATTGCGCGAGTGGTACTTAATATATCGCTAGCGTTAATAGGCTACGGTACCCGCTTTACATCAGGTAGGCCATATGCTTGTACGCCTCCTGACTTAGTATAAAAAAAAAACTGACTTTGTTGTGATGTCGAGTATAACAGTTTGACGTCTTTGGTTTAAAATGACCATGGGCTAACAGAGGGCGTATTACCATATCCGCTATTAAAAAGTTATAAAAAATATGTTAAAAATTAAACAGGGAGCCCTAAATAAATTTTTTTTTCTTTTATTATTATTTCCTGCTCGAGTTCAGTTTTTACTTGGCCAGTTTCAAACCCTTTTGCGTCAATGCTTTCCGACTGAGTGACGTCAGAGGGTACTGGCCCAGTTTAGTTATGAGTCATCCATGGGAGAGCCCGATGAAAATGAAAATAAATAATCCTCTATTTGTGTTCGGAGCAAAATTGAACCCTTGCGAATATTTCATATATTTTCACAACACTTTTATACTTTACTAGCTGTTGCCCGCGGTCTCTCGCGGTGTACGTGACATCCAGCCCGTCCGCAGCCCGATGTCATGTAGCTTATAACTTTCCTTAAGAATTGGCCTATCAAATACGAAGAAAAATTTTCAAATCAGATTGGTTCAAACAAACAAACTTATCCGATTTATATACCCAATGGCCATAAGTTCTGTTGCAAATAAATATGCAGTTTTTTAATTAAGTACGTAATGTAATCATAATAAAACTAATATGTACATATTTATGGAAGGCTCAGCAAAAAATTAATAATGAATGTATTCGAAATGGCCACCTTTGGTATTGATTTACGAACTTTAGTGTTTATTATAGCCACTTCTTGCTCCAGAGATTTCTTAAGAAACACAATGTCGACGTGTCGTTTCGAGCAGGCTATGTCCTCTAAAACTGACCATAATTTGTAGTCTAATCTAAGGGGTTCAGATCTGGGCTTGAGGAGGGCCAGTCTCCAGCCCCAGGGGTTATTAGTACCAGCTGTACCCCGCGACTTCGCCCGCGCGTTTGAACCGCAGGATACCGCTTTTTCTAGTTTCTTTCTTTTTCCTCGGCTTCTAAGAGTTGTATCGTGATGATGAATAGCCTACAATCTTCCTCAAAAATTGAGCTATCACATACAAAAATATTTTTTCAAACCCGACAGCAAGTTTCAGAGATTAGCGCTTTATACAATATAGAAAATAAACAATCGCTTCAGCGTTATACGTTAGTAAGTAAAGTATTACAATACCAGTTTTTTCAACATTTAATGCATTATTTTCTTATTCTGTTACTATTTTTTACCTTTTTCAGTATTTCATGCCACAAACGGTAGAAAGGGAGCTTCATACATTCCCTTCGTTGTCAGGCAGATATATGGCTGAATCAGTCAAAACCTATAATTGATCGTAAATTTCAACAATAAACAATTAAAACCGTAATACAAAAAATCTCTTCTTAAACGTATCTACATATCTGTTTTTCTAGAAATCACAAACCCTAACGTATCTATCAAGTTAAAGTTGACACGTCATGAAATTTGGCTTAAGGTCTCATAGCAATACATAGAAAAACATGTGAACGATGATTTTCAGAGTCCGCAAGTTAAGCAGCATTGACTGTAGCCTGTCTGTGGACCTGTTTTACCTCCTGCAGTGAAAATGTTTCTTTGTATTGCTTAAATTTATAAGCATAATTGTAACAAATTGTTATGTGTGTGCTGGAGATACAAATTAAGAATCTATCTAGTTTATAAGACATCATGAGCATAGAACCATTTGGAGTTCCTCTAGGTCCTAGACATTTTCCATTATTTATTAGTCATTGCCATAACCTAAGAGAGGTGAGGCGGTGCGAATGCGACTGGTCAATGCCTCTACTTCACAGAAAACCGCAGCCAAATAGCAGGTTCCTGAAGGGTTGCTCCTGCGAGTCAGCGAAGCTACCAATAAGCTTGAGTTGTTTTCGCAGCAGGGGTGGGAATTCCTTGTATTGCAAGTTTTCAAAGACGTTACTTTGACAGCAACACTCGTGGGTTCGATTTCCACACAGTACAAACATATGTGTGCATGAATAATTGAACAGTTGAACATGTTTGTCTTGGTCTGGGTGTTTTTAAGAGATGTAAAGCACATCAAGGTACAAGCAAAGTACCTCCACGTAACAGAAAACCGCAGCCAAATAACAACTCTCTAGAGGGTTGTTGTGTTCCTATGTGTGAGTGAGGTCACCCGTAACCGCCTAAGGAGTTGCTGCGTTAACAGTAAAGGTGGCATCACCCGTGTGATACTTAATGTATTGCAAGCGTTCATAGGCTACGGTAATAGCTTTACATCAGATGGGTTGTATGCTCGTATGCCGCCTGACGTTGTATAAAAAAATCTGCAGGTGAGTAAGGGCAGCAGGAAACGAATTATCATCGGGTACTTCATCTATATTAAAATTAGTGATAAACGTTATGTATTTTAGCTTCCCGATGATATAAAAAAATACCTACCGTACTTAGTCATGGGTGACTAATACAATTTTCCATACAATTATGAACATCATTACAATGTACATCTACCAAATAAAAAATCTATGCCGAGCTACCCAAAATAATAAGACCTTAAACCTTCCCAACTGTTACACTCTAATACTTCACCAAACTCATATTTGGAGAGAGGCGAGGAAGGTCAAAATATTTTAGCTGTTCACAAATTGTGCAATACCTAACTAAACAGCCGAAAATTCGCAGGTCAACAACCGCGAATACACACCCACACACAGGCAAGCGTCGCGACGCGTCTACCCGTGTACGTACACAGCAAACACACACACACATACCTTCACAGGCAGAACTGCGCCTGTGTTGTGTTTTTTCACGTACATTAATGAGGACAAACGCCTGTAACTTTTAACATAAATGTACGCTTTCATGCTATCTATTAACGTTATATACGTCAGAATTAATTATAACAATGAAAGGTTATATACGTATGAATGTATAATGCGTTATCTAATTGAATTGTTTCATTGTTTGATTTTATTTCAGATAATATATCAACCATTTACATATCTGTAGGTGTAGGAGTATATACATTATTATTCACACAGGTTATACATTACTATATATATATATAGTAATTTGTAATAACTTCTTAACTAAAAAAGAAATTACTGACAATTATCGGATAAGTCTTAACTGCTTTGTCTATTTATATATATATATATATATATATATATATATATATATATATATATATATATATATATATATATATATATATATATATATATATATATATATATATATATATATATAAATAGACAAAGCAGTTAAGACTTATCCGATAATTGTCAGTAATTTCTTTTTTTTTTTACACGAAACCTCACCAATAACTTCTTAACTAAAAAAGAAATTACTGCTTTGTCTATTTATATATATATATATATATATAAATAGACAAAGCAGTTAAGACTTATCCGATAATTGTCAGTAATTTCTTTTTTAGTTAAGAAGTTATTGGTGAGGTTTCGTGTAAAAAAAAAATCTAGTCCTAAACGAAGCAGAACTTGTGATATGGGTACTAGACAACTGACAACTTACCTTCTTTTGTATATACATACTTGTAATTTATAGAAAACACCACAACCAAGACAAGCGGACATGTTCGTGCGCTCAAATGTTTGTCACGTGCGGGAATCGAACCTACGAGCATTGGTGCTTTACTAACCTCCTGGCTTCTCATCCAGCTAATACAAATACAAAGGTTTTTTTATATATAACGTAGGAAGGCCAACAAGCATAGGTACGGCCTACAGGCATTACCCTTGCTAGGGTATTTTTTATTAAGTACCAATTCCTGCGCCAATCTTAAAATGGCGACCTCCACGGTAGCAAACAGATGTAAGATGTATGTAAAAATGGACTTTACTAACAGATGATCTTTAGCCTAACAGATGATCACCTTGTAATTTAACACTCGTATGTATTTCTAAAATCTTTCTAAATTTAGACTAATAAGTTTTGCCAGAAACAGCTAATACGACAAAAGTGATAAAAAATCTGGTAATTTAATTTTTATGCACCACCGATTTGAATAAGTAGAATGCCTATACCATCCTTTTCTGATATCGTTTTTACAAAATACAATGCATGTATGTATATCTTCACCCCTTGCGGGGTAGGCAGAAAGTACCGAGCGCCATAAGACGCGGTCCTTACACACCTCACTCGCTTCTTTTCATTCATTCTCGCCGGTTCCTAGGGCTCCTAACATCACCTTCTGATAAAACACGACTAATTTGGTCATGGTAGGTTAGTCTTAGCCTTCCTCGGACCCTACATCCTTCTATGATTACATTGTATATCTGTTTCGGCATTCTTACATCAAAAATACAAACATAAACACAGTATTTCACATACGTACACGTACCTTTCTTTATACGATAATATCGCATAAAGGTATCGTTTATAAACCATTGGTTATTATATATTATAGCTATTTTAATGTAACTTTGTGCGTACTAAATAAACCACAATATATAATCATATTCCATGAACAATATGCAGTGACCTCAATGAGGTGTATGATATTACTTCCCGTTAAAAAGTTACGGTGATTTGATTGTATTAGGCACCGTGTTACTGTTTATTTTCCTTGTGTATGATTCAATACAACTATTATAAGGGGTTGCATGTCGATTTTTGCATGTTGATGCCATTACATTAATTTGAAGAGAGGTAGGGCGGCATCAAAGCAAGTAATAGTAAGTAAAAAGGAAGTACCTCCACCTCACAGAAAACAGCAGCCAAATAACAACTCCCTAGAGGCCTAGAGGGTTGTTGTGTCCTGTTTATGAGTGAGGTCACCAGTAAGCTCCTAAGGAGTTGCTGTGTAAGCAACAGAGGAGGCATCGCGCGAGTGATACTTAATATATTACAAGTGTTAATAGGTTACGGTAACTGAACTAACTAAAACATTACAAAGCAGTGTCTGCTAATATTTATCTCAACGCATTATTACCAATTGGGCGTTTTCAGAATCTTACGGATTAATTCCGGCACGCAGGATTAGTTACAGTATTCCTCTCCCATGAGGGAATTTATCTATGAATATCCCGCGTTTGAGTGCACGTGTGAGAATGACTAAGGAAAACGAAAAGCCAATGATTTCTTAAACAAATGCTGGATAATTTTCAATCATGACATATTAAAAGTTCTGATTGACAAAGGCAAATTCAGCTTCCAAAATTATTCAGTTAATACATCTTCGCATCGTGAAAGAGTTTCAGTAACGTACTAGTAAAAGCTTTTTTACCACTTGCAGCACCAGAGTTGTCACAATATGTGCCTCATCTATCTAGCTATCTATATCTTCACGCCAAGCCCTCTGCAGGGTAGGAAGAGAGAACCGAGCTACACAAAACACGTTTCTCTCCTCACCGTGCTCACTTCTTTAATATTCTTAGCCCTTTTAATGCACGTTCGACTGTGTATTATCGACCCCATAAATACTTCATTATTAAGAACCTCATTCTCTTAATATCTGATCAATCAGATATTAAGAGAACCAGGGGGGAATCAAAGCTGCTCGTCTAGGGAAGTACCTCCATCTCACAGAAAACCGAAGCCATATAACAACTTCCGAGAGGGTTGTTGTGTTCCAGCGTATGAGTGAGTACACCAGTAAGCTATTAAGGAGTTACTGTGTTCGCAGCAGAGGAGGCAACGCGCGAGTTATACTTAATGTATTTATTATAAGCATTCTAAAGCTACAGTAACCACGTTACATCGGGTGGGCCGTATGCTTGTGTGCTGCCGTTGTCTCTCTTCTACTCAGACTCGGCCGATGGAGTGGAAGAGAGATAGATACGTCACAAGCCGAACGCTTAGGCCGATCGTGCCTCTCTACAGCTTGTTCCGCGCTCTCGCTTGCACGCTCGGCTCAGGCGGAACGTGACACTTTTTCGTGCATGCAGCCGGCGTTCATCGATTTATAAGACGTTATCACGTCAAAAATATATATGTATGTTTGGTATAATAATGGAAATTTTAGGACAGGCACGCCTAGCGAGTTGTTGCCAGGGTCGGTGAGCTAAGGTGTGAAATTCGCATCGTTCCTGAAGGTAATTGCGGTAGATTTCAATGTATCTAGTAGGAATATTTCGTGTTTACCTCGTTATATAGTCTATTATCATGACGTGTACTAGGTACTTATACATATGTATGTCACAGCTTGGGTCGACAACCCCGCCGTTTACATTGCTCATCTCAGACCAATGAACTCGGCCGAAATAAAACATTACTGGTGCCTACTACTTTACGTAACGAGGTATTGTCTCAGTGTCGATGACTTCATGAATGGTCAGTTATTTATTAGCAAGTAACTAACTAGGCGAAGCTAGCTTCATTGCGTTGACAAAAACAATGATAGCGATAAACTGATATACTTGGCTAGGAGTTTCTTCTTAGCGTTATCCCGTTTCCAAACTCATTAGGATTGGCGGGGTTGCTACCTAAGATACAGATTTTTACATAGAGCGACTGCCAGACCTTCGACTAACCCTAGCCGATGGGGTCGCGGTGGCTAGGTGGAACTGCAAAGCTCGCTGCCGCCCGTGGCTGGACTGACGCAGTATAGGTAAGGAAATTTGGAATAGCTATAATCGTTTCACCGGCGTTCTAAAATGGGCTAAATCAAATTTTTTAGAAAATATAACTGAAAGATGATGAATGGAAGAATGAATTGCGGAATGAAAGAGAGTATGATGAGTGAATGTGTTTATTTATAATTGTAATATTAAAAAAATAGATGTAATAAATAATTATGTAATAAAAAGAGCCTTGCCCATGGCAGGGGTGCAAGTATTAAGAAATAATAAAAAAAAAGACCTTCGCAACCCAAGGGTAAACCAAATCATTCTTAGGTAAGGTGTGATTCGAAATATAATTTCTTGAACGCGCGGGTTTCCTTTATTAATTGATTATTACAAACATTTACTTAAATCCGAAAACACGAATTTAGTGGTACATGCATGTCTGTCTTCAGGCTATCACTGCCCGAAGATATACTTGGCTAGGAGCTTGGGGCTAAAATCCAAAACCCATAAGGGCGGGAAAAGTGGGAAACCGGCAGCGAAAAAATCCCATCCCGGATCGCTATCGCTTTCCCGCCCCTGTGGATTTTGGCTTTAAACCTTATAAAGGGGGTTAAAATTTTATAATTCAATTTTATAAGTGGTTTATCAGACAGTAATGGAGAGAACCTTTAAGGCCGGTAAGCGTGTATGAAACGGTATTTGAATGTCAAAGGTGATATTAGTTAGGTCATGTGGCGTTCGGTCCTTTTTAGCTATATACATATGAATATGTATGTTGATGTTCGGTTCTCTCTATATATATATACTTAAATAGCTGCAGCCCGCAACTTCGTCTGGTGTATCCCATGGGAATGATTTTTAGTACTTTCTCTCTTTTTCCACGATTTCTAAGGGTCTCGTAAGGTTGAATTGCCTAAAACCTCCATCAAAAATTGAGTATCAAATGCAAAAAGATTTTTCTCAAATCTGACAGGTGGTTTCAAAGATTAGCGCGTTCAAACAAATAAACTGTACCGCTTTATATATTAACATAAAATATAAATATAAACATGTTGAAGTGTCTGCATGTGAAAGCCCAATAGTAAATAAAAAACTTTTATTTGACGTTGAAGACATAAAACAGCCCTCCAGAGACCTGTTATTTGGCTCAGGTTTTCTGTGAGGTGGAGGTACTTTGTCATTTAGCTGCTAATAATCACCCCACCTCCCTAACTCAGCTTACTATCGAAAACCACTGGGTCCGACGATTCCGGTCCACGCTGCTCAACTTACGTGTTCAAGAACTGACTCTTATTTAGCTCGTTAGTGAGTTAGTAGCTTAGTTAGCGATTAGTCAGCGCGTTTTTTTTTTACTTTTACTTATGTAGTAAAAGTAAAAAACATCAATAAACAAATAGGCTAGACAATACATGATGATGAACATGATACATGATGCCAACACCCTCATCAGGAACACCGTTCCTATATGAATTCTATATTTTTGTCTGTGCGTTTGTCTGTCGCTTTTTCGAATATTCGAATTTTTACTTCAGATTCGGACTCAGCGTAAAAAGTAGAATAGGAATGTTCAGAAACACCGTTCCTATCTCTTAAGGAACATGGTCAAAATGGCCGACAAATTAAAAAAAAAATTGAATTGTTATATAATTGACGAGCCAGGTGTTCCTCTGGCAATGCAAGCTTGCGCATTCTCAACTGGTTTTATAATTGTATAGCTCGCCGACTGCTGGGAGTTCATCCTCATACACTGGAGCCGCAATTGTCGCGTAATATGCGGTTCCAGTTTTCAATCGAGAACTCTTTAAATTGTGGAATGAACGATGAATCCCTGCCGAGGTTTTCCCAATTGATTGGATTCTTCGAGAAAGACGTGAGGTTTTGCACAGGCGGCATTGCAAGATTGACATCCCTAGTGTTGATGAAAAAAAACAGGTCAATACCATTTACTTCTCTGTTTTGTTGTTGGTTTATCCGTTTTTTTAGTATGTGTTCTCTGTTCATAGCTACAATTTTCTTTATTTTTAGGGTTCCGTACCCAAAGGGTAAAACGGAACCCTATTACTGAGGCTCCGCTGTCCGTCCGTCCGTCCGTCCGTCCGTCCGTCCGTCCGTCCGTCCGTCCGTCCGTCCGTCTGTCACCAGGCTGTATCTCATGAACCGTGATAGTTAGATAATTGAAATTTTCACAGATGATGTATTTCTGTTGCCGCTATAACAACAAATACTAAAAAATAGAATAAAATAAATATTTAAGGGGGCTCCCATACAACAAACGTGATTTTTTTTACCGTTTTTATAGATAATGGTACGGAACCCTTCGTGCGCGAGTCCGACTCGCACTTGACCAATTTTTTGTTTAGTTTAGACACTTTAGTGTGATCAATAAAAATATTTTTTTTATTGATGGATGGAACTGATGGAACAAAAGGTGGAAAAAAAATCTAACAACAATAAAATTATATATTCTTTATTGCATATTATTACGCATACCGTTGTTACATTAAAGGTGTACAAAGGTAAGCTTATCTCTAAAAGAGATCTCTTCCAGCCAACCCCACAGGCAGTAAAAGAAAACATTTTTGGCCAGGTAACGAAAAAAAAAATTTTGGTAGGTAAAAATAGCACTATGAATTTAAAAAAACCGGCCAAGTGCGAGTCGGACTCGCGCACAAAGGGTTCGGTACCATTATCTATAAAAACGTTGTTGTATGGGAGCCCCGCTTAAATATTTGTTTTCATGACGAGCTCGGCGGCTCAGTCGTGAATGACGCGACTTTGACACCGACGCTCGTGGGTTCGATTCCCACACAAGGCAAACATTTGTGTGCATGAACATGTCTGTTTGTCTTGGTCTGGGTATTTTCTATGTATAATAAGTATGTATTTACAAAAAAAAAAAAACTATTTACGTATGTTTATCAGTTGTCTAGCACCCATAACACAAGCTTCGCTTACTTTGGGGCTAGGTGGCGCTGTGTAATTTGTCCGACAATATTTATATTATTTATTTATTATTTTAATTTAATAATTTATTTTTAAAGTGAATATATTACTAGATATTCTGTGAATATTTCGAGCGTCTACATGTTGCCATTATCAATATCGAGCAAAAACGAGCAAAAAAAAATCACGTTTGTTGTATGGGAGCCCCCTTAAATATTTATTTTGTTCTGTATTTTTTGTTATAGCGGCAACATCATCTGTGAAAATTTCACCTGTCTAACTATCACGGTTCATGAGATACAGCCTGGTGACAGACGGACGGACGGACAGCAGAGTCTCAGTAATAGGGTCCGTTTTACCCTTTGGGTACGGAACCCTAAAACCAAACTATACTTATTATACGTAATATTTACAAATTTCACTCATAGCCTACACTCATACCTACTAATACAATAGATATATATTTCAATATATAATTACGTGCGATGTATCATTGCCACATGTGGAAAAATTGGGTGACATTTCTATGAAATGTGCGATTATTCATTTGCGTCACTGTGCAAATGACCAAGCACATCTTTCATAGAAATGACATCCAATTTTCCACTTTTGACCTCAAAAAATAGAACAAAAGCCACAAGAATATACAACTCATTTAATGACTAATTTTGTACTTAAACTACGTACTACGTGTACGCTAGTGATCTAACATCCCTCAATGATAAACAGCACTGACTCAACGACATTTCATGGGACTACAGTATGAGGCTCTTCAAAAGAGACGTGAATAGGTCAGGATATACAACTATATACAGATAATACAACACACTTTGTGACGCCCCAGATATTACAAGTGTCAAGTAGGCTACGGTAACTGCTTGCCATCAGGATGGTTTGTCATATTAATGACACAATAAATTCAATTTGATATGATAATATTCTACCTAAACCTGAAAGGATTGAACAGTCTTTACAGGGTCCCCAAAGCACGTTGCGATGCCTCCTATGTTGCGACTATCCATAAACTACAATAACTGCTTACAATCAGCAGGCCGTATGCTTGTTTGCGACTTTAATGGTATACAATTTTAGGTTAGCAATGTTACTTTAAAGCCATCGTTAATGGATTTGATTCCAACACAGACAAACTTTAAGTTTTTAAGAGAGATAGGGCGAGTCAAACCTGCTCACCTGAGCAAGTACCTCCACCTAACAGAAAACGCAGTCAAACGCCCTGGACCTCTTAATATAAGGTCTGTGTCCAGCAGTGGACTAATATGATCTGATGAATCATGTAATGACTATTTTGAGTCATTTGCAAGATGAACGGATGTTCAAGATGTCACCAAGGACTGCACTAGTGGTATAACATCCCTCACCGATAAGAAGCGGTGAGTCAGGCCAATATCTACAACGTCACTCCGCGGATGTAGTAAAAAACATATACTGGCAGTTGATATCACTGATAATAGAATTATTGTTGGATAGTTCTTTCTTTTTGAATTATTTCTACAAGTATGTATATATTATATAATTGCGAAAAAGATATACAACGCGAAAGTAGAAGGACGTAGGAGCCGAAGAAGGCCAAGACTTACAAAACAAAACCGAAGAGCATGCACGAAGAGGTTAATGATTGTGGAAGAAGCGAGAGGGGTATCGGTACACATTACGTTTCATAGTACTTACATACCCCAATCGAAGACAGGCGTGAAGATATGTAAGTATGTATGTAAAGAATACAGAAAGAAAGAATTACTAAACAGATTTACAACGCGGAAGTCGGAGTATGTAGGAGCCGAGGAAGGCCAAGACTTATACAACATGAACAAATTGTTCGTGTTTTATCAGAAGGTGATGTCAAAAGCCCTAGAAACCGGTGAGCGTACATGAGACGAGCTATGAACGATAAAAAAGCGAGAGACGTGTGTAAGGACTGAGGCATGTGGCACTCGGTTCTCTTTGCCTACCCCGCAAGAGATTCGGCGTGAAGTAGATAGTTAATATATTCAGGCGTTATTTTGCAAAAGTTCAATTTACAGGCAATATGATCTAAACTATTGGATGTGCGTCCGCTATACCGACAGATTTAACAATCGCACCGCTCGCCGACGGCGTGAAGTTTCCTCTCACAGGCTGGAACACCAAAGGTCGTGTACTGTGCGGTTCCAGCGATGTTTTCTTCCGGTTGTGGAAGTTGTGGAATGAACTCCCAGCCGTAGATTGTCCACGGGGTCACGGCATAAGGTTCTTCAAAAAAGAACGTCGGCAACGCACACGCAGCGACGTCCCTGGTGTTGCGACTGCAATTGCTTACCATCAGGCCAGTTCGTGCCCTTGTTTGTCAATTTATTGGTATAAAACAAAGCTACGCTAAAAATATTTTTATATTTTCCTGTTTTGTCAGAAGGGGAAAAATGACGAGCAGCAAATGTTAAAGAAGCGAGTGAGGTCTGCAAGGACTTAGTCCTGTGACGCTCAACTTTTTCTATGTCTATTCTCTATTTCTACATTCTATTTTAGTCATTATTTTCATAGAAATGACGCCCCTAATTTTATTGGTTCATTCTGCTTTTTGATTAGAAAAATGGAAGAGTCCAAAAAGTAGAACAAAAACCGGATAAATGTGTAATCATATTATGATGAATTTTTGAACTAAACTAAAGAGTGCACTGGTGATGTAACAGTCCTCAGTGATAACAAGCACTAACGTAACTCCTCGTGGGGCTAGATCATGAGATTCTTTAAAAGAGGCGTGAAGAGGTATGCAACGCACTTTGTGGGTGGCCCAGGTATTCTAAGATTCAAGTAGGCTACGGCAACTGCTTGCCATCAGGTTGTTTGTATACATGTTTGTCATATTAGTGACAAAATAATTTAAATTCGATATGATAGCATTCTACTTATTGGTAAGAATCAGAGACATCCCTTGAATTTCATACATTTTTAAACTACTAAGTAACTTATAGGTTGTTACTTACTTAGTACAAACAAGCTGAAAATCTAATCAGGGCTGAGTTAAGTCAAGGCAATTATATCAGATATATCCACTTTAAAAAATGGACCAACATCAGTTCAGAAAAAAATTAAGCATATAAGGTATCCACGGACGCACATACAAAATAGGTACATTTTTGCTAAACTAATTTGCTAAACTAAACATTCACCTACAAACACACACAACTTCCACTCGCACACACACACACATTATTCAAATATTATTTAGATTTACAAAACTAAGCTGAAAATCAAATCAGGGCTAAATTTAAGGATTTACCATTACGTCGTGTTCAGCAGTTTAGAGAATGTGCATAATATAAGAATATACATATTTGCTCGTCTAAACATACACCTACAAACCCACACAACATTCACACACATTCAAAAATTATTTGAGTTATTCAGGCATTATTATATTATGTACCACTTATGATACTGAAATGTTAATTAATCTCTGAAAGTATGTCACATTGTGTACCTATAGCAAACGGTTACAGTTTGCCATGAACAAATGTTAATTTGCATAATTTTTATACTGTAACAGTAAACCATACATTGCCCAAAAACGTTTCCGCAATTAAACACATTTTGAACGATTGTCACTGATACAATTACATATACCACAACGTTACCATGCGGTCTTATCGAATGATGAAAACTAAAATCATTATATCTGGGTCACGTATATGAAAAATCACAGCTGTGAATCACAGTCTACATACACTATAAAGCAACGAACCATAAACTAACCGCAGATAGCATTTCGAATTATTAATGACCAACGCTATGTAGAACTCTTTGTTGATCATACATCTTTGTTTGATTTATTTAATGAAACAAAAGTTATTTAATATTTTTTCCTTAATTTCGTGAGGTAAAATTTTGTGGTTATATGACAATATTAATGACCACAAAAGGTCTACGATGATACATTTTTCATTTATCGTGCCTTCTTATACATAATGGCTGTATTGATATTTACAGCATGATAACTTACATAACAATATGAGTCTTAATTTATATATTAAACAAATAAAATATAAAAAAAACATACTTATATGTTTCACATAAAATTTAAAAAGCCAGAAGGCACAGCTCGCTGTGCACAACGCGTTCGTAATGATGACGTAAGAAAGAGAGTTGGTCTGAAAGATAATGTCGGTGTTAAGATAAGAAAATGCATGCTCCGTTGATTCGGACATGTAGAAAGAATGCAGGGCGAAAGAATGAGGAACAGATATACAATGCGAAAGTGGAAGGATGTAAGTCGAGGAAGATCAAGACTAATCTACCGTGACCAAATTGGTCGTATTTTATCAGATGGTGATGTCAGGAACCCTAGGAACCGGCGAGCGTGTATGAAAAGAGCTATGAATAAAGAAGCGAGTGAAGTATATGTAAGGACAGCGTCTTATGACGCTCGGTTCTCTCTGCCTATCAAGCTGGCGTGATGATATACATGCATACATACATAAAATTTTATTGTATCTTATGACATTTTATTAGAATGCACAGTTTTTCACATTTTATTAGTTTCGAATCGTTTCGGAAATGACCACTGGCGAAGAAGAAATGTCAAAAGAAAATTGCCAATATAAATCGCTTTTCAAATCATCAATTGTATACACTACATTTTTTTTTCGCTGCCGAACTTACGCCCGACCGAAGTTCGGCTGTACGCGACGTAATTTCGGCATGGTGTGTCGTCAGTTATTTAAAATACATTGCAGGCGTAGTCACGCCGAACTTCGGTCGCGTATTTTCGGCATAGTGTGTTTAAATACTTAGAAACCGACGAGCGCGCATAAGACGAACTCGGTAGCGCAGTGGTTAAAACGGTTTCGCGAAGTATACGCAACGTCGACGTTAATAACGATGGTTAGTTTATCAATACTGATTTAAAAGGAATCCCAACTAACACACAAATAGCCTGTCTTTATAACTTTACAACAGCTGCTGTACGGCTTAAGGATAACAGTTTGACGAGCTCGGTGGCGCAGTGATTGAACGCGCGGTTACGCTACTTTGACTCTAACGCTCGTGTGTTCGATTCCCAAACAGAACAAACATTTTGTGTGCATGAACATAATATGTATGTCATGGTCTGGGTGTTTTCTATGTATTAGAAATATGTATTTACAAAAAAAAAGTTATTATTGTTTTTCAGTTGTCCAGTACCCGTAACACAAGCTTCGCTTACTTTGGGGCTAGGTGACGCTGTGTAATTTATCAGAGACAATTTATTATTTATTTATTTAATTCATGAATGTTAAAGAAGCAAATGAGGTGTGTAAGGATCGAGTCATGTGGTACTCGGTTCTCTCTGCCTACACTGCAAGGGATTTGGTGTGAAGTTATAGATAGAATAAATATATTAATGTTAGCATAATGGTACACCAAGTAGTAGAAATAAGTTGCCTGTGCTGCATGATTTCCAGATATCTTTGTCATTTAGATATTCATCAAATCTATGAGCAATTTAACCATTTTTTTTCCAAGGAACTACAGCATGGAGTTCTTCAAGAAATGCGTGAAGAGGTTTTTAGAGGGTCGGCAACGCATGAGTGACGCCCCTGGTGTTGCAAATGTCCATAGGCTACGGTGACTGTTTAACATCAGGCAGGCCGTATGCTTGATTGCCACCTTAGTAGTATAAAAAAAAAAAAACCAAGTTAACTAAGAGTAACTAAGCTTTACAAATTTTCAGGTGTGAGCACAAATAACGAGAAAGTAAGGCACATTACACCACATTGAATATAAGCAAGCAGTCTATGCACGAGCTTGTTTGTCGCAAATTAGGGTTCAACTTGAGAAAACTCCGTTTATCTTGGACTGGATGTTTTTACAGAGGTAGGGTGCATAAAAGCAGCCCATCTGATGAAGTACCTCCACCTTTGGTGGCGGAAGCACACAAAGCAGGTTAGATCAAATTGCATGTACCTCCACCTCACAGAAAACCGGCTCGAAATAACAACTATCTATGGAGGGTTGTTGTGTTCCTGCTAGCTTTATAATTTAAAGATTTTTTTTGAAATTTTCTGCCCTAAAAGAGCCGATACACTTATTGAAACGTTTGCGTTAACTTACGAATGAATATAATCGGTGATCGGACAACAATGCCCATACAATACCTAAATAAATGGATACTGCCAGTAAATAATTGGCAGAGCGTTTGTTTTCTTATTTTCCACCCTAGTAATATAAAAAAACTAGGCATGTATAGCATTTTCCTCGAGCTCGATTGCATAGATCACAGCTTACATCTTTATATTCTTCCTGGCATTGGCCCGTTTTCTAATCCATTAGGATTGGAGCCCGCTACCTGAACATCAGTTTTTGACGAACATACTGATTTTGACTTGGAACGACTGCCTTTTTCTTCCAAAATTCAGAGGAAATACCAGATCTTTCTTATATTAGGCCACATATCTTTCGAAATTTATTTCCTTGAATGTGTGGTTTTCCTCCCCATGTTCCTTCGGCTCCGAGCAAGTAATAATTTACAAGTTCTATTGCTTTAAACGAGCAATTATTGTATATACATAAATATATATCGTGTATTCGGAAACGACCTTAATGATTAATATAAAATTTGTTAATTAGATAAAGTTTTACTTTTTGTGATTGTCTATAAAGGTATCTTTCCATCGACCAGGCAGGAAAGCACGAATTTAATACACATGTCCACACCACGATTCAAAGGTCATTTATATGCTATGTCTTTATCAATTAATATATCACTACTCTCAAAAAGATTATATCTAACATCACTCTCATCAATTTCACACGTGGAACTCGACAACACCATTCGCAAGAATGTTTAGGATCTACAAGTAGCGTTATTACGAGATTATGTTTATTTTAAAGGCCTTTGACTCGTAGGTCGTGTACCCTGATTTTGTCCGGGTTATTATATCGACATATAACGGGGCTATTAGGGAGATTACAGACGAGCGGTAGGTAACAGTGTAGTCTTAGCAAGTGTAGTAACGGTTGTTCCAAAAATCGTTAAGTGCTAGACACAAAGGATTCCTTACCGCCGTAAAATGTATTAATATATATTTTAAATAGTATGCTAAAAAATAGAATACTATATAAATCTGCGTTTTAAGTATTTGTTTTTTTAATACGGTGGAGAATTGTATAGACATTGCAAATTCCTTATTAGTTAAGATTTTGAGATAGATGACATCTTTGGCAGTGCATTTTTTCATTTATGAAGACAAAAAGAACATACAATTTATTTGTACTTTACTGGATGAGCTCTAAATTGTTATTTGGATGTGGTTTAAGGCACTCACTAGCTAAAGCGAAAGTATATTTTGCTCTGTTTTATGTAAGAAACCTCGGTAAATATTATTAAATTATTTTTTTACACATCGTATGGTTAAGGCAGGCCTATCTCTAGCAGTGGACAGATGCTGATGATGATGAGAAAGAGAGCTTATTATATACCTTACCTTATTATAAAATGTTAAGTTTTTTAATGTTTCATAAACATATGAAACATTTTTTAATTTTTCATGTAATGGCAATATTCTTTATTTGCCATTGGGCCCCAGCGGGCACTTACACTTCTACATTTTTTAAATTCTTTCTTTTTTTCCCACTGTTATCTCTGGTATCTGCTTATTCAATTGTGTTATTATTTTTCTTTTTTAGTATACTAGCACATCGGAAATGACCATGAGCGAAGAGAAATGGTATAAGAAACTTACAAAGATAGGTTTCTTTATTTTTCAATTCTCTCTACCTTAACCTTACCTTAACTTTCTATATCACAATTCCCTTAAGACCCCTTAAGGGAATTGTGACATAGAAAGAAAATTTGTAACATGGAGACTAAGGTAGCTTTTACCGCGAGAACGAAGCCACGGGCGAAAGCCAGTTATGTTTTTATGTTAAAAAATCATACGCAATTTCCAATAAAATAGTTGTGCAATGAACGCCAAGTACCAGGCAAGCATGACCGCCTAGACATTCACGCGGCACGCAGTACCTGACTCATTGTCACATTACGCAACAAGTCAAAGCCCCGACCTTCGACGACCACGTGGTGGCGGCGCGTTATTTTCGGCAATCGTACCGGCTCTCGATGATAAAGCCGCCTGATAAATTTCTTTGTTTAGTTAAACTTTCTTGGCTATCATTATTGTTCATGTACGAAATGCGTGAAATTGTTATATCACCCTACAATAAACAAAACATTTTTCTTTATCTTTTTATGACGTATTTTTAAACCTTGTGTGCGATAACGGTAGCTTGAAAACCTCGCTGCTAATACATCACATTGATACTTCTCTAGCTTCATATAAGTTTCTCACTCGCATGAAAGGAAAGGACAGTTCCAATGAACAGTTCTTTGCCTGTGATTACTGTAAATGGAAGCATTGGGATGGGTAAATCCCTTTTTGACCAGACTCTTTTTTGACGAGCTCGGTGGCTCAGTGAATAACGCGATTTTGACACCGACGCTCGTGGGTTCGATTCCCATACAAGACAAACATTTATGTGCATGAACATGTTTCTTTATCTTGGTCTGGATGTTTTAAGATAGGTAGGGCACATCAAAGCAGCCCGTCTGGGGAAGTCCCTCCACCTCACAGAAAACCGCAGCCAAATAACAACTCCCTAAAGGGTTGTTGTGTTCCTGCGTGTGAGTGAGGTGGCCAGTAAGCTCCTAAGGATTTGCTGTGTTAGCAGCAGAGGAGGCATCGCGCGAGTGATACTTAATGTATTACAAGTGTTGATAGGCTACGGTAACCGCTTTACATCAGGTGGGCCGTATGCTTGTATGCCTTTGAAGTTGTATAAAAAAACTCTTGTTTCCTAGTGTTTTGTTCTAAAAATTATAAGAGAGGGAAGTCCTACAAGGGAAGCCGCGTATAGAACGATGGGACTTTCCCCTCAAGGTGGACCGATTTCTTGAACTGTGTATTACCAACAGTAAGTCTAATTACCGATGACTGACTGATGATGATGAAAATGCGAAAAGGATAGCCCGTGGATAAATAACCAGCCTATTAACCGAAGCCGATAGTCCCTCGTTCGAATTCTAATGTGAACATGTAATACCTTTACCTGCTAAATTCGTGTTATTAGATTTATGCGCCATATTATTTTGTAACGATATTTATAAACCAGTTGAGAATGCGCAAGCTTGCATTGCCAGAGGAACACCTGGCTCGTCAATTATATAACAATTCATTTTTTTTTTAATTGCCTTGCCTGCATTTTGTAATTAGAGGCCAATTTGACCATGTTCCTTAAGAGATAGGAACGGTGTTCCTGAACATTCCTATTCTACTTTTTTATGCTGAATCCGAATCTGAAGTCAAAATTCGAATATTCGAAAAAAGCGACAGGCAAACACACATACAAACATACAGAATTCATAAAGGAACGGTGTTCCTGAATACATTATTGTCAGGTAACAAGACAAAGTAGTAAATACGGCAAAACGCATACAGCATTTTGACCCATTTGACTACATACCATAGATATTACAGGGGACTTATTTGTTACAACATATATAATATAGCTCGCAACACCGTCGTCCGCGCGTTTACCGGTACACCGTAGAAACCTCCTAAGGACCGTATCGTGATGTTAAATAACATATATACTTCCTCAAGAATTGATCTATCAAACAGACTAGCAACAACACAACAAACTTGACGAACTCGGTGGCTCACTCGTGAACGACGCGACTTTGACACCAACGCTCGTGTATCGATTCCCACACAACGCAAACATTTGTGTGCGTGAACATGTCTGTTTGTCTTGGTCTGGATGTTTTAAGAGAGGTAGGGCGCATCAAAACAGCCCGTCTGTGAACCTCCACCTCACAGATAACCGTAGCCAAATAACATCTCCCTTGAGGGATGTTGTGTTCCTGCGTGTGAGTGAGGTCACCAGTAAGCTCCCAAGGAGTTGCTGTGTAAGCAGCAGAGGAGGCATCGCGCGAATGATAATTAATATATCGCAAGCGTTAATAGGCTACGGACCGCTTTACATCAGGTAGGCCGTATGCTAGTATGTCTTCCGACGTAGTATAAAAAAAACGCAAATAGATTTTTTCTAAACTGACTTGTAGTTCCTGAGTATAGCGCGTTTAAAACGAACAAACTCTTCCACTTTGTACATTAGTAGAGATGGGAGTTATTTACATCTATCTATTTATTAATAAGAGAAACATTTGCATTTTAGCTGACCCTGGACTCAACAGCAAAACCGTAGCACGTGACCAGAATCAGCCCTCGAATGATGATGATAAGAAACATTTGAATTTCAAACTTTTTGTAATCGGGAGCGGAAGCACACAAAGTAGTTTAGATCAAATTGCCAGCAGATTTTCTTATGTTAGGTCACACGTCTTTCGAAATATAATTTCTTGGCGTGTGGGTTTTCTCGTGATGTTTTCCTTCACCGTCGACCAAGTGATAAATATGTACATAAATTCGAAAACACGAATTTAGTGGTACCCCCACCAGGATTGGAACCGGGGTCCAGGTGGTTAATAGGCGGGTTCCGTAACCACTGGGCTATCACTGCTCTACATAGAAATGTACATCATCAGCGAGTAACATAGACTATATTGAATACTCAAAAAAATTTAGTTGCTTTGTGAACAAAAACGTAACTCACGGTATCATAAATTTGCCTGCAAAAATCAATATTTCGCGTACCTGCTAAAACTATTGATGACATATAAAATAATGTACTACATATTTATAGTACCTACAAAAAATTCTACGAGGCTATACATCTAACTATTATAGTTTAGTCACAGTAACCGTTTTTTGTTCAAATAACTCAATCGAATTTTTCGAAATCTTTGCTACGTATGGAATATCTACGAAAATATATAAAAAATATATAAAATATCTACGACTACAAATGATGAACACGCGCGGAGACGTTAGCGGTTGCATGTATCGTCTCTAATATATGGCAGACAATCTCTGAAACGACCGCTGTAGTCCGGTCATAAACGACCAGTAGGTCGACAAAACAACTGCAACTGCACTGCAGCAGCGACGTTTAACGAAACGTCAAAATGTACGCATTTTACAACACGCCGCGCGCCGCTCTGCAGTGCAGTTGTAGTTTTTTAGTAGAATCGATCTACTGAGCAGCCATGGCAGTGAGGACAAACGGTAGGGCTGCCACGCTTACGATAAACGCATCATCCATGGTTTTTAGCGAAATTGAGTTCATACAATTTACAAAATCTGAAAAACGAGATCTACAAATTTCTCAAAGTGTCATTTCATGATTCCTTAATTGGACCCTGTTTTTCAGTTCCATAAATGCATAAACTAAAACTTCGATTTCCGTTTACTAATAACTATCTAACTATAAGATTTTCGGAAATTCCCATGGGATATCAGAGTATGCCTGTAAACAACTGCTTACAGGCATAGCCGTATCGGAGGGCGAGTATGGCAATTATTTCAAGGTACATATTTTGTTTGTTAAATGAGGAAAATACCATTTAATATGTCGTCTTGTTTTGACATGTTCTCAGAAAACATCGTGGTCTCGCAGTAAATGAAGGTCGGCCTTTGACTCATTGCGTAATAAACAAAATAGACTATTGTATCGCCAGGTAACGTCAGTTTGCACAATTTATACAGATATTACATGAACATTGCGTAGGAAATAATGTGGTATTAGCATGTTTATCGTTTTTTTTTTTTAATGTGCTATCATATTGAACTAAAATTGTATAAAATTTTAATCCATACTAATCGTTGTATCGCAATAAAACTTTCCTAATGATATAATAATTAAAAATGATTGCTATAATAAATAATAAAGTTATATTATGCATGCATCTATGACAAAGACTAAATTACCAACATTAAATTATCGGAGTTGAAATAAAAAGGAATGCCCTGTGGGTTCGGACATGTAGAAAGAATGCGTGATGAAAGAATGACGAAACAGATGTACGATAATGGAAGGATGTAGGAGCCGAGGAAGACCAAGATTCACCTGCCAATACACCTTACGTTAGGTGACCAAGGAACCAACGTGCATGAAAACAGCTATGAATGTTAAAGACACGTGCTAGTTGTGTAAAGACCGCGTCTTATGGCACTCAGTTCTCCCTGTCTACCCGCAGGTGACCTGGCATGAAGATATACATTAAAAATGTATTGCTATAACAAGCTAATACCTTTATTCGCTTGGAATATTATTTTTCAAGTATTTCATCGCAACCTGAAATATTTCACAGACGACGACGCGTAAAATTTCATCGAATACCGTTCAGTAGCTTTCACGTACAGAACAGATTGATAGATTGCTGAAAAAAAATGACCCTTTAGATATCCATAGATTATTATTATTATATCTTTTATATATTAGATATAGATTATTATTATTATATCCGGTCATTTGATAGGCGTGCGCGGGGATAAGGATCCAACGCGTAGAGGCCCCTTTGAAAAGACTGTATGTAATGTTGTACACCCGTTGTGACCCGCTCCAGGGATATCAATGGGACAATATACCAAACACGGCAGGTATTGGAACTATTGGAAATATGTCGGAAAAAAGTGGGCTATTAAAATGAGGTTTGGAGATATTATGAGAACCGGGTTATGGCAGAAGAGGGACGGACGCCTGCAATAACTTATATTATTATTATTATATTATTATTATGTTGCAACAATGGTCCACATACAGTAAGAACTTAATAATGACTGAGTTCTCATAGAAATGACAGGCCGCCCTAAGGCTTCTGATTTAGCTTATCGACTGTCATCTATCAACAACATCCCGAACCGATAGCTCAACGTACCCTCTGAACACCGAGAAGCTCGTGATAGCTAAAACCCATCCATGAACGGGATACATATTACACTTCAAGAGAGGTAGGGTGCACCAAAGCAGCCTCCACCTCACAGAAAACCGCAGCCAAATAACAACTCTGTAGAATGTTGTTGTGTTCCTGCGTGTGAGTGAGGAACACCAGTAAGCTCCTAAGGAGTTGCTGTGTTAGCAGCATAGGAGGCATCGCGCGAGTGATACTTAATGTATTACAAGCGTTGATAGGCTACGGTAACATCACGTGGGCCGTATGCTTGTATGCCCTTTTGACGTTGTGTAAAAAACCCCTGACATTGCTTAACCTGCGTGTTTGACAACGACGTCATCGAGCGTCCTATAAGGGAAGGCTTTGTTTTCTGGTTATCTTAGTACGTGATATTTTAACAGTGAGGACCTGCGATTAAGGATCTACGATAACATCATAATTAGACGAAAACATAAACGTGACATCAACTCGGGTCAAAACAGGTCATTGACGGTTTCAAATACGCTGTAATACGTCTGGCCTTGTGATCATCGGGCTACTTAAAGTCACCTCAGTTTAGTGACTTTTTGATGGAAAATTTTGCACATATGTAGACAGTCCATAATAATGTCTCTCTCTCCTCTCTCTCTCTCCCTATGGAGTATACCTAATACAGTCTAAAGACCGATGAGATGATGGTATGGATAAAAATTGATGGCTTTGGTTTTTTTTGACGTGATAACGTCTTATAAATCGATGAACACCGGCTGCATGCACGAAAAAGTGTGCGAGCGAGAGCGCGGAACAAGCGATAGAGAGGCATGACCGGCCTAAGCGTTCGGCTTGTGACGCATCTATCTCTCTTCCACTCCATCGGCCGTTGCGTCCGTGTAGAAGAGAGACATCAGAAGGCTTACAAGCATACGGCTCACGTGATGTAAAGTGGCGAGGACAACCTACTGTTATCACAGCAACTCCTTAGGAGCTTACTGTTAACCTCACACTCTCACAGGAATACAACAACCCTTCAGAGAGTTTGTTATTTGACTGCTGCGTGTGAGTAAGGTACCAGTAAGCTCCTAAGGAGTTGCTGTGTTAGCAGCAGAGGATTATAATATATTGCAAGCGCTCATAGGCTACCGTAACCGTCAGGTTATATCAGTTTACGTCAGGTAGTTCGTATGCATGTATGCCTTCCGACATTGTATAAAAAAATAGCCCACTTTTTCCTTCGCCTAAAGTGGACGATCCCAGCGAATTTAAAGACCTCAGGTCCATAACCATCTTAACATTCTTGACCAAAGTTTTAGAAAAAGTAATTTATTACCAGTTCACGAATTATATTTGCTCACGGTTACGGTAAAAGAGACGTTTAAAATTGTCCAAAACAATATATGATATAGACGCAATCCGGATCATCTCTTTCAGATCTCTGAGAAGGCAGCCTCGTTGGCCGGCAATCAAGAAAGACACAGCTTGTCTTTTTTGGATTGGACCATATTTCAAACTGCTTGAAATATGCTGAGAAATTTTTTAACAAAATCTAAATTAAATCTTAACAATACCACAATCAATTCAAATTATTACTTGAAAAAATATTGATTGCAAAATGCTAATACACAATTGACGAGTTTTTTAATGATGATCAAATATGTTAAAGTAGTTATTCATTGAAATCATGTATTTGTATTAATCAACGAAATATATAAAATGATTTAAAACTTTGCAACTTCGAGTTGCTGTGCCCTACGCAGGGTTCATGTTTGTAACTAATTTTGATAAATAAGACCTTTGTACAACATGACATGTAATAAATAATATTAATTTTGAAAAACACTGAGAAAAGTTCCACATGGTTTCCACGTGTAGCAAAACGTCAGATAAATTGGTGTCATTGTTCCCTATTGTCGAAGATTCCTCACACTGGGCAATGACCGGGCGGGACCGACGTCATACGTAATATCGGGCAACTCCTGACCATACCATCATTAACACCTGATCATCATTCGCCATTTTGTAACCGTGACGTAAAATGTTCAAGTCACGGCGGGTCGACGACCATGACACGTAACAAAAGAAACCTCGTAATTATGATAAAAAAAGATAAAAAAAAAAGAAGCTGTATTGATATGATATTTATTAAATGAAAAATAGTATATCTTGTTACAAATTAATACTTTACCATTGTAAATTCGATAACGATTTTAATAATTAATAATACGATTACAATAGATAAAAATGTTTTAGTATATAGTATTCAACTGAAATTTTTATACATACCTATATAATATAATTTTCTACACCCTTACAGGGTGTCACATATAATAAAGCAGCCCGTCTGGGGAAGTACCTCCACCTCACAGGAAATCGCAGCCAAATAACAAATTTAATAGGCTACGGTACCCGCTTTACATCAGGTGGGCCGCATGCTTGTATGCCTCCCGATGTAGTATAAAAACTCGTAGCGGCATTTGTACCAACGATAATACAGCATTTCCATGACCATTTAAAGAAATAACCTTTGGATCTGGATAGAAGAGCTGGTAGTCGCTTTGGCCGCCAGAGAATAGATTAGATGTCTCGCCTAGTTCTTTTAAAAATCGATGTCACTTTTCTGTTCTGTTTTTCTTTTATTTTCTGACTGTAGTGTAGGTTCTAGTCCTAGGTTCTTTTGTATTTTATACCAAGATTTGACGAGCTCGGTAGATTCGATTCCCACACGGGATAAACAATTGTGGGCATGAACATGTCTGTTTGTCTTGGTCTGGATGTTTTCACCTCGCAGAAAACTGCAGCCTAATAACTATCTAGAGGGTTGTTGTGTTCCTGCATGTGAGTGGGGTCATCAGTAAGCTCCTAAGGAGTTGCTGTGTTAGTAACAGAGGAGGCATCGCGCGAGTGATACTTAATGTATTACAATCGTTGATAGACTATGGTAATCGCTTTACATCAGGTGGGCCGTATGCTTGTATGCCTTCCGACGTTGTATAAAAAAACTTTCTTTCATTTCCTTTGCTTCTAAAAGCCCTATCGTGATGTTTAATGTCTAAACCTTCCTCAAGAATTGGGCTATAAAATACATAAAATAATTTTTCAAATCCAACTGGGATTTCCAGAGATTAGCGCGTTCGAACAAACAAAAAAACAAATCAAACATGCTTTTCGGCTTTATATATTAGTATAGATAAAACGCACAGTTCATGTAAGAAAAAGAGTTGGTCTGAAAGATAATCTCGGTGTTAAGATAAGTTAAGATAAGAGAAGGCATGCTCCGTCGACTCGGACATGTAGAAAGAATAACGAAACAGATATACAATGCGAAAGTGGAATGATATAGGAGCTGATGAAAGCCAAAATTCACCTACGAAGGCCAAATTTGTCGTTTTTTTTTTTTTTTTTTTTTTGTGCTAGTTGAATCTCGAAGAATTGTGGAGAATATTTTTATTTTATACTACGTCGGGAAGCACGGTCCACTTGATGTAATGCGAGTACCGTGGCCTATTAACGCTTGAGGTATATTAAGTACGAGTATTACTCGCGCGATGCCTCCTCTGCTGCTTACACAGCAACTCCTTGGATGCTGCTTACACAGCAACTCCTTGGGAGATGGATGATGGATGGATGGGACTGGTGACCTCACTCACACGCAGGAACACAACAACTCTATACGGATGTTATTTGGCTGCGGTTTTCTGCGAGGTGGGGGTACTTCCTCAGACGGGCTACTTTGATGCGCCCTAGCACTTTTAAAGACGACAGATTAATACGTTAATTATATTTAAAACAACCTCGATACTACGTTGCCGGAACACAGAAGAATACGATTATTTTGTGTTTATATGTAGACTTAAGTTTTTATTTACATATAGCAGTCTGTTTAATGACGTATGTACCATTATTATTAACACGGTCATATTAACAGGTGGTCGTGTTTAAGTACATAATCATTTGTACAAAACATTATATTTTGTGCATTACATCAGCATTTCTTCAAACAAAGTGCTGTGAACTATGAGATCATCGCAAAATAACTGTTCAAATTTGTTTCCGTATTCATAACATAAACTTAGAAAAAAATAATAGTGTATATATATATATATATATATATATATATATATATATATATATATATATATATATATATATATATATATATATATATAAGTTCCTCGCAGAAAACTGCAGCCAAATAACAATTCCCTAGAGGGTTGTTGTGTTCCTGCCAGGTCCAGGTCACCATTAAGTTCCCAAGGAATTGCTGTGTAAGCAGCAGAGGAGGCATCGCGCGAGTGATACTTAATATATCGCAAGCGTTAATAAGCTACGGTACCCGCTTTACATTACATCAGGTGGACCGTATGCTTGTATGCCTCACGACGTAGTATAAAATAAAAATATTCTCCAAAATTCTTCGAGATTCAACTCGCAACTTTTCTTCCGAGAACTATAAGTTGTGGAATGAACTCTCGAACAAGTCTAGTTGAAGTCGAGGTTTACCCAAGGGACTTACAGTATGGGGTTCGTCAAGAAGGGCGTGAAGAGGTATTTATTTTATTTTCGGCAAAGCATGAGTGACACCCTGGTGACAGGCAGGCCATATGCTTGTTTGCCAACTTAGTGATATAAAAAAATCACATATTTAAATTTGCATGGTGTTTGGTTTATAGTGCAACACCTAGTTCCAACTATCTATCTATCTATATCTTCATCCTAAGTCCCTAGCAGTGTAGGCAGAGCCACCGAGTTCATCATACAGAATACCATAACGACTCCCTGGAGGATACGGACAGGCGTGACAGCTGCGTGCAATTCCTATGCAGCAATGGATGAGCGCCTTTCATATAAAAAAATCGCCAATTGTGCGCAGTAATCCACATACATATGCTATAAAGTCCATCAAGGTGTTCCAAGGTCGCAATGGACGCATGCTACCAATTACTAATTCCTTGCGTCACCACAATTCTTCTAAATTTACGTGCGTTTCTGCGACTTGCAACCAATTGCGTCATGTCCTGGAAAATTTGGGAATTACCAAATACGATTGACTGCATATGAAGAATTTTTTAATACAACTTCCGGAGGCAAAGAAGTTTACCATCTACTTGATATAAACCACTAAGTCTATGGATCCTTGATATTCAAGAAATACTTAGTCTGGCCATAAATACTGTTACAATTAAAAATAAACAAAATATTACATTTGAATTTAGAATCTGTCATTTTTATATGAATGTTCATTGAATGTTCTCATTTTGGCGCCAATACGTTGTACAATATTTTGCGATATTAAAATGGAGTGGGGGGATAAAGAGAACCGAATCGCTGTGATTGCATTACACAAAGTAGGTATGGAGCCAAATACAATTTTTAAAACTCTCCATACGCTTGGTATTAGTAAAATGTTTGTGTACCGGGCTATTAATAGGTATAATGAGACCTCTGTTTGTGACAGAAAAAGATCTGGCCGTCCACGTAGTGTTCGTACGAAAAAGGTGGTCAAAGCAGTAAGGGAAAGAATTAGAGGAAATCCTGTCCGAAAGCAATTGATTTTATCTCGGGAGATGAAGATAGCACCTAGAACCATGTCGCGTATTTTAAAAGATGACTTAGGACTTGCAGCTTATAAGAGACGTACTGATCATTTCTTAACTGATAATTTAAAAAAGAATAGGTTGGTAAAATCGAAACAACTACTGAAGCGGTACGCAAAGGGTGGTCATAGAAAAATTTTGTTTACGGATGAGAAAATGTTGTAAACATTTTCTCATCCGTAAACAAAATTTTTGAAAAAATTGAGCAACATTTTAACAAACAAAATGACCGTATTTATGCTCAAAGCTCTAAGGAAGCTTCCAAATTAGTCGACAGAGTGCGACGTGGGCACTATCCGACTTCAGTGATGGTTTGGTGGGGTATTAGCTATAAAGAAGTGACGGAGCCATACTTTTGTGAAAAAGGTATCAAAACATCAGCATAAGTGTATCAAGATACCATTCTTGAGAAGGTAGTGAAGCTCCTTAACAACACCATGTTCAATAACCAAGAATGGTCCTTCCAGCAAGACTCGGCGCCAGGTCATAAAGTTTGGTCTACGCAGTCTTGGTTGGAAACGAACGTTTCGGACTTCATCAGAGCTGAAGACTGGCCGTCGTCTAGTCCCAATCTTAATCCGCTGGATTATGATTTATGGTCAGTTTTAGAGAGTCCCTAAAACAATCCGTACGATTGGCAATGAAGAATTTTCCCATGGAAAGAGTGCGTGCTTCTATTTGATAACTGGCCTCAACGTTTCAAGGACTGTATGGCAGCCAATGAAGACCACTTCGAATAAGCTTTTTATATTTTTAATTGTTTTATATTTATGTATTAAACTAACACACTGTAAAAGTAATAAATGTTAATTGCAATAGAATTTTTTTTTTCTTTGTTTCAGTATTTATGGCAAGACTAGGTATATAAAAAACCGGCCAAGTGCATGTCGGGCCACGCACAATGTAGCGTTCCGTATTTGCTCACGACTATCCAGATCCACAACGCCTTAAACGCATAGGCACATGAATATTAAGACCTTTTTCCGCCCATATATATGTAGACCCACAAAAGTAGGACTAAAGTACTCCATGTGCGATCTGACTTGAGACTTATATAATATAAGTCTTTACCCGCACTGAAATGCTGCTTTGCTCTGTTGAGCACACCAAGTTTTTTGGACGCCAGCTTGACCTTCTCCTCCAGGTGACTTCACTAGAGATCTCGACACCAAGCAATCTAATGTTGTTGATGATGGTAAGAGGTGTGTTCAGGAATTTAGGAATTACAGCAAATGAGATTTTCTTAGCACAAACTTGTGTCTTTTTAAATACTAGACTAATAGTGCAGTCAATATGGTATAAAAATAAAAATGAATGTTTGTCTGTATGTTCTCTATGGACTCAAAAACGGCTGGGCAGATTTTGATGAAATTTTCAGTGAATCTTCAGGTTAGCCCAGCAGATGATCGTGTGAAGTTTGGTAACGATTGGATCACCCGTGCGAAGCTGGGTCGAGTAGCTAGTATGGTATAAAAATAGGTCGATTATTTAAAATTTTTAAGTAAAAACCGATCAGGCTGAAACAGGATGCATTCGACGGAAAAAAATATGTAGACAAAAGGACCCTAAATTATGTAATAATGCATTTTGTTTCACATCGATCGGTTGTTATTCAAAAATTTTATTCAAAAAATATCGTATTGATTGCAATATAATATCCACCAACCATATACCGACTGCATTTATTGCACCTACCCTATTTACTGCAAAAAAATTTTTGATTTGATTTATGTATAGTATAAAAAACCTTTTTCAAAATTGAAGTACTTAATTGAATGTTGAAAAACTTCTTTTTTATTATTATATAATTGAATAACTAAATATTTGCATGCTATTACGTAGCAGATACCATGTAACTATCTATTGCTTAAAACCTTATATGTCCCTTGGTCTAGCAAATAAATGATTTGATATGTGTGAAGTGTGTAAAGACCGAGTCATGTGTCGACCGGTTCTCTCTGCCTAACCCGTGAAGCGTGAAGGTATAGGTTGATACATTACAATTAGATATGATCCAATTGGTTAAATGTCAGATAAAGAGGTAGAGTTAGCAAAAAATTCATGTTTTTTGAAGGGATGATTATAAAATGCTAAACTAGCGTTAGGACACGTGACCCTGACCGTAAGATTTTGGTGAGAATTAGAACTTAAGTTCGCTGCAGCGCTAAAACATTAGTTACCTTTATTAAACAATTAAAACATGAAGCGCTAGATCGTTCATAGGGCATTATTTTCTCGTGACCAAAACGTTGTAAGCGCCATGAAATTGTTGGCGTTTACGCGTTTCGTTCAACTTAGTTTATCAACATCGCTGTTGGTTTAAGCGGCGCGGTGTGTTTGACTTTTAGAGATTGGCGATGATGATGCTGGTAATGATGATGGTGAAATTATGGATGAAAGTTGATTTTTCTGAGAGATAAACTTTTTAATGTAAAATAATTGTAATAGTTCTGAAGTGTTAAATTTTTAAAGTAATATAAATTGTCATGTTTGTGTACGATAGCGCAATAAATGAATATTGTAATTTACCACGTACATGATAGTACTTTTATACTGATAAATAAAGCAATTCATGCGAAATTATTCCCTAACCATCCCAAAATATTAAAAAATGCACAACGTTAATGTTCAAGTTTTCACTTCTGCCGGTACTCCCGGAGTGCAACCCGTTTTGTTTTATATACAACATCAGGAGGCATACAAGCATACGATCCACCTGATATAAAGTGGTTACCGCAACCTATGAACGCTGGTTAGTAACACAGCAACTCCTTGAGAGCTTACTGGTGACCTCACTCACACGCAGGAACAAAACAACCCTCTAGGGAGTTTGTTATTTGGCTGCGGTTTTCTGTGAGGAGGTTACTTCCCCATTCGGGCTGGTTTAATGCGCCCTACCTCTCTTAAAAACCCCCAGACTAAGATAAACAGACATGTTCATGTTCACAAATGTTTGTCCTGTGTGGGAATTGAACCCATGAGCGTCGGTGTCAAAGTCATGTTATTAACCGCGGCGCCACCGAGCTTGTGAAAATGTTATAGTCTTTTCAGGAAAATAAATTTCCGCCAGAAATTATCTAACGTTAACTTGGGCAATTTCTTACTGTGTGCAGTTGTCAGAAATTGATTTAGCAGTCACGGGTCACTGTTCGGTCACGGCCCAAGGTCATGTTTTGAGCCACAAGGTCATTACGCCGCCCGCGGCGGTGCTGGTCATTAGCTTCTATGTAACAAATCTCGTGGTTTCAGGATTATATGAAGTTAATGGAATGAAAAATATATTCATCTATAACTTCACCAAAATCCCTTGCGGTGTAGCCAGAGAGCACCGAGCGCCACGTGACGCGAACCTTACACACCTCACTCGCTTCCTTAACATTCATTGCTCTTCTCATGCACGCTCGCCGATTTTTAAGGCTCCTTTTTAGGGTTCCGTACCCAAAGGGTAAAACGGAACCCTATTACTGAGGCTCCGCTGTCCGTCCGTCCGTCCGTCCGTCCGTCCGTCTGTCACCAGGCTGTATCTCATGAACGGTGATAGTTAGACAGTTGAAATTTTCACAGATGATGTATTTCTGTTGCCGCTATAACAACAAATACTAAAAAATAGAATAAAATAAATATTTAAGGGGGCTCCCATACAACAAATGTGATTTTTTTGCTCATTTTTGCTCGATATTGATAACGGCAACAGGTAGACACTTGAAATATTCACAGAATATTTAGTTATATATTCACTTTAAGAATAAATAATTAAATCAAAATAAAATAAATATTTAAAGGGGCTCCCATACAACAAACGTGATTTTTTTGCCGTTTTTATAGATGTAGTACGGAACCCTTCGTGCGCGAGTCCGACTCGCACTTGACCGATTTTTTTTATTCAAGTTCATAGTGGCACCTCTTTGCCCTGATGGTAAGTGAAAGAGGAGCCCAAATCGCAACTGCAACTGACAAAAGACTAGACAGATCCTGTCAGTGTACGCTGCCATGCTGACCCGCAAGATGCTTCTTCACGCTTCGTTTGAATGATCCCATAGGAAGGAGGAAACACATGTGCAGGCAAGGCGTTCCCCTTTTTAATGGTACCAGAAATCTCCTGATATCATCTTCTGATAAAACACAATCAATTTGATCATGGTAGGTAAGTCTTGGCCTTCCTCGGCTCCTACATCCTGTTTCGTAATTCTTTCTTCCTGCATTGTTTCCACATGTCGCTCGCATTTCGAACGCGATAATCCTAAGTTCATGCTCTCTCTGCCAACTCTATAATTATATTTAAAAAATATATAAATAACCCAAAGCTGTTACTAACAAGTTAAAGGAGGCCCAACTCTAACTTACTATTTAAAAAAATAAACATTTATCTTACACCATGGTGATGGCACACAAGCATACAGCCTATCTGTAAGCAGTTATCGTATGGATATTTACAACACCACAGGTGACCCTCGTTATAGAAATTAATGTAACTTTGTGGCGAGAAATTATTACTGCTACATCTCATTGGTAAAAAAAAGTGAGATAACCATTGCACTTAGGAGAAAACGGCTTCTCGGGAAGCTTGGGCTTGAGCGCTTGGGAAATTAAGAAAGATTTTCTCGTCTAAAATACCTCAACGTCTCAATCTCGACCAGTGAGTGTTGCCAGTGATGACTTACGGCACAGAAACGGAGTACCTTACTATGGGCCTCATATAGAAGCCCAAGCTTGTACAGCGTGCGATGAAAAGGGCCATCCTCGGAGTTTCTCTGCAAGATAGATTCAGAAATAAGTACACGCGTAGCAGGATTGGAGTCACCGACGTGGCTATAAGGATCAGCAAGCTGAAATGGCAGTGCGCAGGCCACATAGCTCGGAGAACCGATGCCCGTTGGACAGATTCTCGCGCCGAATGGCGGCCATGAACCCCCGCGCCCCCCACACGATGTATTGACGATTTCGTGAAGATCGCAAGGAGCCGATGGATGTAAGCGGCATAGGACCGCTATGGAAGTCTAAAGGTACAGCCTATGTTCAGTAATGGACGTCCTTTGGCTGAAATGATGAACTATTAGAGGACTCCACTCACAAATCAATAAACCACTTGACTGCGCTTGAAGGCACTACACCCTCACATAAACGTTGTGTTTTAGCGCCTAAATATCTCAGCGATTCGAGTCTACTGAATAATGGAAGAATATTATAACCAATAAGCGGATAAATGTCGCAATTTTGATCCGAGAATAGCCAGCCAATAAGAGCTGCGCATTCTACTTTACCCCCCCGACCCGTAGCTGTGAATTGAATTTTACGTAAAATCTCCCTCATTGGTTCTCTATAGGTTATTTTCTTCATAATTCTACTCAACATCAGCCAAAACGTAATGGCTAATTAACGAAAAGAAAAGGTTTTATACAGTAGGTACTTAAAAATAATGTTCAGGTGTGCTCTCTTATTGCGTCATTCATAACAGACAACATTTGGCTCCGAGCAATTTGAGTGAACAGCTGGTTCGACTGCTATAACAGGTGTACCAATTCAGAAAGGCCAAACAGCTCTTTAAAGTATATGACAAATTATTTAATCAGCTTGGTGTTGCTAGTTACGAAAATTTCACCGATCTTTCGTAAGTAAAGTACAATTTGCACTTCCGACACCGTTAAGTTAATGCGAACTATGCCGGCCAGGATCTACCACTTTTAAATAGATATCTCTCTGTTACCTCTCAGTATACTCGTATTTATGAATAGGTATAACGTCGTTTTCAAATTTCAGTGATAAATCTTAGAAACAGAAATAACTCGCTAAGACCAGCGACTTATCAAAAGGTAGACACGTTATACACCAACATTATTGTATTTTAAAATGGCGCAAGTACTACTATATCTACGTACAGTTATTTATTATGACACTTTGCTCTAACAAAGAGACAAATGATACTTTCTGCCCTTTTCTGACAATATCTGCCATGCAATTCTCTAAGCGACTCGTAATGGCTGTGTGCGTCGCTGTGATCACAGATGTCACAGCTTTGACATTGTCTACTGCGATCACGGCAAAATTATTTGATATTCTATAAGGCTGTGAGCGTACGCGAGGCTGTTTGCCTTGTAGAATTCCAATTCCAAACGCAGCCTTGCGGCGCTAGTGTCGCACAACCATGAAAAGCGACACCAAAGAATTGCAATTTTGTGTTCAAGGCTGTAACAGCCGATGTTTCCGAGGATGTAAGGACATTTGCTCTTACAGAATTGCATGGCTGTACTATATCAAAAATATCATTTGTAAAGTCTTATTATAGAGTTGATGAATATCAGACTGACAAATATGACTGGAAATTTTCGTGGCCAGACAGATTAAAGGCCTGTATCAAAGCCAAAGGTGGCGATTTTGAATAAAAACATTTTTTTTATTTTATTTTTGCTGAGACTTCCATAAATATATACATATAAGTTTTATAAAGATTAGACTTCGTAAAAAATAAATGAATGTTCATTTGTAACAGAATTTACGGCCGTTCTAAGTATATACCACTAACTATATGATATTGCGTATTTTCGTATTTGATACTTATTGCGTCCCCCACTTCTAATGGTGTTTTATTCATTTTTACAGTGAATGTTAGTTGTTTTATTGCAAACTAAGATCATAGTCATAAAGTCGTCATTTACTTCACATACGACGAATATTCAATTTTGAATAATTCTCGCTCGTTTATGGAGTGCTTACATGATGGAAACCCCCGTGGTATATATATATATATATATATATTCTGTACATGGTTTATACGCTTTGCTGACATAATGCGTCCGTTTACGTTGAGAATATATATATATTCTGTACATGGTTTATACGCTTTGCTGACATAATGCGTCCGTTTACGTTGAGAACCTTCAGGCATCCTGTATATTTCCGTATATATTTGATGTATTGTGTTCATTTGATACGTCCGGGTCCATGAAAACAATGTGGCACATCTATCTATTTCGCATAGAATTAATTGTGGGCTAGACAGAAAGAACCAGTATAACTTCGGATTAACTTAGATTAAAATAGCTAAAATTGGACCAGATTACTCGGTCCCTGCACACATCACTCGCTTCTTTGACATTCGAAACCATTTCCATGCACGCTCGCCGGTGTCTAGAACTTACATTACATGGTACGTTGCTCTGATAAAACACGACTACTTTGTTCGTGGTAGGCGAGTCGTACGTTGTATATCTGTTTCGTTATTCTTTCCTCGTGTATTCTTTCTACATGACCTAAATAACAGAGTGTGCCTTATCCTATTTGTAACTCTAATACTCTCTTTCAGACCAACACACTTTCTTACATCATCTACTTCTATGCTTTCTGTATTATAGTCAGCTTCCGTTCTTCTTAGCGTTATTCCGTTTCATAATACATTAGGATTGGCGGGGTCCGCTACCTAAGCCTAAAGAGTTGGCAAAGATACGGATTTTGACATGGAGCGACTGGCGTCAGACCTCCACAGCCCAGAGGGAATACCAGACCTTTCTTAGGTTAAGTCATACTATCTCTATCAAAATATAATTTCTTTTACGTGCGGGTTTCCTCACGCTGTTTTCCAACGCCGAGTAAGTGATAAATACAAATATGTACACAAATCCGAAAATAAAAATTCAGTGATACATGCCTGGATTCGAACCGGGGAACTATTACTCAATAGGTCTACTATCCACAAATATACTACTCTGTGTAAAAAGTATCGGGAATATGTCAATAAAAAGACCCGCGTAAAAGAGGTCGTTCTAATTTTTTTACTGCATGTTGGTAGCACTGTACTGATTTAGCGCGCAAAATTTGAGCGGGATCTGTCATTTAATTTGTTTTAAACTACACTTTTTGTTGGTCATAGTTTTGAGTCCTCGGCGATTTTTACAATGGAAAATATTGTTGAACAAAGAGTGTGCCTTAAATTTTGTGTTTCAAATGATATTTCATGTGGTGAATCACTAAAAATGTTGCGAAATACCTACGGCGAATCGTGTATATCGAAAACAAGGGCTTATGAATGGTATAAGGCTTTTAAAGAAGGCCGAGAAGTAGTAGTAGACTTGCCTCGTTCTGGAAGACCTTCAACCGCTACGACCAGAGAAAACATCGACAGAATCAAGAAGCTAGTGCTCGAAAATCGACGTATGAGTCTGAGAGAGTTGGCTAGTGAGGTGAACATATCTTTTAAGTCCGTCCACAACATTCTCATTGACATTTTAGGCATGAAACGCGTCGCCGCTCGACTAGTTCCAAAAGAGCTCAATTTTGTTCAAAAAGCGCAGCGAAAGCATGTCGCTGAAGACATGGTTTCCCGAGCTTCTACGGATCCGACCTTTATGAAACGTATAATAACTGGCGACGAGACATGGGTTTATGAGTACGACATGCAAACAAGCCAACAGTCTTCAGAATGGCGTCTCGAAAACGAGCCGAAACCCAAAAAACCGCGGCAAAGTCGCTCCAAAATCAAGGTGATGCTGACAGTTTTTTTTGACTACCGTGGTGTGGTTCACTCCGAATTCCTTCCAGAGGGAGAAACAGTGAATAAAGAATATTATTTAGGCGTCATGAAGCGTTTGCGTGAGAGTATCCGCCGAAAACGTCCAGATTTGTGGCAACACAACTCATGGATGCTGCACCATGATAATGCACCATCACACACAGCCATTATAGTGAAAGAGTTTTTAGCGAAAAATTCAACAAAAGTTCTCGACCAAGCACCGTATTCACCTGATATGGCTCCGTCTGACTTTTTTTTATTTCCCAAGTTAAAATTACCACTTCGAGGAAAACGTTTTGAGTCGATAGAAGCCATAAAAGAAAATTCGCTGAATGAGCTAAAGGCCATACCGCAAATAGCCTATGAAAAATGTATGGAAGACTGGGTGAAGCGGTGGAGATGTTGTATTGCAAGCGATGGGGCCTACTTTGAAGGCGATAAAATAAATTTAGATGAATAATTTGTATTTTTTGTTTTATTGACAAATTCCCGATACTTAGTACACAGAATGTATATTAGGAGCAAGAAATGCAGGTGTGCCAACCTGAGCATGAAGCAGACATTGACATCTCAATGACGCAATAAGTTGAAATTTCCCAATACCTATCAAATGACGTCAGATTGTTGGTTCAAAATCCGACCTTGAAAGACTGCGCATTACCTGTGCCATGTGACCACAGACCACAGCGTTCGCTGTGCATCAAATGAAAGATAGAATCACTTGTGCGTTTTGCATCGCCCGTACCCCTGGGGCGGTCGATTACGATGAAGCTTTAAAAATTAAAAGCCTTTCCTAATAATACATCAAAGGCAATTCCTAGATAGTGTTTACTCAGTAAATATCTGACAGAACCCTTACAGCGACAGCAATCACTCATTGAGAGTACGTCACCTAACTCCAATCGGGTCCGGAAGGTGCCAAGAATGCCAAAAGAATGACCAAGGTATCTATTTTAAGTAGCTTTATAGATATTTCTAATAGCTTATTAGTAAGTATTGTCTGATGTAACCCTTACGATCGTAATCACTCATTGACTTCAACTGCTTCCCATCGGGTCCTTAGTACTCAGAAGATACCTATTTCTAGAAGCTCTTTCTTCTGTAGATATACTTTTTTTTTATTATATCTTGCGTGCGTCACTGTCAATGTTCTGTGTTCGCTGATGATATGAAAATTTTCTGTAACGTTTCGTCAGAAAATGGTTCTCGACTGATGCAAGGAGATCTCAATCTGTCGGATCTCATCGGATTACGCAATGGATGTTGTTCCTGAGGTTCGCGATCTTGGGGTAGTACTGGATGCTATGTTAAAATTCACTTCGCACTACAACTTCATTGTGAGAAAAGCATCCATGGTATCTGGCTTCATCAGGCGACACACAAACGACTGCAAGCGACCGGCATCCAGAATTGTCTTATTCAACGGACTGGTCCGAAACATTCTTGAGTTTGGCTGTGTCGTTTGGAACCCGGGATACATTACTCATTCTACTAGTATTGAGGCCATACAGCGCTCGTTTACTAAGCACCTGGCTTTTATTATTCCCGGCATAGGATGAAGATCTTCGTACGAGGACAGACTTTCATTCTTTGCATGACTTATTGCTTCTCCAAAGAATTGTGCAAGGCGAGTCAATGTGTGAGGGTGTGCTGGACAGGATCACGATATTCGTGTCTAAATTGGGTTGCCGTAGAGCGAATCGACATTTTCTACGCGGTTCCTCATCATAGGGCCAACCTGGGTTTGCACACGCCGTTATCTAGGATGATATCCACTTACAATGTTTGGCATAAAGTTCTTGACTTGGATATATTTCACGACCGACCTAAATTATTGAAAGACAAAATTCTGTCAAAATGATAATCAAACCTATTACGTTGATTCTGTTTGTAGTATTAACTGCCTAAAATTATGAATTATTATTAAGAATTTTAGATGTCATGTTGTGCGTACCTATAATTGTTTGAAATCTAGATTAAGATCTTTTACAGTCTATCAATTTAATGTTTGGGTTTATATTGTTGATGTGCCGAAAAAAATAAATAGATAGCTTCTTCATTTATTCCTTGCTATCATCTTCTGGCGGATAAAATAAAATTTAAAATTTAAAAAATCCCCGACATAGTGTTGGCACTATTGCATTGTATGCCAAAAATACTGTTAAAAAACCGCATCCAAATCGGTTCACACTTTTAAGAGCTACGATGACACAGACAGATATCGGTCAAACACATAACACTATATATCTACTATTATTTTTTATTTATTTTGGGTGCACTAGCGTGCTGGATATCTTGTATAGTATGTAGCATACAAGGCTGTTTCAAAACGGCTGAACCGATTTTGATAAAACATATCTAAGAACCACCGTTAGAAAACCTGATTTTAAATAAAAAAAAACCGCATCCATATCGGTTCATCCGCTTAGAAGCTACAGTACCACAGACAGGCACACACACATAGCGAGCAAACTTATAACACCTCCCTTTTTTGCGTCGGGGGTTAAAAACAGAAACTATTAACATAATTAAAGTGGATGGGCGAGAGTTTTACCTATATCATTTATTTATATAAAAAAATCTCGATTAAAAGTCTCCTTGAAAACATTCACAACAAGACAAACAGACACATTCGTACACACAAATGTTTGTTCTGCGTGGATATAGAATATCAAGCTTTAATGTTAAAATAAGTGTGTAATAATTAGTAATTAGTGTAAGCAGCAGAGGAGGCATCGCACCAGTGATATATGTTACAAGCGCTAATTGGCTACGTGAACTGCTTTACATCAGGTGGACCGTATGCTTGTATGCCTCCCGACGTTGTATAAAAAAATTTTTAAAAAATAGCCATTGATAACCGCTAGACCACTGTGCTCATCGCACTACACTATTACATAAACAAAGACGTCCTTTGTTATATGATTCAGCGTAGTGAATCACTCTGTGACGTCATCCAGTGACTCATACTTTCTCCGTGACGTAGCGTAGATATCAATCGAGCGCACGAATGAAAGAAAATATTTTTTAAGAGACGGTCGTATCATAGCAATAGCAATATCAAAGGTATGGGGCAATACCTCCATCTCACAGAAAACCATCAAATAACAACCACTTGTCACCAGCTCCTAAGGGGTTGCTGTGTTAGCAGCAGAGCCATAGCGCGCGTGATACTTAATATATTGCAAGTCTTCATAGGCTAAAGTAGTCGCTTTATGTCAAGAGAGCCGTATGCTTAGGTATATGGCTCCTGACGTTGTAAATAAATAAAAAAGTAAGACTATCTATCTATCTATAACTTCACGCCAAATCCCTTACCGGGTAGGCAGAGAGAACCGAGCGCCACGTGACTCGATCCTTACATACCTCACTCGCTTCTTTAACATTCACTGCTATTTTCATGCACACTCGCCGGTTTCTAGGGCTCATGGCATCACCTTCTGATAGAACACGACCATTTGATCACGGTACGTAGGTAAGTCTTAGCCTTCCTCGGCTCCTACATCCTTCCACTTTTGCATTGTATATCTGCTTCGTTATTCTTTCATCCTGCATTCTTTCAACATGTACGAAACAAAGGAGCATGCGTCTTCTTATTTTAAAAAAGTAAGTGAGTCACCAATAAGCTTCTATGGAGTTGCTGTGTTAGCTGCATCGATGGTTAGCTGTTGTTAGCGATTCGAGCTGAACAAAGCCGTCTATAAACATGCTATCGTCTACGTGGCTTAACGTGCAAGTTGAGTTAAACTGCTACTGCGATGCCATCCATGTTTTGGACTGTAGGAGGCTCAATATCTTTGAAGTTTTAACTTTATGTAGGTAGGTCATATCAAGGCAGCTGGGCTTGGAAAGTACCTCTCGTCACAGGATACCACAGCCAATTAAAAACTCCTTGGAGGGTTGTTGCGTTCCTGCGAGTGAGTGAGGTCACCATTAAGCTAAGGAGTAGCTGTGTTAGCAGTGATACTTAATGTATTGCAAGCGTTCATAGGCTACGGTAACGGCTTTACATCAGGTGGACCGTATGCTGGATTGCCTCGTGACGTTTAAAAAGGTATAGGAGGCGTAAATGCGCACTATGAGTCAGTCCCGACAAAGGCGAAGTGACGCCGACCGCAGTGACGCGGGGGAAAGGCCGGCCTGTGACGTCATCCGTTTACTGACGTCATGACGAGCTCGGTGGCGCCGTGATGAAACGCGCTGTTACGCTACTTGACACCAACGCTCGTGGGTTCGATTCCCACATAGTACAAACATTTGTGTGCATGAACATGTCTGTTTGTATTGGTTTGGGTATTTTCTATGTAAAAGTATGTATTTACAAAAAAAAAAAATGTATTTACGTATGTTTATCAGTTGTCTAGTAACCATAACACAAGCTTCGCTTACTTTGGGGCTAGGTGGCGCTGTGTAATTTGTCCGGCAATATCTATTTATCTATAAAGACATTCATTTGAGCCTTCTCCGTCTATGTATGTTCCAATTTCATTAACGTTATTAGGCCGGTGGTGGAGCATTTAGTAATGCTACTTTGACTGCAAAGCTCGTGAGTTCGATTTCCTCACAGGACAAACATTTGTGCGGATAAACATGTCTGTTTGTATCGGTCTGGGTGTCCATAAGAGAGGTAGGGTGCATCAAAGCAGCCGGTGTGAGGAAGTACTTGTAATTAAGTATCAACCGCGTGATGCCACTACTGCTGCTAACACAGCAACTCCTTAGGAGCTTACTGGTGACCTCACTCACACGCAGGAATACAACAACCCTCTAGAGAGTTGTTATTTGGCTGCAGTTTTCTGTGAGGTGTAGGTACTTACCCAGACGGGCTGCTTTGATGCGCCCTACCTCTACTAAAACGTCCAGACCAAGACAAACAGATATGTTAACATACATAAATATTTCGAACCCACGAGCGTTGGTGTCAAAGTCGCGTCATTCACGACTAATCCACCGAGCTCGTCAAAAAGCTTACAGTTAACATTTCTCATTCGCTGGAACGGCTCTGGTGTTGCAAATGTCCATAGGCTACGGTGACTGCTTACCATCGGGCAGGCCGTATGCTTGTTTGTTACCTTGGTGGTATAAAAAAATGCTAATATTCTCCAGGAAGTTGTTATTTGGCAGTCGGGCTACCTTTGAGTCTAACTCTTTCACCAGAACCTCGTTTGTTAGATACCAGGGTGTGCCACGTGTAGATAAACCTATTAATGTAAAACTATTTCTGTAGCCAATACTGATCAGTCTGTATTAGCCAGGAACATGGTGAATAGTCAAGAATATTTTTCTACACCACTAAACTGAAAATCAAGCATATGACGTAACGGACGTCCTGCCCGATGGTAAGCAATTATTTTCAATAAGCTTTGTGGCGCAATGGTAAAACGCCCTGTTACATTATTATGACATCAACCTTGTTTTTTTTATACCACTAAGGTGGCAATCAAGCATACGGCTGCCTGGTTTACCACCAGGCAGCCGTATGCTTAATTCACAGTCACCGTAGCCTATGGACATTTGCAACACCAGGGGTGTCACTCATGCGTTGCCGACCCTCTAAAAACCTCTTCACGCATTTCTTGAAGAACTCCATGCTGTAGCCCTTGGAAAAACCTCGGCTGAGAGATAAAATGAAATGATTATGAAATTGTATTGAAGTTATACTTCTTTAGGCGCGTTATGAAAAAATTATGAGTGAAATTTTAAGATACTGTAACACAAAAGTAACAGGTTGAAGCTGCCCGCTAAACTGCTCATTAAATCACGAAAAATATGCTTAAAACTGCAGCCAAATAACAATTCCCTGGAGGGTTGTTGTGTTCATGCCAGTGATTGACGTTACTACCTCACAGAAAACTGCAGCCAAATAACGTTACTCACTCGCATGAACACAACATACCTCCAGGGATTTGTTATTTACTAATACCAGAGACGTATAACTTCTCACGCGCGTACATAAGACACGCACCCGTTTTTTTTACACTAAACTATTTTTTACTTTTTCCTTTACTACACATCAAAATTATAATCTTTATATTCGGAAATTTAGTATTTTTACAGTAGCCTAAAACGATAGGCATTAAAAGTACTGTGTACGTGCGACGACGCATACGTACGGGCGCGCACACATACTTGACAAACCGCGTTCGGTGCGTATGTATGAAGATATCCTACTTATTTGTTTTTACTGTGGTGTAACGTACCTAATATAACGAATGATTGATTTATTATTTACGCAAGTTTGTGCGTGCCAACCGGCCACCGGCATGTACAGAGGATTTCTTCCGCTCGTTCCATATGGGCTTTTGACGTCGACCGTAAGTATACGTTATGTATGTATTTTATATAACATATGTGTATCTATTTATTATTATATATAGATGAGAATATATTTTTCTTCCTTGCTAACCCTACCTTCTCTGTATCCCGATCTTGTAAAGATTGCTTTTAGCAATAAGGCCGCCTTGTTGCATAATAAGTATTCATGTTTTACCATTTGTAAGAAATATTCTATGACCATTATTATGTAAATAAAGCTTATTCTAATGTATCTATCTAAAATTTATTGTTATTTACAAAAACAATTGTATAATTTACGATTGACGTTAATTTAATAGCTACTTACAATTCACTTTATATTGTGTATATGTATGTATATATTTCTTCCCGCCAGTTCTAGTGCGGGGTAGGCAGTGAGAACCGAGTGCATTGTGTATATTGTAGAATAAATTAGAAAATATATTTATGATTAATACCATTCAATATACATTTGTATAATTGTCACGAATGCTTTGTAAAGGTAACTTACAAATATTATAACATAGTATATATACTACAGCCGGGACTGTGTCAGTTCAACGTGCACTGCGAAGAACGGGGAAGCTCATATAGATAACCCCAACCATAGACAGAGTACCATCGACGTTACTTCATGTTCAATTCAGACGAACAAGTAATCCTATAAGCCTATTAGGATCACTTGTCCATCTGTCTGGAGTTCCTTATAGTATAAGTGATCCGTTTTTCTTTTTGAGGCACGAAACCCTAAAGACATAAAAAACTGCGTTTTGTATTAAACACTACTACAAGATATTCGATATTAAAATTATTGCGTAGGCTCCCGCCATATGTACGGCATCTTATACGGTCTCATAGGTTCTCGGTTCGAGGCCCACTAGCAGCACTATCTTTTTGCACAAATTCTTATACATACAAATAACAGAAAATACACCGAGCGTAGCTCGGTCGGTCGGCCAGGTCTAGTTTCAATCTTCTTCTTATTCCTAACGTTGACCCGTTACCTAATCCATTAGGATTGGCGTGGCCCGCTACCTAAGCCTAAGGTTTTGGCGAAGGCACTGATTTTTACATGAAGCAAGTGCCGTCAGATCTCGCCGATCGTCGATCTAGCCATCAGACTAATCTTAGGTTAGGTTTTTTTTATACAACGTCGGGAGGCATACAAGCATACGCTCCACCTGATGTAAAGCAGTTGCCGTATCCTATTAACACTTGAGATAAGTATCACTCGTGCGATGCCTCCTCTGCTGCTTACACAGCAACTCCTTGAGAGCTAACTGTTGACCTCACTCACACGCAGGAACACAGCAACCCTCTAGGGAGTTGTTAATTCGCTGCGGTATCCTGTCACGTGAGGTACTTCCCAAGTCCAGCTGCCTTGATGCGACCTACCTACCTACATAAAGTTAAAGTTAAAACTTCAAAGACGTCATCTTTGCTGATGATGGTGCCTCCTGTTTTGGAGTGAAAACATGGATGGTTTTCTGTGAGGAGGAGGTATATCCCCAGACGGGTTGCTTTGATGCAGTTGTCTTGTGTGGGAATCAAACCCACGAGCGTTAGTGTCAAAGTCGCGTCTTTCACGACTGAGCCGCCGAGCTCGTCAAAAGGTTCACAAGTCTTTCGAAATATAACTTCTTGGTCGTGCGGGTTTCCTCACGACGTTTTTCCTTCACCGCAGAGCAAGGGATAATTTCAAATATGTATGTAAATCCTAAAATACGAACTTAATGGTACATGCCCATATCAGGATTCGAACCATGGACCGTCGGATCAGCTGGTTCTTTATCCCCCGGGCTATCACTGCTTGACAGGTCCACCCCCCACTGTGTCTCCTGTGTAGCCAGAATTAACAGCGGCGACCACCAAAAAGGCAATGAACAGTGAAGTCCATTGCTATCCCGGGGGTTAAACTACAGCTGCCTTGGAACTCACAACGAATTTAATCAGAAGAAATTTGTAGAAGTAGGAAGTTTTGGAATTGATTTCCCCTCTTGGCACAGTGAGAGGCAGAAATATGACAAATAAGGCATTTAAAACCTCAAAGAGATGGTTAGGCAAGTGAAGCTCAACTGCCGTGCACCACGGTTTATCAAAATTTTAACACTATTGGGACCTAGACTGTGAGTTGTTACCTAACATATCGATTGCAATAATATAGATTATAAATACATAATAGAACCGCCTAAACGCCTGGTAATTCTCCCTTGTAGCTTGTTAGGTGCTAATTTCATTATTAGGGGTTTATACGTTAACGAATTTTTATCGGTTACGTATAGGGGCGAGCGGAGCCGGCGGCGGTCCCGGGTTCCTTCCTGCCTCGTTTCCGAGGTTCAAGGCCCGGTAATTACGCGTTACGCAGCTTCCTACAGCGCGGTTCCACATACAATGTTTACGTCATATCAGACAACACATAGATATCATACAAAGCGTAGACATACAACGTGTGTATATGACAATATATACGTAACAGGCATCATGTTTTTTTTTGTACAACGTCGCGAGGTATACAAGCATACAGCCCACCTGATGTAAAGCAGTTACCGTAGCCTATTAACACTTGAGATAAGTATCACTTGTGCGATGCCTCCTCTGCTGCTTACACAGCAACTCCTTGGGAGCTAACTAGTGACCTCACTCACACGCAGGAACACAACAACCCTCTAGGGAGTTGTTATTTGGCTACGGTTTTCTGTGAGGTGGAGGTAGTTCCCCAGACAGGACTGCTTTGATGCGCCCTACCTTTCGTAATAACACCCAGACCAAGACAAACAGCGTACATACTCATACACTCAAATGTTTGTCCTGTGTGGGAATAGACCCCACGAGCGTCGATGACAAAGTCGCGTTACTAACCACTGCCCCACCGAGCTCATCCTTCAGGCATCACTCACTGCTTTTATCTTCACACTCGCCAGTTCTGAGACCTCGTCCTATCATCTGATAAAACGCATCGTAATCTCCGATAAGCAAACAATCAAGTTCAATAACCCTATTACCTAACTTTTCACACATATCCGTATCCGGTCAGAAAGTTCAAACACCAGTTTCACTATAGGAGAGGGCGCGCACGTCGCATCGCAAATGTGGGCGCAAGGCGCGAAAGTTGTACGTGTGCAGCATACCTAAAGACCGCCCATTGACGTCGGTTTAAGTCTATGGTCAATGTAACCTTAATTAGGTACTGATTGGCTTCAATCCTGATGTTAAACGGTTATAGTTACCGTGGCCGTATGCATTCACTTGCAAAAATAAAACGGAAATCTTATCATCCATACATTTTTGTACTAATTTTGGAATACATATCTTTCTTCAATTCTATTCACTTTTTCTATGGACTTTCTGGGTCCTTCTATTGCAAAATCTCCTAGGCTAACTAAGGTAATCACTTTAGATCAGGTGGGCCGTATGCTTGTATGCCTCCTGACGTTGTATAAAAATAAGGAACGTTAGGCGATGGAGAACATCGTAATGAAACCCCGCACGTCTAAGAAATAACATTTCGAAAGACGTGCGTGCGACTTATGAAAGGTATAGTTTTCCCTCTGAGTTGTGGAGGTCTGAAGTGGCGGCAGACAAAATCAGTATCTTCGCCTAATTCTCAAACTTAGGTAGCAGACGACAAGAAGAGCATTTCCCAAAATAATCCACTGTTTAGAATGTGTTTATGAACTTTATAACGCTTTATAACGCGATAAATTAAGTTACATAAAATTTAATATAATTTTTATCGTATTAATTATATTAATTTGTGAAATAAAATTAAATATGTACATTTATAAATGGATCATAGACTATTCATGTGAGTATACTACGTGTAAATATTCAAATTTGTAATATGTTGATGTACCAACATAAATAAAATATAGATGTAATATAACATAGACTCTACTTTCTAGTGCAGCAACTCAAGGACGGGTTACCGGCCGTACTATCCGTACACCAGGCAGGTCGATGGTCGATTCTGACACGAACAAAATAGTTGGAATGGCGACATTGCACATAATTTTAACATCGCATTTGCATATGTAACGAACAGTACTAAATTAATTGCTATCGAGATGAGTTTATGCATAAATATGATATGACATATATTTGATAAGCTATTATACGTAGGTCACACTATAAGTTTTGCGTAACTTATAAAAACAACATATTATAACCAAAATATTATGGTTATTGCTGTTCAAAATACTCTCCTTTACATTTTAAGAATTTTTTCATGCGATCGAACCATTTTTTAAAACAGGAGGACCACAGATCTGATGGCATGTTTTCTACGTGCTGATTGAACGCTATCACTGCCTCTTCGGAGTTGGTAAAAGTGAAACCTCTCATCAAATCTTTGATTTTGGGGAAAATACAGAAATCACAGGGTGCTAGGTCGGGGCTATGCGCAGGATGGGTTGTACTTTTCGGAAGTTAAAAATGTGTTGGCCGTGTGTGAAGAAGCGTTGTCATGATGTAGGAGAACGCGCCTTTTTGGTCATCTTTCGCGAACTTTTTCTAACACCCTGGGTAAACAAATGGTAGAATACCACTCGGCATTAACACTCTTTTGATCTTCAAGTGGAATTGTGCAGATGGGACCCGTAGCTGAGAAAAAAGACGCGATCATTTTTTTACCAACGTTTCTCGCCTGCCTCACTTTTGTTGGCCTGTTCTCATTTTCTAACACCCATTCACAAGATTGCTGTTTTTTTCGGGTTCAAAACCATAAATCAACGTTTCGTCTCCTGTGACAATGTCATAAACAGCATTAGAATGTCCGTGGTCGTACTTCAGTAGCATCTGTGAGCAACATTCCACGCGACCCCGCTTCTGCTCCGCTGTCAGTTCATGAGGGATCCAATGACAACAAAGTTTCCAAACTTTCAATTCTTCGTGTAAAATTTTCTGAATTTGGCTCATACCAATCCCCAATAGTTCTCGAATTGTCTCAGGTAATCCGCGGGTTTTCTTCAATTAGCCGCTTAACAGTAGCCACATTATTTACGTTGACGGCAGTTGAAGGCCGCCCTTCACGAAAGCAAACCATCGCCTCACGGTGCTCAAAGAAGGTGCTTCTCTCCCAAAAGCATTTTGAAGACGAGCAGCACGGTCTTGCGGAGAGAGAAAACTTTTAAAATCACAAAAAATCATCGCTCTAAAATCTTTTCTACTCAATTCCATTTTCGTTGCGTACGTAGAACTTTGATGTGTGATAAAAAACAATTGACAAATGATTCCCGCCAATTGTTTTTTAGGGTTCCGTACCCAAAGGGTAAAACGGAACCCTATTACTGAGACTTCGCTGTCCGTCCGTCCGTCCGCCCGTCCCACTGTCACCAGGCTGTATCTCACGAACCGTGATAGTTAGATAGTTCAAATTTTCACAGATGATGTATTTCTATTGCCGCTATAACAACAAATATTAAAAAATAGAATAACATAAATATTTAAGGGGCCATACAACAAACGTGATGTTTTGCTCGTTTTTGCTCGATATTGATAATGGTGACAGGTAAACGCTTGAAATATTCACAGAATATTTAGTTATATATTCACTTTAAGAATAAATAATTAAAATAAAACAAATATTTAAGGGGGGCTCCCATACAACACGTGATTTTTTTTGCCGTTTTTATAGATAGTGGTACGGAACCCTTCGTGCGCGAGTCCGACTCGCACTTGGCCGATTTTTTTTTATTACTAAGTTGGTTGCAACGTTTCAAAAAATATAACATTTGAAATTCAAATAGTTCCGATTAGCTAGAAGTGCAAAACTTTTAGTGTGCCCCATGTACGAGTATATTTAGTTTATTGATGCACATAAAATTTAGAACATTTTCTTTATGCAGCTACGGGAGGTACATAAACATATGGCTCTTCTGATGTAAAGTGGTTGCCGTAGACTATGAACGCTTGAAATACATTAAATGTAGCGCGCCCTACATCTCTTAAAAACACTCAGACTAAGACAACATACATACATATTCATCCACACAAAAAAATTATTCATGCACACAAATGTTTGTCCAGTGTGGGAATCGAACCCAAGAGATTATTGTGTCAAAATTTTATTTTTCTTTCTGGAACTCTTAATTTGTAGGAATGTCTCCCAGCCGACATCCCAAGAAAAGGCATGAATTTCTTAAGAAAATAAATTAACAGGTTTTTACAGCTTAGCAACGCACGTGTTGCGGATAAGATAGTTGGTAGTGACGAACTCTGGTCCATATCTATCGTAAACAATCAGTTTTAAGAGAGGCATCGCATCAAAGCAGCCTCAGGAAGTACCTCCACCTCATAGAAAAGCAATCAGCCTAATAGCCTCCCTAGAAGTTTGTGTTCCTGCATGTGAGTGAGGTCACCAGTAAATCCCTAAGGAGTTATAATAACTCATAAAGGCATCGCACAAAAACATAGGGTTTTAGCGATATTTTAACCAATAAATCTGTAAGTGAGAAACCTATATGTTGATCCGTAAACCAGCCAATAAGAGTCGCACGTTTTACTTTATCCCCCGACCCGTAGAGCTGAATTGAGTTTCAATGCAAAATCGTCTCATCGCTTCTCCATAGGTTAATACTTCATGCATACTAGACAAGGGAAGACTTATGCTTTAGTAATACCATGTAAACTCAGCAGTGTGCTTTCCTCCAAGTTCATTGCTACTCGAGATTTTGCAAGTAAGTTCTGAGTCAGTACCCCACTTTCGATCTAGAAAGTTACCTGTCGGTGACACCAGGTCGCTGACCGATCTGACGTAACTTGCGTACAGTGGATCTGTTCATAATGGGGTGAAAATGAGTCATTGCCATCTTGAGTCAAACCCAACCTTAACTGCATGCACAAAGCTGATTTATCACTCTGAAAATAATTCAGCACAACCATATATCTTTAATTCTAACACTTGATATATTGTACCAATGTGCGGATATAAATTTGTTGAAATATCAAATTGAACAGAGACGTGTATTGGCAAGTAGTTGCCTTTCGGCATCTTGGCCAGTGATCATTTCCGAAATGTTAGTGGATTAAAAAAATAAAAACTAAGATAATTGAATAATATATAGAATAAGATTATATTTAAAAAATGTAAGACGTGTCCAAGTGCTCGCAAGGGACCAATGGCGAATAAAGATTTTTTAATTTTATGTTTAATAAACGAGGCTAGAACCGACAACCACTAGGGAAAAACGATTCTCGAATGGCGTCCCCATACTTTTTGTTGTTTTTTGGCTGCGGTTTTCTGTGAGGTGGAAGTACTTCTGCTTTGATGCGCCCTACCTCTCTTAAATGGCGTAAGATAGAGAAAACCGCTGAAAAGTACAAGTACCTTACAAGCTTCTGAGAAGTTGCTGTGATAACAGCGGGAGTGGCAACACGAGAGTATATTGCTAGCTTTCAGAGGCCATGGTAGCCCTACATCAGTTAGACCGTTAAATGCCTGCAGGCGTTGTAAAAAACTGCTATCTGACCTTAAAGTAATATTTTAACAATAGCTTGTCAAATGTCATCCAAAAAGCGTATACACCCAAACTGAGTCACGGGGTGGCCTTATGAGGACTTGGGGTCATTGTCCCGCTGACGTAAGCTTACGTAAGCGGGCCTTGACTTGGTCGCCATCTTGTCGCACAACTCACCTATGTCAATGTTTAAGAGAGAAAGCAGTAATTCTACTATATTTCTTAAATATGAGTGTTCGCGAAAAAGCGAGGTTGATGAGTGTGGAATAAGCGAGAGAGGTATGTTTGGATCGGTGCACCAGGCGTTTCATAGTCTCTGCCTACCCTAATGGGAGACAGACGTGATGATACGTAAGTATGACTGGTCAGTAAGCTCGAATCGGTGATATTTAGTCGCGGACTAAACACACGTAACACTACGTTTTGATGAGCCAGCGGGCCTTCGTGCACAGTCCAAAGTTAACGGTGCTATATACAAGCTGATCTATAAGCGATGTGACGTGCAAAGACACGCTGCACTCTCTACCCATGAAACGTATGTGCAGTAATAAGTACTACGAGTATCATGATTTCCTATGCGATAATTGATACGTCAGCGCTGCATTGCTGTCAGTTCCTGGTCGGCATAGACATTATTCTTATCTGTTATAGACAGCATTGAAATCAATTAATTCGTTGTGTTTTTTTATACAACGTCGGGATGCATGCAACCATACGGCCCTATAAGCCTATGAACGCTTGCAACACATTAAATGTCACTCGCGCGATGCCACCTCTGCAGCTAACGTAGGAACGCAACAATCCTCCAGAGAGCTGTTACGGCTGCAGTTTTCTGTGAGGCGGAGTTACTACTAGACCGGGTGCTTTGATGCGCCCTATCTCTCTTAAAAACACCCAATGCAAGACAAACAGACATGTTCCTGCACTCAACTATTTGTCCTGTGTGGGAATCGAGCCCAGGCGCAGGTGTCAAAGTAGCTTTACTAACCACCGCGTCATCGAGCTAGTTAACGTTTGATAAAACGTACAATAATACATTACAATGCAACTTATATAAAAATGAATTTAAACAATACCATGAGAATAATTATGTTATAAGAATAACCTACATTTTTTTAAGTGAAAACTTCTTTAGCGGCATTATGCACTTTTTGGGATGAGTAAAAAATGCTAAACTCGCGTCAGGACACGTGACCCTGACTGACCGTAAGATTTTGGTGAGAATTAGAACTTAAGTTCGCTGCAGCGGTAAAACATGAGTTGCCACCTCTAATTAAACAATTAAAACATGAAGCGCTAGATCGTTCATTTATATATATTTTCTTCTTCTTTTCTTCTCACAAGTTCATTTATATGTATTATTTTCTCGCGACCCAAAACGTTGTAAGCGCCATGAAATTGTTGGCGCTTACGCGTTTCGTTCAACGTAGTTTATCAGCATCGCTGTTTGGTTTAAGCGGCGCAGGGCGCATGCGCGAGTGTGCGTGTGTGTTTGAGTTTAACCCTTCGAAACCCGGGTGGTCGTATACGACCGGGAAATGTATGGGAAAACGTATATAACGGGTTCTGACTGCTCAAGAGATTGGCGATGATGATGCTGGTAATAATGATGATGAAAGAGTCGTTGAAATTATGGATGAAAGTTGATTATTCTGAGAAATAAAATTTTTAATGTAAAATTATTGTGATAGTTCTGAAGTGTTAAATGTTTAATATAATATAAATTGTCATGTTTGTGTACGATAGCGCAATAAATGAATATTGTATTTTACCACATACATGATAGTACTTTTATACTGATAAATAAAGCAATTCGTGCGAAATTATTCCCTAACCATTCCAAAATATTCAAAAATGCACAACGTTAATGTTCAAGTTTTCACTTCTGCCGGCACTGCCGGAGTGCAACCCGTTTTTTTTCTTATACAATGTTGGAAGGCTTAAAAGCATATGGCCCTCCTGATGTAAAACGGTTACCGTAGCCTATGAAAGCTTGTAATACGTTAAGTGTCACTCGCGCGATGCCTCCTCTGTAGCTAAGACAGCAACTCCTTAGGACCTTACTGGTGACCTCACTCTCTCGCAGGAACACAGCAGCCCTATATGGAAGTGGTTCCCACGTATCCTAATCCTGGAGCAGTGTAGAGAGTATTGAGGGGCACCGTGAGACGCTTATGCTTACCATGGCCTGGAAACGAAATCTAGGTCTTCGCGCCTTCAAAATAAACAATTCAAATCGAATCGAAACAAGAAAAACATGCGTAGATCCAAGATCCTGTCCATGCACCAGCTCCACCAGAATTCCCTTCGCAAGAAGAAGAGAGTATTATTTAACTCTCTTGTGAGCCTCCTTCCCAGCAGCCTAAAAGCAAGATTCACGTGTCCCGATTCAGTAGAATTTTGAATATCAGCCAAAAATAAAAACTAAACTTTAAATTCGAAAGCATTAAGTAGGTATTCTCTTTCCCCTTGCAATATCTTATTTATTTGAGGATGGATTTTCAGCTGTGACAAAAAGCAAATATCGGTCAAAGATAAATGTGGACCAAGAAATGAGAGTAATGGTATCCCGCGCTTTGATTAAGTTGTCACATTGATTAAGTTGTCATTTTATACCCTATTCTTGTTGCATCATAAATGTTTCTTGCATGTCAATGGAAATGTAAAAACTCAGCTTCATATTGCGGATGTTTTAATGTTTACCTATCTACCTAATATCCTTACCTTCTTTCCAGTACTCGTGACTACAGGCCGCTGAGACCAAATATTAAACCTGTAATGCGCCGCGAACCGAAAAAGTTTGGGGACCCCTGCCCTAGGAAGTTGTTATATATTCATTATTAAAACAAAAGTCTCGAATGTCATATCAATAAACCTCGATGTTATTCATTATTATTATATAACATTGCTATTAAAAATAACAACCCCTCCCAATGACGTGTATTATTTTGGAACAAAGTATCATAATATTTTTATATCTATATGCAGCTATAATCTAATCATATACAACACACGGCTATAATCTAATAATGGAAAATTAAGCACCTTGATAAAAATGTCTAGACAGACATTAAATTTGCAGGTTGTGTCTGACTGGCATGAAAATAGTGCAGGGAAGGTGTGGAAGACATATTGTACTGGTATAAGAAAACCCTTCCAGCAGTCATAGTCTAGTTGATAACGAACCAGCTTGTCAACCGACTGGTCTTCTGCTTCTTCGCGTTATCCCGTTTCCTAATCCATTAGGATTGGCGGGGTCCGCTACCTAAGCCTGAGGATTTGGCGAAGACACTGATTTTTACATGGAGCGACTGCCGTCAGATCTCCATAACCTAGAGCGTCACCAGTCTTTCGAAATATAATTTCATGGACGTGCGGGTTTCCTCACGATGTTTTCCTTCACCGCCGAGCAAGTGATAATTAGGATTCGAACCGGAGACCAGGTGGTCGATAGGCCGGTTCCTTATCAACCGACTGGTCTCTGATTTAAATCGTGGTGTAGGCTTGAACCTCTAAATTGTTCAGGGTGGCTCAATTTCACTGTATATATAACCAGTTGAGAATGCGCAAACTTGCATTACCAGGAGGAACACCTGGCTCGTCAATTATATAACAATTCCATTTTTTTTTTGTTGGCCATTTTGACCATGTTCTTTAAGAGATAGGAACGATGTTCCTGAACATTCCTATTCTACTTTTTTATACTGAATCCGAATCTGAAGTCAAAATTCGAATATTCAAAAAAAAGCGACAGACAAACACACGGACAAACGCACAGACAAACATATAGAATTCATATAGGAACGGTGTTCCTGAAAACACTTATATAAGTAGAATTATTGATTTGTAGTATTTAAGTTATTAAAGTTGAGCCAATGATAGCCCAGTGGATAACAAACCAACTTATTGATTAACTAGTAACCGGTTCGAATCCACCACTAAATTTCATTTGTACATCTTTGTAATGATCACTTGCTCAGCGGTGAACGAAAACCCGAAACCTAAGTGAGTATTCCTCTGAGCTGTGAAGGTTTGACAGTTATCGCTCCATACCAAAATCAGTACCTTTGCGCAATCTTTCGTCTTAGGTAGCGGACCCCGCCAATACTAATGGATCAGAAAATGAGATAACGCAAGGAAGAACATGTAATGAAACTACTACGAGTATATACTAGTTGATCAATAAGCTGGTTCGCTCTATCCACTGCGTTATCACTGCTCAATTTTTTTATACAACTAGATTGGCAAACAAGCATGCGGCCCGCATTGGATGGTAAGCGGTAACCGCAGCCTATTGACGCCCGCAGCACCACGGGGATGTTACTCGCGTGCTGCCAATCTTGTGACCTATGAATGTTTCGTCACAGTACCCAGTAATTTCTCTGCCATATCTCACCCTTCAAACCTGAACACAGCTACATAAATATAGCTGCTTGGTGGTAAAAATAGGTGAGACAGAGGTACCCACGCAGACAACTTTTGTACAAAGTTTCTGGTGCAATTTTAACAACATATGAAACATACATAAGAAACCAGTTGAGAATGCGCAAGCTCGCGTTGCCAGAGGAACACCTGGCTCGTCAATTATATATCAAACATATATATTTTTTTTATTTGTCCTTAAGAGATAGGAACGGCGTTCTTGAACATTCCTATTCTACTTGTTTATGTTGAATCCGAATCTGAAGTCAAAATTCGAATATTCGAAAAAAAGCGACAGACAAACACATAGAATTCATATAGGAACGATGTTCCTGAAAACAATAATTCGATTTGTATAAGTATTTATATATACCATGCCTAACATATACCGTACCATATAGTGAAATTAATCCCTAGCTACAAGTCCGAATGTCCATAGATATATACCTTAACGTCAAGTCCCTTGCGAAGTAAGCAGAGAGACCAGAGCGCCACCTGACTCGGTCCTTGAATTGAAGAAAATTTTAATTAATTTAAACTTTATTAAAGACCAAGACTAACCAACTATGACCAAGTTGGTCGTGTTTTATCAGAAGGTGATGTCAGGAGCCCTAGGAACCGGCGAGCGTGTATGAAGAGAGCTATGAATGTTAAAGAAGCGAGTGAAGTGTGTAAGGACCGCGACTTATGGCGCTAGGTTCTCTCTACCTACCCCGCAAGGGACCTGGCGTGACGATATACATATATACTTAATTTTAATATAATTTTTAGGGTTGCGTACCCAAAGGGTAAAACGGAACCCTATTACTGAGGCTCCGCTGTCCGTCCGTCCGTCCGTCCGTCCGTCCGTCCGTCCGTCTGTCACCAGGCTGTATCTAATGAACGGTAATAGTTAGACAGTTGAAATTTTCACAGGTGATGTATTTCTGTTGCCGCTATAACAACAAATACTAAAAAATAGAATAAAATAATTATTTAAGGGGGCTCCCATACAACAAACGTGATTTTTTTGCCGTTTTTATAGATAATGGTACGGAACCCTTCGTGAGCGAGTCCGACTCGCACTTGGCCGATTTTTGGTCCTTATACACCTCACTCGTTTCTTTAACATTAATCGCTCGTCTCATGCTCCATGATATGTACTTGGTGAATTCGTTGTCATGTGACGTAATAAGAAAAAGAAAGGAAGCATAATGTAACCACCGCGAGCCTTGAACCTGCGGAACTACCGCCGACCATAGACATGTTTTACCATAGACAACATTTTAGAAGACTTTTTTAAATGTCAACAGACTACTATATACTTTAAAGTGAAAGCCAGTCTTGCCTGCACATGGTGCATGCAGCTTGTTAACAAACGAGGCTCTAGCGAAAGACTCCATACCCCTCGAAGCAGTCCTAATGAAGAAGGGACATCCTTAGTCTTTTTTTTTTCTTATTTAATTACACCCTTTTTTCGCTAGAACCTCTTTTATAAATCGGCTGAGTGCACCACATACAGCTGTCAGAAAGCCTACCAACATATAGACCACGATGTAAAAAAAATTCTGGTACTGTAAGCATCGATCGCGCGTTTCCACCCCCGCTGCTAATGCAAAGCAGTAGCTTACTAGTAGCTTCACTCGCAGGAACACAACAACCATCCAGGAAGTTATTATTTAAAACTCACCGGACGTATCCATTGCATTCCAAATGTTGCATCTTTGCCAATGCAGAAACTTGTTATACAATAGCATAGAACTACTGTTGAGGTCATTACCCTGCAATGCCAATGCGAGTGGCCCGTGCGAGTGAACGAAACTTATATAACAGCTGTGAAGTAGGAATTACTGGAATTAACGCGAAGTTTGACGCAAACTATACTTTTACGCACTTGAGCCTATCTACCAATGTATTCATTACAAGTCTCTTGCGGGGTAAGCAGAGAGAATCAAGCGCCACAAAGAAGAAGGGAGAGTTAAGAGAGGTAGGTCGCATCAAAGCAGCCCATCTGGGGAAGTACCTCCGCCTCACAGAACACCGCAGCTAAATAACAAGCGTAGGAGTTGTCGTGTTAGCAGCAGAGGTGGCATCGCATGAGTGATATTTAATGTATTACATGCGTACATAAGCTACGGTAATCGCTTTATATTAGGTGACCCGTTGTATAAAAAACAAGACGGTCCTTACACACCTCGTTTCTTTCTTTAACATTTATAGTTATTTTTATGCACGCTTGCCGTTACCTAGGGCTCCTGACACCTGACATCCTGGTAGGAGAGTCTTGGCTTTCCTCGGCTCCTACAACCATGGATTCGTGGCCTGTATCTCTGTACTGCTGGATGTACTGCCAGATAGGCATTCCAGAATGCTTTCCACCATATGCAATCCTACGCTGTTCTATCGCATCCAGCAACTACGCAGCTCGTTTGATGTCATTGATCCATTAGCGAGGATACGCCAAACGTCGTTGTTTCATAAACGGCAATGTACCATCTTTTTTTCAATAAACTAAAAAATTTAATTAATTAATTTTAAATAAACTGCGCATGAAGGTACCCCGCGCTCTTGAGAGATTTTTGTTACGTTACGTTGTTTAGCTCTTAAATTTTTTATCAATTCGAACCTACTGACCGATGGGCGAATATTTTAACCAATAAACCGATAAGTACCTATGGTGTTGATATCGCGAACTGTATGCTTGTATGGTTCCCGACGTTGTATAATACATATATATATATATATACCTATATATAATTATGAATGTACATCTATATATACATTCATAATTAGAGTTACGAAAGAAGTTTTTACCACAAGAGTGAGTGGAGACATCGGCCGGGGCAGGGGCCGCCCTAGACGCACATATTTAGATCAAATAGCTGATGTGTCGAAAAAGGGCCAAACCGCTTTTGATTTGGCCGTTTTACCTTTTACGGGTGCTTTTACCCGAAACCGAAGAGCACGCCAAAAGAGTTTGATGATTGTGGAAAAGGCGAGAGAGGTATGTTTGGATCTGTGCATCTGGCGTTCCATAGTCTCTGCCTACCTCAATGGAAAACAGGCGTGATGGTATGTATGTACATTCATAATTTTGTAACAGTTACATTGACATACAGACAACTATGGATAAATCCAATGAACGATACGCAACCACGACATCGACCACCTCGACGTAAAATTGTGGGTGTGAGTCATTCCAGCAAAGGGATGTACACAAGTCGGCGCGTGGCGGTCATTGGCCTGCAATGTCAATGCGAACGGCGTGCGCGTGCGCCGAGGGAAGGAAACCACGTTATGTAATTGTGAAGTGGAAATGGCGAAAATGAAAGTGTTGTTTTAAGGCGTGCGCGCAATGTAAACATGCAAGGGACTACATACATAGCCAACAAAAAACAAACACTCAGGATCTTCAGCGGCTGTCAACCAGCAAACGATGCTCGGCCATAAAAAAAATTTAGGCCGCTATCTATTTATACATTCATGGCAAGTCATTGTGAGGTAGCACCTAAAACCAGACCGCCACATTTTTTAATAGAACGTCATAAAGTTGTAAACGTCATAAACCTACGTAACGAGTTTACGTAGTATCTAAACTCACTGCTACGGGTCCTCCATGTTCGGGTAATCCATGTTCTATTGCTCTTCATACCAGGCCACAACCATATTAAAGGCCAATCTGAGTATGGAGCTACCTCCACTTACAGAAGACCGCGGAGAAATAACAATCTCTCTCCTCTAATGAATGGAATCAATTGCGGTATTATAGTTATAAATGCTTGCAAACAAACGACAATCGGGTGGCTATTAGTAGCAACCACTAAGGTGAGATTACTGGTAACCCCTCTCACTCGCAAGACCGCAACAACCCTCCAGAGAGGTTATTCGGCTGCGGTTTCTGTGAAGTGGAGGTACTTTCCTGCCTACTTTGATGGCTTATCTAGATCCAGGTTAAGACAGACATGTTCGTTACAGAAATATTTGCCCTGTATGGAAATCGAATCCACGAACCTTGGTGTAGAAGTGCCTTGTTAACCACTTCACCACCGCACTCTTCAAAAACTACAAACTGAAACTGAACTGAACAACAGGTCGCCGGTTCGGATCCTGGCATGTACCACTAAATTCGTATTTTCGGATTGATGTCCATATTTGTAATGATCACTTGCTCGGCGGTGAAGGAAAACATCGTGAGGAAACCAGCACGTCCAAGAAAGTATATTTCGTAAAGTGTGACCTAACCTAAGAAAGGTCTCATCATCCCTCTGGGTTGTGTAGGTCCATGCCAAAATCGGTATCTTCGCCAAATTATTAGGCTTAGGTAGGGGACTTCTATATAATAACTTCACGCCAAATCCCTTGCGGGGTAGGCAGAGAGAACCGAGCGCCACGTGACTCGATCCTTACATATCTCACTCGTTTCTTTAACATTCATTGCTCTTCTCATGCACGCTCGTCGGTTTCTAGGGCTCCTGACATCACCTTCTGATAGAACACGACCAATTTGGTCATGGTAGGTAAGTCTTGGCCTTCCCCGGCTCCTACATCCTTCCACTTTTGCATTGTATATCTGCTTCGTCATTCTTTCATCTTGCATTCTTCGTACATGCCCGAACCATCGGAGCATGCCTCTTCTTATTTTAACACCGACGCTCTCTTTCAGACCAACTCTGTTTTTAACATCATCATTGCGAATACGGTCTACAAGCCTTACGCCACAAATTTTGCGCAGCGCTCGCATTTCGACCGCGTTTATTCTACTTTCATGCTCTTTCTTTCCATATACTTTTGCTGCTAAGCTGATCAAACTGATGGCCCTATAGCTGGCGCAGTCCATGCGTGACCCCTTGCCTTTATACAAGGGCACGATGACTGCGCGTCTCCAGTCCATTGGGACCCTTCCAGTTCTCCAGCATAGATTGCATAAGTACCAGAAGGCGTCCCGGACGTATGTGCCACCTAATTTGATCATCTCAGCTGTGATCAGATCAATTCCCGCTGATTTTCCATTTTTCAAGCTTCGTATCGACCATTCGATCTCATCCATAGTTATGCCTTCGTCGGTAGGTAGGGGACCCCGCCAGTAAACGGATAATGGTACGAGTAGGAAGAAGGAGGCTGCGAAACCAAACTAGGTCTTCTCACACTAGAGAAATATAAGAGCAGGTACTTAGGCCTTTTTTCTTATAGTTACTAACACACGCGTTATCACGATCGATCTAGTGAGCGGCCCGCTACATAGATGTGACGTCGTTTCGAAATACGGCTGCAACTGATTTATTTTTATTATTTATGAAACGCGTTGTGTGTAGTTGCCGTGTTCATAGGATACCGTAACCTTAAAGTATCTTAAAGCTTGCTAACACAGCTACTCCTCAGAATCTCACTAGACTTACTTATTCACTCGTAGGGACACAACAATCCTACTGTGTCTTGGCTACAAACACCAGATGACTCCAAACTACTCATTCTGGTACCTCACCATTCGCGGTTATGGGGTTTCGCAGGTCTTTCAGTTCTTCATCTGAACCTGGACGTCCGATGGTCGTGAACCACTCGGCCGCACCTCATTCTTCCTCACAGTAATTCTGCCCTACTCTTTCTACGTACCCTTTCAGATACTTTGCTTCCCTTTGTGTTAATTTATACAACGTCGGGAGCAATACAAGCATACGGCTCCAGTTACCTATGAACTCATGCAATACAGTAAGTATCACTCGCATGACGTAATCTTTGACAGCATCTGAAGCATCTTGTGACCGCAATTCTCCTTAAGAGTTTACTGGTTCACACGCAGGAACACACACACCAACACTATATGTGAACTTAATAATCACGACAATATTCTGCATTCGTTTTTAGCATACCTGAAATATATTATTTTTTAAATAATGAAACATTTATGTAAATAATACACGTGTACAATACACCACGGTTGTCATGACGCCTTATCCCAATCTTCGTAATACGCAGGCGCGCACACACACGTACTAACACACATAGAACGCTCGGACCCTGTAATAAACACTGTGTAATGCCTCCTATCTCATTCTCTCGCACGTTAAATCCTATAGGCGTATGTGGTTGTCTTTTTTTACTGTCTCTTTTTCATTGTGTCGTTCTTCACTCACAGTTAGGTCCCAATAGTATTAGATTTTTGATAAACCGTGGTGCACGGCAGTTAGCTTCACTTGACTAGCCATCTCTTTGAGGTTTTTAAATGCCTTATTTGTCACATTGCTGTCTCTCACTTTGCCAAGAGGGGAAGTCAATTCCAAAACTTCCTACTCCTACAAATTTCTTATGATTAAATTCGTTGTGAGTTCCAAGACAGCTGTAGTTTAACCCCCGGGACGGCAGTGAACTTCACTATTCATTGCCATTTTGTTGGTCGCCGCTATTAATTCTGGCTACACAGGAGACACATTGGTGGGTATGAGTGGTGGGCCTGTCTCTTTTTCGTTACGTTTCAGCTTCAAATCGCAAGAAGTGTTCACTTCAATAAACCCTCATGCAGGATGTACGGATAACCTATGTAGCGAACTCGCGCTTAGCTAGTCCGATGAGCTAGGAATCTAGCTTTACTGCTATTGCATAACACTGTTTACCGCGTGTCGTAGTAAGCGTCGCATTGACATTCGCGCCTGGCGGCCGACGACCCAGCACTTTCACCGCGTCCGGAGCCCCTCGCCGGCTTCCTGTTGCATAACTCGGGGAAGTGCAGATAGACGTGCACGTCTACTGTACTGTATTTAAAAAGTAATATTTACAGAAATATATCTGTTTAATCAACATTGACGTACGGTAGTGAATCATAGGTGTGGCACAAGAAGCATGAGAGTAAAATCAATGTTGAAATGAGAGCGCTGAGGAGTAGGTTTACGTGTACGTTTTTGACGAGCTCGGTGGCTCAGTCGTGAATAACGCGACTTCGACACCAACGCTCGTGGGTTCAATTCCCACACAAGGAAAACATTTGTGTGCATGAACATGTCTATTTGTCTTGGTTTGGATATTTTAAGAGAGGTAGGGCGCATCAAAGCAGCCCGGCTGGGGAAGTACCTTCACCTCACAGAAAACCGCAGCCAAATAACGGTAGGCTCGAATCGACAACATATTTAGGCGCTAAAACACTTTGTTTTGGTGAGTAAAGCGTACCTTTATGTGCCGTCAAGTGTTGGATCAATTGTGAATCAGACTCAGATCACCGAGAATTCCGTACCTTACGTGCACAGATAACTAAAGATGTTTATGAAACTATAGCATTTTATTTATCTAATGAGCTCGGTGGTTAAGTAGTCAGCAGTGACTACATTATACCGAGGGTCGAGGGTTCGATTCCCGCAGAAGAATATTTGTGTGCAAGAACATTTTTTTTTAATTTATTTTTTATACTACGTAGGAAGGCATACAAGCATACAGCCCACCTGATGTAAAGCGGGTACCGTAGCCGATTAACGCTTGCGATATATTAAGTAACACTCGCGTGATACCTCCTCTGGTGCTTACACAGCAACTCCTTGGGAGCTTACTGGTGACCTCACTCACACAGGAACACAACAACCCTCTAGGGAGTTGTTATTTGGCTCCGGTTTTCTGTGAGGTGGAAGTACTTCCCCAGACGGGCTGCTTTAAACATCCGGACCATGACAAACAGACATGTTCATGCACACAAATGTTTGCCTTGTGTGGGAATCGAACCCACGAGCGTTGGTGTCAAAGTTGCGTCATTCACGACTGAGCCACCGAGCTCGTCATACATATATATAGATATATGTAAATATTATATATATTGTGGCTGTGCCTAGTACTAACTTGCCTCGCAGTCCTATATTAATTAAGTATTTGGACGAATATTAATGATTGCGTTCCAGGGCACCGCGTTGATTCATATTTACCATGCTAAACGAAATAAAAAGATAGTCACTTGTTTACGGTATCTACATCGATTACCTACTTCCTTTATGTCGTGAGGCCTGCAACCATACGGCCCGCCTGATATAAAGCGGTAACTGTAGCCTATGAACGCTTGCAACACAGTATGCAGTATCATTTACGAGATGCCACCTCCGCTGCTAACACAGCAACCCCTTAGGAGCCTAATGGTGACCTCAGTCACACTCAGAAATACAACAACTCTCCAGTGAGTGGTTATTTGGCCGCGGATTTTTTGTGAAAAACTACTTATTATTATTCAAAATCCTAAAACTTAGTTTTATTAAGATTATTGTGGTCTGTGTGTACTCCTATATTTTCATCAATAAGGACTTTGTTTTTTTACACAACGTCGATTGCCATACAAGCAAACGGCTTACCTGATGTGAAGCGGTAACCGTAGCCTACGAACACTTGCAATACATTAAGTATCACTCGCACGGTGGTACTAAAGCTGCCGCTAAGACAGCGGCTCCATAGAACTTTGTATAAATACAGACAAAAAAATTTGAATAGTGTATTAAATTTATAAACACTACTAGACTCAACTATAATGTAATCTCTCGGGAAAACCTCGGTAGGAACTTCATTTAACAATTTAACTGTAATTGATGAACGTCCTGTGCTCGGTGGCTCAGTCGTGAATGACGCGACTTTCACACCAACGCTCGTGGGTTCGATTCCCACACAAGACAAACATTTGTCTGCATGAACATGTCTGTTTATCTTGGTATGGATGTTTTAAGAGAGGTAGGGTGCATCAAAGCAGCCCGTCTGGGGAAGTACCTCCTCTTCTCACAGAAAACCGCAGCCAAATAACAACTCTCTAGAGGGTTGTTGTGTTCCAGCGTGTGAGTGAGGTTACCAGTAAGCTCCTAAAGACTTGCTGTGTTAGCAGCAGAGGAGTAATCACGCGAGTAAAACTTAATGTATTACCAGCCTTAATAGGCTACGGAAACTGCTTTACATCAGGTGGGCCTTATGCTTGTATGCCTCCCGACGTTGTATAAAAATGACGATGAACGTCCTGTTAACATGATCTCGGGAAAACACAAAATAAAAGAAAGTATTCAGAGAGAACAAAACACCCGGGCATGTCCACATTCAACTGAGTTAAGCCACTAGACGCGTTGACAGTAAGGAGGTGACCGCGATGGCGGTGAAATGCACGCGAAAGTGACCTGCATGCCACGCTAGCACGTAACGGTACCCTGCGCTTGTTGTATAGAACGGCGGAAATCTACTCGTACGATGTACAAATTAGGGGAGGAAAGTCCTGGAGTGAAGGCCGTAGAAAGAACGGCGCTGTGACCTCATACGAGGCTTATGATGACTGAACGCAGAAAGCGGTTTTTTTATGGAACGTCGAGGATCTTGATTGAAGCGTTTACAGTAGCCTATGAACACTTGTAACACATTAAGTATCACCCATCTGCTGCTAACAGATCAATTGCTCAAGAGCTTACTGGTGACTTCACTCACACGCAGGAACACAACAAACCTCTAGGGAGTTGTTATTTGGCTGCGGATTTTTGTGAGGTGGAGGTATTTCCTCTGGCTGCTTTAATGCCTCTCTACCTCTCTTAAAATCAAAATCACATAGACTAATACAAACAGACATGTTCATGCACCCAAATGTTTGTCATGTGTCGGAATCGAACCCACGGGCGTTGGTGTCAAAGAAGCGTCACTGAGCACGTCAAAATAAGTACTTCATGTACTGCAATTAAAAAATGCATTCCAGTCAAACAAACACTGAAAAAATATCTTTTTTTGTCAGCCACTTTGACCACGTCCCTTAAGTGATAGGAACGGTGTTCCTGAACATTCCTATTCTACTTTTTTATGCTGAATCCTGAATCCTATTCTACTTTTTTATGCTGAATCCTGAATGCTGAATCCTGATATCTGAAGTCAAAATCTTAATATTCGAAAAAAAAACGCACACGCAGACAAACGCGCAGACATATAGATTTCATATAGGAACGGTGTTTCTGATAATAAAATTTCTGAAATTCATTCTTTTTCCTGGCGGAATTAAGAAATATGATATTGGTTTTTAAGTCATGCCTATTTTACTATATAATGTACTTTTCGAATCTGAAATAAAAATGCATTTTTTTTAATTTGTCGGCCATTATGACCATGTTCCTTAAGAGATAGGAGGTTGCTTTTTCAGACATTCCTATTCTACTTTTTAGGCTGTATCGAAAAAAAGCGACAGACACATTCACAAACATATAGATTTCATATAGGAACTGTGTTCCTGAAAAGATTTAAGATGTAAATGGAAATAGAATCAAAAGGGACTTGAAGTGGGACCTGCTTTAACTGAATTTATAAGTTTTATTAACGCCATTAGTCGTACCGTAGTTTTATTATTTTTATTTAAACCACTAAGTTGTCACAGAGACAGACAGACAGCCTGCATAATAATAAGCCGTCTATAAACCCTTGCAATGGCGCACCATTAATAAACTTCTTCAGATCTTTTTGATAAAGAAGCACTTTCCATCATACATGAAAACATTGACAGGAATTAATTTTAAATGTCTTAGCATATACGATTCTTAAATATTTTTTTTTTATGATTGATGAACTTATTGATGAATCAATTCATCTGATAATCAAGATTGAAAAAAAACATATGCAGTCCAAATCACAGACTATCTAGTGTTAAGCATGCAAACATAAATCAAGATGGCGTCCACATCTCAATTAAAGAAAGTGTCACGGCGGCCAGCCCGCAACACGTAACGCCAGTAACTGACCCTGTTTCTGCCACCTTTCGCCGACTTTCACCGATCGTCTGACCCACATACGCATACAACATAAACCACTGTTTTGTTATGTTACATTACCATTGCCATTAATGGCCGTGAACTGGCCAATTTGGCTTTGGCCAGCTGACTTTGAGCGTCCCAACGATTACTTTTTTATTACTACCAATATTAACGAGCACGAAGGCAGTGTTCGAATTTTTTAATACAAGTGATTCACACTCCTTCGTCTTCGAATACATTACTATATAAACTTAATAAAATTACTAATATTCCGGTAATCGAAAGTACCTACCTTTAACTATTTCTGAAACATTTTGTTCGATATAAAGCTTTTCACTTATGAATGACTTATTTATGACATACATATATAACAAAATAAATTACACACATCAAAAGTGTCTAGGGATCAACATATATTTTTGCAATAACTTTTCTCCTGATTGATATTATTTAAAATTTTCTTTAAGGATTCATCAAATAAAGTGTTTTCGTTTGTCTACAGTAACGATAAACCAAGTCACCTTTGCATTAATAAAGAAATTTGCCATTTTCATAATAAAGGGATTTTTGACATTTGAACCACTAACATTAAAGTTCGAAAAAAAGACTGAAATAACAGTTTTCTTTAAAATTTTATTGGGTAACTTAAACAATTAATAATCCGTGTTTCTACCGCGAACACTAACAACACAAGAACATCGGTTTGGCATACTCAAAATGAGTTCATCCAAATCACGCTGTGGAATGGCCGCCCATGTTCGTTGCAACAACAAAAAAAGGTCTTCTTGCGACTGGATACCCTCCATATTCGGCAGAGCTCTTCTCTGTAGCATATCCCATGCATGCTCAATCGGGTTCAAGTCTGGCGACTGAGCAGGCCAGGGCATGACATTGATGTTAGCTGCGGCGAGAGTCTGTCTTACAACTCTTGCGGTGTGCGGTCGTGCATTATCATGCATTAACTGAAATAAGGGACCGATTTGCACGAAAACACCTGAATCCTTAAAGAAAATTTTAATTAATATCAATCAGGAGAAAAGTTATTGCAAAAATATATGTTGATCCCTAGACACTTTTGATGTGTGTATCTATGTCATTATAACTTTGAAATTTACAATTAGAAATCTGACATATATCTATATATAATCTGATAGAATATTTATTTATGATATGATAGATGATTCTAAAAGTAAAGTTTTAAAAAATAAAAAGCTCCAGCGATGATGCTATAAATTATACATCTTCCATTACTTAAAAATATGTTAACCAATTACGACGGTTCTTTTACTTCCCTATCACCAACCAAAATATTGTAAACCCCTCTCTATGTCTTTAATAAGTCTATCACAAAATAAATAAAAATACAATATTTTAGTACCATAAACTGTCTACAGTATAATTCCATTACCAACAAACTCTCAAAACTAACGTCATCTATTAAAATTCAAATTAATTTACCTACATAATATTGGAGAACATTACGAGATGCTAAGATACGTCCCAACGCGACGGATGTCCCAGTTTTGAGTCCCGTTGCCTGGTGAAAGTGGTCGACACGCGCGGTGCACCGCCTATGCAAATTATGCAATTATATGTCTATGCCCGCTTCGCTATAGAGGACGCCACTGAAAATAAACTTCCAGTGAAGAGCATCTTAATTTTGTATAATGAAAATATACCTGTTATTTATAAAAATATAAGTCTCTTTACTGTTTGTGTTCGAACATAGGAAGTTCGTGTTTTTGTTCAAGTTCAAGTACTTACCGACCGAATTTTTCCTCTTTAAAATTATAGTTAAGAATATGCAGCCTAATAAATAACAAATAAATAAATGTCAAATAATAAAAATATAATGAATTTACTTAAATAACTAAATTAATGGCTTAATTAGTATGTTCAAATATCCTATCAACATGTTAATATTACTTTATCTTAATCCCATTAGTCGAACCTTTATATTAATAAATAGCATATCACAATCTTTTATTTACAAATAAAAGGTTATTTTAACTAACAGATTATAATCTGCAAACTGCGAATTTAAAATAATCACTGACAGCAAAAAGAGAACGAACGATTACAATTACATCATTTCTCCTTGCCGAGTACAGTTATGCGACTCCGATACAGAGAAGCAGAACGCAGCTTTCGAACGTCTAACAAAAATGATCTAACGTGACAAAGCGAAAAAATGATGCCATCCGCCATATTGGTGTAATGGCGGCCACAAAAAAACTAACGGAATAAAATACCTAACAGCCGAGTGGAGAAAGGCTTTCGATTGTCCCACTTTTCACCGCATGCGAATCGACAACGGCACAGCACTAGCGATCCAAATCTTATAGCCGTAGCGGAACTGTCAAAGTCGATTGCCGGGAAATTTGACGTATTCACCACTTCGAAATTGAAACAGCGACATCTACACGCAACTACACGATAGACGGCATCTCATTCTAACTTCTGGATTAGACGCATTATCTTACTCACGCCGCGACATTGAAAAAGAAAGCACTAGATTTTTTGCCCGCCATTTTACTCAAGAGTATGTCGAAGAAAGCTGAAATGCATGTGTGTAATATTAGAAACGTGCGCACCGGTTGCATCGCATTAGTGGTAGTTGCATAAGATAATTGCATTTCCCCAGCGTTCGATGCGACATTGTGGAAATTACTAGATTTTCACTCGTTTATAATTAATTATTGCTTGATTGTGATCGCTAAGCTCGGGCGTAAGACATTTTTTGGTACTATAATTTACCAGAAGTATGTAGAAATTACGGTTGTCATATGATTGCTATTGATAATGTAATCGTATATTTTAACCAGATGTTACATGATTTAATAACATGACATGATTAGATGATGAACAGTATAACTGAAAAGAAATATAAGATGTTTTCATCACAGTACGAGATATTGTTTAAACAACACAATACACCCAAAGTAGACCCTTATAAGGTATTTTTTATTTATTTTCCTTAGAAGGCGAATTCGAAATTCAAATGTTGATATGTTTATATTTCAAGGCCTTCAGAATGTAATAATTATAAGGTATAAGAACTGTCATGCACTGACTATTACACTTTGAAAAAGTCTTTGCTAACAAGTCGGAAATAATTTTTGAAAATACGGAAAATGACAGCATTGAAATTGAAAATTCTGCTATTCCTTTTATGCCAAGGTTTCTTACGATAACACTGGTGATTTTATCTTTAAGGGGACGGAACTAAAAAAAACTTAGCATTAGAAACAAAGCATTTACTATAGCTGAAATTTTGAATAAAGCTAATACAAAAAAGAGAAAGGAGAGATCATAAAATACGAGTACATTGAAAAACAAATGTGTGTCTTTTAAACTAATTTTATTTTCGAATTCTAAAATACAGCTATTTCAGCCGAATCTTTGCGTATATCTCAGCTGACCAAACGGTATTAAAATCATGACCTCAGTATCAGTAGAGTTAAATGAAGAGAATAATAATTTAATATGTTACGATTTGCAAATAAGAGTTCTAGTGACTCATGCTTGCAACAATGCCTTTATTGCAGTCACTTTCTGGTCTTACCCTACTCTACAAGTACATACTTTTTAAAGTAGATAACATTTGATATCAATAGAAATACAACACTTTATTTTTAATGAAGTAGTATTCAAACGAACAATTAATTGTTAATTAACTTTAATGTCAGAAATAATTTAACTATGTTGCTCATGATTATTGTCGGATCCACGGTAATTATTTTTTTTATAACAATATCATTATTTTTTATGGCCTAAGAATGCTTTCATTGTGTTCAGACCATGGACAAGATATATTCTAGTCTATATTTTTTTTAATTAAGAATATATTTCACTGTAATATGAATATATACGTATTTATATGTTATATATCTGTGGTCTAACTGAACCATAGACATATAATCCAAACAATTATGTTTAGAAATGTTTATTTTCTACTGTGGTGAGCCAACATGCGCTACCTGTTTTTATTATACTAAAAACTTTTTGGATATAAGACTAGACTTTTTGAATATATTTTGTTAGACATAAAAATGGTAATCATCCGTGACATTGTCAGATTAATATCGCTAGTATTTTTTCAGTATTAATAAAAGTTTGTATATGTGCGATTGATTGTTTACATGAAGGAACCCTTGCTTAGTCTCAATTTATTAATTGAGACTAAGCAAGGGTTCCTTAGTGGTAGTTTAGCATACCGAGATTTCTAACCACTACACTGGTGACCCCGACGTGATAAATAGGCGGCTCGATGTGCTTAGGCAGTCGTTTTCCGCCACTAATGGCTGCCTTGTCAGTTTAATGTTTTATTGTAGCTACAAGGTTGAGTGCATGTTCGCGCTCGGTCACCAAACCTGTAGTGATACCAGCAATGTGGATCATTTCGTGGACTAAATCGAGATGGCGAGCGACTGTATGACCTGGAATCTCTACTTCTTGAACGGCCTTGCATCGATCGGCGTGCTCGGCCTTGTATCTCTATGGTTTCAAATCTTCGATTCAGCTTTTCTATTTGCTGCGTCAAGACATGGATAGCTGGGCTAACAATTTCAGCAGTTGAAGAAGGTGATTTACTACTTGTACTCGCCATTTGCCCGGTTGCTGGGATGATATCGTTTATTTGGTCCGCAAGCTTTGCTACTTCTTCTAAGTCCATGTTAGACTGCGATGCAACTATTGTTTGTAAGTTGGTAGGAAGCCTGCTTGACCAAATAGTGCGGATGAAATCACTCGGTACTTTTGGTCCAGCCAAAAATTGTAGATGGCGTAAAAACTGTGATGGTTTTCTATCACCCAGTTCTTCGTGCATTATCAGCTGTTTGGTTTTACGTTCTTGAGACGCTGATAAGCGCTGTATCAGTTCACTTTTTAATTTATCATACTTCCCTGAAGCTAACGGTTTCACTGCCGCACCAAGATTGTGCAGATGCCATTTCATCTGTGCGTACTACCATCCATGACGCTGCTTATCATCAGTTGTTGAGAGAGTTTCCTGACATAACGCGGCCTGCTGGTAAGACGAGAATTGCCAAACATAATACCGTGCATCACATTCGCACCACACCCGGTCAACCTATCTTCAGCCGACCACGACGTTTGGATCCAGAACGGCTGAATATAGCAAAGAAAGAGTTCGATGACATGTTGCAGAACGGAACAGCGCGCCCATCAGAGAGTGCGTGGTCATCTCCGCTTCATCTAGTCCGTAAGAAAAATGATGGCGTCCTTGTGGTGATTACAGAGGTTTGAACGCACGCACCATTCCAGACAGGTACCCAGTCAGACACATACAAGACTTCGCTCATCAGCTAATAGGTACCACGGTATACTCTACGATTGACTTAGTGAAAGCATATAATCAAATTCCAGTGAACAAAGAGAACAAAGAATCATCGCCACCAATAAAACCAGGAGCGGTCGGGTGGTTAGATTTCCTGACTACTATCGCCCGTAGTAACGGTCTCAGCGGGGGAGTAGTGTGGTGAGCCAACATGCGCTACCTGTTTTTATTAGACTAAAAACTTTTTGGATATAAGACTACATATATTTTGTTAGACATAAAAATGGTAATCATCCGTGACATTGTCAGATTATTATCGCTAGTATTTTTTCAGTATTAATAAAAGTTTGAATATGTGCGATTGATTGTTTACATGAAGGAACCCTTGCTTAGTCTCAATTAATAAGTGGTAGGTTAGCATACCGAGATTTCTAACCACTACAATACTTTTGTTTTTAAAATTAGTAACACTGCATTATTTTGACACACAGTTCTATTTCTATATTTTACATTACGTAGGAATTATTAAACACAAATTTTGTATGATTAAGTATATTGGCGGAGTAGAGTACTCAACTGTATTTCATAATAACATTTATGCAAATATATGATTTGATTTAACAACTTATAGCTGTTTTGTGTTTTACTGCCTACCTACATAAATCCGAAAATATGAATTTAGTGGATTTGACCCGGGCCGGTTCCCTTTTCACTTAACTATCAGTGCTATCATTCGAACAAATATATCTATCTATATATTCACGCCGAGTCCCTTGCGGGGTAGGTAGACAGAACCAAGCGCCACATAACTCGCTTCTTACTCAAATGTACCGTTTATGTAATAAAGTGAAAAAGGGATTGAATAAGTTTTTACAGGGTCAGCAAAGTACATGTGATGCCGTTATTGTTGTAAATGTCCATAAACTAAGGCAAATGATAGCTATCAGACTGGTCATACGCCGCCGCATTAGTGGTAAATAAAAACTAAATGAGGTAACACTTCTCCCTATTAGATTGAGAACTTCTTATTTTAAGTTATAAAATAATGACATATTTTTCTAAACCATTAGCTGTAAATCTAATCAGAATTATAAAAATAACGCCTGAATCTATTAACAATTCCCATTTACTTCAGCGGTTCAGGAGAATATTGAGCACAAACTTTTGTTTATGCATCCACAAACATACATACACACACACACATGCACGCAATCACAACCACCCGTACGCACAGGCATCACACATCAACCATTCTTGCAAAAGGATATAGAACACTCCACAGGCCTTGAAAAGTAAACGTGGCAACAAAAAATTGAATTTAGTTTAGATTATACATAAACAAGCTATAGAGCGATAAACAATCTATAGAGCGCGCCCTAATACGTATGAACCGTAAGCACACGTAAAAACAACACCACACTGTATAAATATCGCTGAAGATCTGCAGTAAAATGTTCTATCCAGAGATAGCAGTCGTTTTGAGAATGCGACTTGTAGGAATATTTGTATTGAAGTATACTCGTACATATATAATTTAGAAATTTAGTCACGCATAGAACATCACTATAATTGCTCTATACCATAGATCTATCACGTATCTATATAAATTTGCTTACGATGGCCACAACCGACACAGGAGAATACGCGCATTCTGAGCTTGCTTATATATACTCTAAGGAACTGAATTTCCCTTTGCTAATTAAAATCCCCTCACTTAAAAAAAGGTACTTTTTGGCCAGGACTGTAATCAAATAAATGCCGTCACTTTCAAGTCAAGTCAGGGGAAAAGAGCGAGCGAGGGGAATTACAAACCCATATCTATACTATCAGTTTTGAGTATTCGAAAGGATAAAGCTTGATCAATTACAACTCTTTTTTAAGACTAATGAAATTTTTCAAGATGCACAATACGGTTTTACAGCTGGTAAATCTACTACGGATGCAGGAGTGGCATTGGTTAGGCATATCCTTAACGCATGGGAGAGATCATAGGATGTTATTTGGGTTTTCTGTGATCTCTCTAAAGCTTTTGATTGTATAGAATCTATACAATGTCTGATGATCTATACTATAGATCATCAGACATTGTTACTAAAGCTGAACTATTATGGAGTTAAAGGTAAAGCCCAGAACTTGATTGCATCTTATTTAAATAACAGATTGCAGACAGTTGACATAAATGTGGTTAAATCTAAAGGCAATAATGTTAATATCGGGGTACCCAAGGATTCTATTTTGGATCCATTTTTATTTTTAGTATATGCGAACGATCTGCCCTGCATAGTGCAAAACATGGCGGATATAATACTATTTACTGATGATACCTCTCTAATTTATAAATTGGAATTTGTTAATGAAACTGTGTTTCTTGGAATTACAGTAGACTCCAAATTACAATGATTTGATGAATGACAATGATTGAATTTTACCATTTGATATCATTATTGTACTCGTACATTTATGCTTATGTACGAGTAAACAAATTTTTGTAATATCAAATTGACGATTTTAAAAGAGACCTATATTGGCAAGTTTCTTTCGTCATTTCCATGGTCATTTCCAAAATGCTAGTAGATTGAGCAGTCAGAACCCGTTATATACGTTTTCCCATACATTTCGCGGCCGTATACGACCACCCGGGTTTCGAAGGGTTAAAAAAAAGGAAAAAGTAAAATAAGAGAATTAAATAAGATACAATAAGATTATATTTCAAAAAAAGAAATAAGACGTGACTAAGTGCCCGCGTGAGCCCAATGGCAAATAAAGATTTTTATCTTTTTTTATCTTATCTTTACTTTATTTTTGCCTATTCATGTAAATTAGTTTAGTTTATTGATTTACAATTCGTAGGTAATACTTAGAATTGGAAATAGCTAAAAGAAGATATTTTTTATTGTATAAAAACTTAGCGCGTCATTTGATTTTGTATGAAATGAATTTTTTATAAACAAAAACCTAACAAATTTTATTAAACTAAGGTATTTACTAATAAGACATTTGTCATTTGCAAATACTCCTACCTGCATAGTTCCTATACCTACACCTGCATACTTAGTTAATTTATAGACTGGTGTTATTTTTTAATTATAGTACAGACTTAAACTTCTGCTCCTTCCTAGCGATATCCCTTCTTCTTCTCTGCTTTCTTATCCATTAGGATAAGCGGGGTCCGCTACCTAAGCTTAAAGATTTGCCGAAGATATTGATTTCGACATGGAGCGACTGCCGTCCGGACTCCACAACTCAGAGAGAAAACCAAAGAGTTAAGTCACACGTCTATTGAAATATAATTTCTTGGACGTGTTATCCATCACCGCCGAGCTAGTGATAATTACAAATATAGTGATAATTATAAATCCGAGAACACGAATTTAGTAGTATACGCCAGGATTCGAACCGGGAATCAGTTGGTCAATACGCCGGCTTATCCACTGGGCTATCACAGCTCACTGCAGACCTAGACGACTTTGTATTCCACTATAGGTTACGAGACTCGGAGTGTTTCATGCATGCCACCGGCCGGCATCTACTGCTACCTTTGGTAGCGTGCAAACGCCGCCATTGCTGCGACAGCAATGCAAAGCAAAAAATACTTTTTATACATCATACATGGCATACAAGGTCAACCTGATGTAAAGTAATGTAAGTTTTTTAAGAGAGGTAGGGCGCATCATAGCAGTCTGGGGAAATACCTCAACCGCAGCCAAATAATTGTGTTCCTACGTGTGAGTGAGGTCACCAGTAAGCTCCCAAGGAGTTGCTGTGTAAGCAGCAGAGGAGGCATCGCGCGAGTGATACTTAATATATCGCAAGCGTTAATAGGCTACGGTACCCTCTTTACATCAGGTCGGCCGTATGCTTGTATGCCTCCTGACGTAGTATAAAAAAAAGTGATTACCGTAGAGTATGAATGCTTGTAATATACTTAATATCACTCGCGACACCTCTGCGCTGACACACCAACTTCTAACGAACTTACTGGTAACCACACTCACTTGTAGGAACAGCTTACTCATTGTAATTGTTGTTTAGCCTCGGTTTACGTATAATGGAGGCAGTTCCCCAGAGGGTCTGCCTTGATGCGCCCTATCTCTCAAACATCCATGTTCATGCACACAAATGTTGTCCTGTGTGGGAATCGAATCCACGAGCGTTAGTGCCAAAGTAGTGTTACATATTCACTTAAATATTTTTTCCTCTTTCCTGTTTAATAGTACTTATTCAGGGGAAGTATACTGCTTTCTATATGTTTGTACGATAGTGAAAGTCTTTCTCAGTAAGATGAGTCAACAAGAAAGTATTACAGTGTATCACACAGACTAAGGAAAACCAATAATTTTGCTAACAATTACCGAAGTAACCGTCTGGAGAAGTACCTCCACCTCACAGAAAACCGCAGCCAAATAACAACTCAACAACTCGCTAGAGGGTTGCAGTGTTCCTGTGTGTGAGTGAAGTTGCCGGTAAGCTCCTAAGGAGTTGCTGTGTTAGGCATCGCGCGGGTGATACTTAATTTATTATAAGCGTTCATAGGCTACGGTAACCGCTTTACATCAGATGGGCCGTATACGTTCCGACGTCGTATATATCTCACTTCCTTCATCAATATTTATAGCTCTTCTCATGCACGCTAGAAACTTTTAGAGCTCCTGACATCTTCTGATAAACGACCAATTTGGTCATGGTAGGTGAGTCATGTCTTCCTTAACAGGTTTTTATACACCTTATGTGAAGCGGTTACTGCATCTGAATGCATCTATGAATGTAATGAATGTACATTAAATATCGCTCGCACAATTCCACCTCTGCTGCTTACACAGCAACACCTTAGTAGCTCACTGGTCACCTCACTCACACGCAGGAACACAACAACCCTAAATAAAACAAATTTAAATGTAAGCTTGCAAATAACATGTCAACCATTCAACATGATTTAAGTGAAAGCAAATAGAATTGATTATAATAATAATAACCAACAACAATAAAACATATCAATAGTTTTTATGTTAATCTGTGAAGCATTTCTAAAAGAATTTCGCGGTTCATTTGTAAAACAAAATATTCTACAATATATCACGGTGAACTTGACCCAGGCTCGAACCGGCAGACTTTCTTTTGCTGTAGTGTGCGAAGTGTCACGTGCCCCCGAAACTCGCTCTAGTTAACGAACTGATTGCACTTATGGTTAGGGTTGGCAACCGTACTGCTAAATAATATTTATTCTTCTTCCTAGCGTTCTCCTGCTTCCTAATTCATTAGGATTGGTGGTGTCCGCTACCAAAGCTTTTCGCGAAATTACTGAATTTTACATGGAGCGACTGACTGGTGAGGTCTTTTTTTTATATTACGTCGGGAGAGATACAAGCATACGGCCCACCGGATGTAAAGCGGGTACCATAGCTTATTAACACTTGAGATAAGTATCACTCGTGCGATGCCTCGTCTGCTGCTTAGATAGCAACTCCTTGGGAGCTAACTGGTGACCTCACTCACACGCAGGAACACAACAACCCTCTAGGGAGCTGTTATTTGGCTGCGGTTTTCTGTGAGGTGAAGGTACTTCCTCAGACTTGCTTTGATGCGCCCTACCTCTCTTAAAACATCCAGACCAAGACAAACAGACATGTTCATGCATACAAATGTTTGCCTTGTGTGGGAATCGAACCCACGAGCGTTGGTGTCAAAGACGCGTCATTCACGACTGAGCCACCGAGCTCGTCAAGGTCACACGTCTTTCCAAATAATGGACGTGCAAGATGTTTTTGAAGTAAAACTTCTTTACGCACGCTTGACTTGGGGAGTAAGTGACGAGAGCGTTACGAAAAGTGTGATCGGGCGAGGCGATCGGAAGTTGAGAGGGAGATATAAGTTAGTGAAGATAGAAAGAGACAGTAACGTTTCGTATATTACTGTAGGGGCAAGAGAGAGAGGTGCGAGCACACATTTTCTTTTACTCTTTCTCTCATAGCAATTAAGTTTCGTATATCTAATACACAATGCAGACCTATTGTCTGTATCACACTATGGAGCTAAAGAAGTTTTACTTCAGTCGTGTGGTCTAAAGCACACTCGTTTTTTTACCGCCGAGCAATTGATAATTATAAATATGTACATAATTTTTATCCACCGGACTATTATTGCTCCTGCTAAATAACAATCCTTATGGCATAATAATTATATCAATTTTTTTATACAACATCGGCGGGCACACAAGCATACGGCCCGCCTGTTGTGAAGCGGTTACCGTAGCCTAGAACGCGTATAATTATCACTTGCGCGATGCCACCTCTGCTGGTAACACAGCAACTCCTTAGGAACTTTCTGGTGACCTCACTGACACGCAAGAACACAATAAACCTCCAGAGAGTTGTAATTTAGCTGCAGTTTCTGTGATGTGAAGGTACTTTCAACTTAACATCAGATGGGTCTTATATTAATGATTTTGTTTCTCGAAAAGAGATGTACACACAGCGACAAGTTATGAGACACTGCGCCATTTTTACTCCTTTTGCGTGCGCCATAAGAACGATACAAAAGTCAAACAGTGTAGCTTGAGTTGTCATAGTGTGAACATTAATCAGAAATTAATGCCTAAATGATATACCTCAATCAGGATTCGAACCTGAGACCAGTGGGTTGATATAGGCCGGTTCTTTATCCACTGGGCTATCATTGCTATAAGTTATAATACTCGTATATTATATTGAAAAAGAAATCTAGTTGGTAACCCTAGTATAGAGATTACAAGATGGCGGGCGCAGCCATTTTCAAAGTTAATATTGAGGGTAAGGCTTGAGGCTAGGCTAGGCCATCGCAAAACATAGAGGTAAAAATTGTCGTTAGAAACAGTTTATACTACAGAATATTTTAATAAATATACAGTTGAACTGTAATACAGGGTTGCCAACCTTTTATTAACTTAAATAAAGTATTTTTTTCTTGTTCAACATCGGGAGGCATACAAACATTCGGCCCACCTGATGTACAGCGGTTACCGTGGCCCACAAACGCTTGTAATACATTAAGTATCGCGCGATGCCACCTCTGCTACAAACACAGCAACTCCTTAGGTGCTTATTGGTGACCTCACTGCACTGCAGAAACACAACAACTCTATATATATATACTTAATAAAAATTGTCTATAGCAGATAGCAAATATACATACACAAATATTATGTAAATAATGACTGTAGTTTACATTCGACAATATACATAGTAATACTTACACATGCATTAACATAACAGGTATCTGGCGATGATTAATGGATCATGGTTTTAACAAATTGTCCGGTAAGTAGACATGAATTTTCTGAAATTAAACAATTTTTAACGGAAGTATCGCGTGTTTTATTTATTTTGTTGAACCTGACGTTTCGAACACTTTGCAGCGTCCGTGGTCGCAGGAAGACAGTCTTCCGTTAAAAATTGTTTAATTTCAATGTGTAACAATCGCGAAAACCTAAGACAATACTATGAATTTTCTGCTTTAAATCCAATTTGTTCTACATACCTGTGAGAGAGAAAGTCATCATAATTATCTCTTGAACGAACTACGTTTAATTGGAGTGTGAGTGGCTCCCTATCATCTTTGGAGTCGAAGTCAACCTCACTTACACGCGGTGCACCCTGTTAGTTAACGAACGAGGCTCTGACGGAACAACAAAAAAAGGTACTAGGCTATGATACGTGTGTTAAATTTACAATGCCCTAGGAGGGTACCGGCATAGCTGGAGAATCCGTCCCTGAACACATACTGCCGACTGCGACGCTGTTTGCTACACGTCTCCTCATGTCTCGGGCCTAGCACAGGCAAACAGCGGGCTGAGGAATGCCAGTTCGCAACCTTTAATGTTTGCGGAGGTGTTGATAGTAAGATCAAGGTAATTTGCGAGATGATGGATGTCAGAAAAAAATATATATTAGGTGTGGCAGTAACGAAGAAGAAAGCCTGTACAGCGACCACTCATGGGCAGTATTATGGATACTGGTCAGGAGTTACCAACTCTAAGTGACATAGCCAAGGAGTGGGATTTGTTTTATCAAACTGTATGAACGACTGCGTGAAAGGTTTTGAGAGCGTGAGCCCCAGGCTCCTCTGGATGAGATTAAAAATTGGCCTAACAAAAGTATTTGTCCTTGTGTTTACGCTCCGGACAAATGCACAGAAAGTCAGGGAGGAGTTCTAGGACAGGCAATGTTAGAGATGAACTTGCAAAATGTGAAGAACATGAGAGGATAATTATACTAGGTGACTTTAATTAATAGGTCGGTCTACTTCGTGATGAATATAAAAGGATTGTAGGAAAGTTCGGAGAAGAAAGAGTGAATGAAAATGGTGAATGTTTGTTAAATATATGTATGGAGAGGATGCTTACAGTGACTAACACTATGTTCAGTCACAAAAAGATGCATATGTATACACGGCAAAGGCATGTAGAGAAGAGTATGATAGATTTTGTGATAGTTGATGAACGGTTGAGAGCGAAAATAAAGGATACACGGGTATACCGTGTCATCGACGTCGGAACAGACCACTTTCATGTGGTCACAAGAATAGCTGGAGTGTTTAAAAAACAAGAACATCACCCGAGTGTACTCGTGACCGAAACAGAGAGAGTGAAAGTCGTAAGATTGTCAGAAGAAGATATATATTGTGAGTACAGGAAAATATTGAATGAAAGATTTGAAAAGCTGATAAATGAAGAGTGGACTGATATAGAAGAATTTTGGAAGGAGTTTAAACATGGTGTAATCGAAACTGCGTCAAAAATATGTGAGTTAGTAAGAAAAAGTATGGTATTTCTACCATCAGGAACGAATGGTGCGATGTTGAAGTGAGAGATACGATAGCACAAAAGAAGAAAGCGTGGAATGATCTGTTAGCTACGAAAGCAAATATACATACACAAACATTAGAGTTCAAGGTAATGTTAGTGACAGTACTGAAAGAGCAGTGAAAGGACGGTACGAGTATGTAATTTTAAAAAGGTGCGTTAAGCAGATTGTGATAGAAAAGAAAAAGGAATTCAAAGACGAGTACGACAGAAAATTCTTCAAAAATTTTCGGGCCATATCAAGTTGTTCTGCCATTTAATCAGAACAGCCCGAGGCAAATCTGGAGAGTGGGTATGATAAGGAATTCAAATGGAGATGTAATTAGGGATAGTATAGAAAATTTAAAGGAATGGCAGGGATATTTTGAAAGTCTATTTGAACGAGGCAGAAATAAAAGAAATAGAAACGAAGAAGTGCATGAGAATTTTAACTGTGAATATAACATTAGCATGCAAAAGATAATAAATGCAATAAAGAGAATGAAAATGGGTAAAGCTGGAGAATATTATAGTATACCTGCCGAAATGCTCAATGCGGGTGGAGGAATCATGGCAGGCTTTTATTCAACCTATGCTGGCGTTCCGGCCATGTATCAGTCGACTGGGTAAAGGCCGTGATTGTGCCGCTGTACAAAGGTAAAAAAGGTTCACAGCAGGAATGCAAGAATACCACAATGGTAAACGCCTTCTGTGTATAACGGAGAGAGCCTTAGCAAAACACAAAAAGGTTTTCTACGCCTTCATTGACTTTTTTTTATACCACTAAGGTGACAAACAAGCGTACGGCCTGCCTGATGGTAAACAGTTACCGTAGCCTATGGGCATTTACAACACCAGGGGTGTCACTCTTGCGTTGCCGACCCTGTAAGAACCTCTTGACTTGGAAAAGGCTGATGACAGAGTAGCGAGGGCCGAACTTTGGACTACGCTCTCCATGTATGAGGTGGGTAGTATTTTGATACGGTCACGCGAGTCCTTGTATATGGATTCGAGTGCCTGTGTCAGGGTAAATGGGGTCTATACAGACTAGTTCAGCATCGAATGTGGTGTTAGGCAGGGCTGTGTAGCATCCCCTTGTTTGTTCAACTTATTCATGGACAGTTGTTTGAGAGACTTGAAAGAGTATCACTGTGGAAAAAAAATTAAAAGTTAAAATCCTGTTGTACGCCGATGATCAGGTTCTCCTTGCATCTTCGGCGGACGAACTACAGCAAATGGTTACTGTAATTAATTATCTAGCTTCTGTGTTTACGAGAGATGGAAAATGAAGAAGTTGCAAGAAGAGTGAAAGAGGGAAACCGTATCAATGGTGCGTTGTACTCCGTGCTAACAAGCGATCAAACAAAGTTCGCCTTGCTATCATTCTAGGTGTATTAACGCCAACATTGATGTACGGCAGTGAAACATGGGTATGGCAGATGAAGCATGAAAGGAGGGTGAATGTCATAGGAATGAGGAGTATGTGTGGAGAGAGAATGATTGATAGAGTAGAATACAGCATGACACGGGAACTCTGTGGAATAAAACATGATGTAGTACCAAAAATTGAGAAGGGTATCCTGAAATGGTTTGGTCATTAAGAAAAAATGAATGATAGTTACGAAAGAAGGGTATCAGGCAAGAGTGTATGGAGATTTCGGGAGAGGCGGCCCTTGACGCACACATATAGATCAAATTGGTGACGTATTGAAAAAGGGCCAAATCAAAAGCATCCAAAACTGAGGTTGATGAGTGTGGAAGAAGAGAGAGGGGTATGTTTGGATCGGTGTACCTGGCGTCCCATAGTCCCCGCGTGCCCCAATGGGAGACAGGCGTAATGATACCTACGTATGTATGTGTGTTTAAATGTAATTTTCACAAAATTGTTTTTTGTATTCTATCACATTTATCCACTTATGTATTTATTCACTTATATAAATGTATAGATATACATACGTACACATAATTAATATATTTATATATATATATATATTGAATAAAGTCACAGTCACAGTGGCACGGTACTTACACACCCCACTCGCTTCTTTAAAATTCACAGCTCTTCTCACGCCCGCTTGTTCGTCTTTTTTATATCCCTAAAAACAGGAATACGGGCGTTTGGAGAAGCTTAAGCTCGCTCGGCGTGCTATGGAAAGAGCTATGCCCGGGGTTTCTTGGCGTGAAAGAATGAGAAATGACAATATGCCCAGCAGAACTAAGGTATCTGACATAGCCCGAAGGATAAACAAGCTAAAGTGGGCCGGTCACATAGTTGGGAAGACAGATTCTCGAATGGCGTCCCCGTACTGATACACCCAGTATGGAATGACCTCACGCTAAATAGAATAAGGACCTCAAGAGGTTTGTAGAGAGTCTATGGATGAGCTATAGCTCGGAATCGAGCCGAATAGCCCTCTAAATGGGAGACCTATATTCAACTGTGGACGAATACAGACTGGAATGATGATGATGAAAGAACTGGAAAATATCAGATTAGCCAGTTTGCTATTGCAGTGAAGACATTGTTAACGTTTCCATCATGTAGATATATTCGGGTATGTGTTATTTCATTAACACATAGAGCCGCGGAGGCGGCCGTGCTAGTGTGCCAGTGAGCCCAAAACAAACATATCCATTACAGCCCGTACAGTTACTCGAGAGCGGCACACATAATATGAGTCAACGGAGTTATATGAAGTACGGTAATCTACCGTGGGCGCACCAACTGTTACTCCACCGTGGAGGGTGACTACATTTTCAATCGACCTCAAAACATGAGGTTTTATGTTCGTGCAGCATGTCTTTTCTAAAGCTGTCTTTTTCTAATGTTTTTGCGAAACTGGAAGGCTGTGGGAGCCGAGGAAGACCAAGACTAACCTACCATGACCAAATTGGTCGTATTTTGTCAGAATAATATAATGAATGTTAAAGAAGCGAGTGAGGTGTGTAAAGACCGCGTCTTATGGCGCTCGGTTCTCTCTACCGACCCCGCAAGCAGGTCCCTTGCGTCGTGCAGACATAGGTACATACATACATGTTTTTGTCTATTTTTCGTCTATTAATGTTCTCTTTTTAAATTATGTACTTTGTGTAAACAATGTCTGGAGGCACATAAACATACGGCCCACCTGATGTAAAACGGTATCAGTCGCGCGATGCCACCTCTGCTGCTAAAACAGAACTCTTTAGCAGCTTACTGGTGGCCTTACTGACTCGCAAGAACATTACGCCCTCCACGGGGTTGTTATTTGGCAGCGGTTTTTTGTGGAGTGGAGGTACTTCGCCAGACGGCCTGCATTGATGCGCCGTACCTCTCTTAAAAACGCCCAGTTCAAGACAAACACACATGTACACAAATATTTCTCCTGTCTGGCAATCGAACCCACAAGAGCTTATTTATTTTATATACATAAATTCAATTTCAGTTTAAATCAATTCTGATGTATATGCCAACGACAGGCGTACACAACATTCACAGTTAAATTAAAAAAAAAAAAAATATAAAATTATTGTCAATTCAAATTCAATCTTATCAAACAAAATTCAATTCGCTGTTCCACGGATAGCTTGCAACACTTTCTTTTTAAACATTGCCAGGATTTCTAGAAATTTTATACGGAACTACAATGGATATACTTTCGAGTAAGTCATCGGAGGTGGAAAAGTCATTAAACATTTTACACATTAAGACAAAAGCGTGCAATGTCCGTCGGTCATGGAGTGAATCCATCTTAAAATGCGCTAACCTTAGGTCAGGATTTCCCACCCTTTCTTTTGTTAATCCTCCCTGGATTACAAATAATATTTTCATTTCCCCTTTAATTTATTCATCACAAAAAAATCCTCTTGATCTTTTTCTGGTAATTGTAACACATTGACAAAAAATCGGTTTCTGGTCATACGCCTTCTGAATTAATGTCTTCATAGTATCGGCGAAATTCGTCATCCAGCAATTGCAAATAAGTTTCTATGTCATCGTTCCAATCTTTGTACCGTTTGTTATGTTTATTTTTTTCGAATACGCCTCACAAGGGGGGCGTGCCCCCCTGGTTGGGGACTCCTGCCTTAGGTGATACGGACTTCGATGCGAAATATCCGAGGGTGTAAAAGCGAGGTGACGAGTGAATCATCGCTGGACACATTTAAGCCGCTGTGAGTGGATGGTGTATACGGGGCTCCAGGCAGAGCAACAGAATTCCAACTGGCTACGAATTAATGCGTTGAAAAGCAGCATTTTAGTTTCTCCTCTGAACTCCTACGTGTTGCGACGGAGAAATCCTAGAGTTTGAAACGATTTCTTAACAACTGCATTGCGGCGTAAATTTTATCTTGGAGTCGATTATTAGGTACCCCAAATCGCGGATTTCTGAAAGTTCAGTTAGTTGTTCACCGTTTATCTATACATATAAATAAAATTGAAGTGTCTGTCTGTGATTTCAAAATAAGGTTATTTTCACGATACCAAAGCCTAAACTTTGACGAGCACGGTGTCGCAGTGGTGAAACGCGTTGTTACGCTACTTTGACACCAACGCTCGTGGGTTCGATTCCCACACAGTACAAACATTTGTGTGCATGAACATGTCTGTTTGTCTTGGTCTGGGTATTTTCTATGTATAATAAGTATGTATTTACAAAAAAAAATGTATTTACGTATGTTTATCAGTTGTCTAGTACCCATAACACAAGCTTCGCTTACTTTGGGGCTAGATGGCGCTGTGTATTTTGTCCGACAATATTTATTTATTTTATTTATTTTAAACATGCAATTTTAACTTTTTTGTCCGTCTTTCTGTCTGTCTGTCTGTTTGTTCGTCCGTGCTAATCTTCGAAATGGCTGAACCGATTTTGATGGGACATTCACTAGTAGGTAGAGGACTGTTCAAAGCATAATATAGACTACTTGTTATCCCGTAAATATTTAGGGTTCCCGCATAAAAAATTAAAACCTGTTAAAATTAGGTGGAAATATCGGTAACTTAGCTTATTTTTATTATTTTCACAGAATACGTATTTTTAGTGACGTAAAATAACTACGCATTTTGTGTATAATAGAAATAAAATAAATAAACGTTACCTCCCGTAAAGGTCAATAGATGGTGCTGTATTAAAATTGAATCTCGAAATATTTTATATATATTTGTTAATATGCATTCCACGCGATGAAGTCTAGGGTAATTACATACAAAGAAAGGCCCACCACTTTGACTTTTTTTTAACAGAATGAATTTGAAGGCTGGAGAGTAAAGGTTACTAAAAGCCCAAATCTCATGCATGTGAAGCCGCGGGCTTCAGGTAGTGTTATATAAAGATGTAAGATTTTATGTGATATTTTATATGATCCGTTTATATCCCGACGGGAGAGTTGTGCTAGTCGTCTGAGTCGGATCTGTGACTCAGAGCACCAGTAATACTCCCCCTAGTTCAGTTATCAGTCTCTCACAACATATATTACGAGTATCTTAATGTTTTCATAACTTGACGAGCTCGGTGGCGCAGTCGTGAATAACGCGACTTTGACACCAACACTCGAGGGTTCTATTCCCACACAGGGCAAATATTTGTGTGCATGAACATGTCTGTTTGTCTTCGTCTGGATATTTCAGGGAGGTAGGGCACAACAACAGGGAGGTAGGGCCCGTCTGGGGAAGTACCGCCACTTCGCAGAAAACCGCAGTCAAATAACAAATACCTAGAGGGTTGTTGTATTCCTGCGTGTGAGTGAGATCACCATTAAGCTCCTAAGGAGTTGCTGTGTTAGCAGCAGAGAAGGCATCGCGCGAATAATACTTAATGTATTTCAAGCGTTCATAGGCTACGGTAATCGCTTTATATCAGGTGGTGGTATGACGACTTATTCTATTACGTTTTTTCCCCATAGTAGGACTTGGGCAATTGGTCAGGTTATGATCAAGGTTAAAAAAATGCTTTAATTACACAGCAAATACAGCACGAACTGATTGCAGACTGCGCAATACCCTACAAAGCTTGTTTCAGCAAGATTTGCAATAAAAATTAATTAACTAAAGTAAAAACACTTGTTAAAATTTCTATGGTCCATAGTTACTCGTTTCGTCTAAATCTAAACCTTGACCACATAAAAATTGCTTCACGTAACATTCAATAATACAAATAAAACTACATAATAACTAATTGCCCCATCGTACGTAACAGTCGATAAGTATACGTGACTTCAAGTCGAGATAATTTTCTCGACTCGCAATCAGAAAGCGCGGTAACTTACACCGGCCGCCATATTTATTACAGCACCCAGTAAAGCAATCACAGAATTGAAACGCTGTTCATTGCCGTTTTATAAAGAATTGAGTAGCAAAACCACGTGTTTAAGAACCAATGTATATAGTTAGTAGTGATCATTACAATAGGGTTACGAATGCGGCGAGTTTCGAGATTGCAGCGAAAATGTTAAGTCAATGTGGGTCACTGCCGCGCGTATAACGGCTTGCGCTGGATATCCGCCCGCGTAACGTTACGTGTGGGAAATTATTTGAATTTGGAACGACATTTTTTAGGATTCCGCCGTGAATATTTTGTACTGCGAAAGAAAATTATCGATTATTAAATAGAGAAAAATATTTCTGAACTTATTTGATCTGAGTTTAAGAAAGAAATGCGGATAGACATCAATGTACTAATAATGTGGGCTTCAGAAATTTCATCAAAAGATATTGTATTTGAGAGGGGTAGGGCGCATCAAAGCACACCTGGGGGCCTGGGGAAGTACCTCCACCTCTTAGATAACCGCAGTCAAATAACGGGTTATTCCATTTGACTCCTTTGTTCTTAAAATTTTACCGTCCATACATTGTTTCCACTTCGACTACAAAATGATTTTAGACATTTAATTTTTATGTAGAAATATGTACACGTACTTTAATTCCACTTGACTCCAAAATAATGTTGGCACAGTCAGTAGCAATATTGCATGATTAAAGCTACTTGACAGGTCCAATGATTATTTAAGGGTTCTGTCTTTTCAGGAACACCGTTCCTATATGAATTCTATATGTTTGTCTGTGCGTTTGTCTGTCGCTTTTTTTCGAATATTCGAATTTTGACTTCAGATTCGGATTCAGCATAAAAAAGTAGAATATGAATGTTCAGGAACACTGTTCCTATCTCTTAAGGAACAAGGTCAAAGTGGCGGACAAAGAAAAAAAAAAATTTTTTTGTTGTTATATAATTGACGAGCCAGGATAGCGATCTGATTTACTTAACCCTAAAGATATTACAAAAAATATGGAACTCATAACTAGACAATATTGTAAGATATTTATCTATCTATAACTTCACGTATTAATCCCTAGCGGGGTAGGCGGAGAGAACGGAGCCCAACATGACTCGGTCCTTACACTCCTAACTATCTATGTACCTATTTATAAATACCTACTTTTATTTAGTCATAACTTGCCGGCCCGCCCCGGCTTCGCACGGGTGCAATGTAGATACTAATTTGTTTTCAGTGTGATTTTAAATGCACAACGTATATAACGTATTTAATTGTTTATGGAATAATACAGAATTGTTTAAAAAATAGTAAAAAAGATAAACTGGTTACTGTGAGTTATCCTTAGGAGATAGACATATAAAACTATGCTTTTTACATCACATTGCAAATCTTTTAAATTATCGGTTTTCCTCTACTATAATGTATATATATATATATATATATATATATATATATATATATATATATGTATGAATGTATTATACACATAAACCATCCTCTTAAATCACTCTGTCAATTGATAAAAACCGAGAAGCAACTTTGTTTTATACTGTGTAGAGATGAAGTTACAATATGTACTATTATTAGCACCAGTAGTGACTTGGCTACGCATAGATACTGAACCCTCAGTAAAACCGTATCAGACACACTCTTGGCGATTTTTTTCAGTTCTTCTATCAAGCTGCCGCTCGCTATTGTTCTTTTGTACATTTTGTTGTGCGCCGGTGGTCTAGTTTTATGATTACATTGGTGATGCTAAACGGTTACCGTTAGGGCATTATTCATTACCTACTACGAAAAGAGGAGGTTCTGTATCGAGTATGTTTTCCATGTATGAGTACTCGTGGTTCACTAACGTCTTTACGGCAAAAGTCAACCTCAACTGTACATTTTTTTATACTACTTCGGGTGGCGTACAAGCATACGGTCCACCCGAGCGAGGCCACCTCTGCTACAAACACAGCAACTCATTAGGTGCTTACTGGTAACCTCACTCACACAGGAACACAACATCCCTACACAGAGTTGTTATTTTACGAAAACGAGTTCCATCTTGGCACCCACTAAACATTGCACACGAATGTTTGCCTTGTGTAGGAATCTAACCCACAAGCGTTGCTGTCAAGTCGTGTCATCGTCTAAAATAATAATAATCATCTATAATAATAATGGTAATACTCGGTACTCGGTAAATCCTATACTCGACGCGTCTCTAGTAAATATCAATGGGTCACGTTTCAGCAACCTCCCCAATCATCTGCCAGAAGCCATGTGGCTACAAACATATTGGGCTACACGAGGGAAACCGGGCGCATCGCTAGTGGCTACTTAATTAAAATTTGCTTTTTTTGCATATAACACGGTAATTTCTTAGGTCACCTTACAATTTATGACGGCCGATGTAACGGTAAAGCACCCACTCAAAGCCAATGCTAACTTTCCCCGGTTTCAGATCCCCCGGCTCCATTATCAATGTTAGATGTTAGACCAAACAATTTTGATACTTTAAGTCAAACGCAAATGTATTATCTATGTCATATATTTTTATGCAAAAGTGAAAGAATGTAGGAGCCGGTGAAGGCCAAGACTTACCTACCATGATCAAATTGGTCGTGTCCTATCAGAAGGTGATGTCAGGAGCCCTAGAAAGCGGCGAGCGTGCATGAGAAGAGCAATGAATGTTAAAGAAGCGAGTGAGATATGTAAGGATCGAGTCACGTGGCGTTCGGTTCCCTCTGCCTACCCCGCAAGGGATTTGGCGTGAAGTTATTGATAGATATATTTTTACGAGAGGCAGACTTTGTACGAAAGTCGTCTGCATGGGTACCTTGTGTCTCACCTATTTCTACCGCCAAGCAGCTATATTTATATAGGTGTGTTCCGGTTTAAAGGGTGAGATATGGCAGAGAAATTACTGGGTACTGTGACGGATCATGCTTACATCACAAGATTGGCAGCGCGCGAGTAACATCCCCGTGGTGTTGCGAGCACCAATAGGCTGCGGTGCGTGCATGCCGCATGCTTGTTTGCCATTCTAGTTGTATAAAAAAATCATCACCATCATTTCAGCTCATACCTATTAGTCCACTCCATCTTGTACCACCTGCATCTATCGACTCCCTACAGGTCTTGAATTAAACAATTTTTAACTCTCTGCCTACCCCGCAAGGGACCTGGCGTGAAGATATACTAATTGTGTTACTTTATATTGCTGTCACGGTGTACGGAAAGCCAGTATTTCAGAATGGGACTATCCAGATACTGGATCTCGAGTACACTGATCCAGTATCTGGATAGTCCCATTCCCATTGCGGATCTGAGTCCAAAATGCTGCGACTCGAGACCTTGTGATCGCAAAGTAATCTGGGACTCCGGCCTGCGCAAACATACCCGATGCGCTACAGTATCTCGGTTGTCTCATCAGAATTCTGTATGCATTATAATACTGCACTCTTATGCTACTACGAATCCGTTTCATGCAGTTGACCCAAAGCTAAACCGTATAGAAGCATTGACAATATGCTCTAAACAGTGGCAGTTTTACGTCGTCTGTGCAGCGCGCGAATCTACGTAAAGACATAGCTAAGAAAGGATTGACGCAGATAGAATTGATTTTGGTCTGAATGAAATATATTTTTTACGTATTCAGGACAAAAAAAAACATTAATTAAAAATAAACCCGATTAAAGTATCAAAATGGTCGTATCATTGCGCTATGCACCGACTGCGCTTAACTGCAGCTTTCACTGCAGCAGTGCAGTCTGCAACCGCAACGCCATTTACATCATTTCCATGGAACTGGTAAAATATATTTACCAGTGTATTTGTAGTGAAAATTTCTTTAGGCGTTTTAAGCGATTCCGTTCGATCCATTTTCGAAATATTTATATTAAAAGTGTAAATAGAGATTACACTTTTAATATAAATATTTCGCAAACGGATCTCTATATTTTGTATATATATATATATATATAATGATCTTGCCACACCCTTAATGGTTTTAAAAAACCTATCTAACGACTCCTCGCGTCATGGGGTGAGCGCGAATAAAAAAGTTCTCCCATCCTCTATTGTAAAAAGAATGTAGGAGGAAAGAAGAGGAAGGCCGAGACTTACCTACCATGACCAAATTGATCGTGTTTTATCAGAAGGTCATATCAGGAACCTTAGAAACCGGCGAGCGTGCATGAAAAGAGCAATGAACGTTAAAGAAGCAGGTGAGATGTCTAAGGACCGAGTCATGTGGCGCACGGTTCTCTCTGTCTACCACTCAAGGGGTTTGGCATGAACTTATAGATAGATAACTTATATATGACATACACGCTTGCCTACGGGTTGGCGGAGCCAAATTCTTTTTAAGCCGCCCGAAGGCCACCTACTTAGTTTATAGATGACATTATCGACAACAGCTGAGACCGGCGGCTTAACGTGCCCGATAAATCAACCCATCTATAGACAAGCTGCGAGCGATATTGCTTAACCTACGTCGTCAATTAAAGTGACGCGCGACGACGCCACCGAGCTACTCAACCTCTTTTGCGAGAGCCTTATTTGCTTATCGGTAGAGTGAGCGATGTGCAAGTGAGGTCTGTTTTGGTCCCTCTACGGTTGACAGTGAGCCGCTGACGAGAAGTAACTCACTATATACTCACATTATCATATCGTCACTATATTTCAAGAGAGGTAGGGTGCATCTGGTGAAGTACCTACAACTCACAGAAAACCGCAGCCAAATAACAACTCGCTAGATGGTTGTTGTATACCTGCGTATGAGTGAGGTCACCAGTAAGCTCCTGAGGAGTAGTTGGTATTTTTTTTTATACCACTAAGGTGTAAAACAAGTGGCGGCACTGATACGGCCTGTCTGGTGGTAAGCAGTTATCGCAACTTATGAACATGTGCAACACCAGGGGTGTCACTCTTGCGTTGCCGACCCTGTAAGAACCTCTTCACGCCTTTCTTGAAGAATCCTATACTGTAGTCCCTTGGGAAAACCTCTGCAGGGAGCTCATTCCACAACTTAATAGTTCTTGGTAGAAAACTTCTCTGGAACCACACAGTACGCGGCCATTGCAATTCCAGTGTGTGCGGGGTGTACTCCCAGCCGTCGGCGAGCTGTGCGATTGTAAAACGAAGCTGACGGCATAACGTCTAACAACTCCTCAAAACACAATCCAACATACAATCGGTAGAACATGCAAAAGGAGGCAAAAGTAAAAGTGTAGTGTTCAGGATCATCGACAATCCTCACAGCAGAATTATAATGGCAGGTCACGTCCAACCTTTTCGCCTGATTTTTCCAAGATATTCTGGCAGGTTACATAGATTAGGATTACATTGATTTGTTTTTCTATTTTCCCTATATTCGAAACGTCCCGTGACCATGGCGTCTGCGACGTCTGCAATATCGAAAAAAAAAACAAATCGCGATAAGTCTCGAACCTCCTGTAGTGATTAAACAACCCTAAAAGTTTAAAATTATAGATTGTTATGATCTTTCAAGTGGTAAAGGCGATGCTGAGATAGCATCAAGATTGGCGAATCTCGAGCGATAAGTTGCAAGCTATGTTGCGGTATGCTGATGCCTAATTTGTTACCGAAGTGTATAAATGAAAATGTCAACCTTTTGAGTCATCTAGTAGTTGATTAGTAACCACAGTGTTTTTCCTAGTGCAAGGAGAACTTCCTAAATACGACCAACAAATACGTATCATACACGAAATCGTACGGAACGTGTTACTTTACAAAACAAAGAGTTCGTTCTTTAAAAAAAGTCATTTCCTGCCCAACAACAGGAAATTTTCCGGTCATGTAATGTTACAGAAAATTTTACAAGGCACTTTCCGCGCGCGTAACTGGCATTGGCATTGCATGCGTATACGCAACACCAACACATCAGCACGTTATTAAAAGGACGAGCGAACTCAAACATTATTTAAAGGTTATCCCAGCAGAGCCGGAGTGATGAGATTCCATTACTTGAAACACTTTCACCATGCTAGAGTACTCAAATCAACGTCAATTCGAGAAGTGCATATCTGCCAGTAAACTACGTACATAGTTCTCGCCATGCCTTTGCATAATATTTTACTTACCATAGTAGCACGCATTCGTATTCGAGACATTTCCAGTTTTATGTAATTTACAAAAACCACTACTTCTGCACATAAAAATGTTGTAGTGGCGAAAAATCTTAAGAGTCAATTGAGGAATATATTTGTATGAAAAAAAAACATGAGCCGTATATCATTTAAATAATAAAATATTAAAACCGGAATAAATTTAACTATACTGATAGTGAGAATACTGATTCCTGATGAATTTTAGTAGCTTCTGCTCGCGGTTTTGCACTTGTAGATCGTGTTGTCGTGATAATAAGTAGCTTAAATCCTACACCAGATCACAGTTTGCCTCTGCAACAAACCTCATTAAGATTTGTTCATTAAATTAGTATTAAAACTCACAAAAAAATATATTAAGTAACTTTCGAATTTATTAAAAAAATATACAATATTTTTGGACTACCTCATCCGTTTAACATACAAAGAGTATCTGTGAATCGGTGCCCGCGAAAGTATGACGAGTCCCCACCAGCACGCATACTACCACTAGACATCATACAAACACAACACACACATCAGAATAATCATATACACGAGACACACAACTGTGGAAATATTACGTGTATATATATGGAATAGTTGATAGTGTGAGTAAAGAAAGGTGTTCAACTAGGTGAAATGGGCACATAGATGCTAGCCGACCGAGTTAGGAGAGCAATTAAATGTACGATTAATATACCATGTTATCTGGTTTGTTTTATTGGCGTATTAATATATTCACGAAACTGTAAGTCGATGCCTCAGCCCAAGAAAAAAGAAGTCGTTAATAAATAAATGCATTTCTTGAACATAACTCTAGAATTACTAATGCTGTAAATAACGGAGTATTATGAGGCAATAGAGTTACCGTAAAAAAAGAAGCTGGCTTTAGTGTTAACATTCGAAGGTTGAAGCAACATTGGATTATATTATGCTTCTGCCATTACATATTAATAAGAAGAAGCTTGTATACTCTCAAGGGACTATTTTTTTACTACACTATAAAACAAGAGGCATAGAAGCATACAGCTCTGATGTAAAGTGACGACCGTAGTCTACGTACCGTACGACCGCAGTCTAAGAGAGGTAGGGCACATCAAAGCAGCCCGTCTGGGGAAGTACCTCCACCTCACAGAAAACCGCAGCCAAATAACAACTCCCTAGAGTGTCATGTTCCTGCGTGTGAGTGAGGTCACCAGTAAGCTCCCAAGGAGTTGCTGTGTAAGCAGCAGCGGAGGCATCGCGCGAGTGGTACTTAATATATCGCAAGCGTTAATAGGCTACGGTGCCCGCTTTACATCAGGTGGGCCGTATGCTTGTATACCTTCTGACGTAGTATAAAAAAAAAATGTACGCTTACAATACTGGGCCTATCGCTCGCACGTTGCCACTCCTGCTACTAACACAGCAACTCTATTAAATGTTTATTGGTAACTGCACTCACCCGCAGCCCACCAGGGAGTTAATATTCGGCTGTGGTTCTCTGCGAGTTAGAGATACTTCTTCAGTTGGGCTGCTCTGATGCGTCCTACCACTTTCAAAAACACCCTGGCCAAGACAAACACATGTTCATGCACACAAATGTTTGTCCTGTGTAGGAAACGAACTCACGACCCTTAGTGTTAGAGTATATATTGCTAACCACTCCGCTTGCAGGGACATCAAAATATCTCATTTATTTTATTTATTCTCTATACACACAACTTCACATCATTTATTTAAGACATACTTAACAGTAACTGAAACCTAAACCTAATTTGCCGTACATTAACACGAGTCAGAAAGTTCTAGCGTTTACGTAGCCCTTTCACTAAGAGAAACGCACCAAAAGTAGGTCCGAGGTAAGAGCACCTTGAAGGGCAGACTCGCGTCGTGCGTCTAGCTAGCAGACGCCGATATACTCTGTTGGTACTTAACCATAGACAAAAGGAATTTAGCTGCGGATTGACAATTGGCAGTTTACATTTATGGAACCAAACGCGAAATGAGTACAGGCCAGAAATCCCGTCCTAATAAGCGTAGGAGAATTGAAGGCGATATTATTAGAGGCAAAGTACAAGGTTGTCTAATAATTATATAACGAATTGACTAATAGACAAAACAATACATAAAAATGAATTTAATTATGTTTTATAACTATTTTTATTCAGTTTGCTAAATACTTACTCGCGACACCTTTTTCTAAATTACCATTTTTCCTACATTTATGTTCAGACATCATTAATTTAAAAAAAAGAATGCATGTTGATAATGATGACATTTCATTGAAATGAAATTTCAAGGTTTCAAAAGATATACATATTACTTATCAGTAAGTCTGACTGGCAGGAATTTAACAATTCTCCTGGGAGTTGTCATTTTGCTGCGGTGGAGGTACTTCCCCAGTCGAACTACTTCGGCGCGCCTATCCCTCTTTTCCCAGAATCTAGTTAATTAATAGGGAGCCCCACGAGCAGATACGGTAAACTTCTACTGTAAAGATGAGTGATACTTAAACTACTGCTAAGTATGCAACTCATTTTGTTTTATTTTTACATCATCGGGAGGCATACAAGCATACGATCCACCTGATGTAAAACGGTCACCGTAGCCTATGAACGCTTGCAATATAGGAAGTAATGTATGCGTGTTGCCATCCCTGCTAATCAGCAACCCTTTGTTCAGGGAGACTGTACTTCTCCAGTCGGGCTGTTTTCTCCGTCTCTTGCCTAAAAAATACAACAAGGTAACACCAGAGGACTTCTTATTTTAATCTTCACATAAGTGCAGAATTACAAAAAGCAAACACATGTCATTAAAATTTCCTTTGTTCCAATACGTTTAATGATTTCCTGCAAATCTCATAATTAGTGGTTCAAATTGGTAAAAGAACTGTTCATGAATTTACTAATTTACCGCTCATACAGGCTAGCTAATGTTTCAATACAAGAGGAGCTCATTTGTGCACCTCCCAATTAACACTTTTTCGAAGCGCACGGTATAACCATAGAAGGAATATAAAAATCAGTACAACAACTCCAAAGAAACGTTCGAAATCGTTGCACTTACACAAAAAAGGGCAGCTACACAATTCTGAGCAAAATTCCATTAAAATTTTAATTTCAAAGCGATTGAAGCGACTTTCGTGTCACGGATCGCATGTTGGTGATCTTAAAAAGTGACGATCCTGCCGCACTAACATAAGTTTCTTAGCGTTATCCGGTTTCCTAATCCGTTAGGACTGGCGAGGTTTGCTATAAAAGCCTAAGCATTTGACGAAGATACTGAGCGACTGCCATCAGACCTCCATTGCCCAGAGGAAAAACCAGGCCTTTCGTATGTGGACGTGTTTCCTTACGATGTTTTCCTTTCCCGCCGAGCAAGTGATAATTACAAATATGTGTATAAATTCGAAAGCACGGATGTAATGGTGCATGCTCACACCAAGATCAGGGCCAGTCGGTCCCTTATCTACTAGGCTATCACTGCTTTGACATGAGCGTTGCCGCAATATTACCGCATAATTACCTACAAATGCTCATGTTAGTAAACGAGCATTTAAGTAATTATGCCAAAAAATGGGCTAAGTGCGATAGTTAACCTACTGTTATTATTTCTCCACTGTGGTACAGCAAAACAAAATGAACAAAGCTTACATAAACATGCCTTGACCCAGAACTTGAGAGAAAGGTCTAGTACTCTATACCCCTCCCCCGCTCCTTCCTCCCACCATCTGCCTCCGCTGCAGCCGACAGACCTTAGTTACCGCCATTTTGCATCTCCATTTTATGACACTGCGCAAGATCTAGGAATGTTAAGAGATGATAATACCAATTATAGTTTATAGTTTATTTTCCTTTCATTACAAAATGATTGAAACTAAAAAGAAGAAAATGAGCCGATGGCATTATAGCGACTGTTAATCGCATTGACGAAATAACCTATGGAGACTCAATGATACGATTTAATGTTGTAAAAAAAATGTCTATGGAAATGAACGTACCTATATAAACATAAGTGACGTACATTTAAACCTATAGCAGCCATTACATTTATAGTAAAAATACTACATTTAACTAGGTAAATTAAATTATTATAAACCATTTATATGTTTCGTATATTTCAAGACATGAGTTCAAGACTAATACGAATTGAAAGAAAACAATAGATTATGTCAAGGAACCATAATAGCCATTACAGTACTGATAGGTAATATAACAGCGTCGAGATTACAATTACATCACCACAAAAGGTCACATTTTACGCCACTGCTGAAACATTATACAGCAGAGTGGTGATGTAACTGCGCCACTTCACTGTGTTGCAGATGTCTTTTGTTAGCCTATATAACCCTTCACTAACGTCGATTGGTTTTCAAGAAAAGGTCTTTTAGACAGCTATACCTTATTTCTCAGTTGGGTATTTTTTACAACGTCGCGAAGCATACAGCTCACCTGTTATAGTGCAAGCGCAAGCGCTTACCGTAGACGACGAACGCTTGGAATAGGTACATGAAGTTATTGCTTATGCGTTGCCACCTGCTGCTTACGCAGCATTTCCACAGGAATTTAATGGTAACCTCTTTCACCCACACGAACACAACAAACTTCCAGGTAGTTACTTTGCTGTGGTTTTCTGTAAGGTTACCCAGTTGGACTACTTTGGTACGCCCTTCTTGAGAACATCTAGTCCAAGACAGACAAGTTCATGCGCACAAATGTTTGTCCCGTGTAGGAATCGAACCAACGAACATTGGTGAGTTGCACAGCTAACCACTCCGCCACCGTACTCGTCCAATAAAGTCAATTCGTTGTGACTACCCCCAATTCGCGGTTACTTGTCTGTCATACTTTACCAGCTCTATGTTATTGTGAAAGCAGCCCTTTTGCTGCTTTCGCGTCACGGCCTGATTGCAGTGCACGCGTCGGCGGCATGAGACCAACAGAGCACCCACTGTAACCCACGATAGTCATGGGAAAATAGCCCTAAAATCACATTCATTAGTTGAAGTAATTATGAAAAAGGCTGCCTTGCCAGCGGATATTAAAATACTCGTTGTAAGTATCTGTAAGACTTATAGGTATGTAAAAAATAGAAATAATTATATTTTAAGAGAGATAGGACGCATCAAAGCAAACCCCTCTGGGAAAGTACCTACACCTCACAGAAAACCGCAGCCAAATAACAACTCCCTATAGTGTTGTTGTGTGCGTGTGAGTGAGGTCTCCAGTAAACTCCTAAGGAGTTGCTGTGTTAGCAGCAGAGGTGGCATCGCGCGAGTAACACTTAATAAGACTTATAAACAGCAAGCGTTTATACGCTATGGTAACCGCTTTAGATGGGCCGTACGCTTGTATTCCTCCCGACGTAGTATAATGAAAAAAAAAAACATTAGTAGCGTAAGTACAAACATGGTTTACGCTAGATTTTTTGTTTGGTGCAGCGCAACGTCAAAGCGTTTTTTATTTTTTGTTCTAAATTATTTAAACAATCTACTTATTCTGGCGTTATCCCCTTTCTTAATACATTAGGGTTGGCGGGGTCCGCTACCTAAGCCTAAAGATATGGCGAAGATAGAGGGGCTGCCGTTAGACCTCAAAAGCCTAGAAAACCAGACTTTTCTTAGGTTAGGCTACACGTTTTGAGAAATATAAGATGTTTGTTTCCCTTCACCGCCGAGCAATTGATAATTACAAATCTATACAGATAAATAAAATTGGAGTGTTTGTTTGTAATATTACGATAACCGCTTTTTATTAAATGCATTTGGATGTATACACGGTACATATACCAAAATATTTTTTTTACAATTTTTGTCTGTCTGTATGTCTGTCTATCTGTCTGCTTGTTCCCGGTAACCTCTGAAACGGCTGGACGGATTTTGACGGGACTTTCACTGGCATTTAGCTGATGTAATAAGGAGTAACGTAGGCTACTTTTAGTTTTGAAATTTTATTTATTTTTATTAATATAAATAATAAAAAAATAACTATTCCGCGTGGACGAAGTCGCGGGCACAGCTAGTTGAATATAAATCCGAAAATATGAATTTGGCGGTCATAACCAGTCAATTAATAGGCAAGTTCTTTATCCACTGACCTACCACTGCTCAAACTGTTCTTTTTTTCACAGTATTTGTGTACATTCCAAAAAAAGAGATAAACTCCTTTATTTGCCACAGTGTGTCTCGCGCGCAGTTAGACGGCATCGTACATTTTAAAACATAATCTTACTGTATCGTATTCAAGTCTCTTACGTTATTATTTTCCTTTTTAGATATGCTATTATTAACCAGTTACAGACCATTAGTCTTTTCAAATTGTCAATTAGATATTACTTTAGACTCATGTCAACGTATTGCTACAATAATAACCTGTGCTGAATTATTTGCAGACGTACTTGTCAGTTAGATATTCATCACTTCTATAATAAATCTTTTTACAGAAAGTATTTTTGAGAATGGTTTTAAACATATTGTCAAGAAAGAACCGTTTTATTATAGTATCGAATACAGTTTACATGAAAAGACCTTCCAGCCCTAGCAAGATGATGTACCGGCAACTTATTTCTACTTCCAAGATTTTCACTTAAATTTGAAAACGACTTTAGAGTTTTACGCACATAAATTAGATTTTCATATCACATTCAAAACCTCTTGAGGCGTAATATATAATTTTTTTTGTTCAGAAAAACCAGACCTTTTTTACGAGTAGGTTAGGTCCCAAGACTTTTGAAATATAATTTCTTCCTCACAATGTTTTCCTCCACAGCTGAACATTGTATAGATAGATAGATAAAATAAGCTTTATTTACATAATAATTATTACAGAAAATTTCCTAAAAATTGTAAAACATGAATACTTATTATACAACAAGGCGGCCTTATTGCTAAAAGCAATCTTTTCAAGGTACCTTTAAGGTAACGAATCGGCGTACAGAGATTTTATATATATCTTTATCTACATAAATTTTGACGAGTTCGGTGGCTCAGTCGTGAATGACGCGACTTTGACCCCATCGTTCGTGGGTTCGATTCCCACACAAGCCAAACATTTTTTTTATACCACTAAGGTGGCAAACAAGCGGCCTGCCTGATGGTAAGCAGTTACCGTAGCCTATGAACATTTGCAACACCAGGGGTGTTACTCTTGCGTTGCCGACCCTGTATGAACCTCTTCACGCCTTTCTTGAAGAACCCCATACTGTAGTCCCTTGGGAAAACCTCCGCAGGGAGCTCATTCCACAACTTAATAGTTCTCGGTAGAAAGTTCTTGTGAACCGCACAGTGCGCGACCATTGCGGTTCCAACATTTGTGTACATGAACATATCTGCTTCTCTTGATCTGGATGTTTTAAGAGAGGTAGGGCGCATCAAAGCAGTCCGTCTGGTGAAGTACCTCCACCTCACAGAAAACCGAAAATAACAACTCCCTAGATGGTTATTATGTTCCTGCGTGTGCGTGAGGTCACCAGTAAGCTCCGACGGAGTCGCTGTGTTACCAGCAGTAGTGGCATCGCGCGAGTGATAATTAATATATCGCAAGCGGGTACCGTAGCCTATTTAAGGCTACGGTACCCGCTTTACATCAGGTGGGCCGTATGCTTGTAAGCCTCCCTACGTAGTATAAAAATACAAAAGACCAGAAACGCGAATTTAAAAGTAGCTACATGCACACTCCAGGATTCATAACAGGGGCTGTCGGATCGGTTCTTCATACACTTGGCCCTAGTGTATGAAGAACCGATCCGACAGCCCCTAGTGACTAGGGTCACTAGGCTATCACGACTCTATGGGCGAACACTAATAATTATATTGCATTATCATCACAAATAAAGTAGCATAGGACTTGGCATAAAAATATACATAGATACCAGCTCAATATTTCATCCTTCTTAGCGTTGACCTGTTTTCCTAATCCATTGGGATCAGCAGGGTCCGCAGTGGAGAATATACAACAATACCACCAGGGATGTTTTATGCTACGGCATCTCATCTACTTCCCTTGCTACAGCTTTCTGGAAGGCGAAAGTACTTCCATAGTCGGATACATTCTTGTAATATGTGGTTGTTGTTAGGATTATCTGGTCACACTATGCGATTGATTCACAAGTGAGTCAACGTGTCCGTTTCTCTTAATCATGTACGTTTTTCCTAGCAACTCTTCAAGAGCTTATCTTACTCACGCCCAAAAACACAACAACCCCAACAACAACCATAACGAGATAAAAATAAAGAATCTGTCTCTTTTTTTTAGCGTTATCACGTTTCCTAATCTATTAGGATTGGCAGGGCCCGATATCTAAGCCTAAGGATTTGGCGAAGATACTGATTTTGGCATGGAACGACTGCCATCAGAGGGAAAACCAGATCTTTCTTAAATTGGGTCACAAGTCTTACGATATATAATTTTTTGGGCGTGCCGATTTGCTCACGATGTTTTCCATCACCTCTGAGCAAGCGATAATTACAAAATATGTACATACATCTCGAAAACCATCTGAATACAAAATATTCACGATCGAACGGTGTACAAGATACACAAGTCAGCGAGGGCCCGCAAAGCAGCCCCTGTGGGGAAGTGCATCCACCTCACAGAAAACCGCGCAGCCAAATAACAACACTCTAGAGGGTTTTGTATTCCTGCATGTGTGTGAAGTCACTAGTAAGCTTCTAAGGAATTGCTGTGTAAACAACAGAGGAGGCATCGAGCGAATGATACTTAATTTATTACAAGCGTATAGGCTACGGTAACCACTTTACATCAGGTGGGTCGTATGCTTGTATGCCTCCCGGCATTGTATAAAAAAAATCAAAGGCAAAAAAAATGCCAGATCAAAAATCTTTGTGAAGTTGCTTCTGTGTAGCACCACAGGGAAGAAATACCAAACCACAGTTTACTTTTACTCAATTCTAGATTAATTGAATGGTCTTAAACCCAGCCATCGACTACACCGTCCACCGTGTGATCAATAGAGCAAATCACAGCAGCATTGTATGTAGTGATTCCATAATTATAATATTCTTGCGTTGCCCTCCATAAAATCACATTTGTAAATGAGATAAATTTTATTTTAACGCCATCTAGAGTTTTTCATTGATACTTCTAACACCATCTCATATTTATTTTTTTATCTAATTACGATTTTAATTAGATTAGTGTGTATGTTTATTTACTGAAGAAATAATGTTTAATATAGTTTCTTAATCCAAAAGTTTTCTTTCAGCTTTACGCCTTTAAATATTGCCATACGCAATTCTAACATTTACAAATCCTGATTTTTTAGTCTGGCCACCCGGGCTAGGTCAAGGAAGTGCAGAATAAATGTCTGATTGCTAAAAATATTTTTTGTTATTTTTAACATGTAATTTTTTTCTTGTTTTAGTTTCAAAAAGATAGTGAGATGAAAGAGCAGGTTATGTTTGAGAAAAGTGTATATGTGTTTCATAGGACAAAGAAATTTTAAGCAGTGTGACAGATAATACCGCATAGGGCATTTCAATTCGAATTAATTAATTTTACCGATAATAAATATAGTTTTAATTAGTCACAATGGGATATAAATTTCTCAAAAAGGTCTGTGAAAGCGAATATTTTTTATTTATTATGAAAAGTAATCGTCATAACATTTGACCCACTTACGGACCCGTGTGCGTTGACCTATGGATGTGAATGCGGACTAAAGCACGATGTTATTTTTAGGATACAGCTTTGCAGATAATTAAATATTAATAGATGACTTTCGCAATACTGGGTTCCGAAAACTATAAATTACTGCTCCTGTGGCATGTACCAATTGAATTAGGTAAGTTTTTGTACTAATAAATTCAATATTAAGTTATTATAAATTAGAAATAGAACAAATCTGAATTCAAAACTCTACTTGCATAAAAATCTTTATAATTTTTAATAATAGATGTGGCTGGCTGCACCCACAATTCAAACAAAATTTATTGTACATGTACAATCAATCTTTGTCTATTACATTTCAGGTGCATCTGTTGTGGTTAGCTAGATTTATTATAATGAATTATCACAAAATAAAACCTGGAGAAGCAAATAAAGACAGAGAAATAACAATACTTGATTATGAAACCTGTTACCTAGAAGATGACTTCCTTTCAAGGGATCAATTTATTCATAGCATTTTATTTATAAATAATGGTTTTTCCCTGTAGAAAACTTTGTAAATTTTGTGTAACAGAGCTCACTGCCAGTTGTGATTTCATAATGGAACACAGATTCCCAGATGGACTCAAAAAATTCTAAATTGAAAATAGAAAGGCATATCATCTTTTGTAGCAAAAAATAATACAGGCTACATGTATTGGTCCTTTAATAAAAAATGACTTCCAAATTTGAATTATGTTGATATTCCCGCTAAAGTTCTTGCAATGGTTACTTAGCAAGAAAAAAAGAATAGAAACTAAAGACAATATGTTATTTACTGACTGAAACACAATAAGGGTGAAGTTTCTACCTGGGCCTAACGCCCTAAGGCCGGGGTAGCACGGCAGTGATGAAGAAACAAAATGTCCGCACTCTATCGTTAATTGTGTGCACATTTACATACTTACTAGTAGGAGCTGCAGTGTTTGATGCATTAGAGTCTACTACAGAAAGGCACAGATTTGAAGTTCTACAAGGTATGTTTTCATTTACATTTTAAAATTCTCTTATATTGTGTACCAATTGTATTGCTCACATGTTGGTATGCTCTCAATCTGTTTTGTATTAAATTTATATATAATAGTAGTCACCCATGCAGAATTTGTTTTTTATTGTGCCTTACATGAAAAGTAGCCTAAATTTGTCTTGGTATATAGGTAACTGGTGTATAAAATTTAATCAAAATCCGTTCACTAGATTTAGTGAGATGCATACACAGTGGACAGACAGGGCAAAGAGTATTTGGCTTTTACATCAATATGGGAATCCAGGTGCTATTTCAAAAAATATTCCATGTACAGACTCTACCCTGCTACAATTTTGTTATGTCTAACACTAAATAATTTGCATTTATGATAAAACATCTGGAGTGCATTATCTACTTTTCATTTGTACAAATTTAAGTTAAAAATTCTTTTGTGCACACTTAAACACGTCTTACATTTTTTTAGTAAAATTTTATGTATTTTATTCATTCCTCTTTTTTTAATTTAACAAAATTTCCAAAATGTAATGCGGAAATAAAACTTACTAATATTTTTTTTTTGTTAAAATCATCAATTGATAGATTTATTATATAAGGATATAATTGTTAAATTGATAGAATATATTATAAGGGTACAATAATAATGATGGCCAATTGTAAAATTTAAGAAATCTTAACTATTATTGTAATAGCATGTACTGAATCATTTCCAGACATCTTTGTATAAATAGTACACTGTCTTATTATTAGAAATGGGTATTACACTGCCATTCTTAGGATAATGTAAAAAATATACATTTTCCAAGAACTCTTTTCATTTCATTGTTTCGAAAACTGCAATTAAGATATTGCGTTGCATATGGAAAAGACCTGATTGAAGACTTCTTTTGTTTTGAAATAATTGAGCAATTTCTGAAAATGTGGAGGAACATGAATTACTTATTGATACATCGCTTGTACTTGTGGTCCGATACTGGTGTAAGACATATATTTTGTTATGTTGCAGCTATTGAAGGTATTATAGTAAGAAAATATAATATAACTGAAGAAGATTTTCGTGTGATGGAGACGGTGGTGCTAAAATCTGAGCCACACAAGGCGGGCCAGCAGTGGAAGTTCACTGGAGCCTTTTACTATGCCACCACGGTGCTTACAACTATTGGTAAGACTATTTGTTGTCTCTTTGTGATACTCCTCCCCAGGAAAATGCTTGATGAGATAGTAATTATAGTATTCACTTGTTTTACATTGTAAAGGAATAGCTATGCTAATGCACTCGCTATATAATAAAACATGTATTCGACACCTTTTAGTCATCTACAGTAGGGAAACAAATCTGGGATATTGAATTTAATAAAATTTCAAAGTGTCATATTAATTGATTGACTGTTCAGAAATGTATGACCAATGGCAATGCAATAATTTGGTTCCATGGACCAGACCCCGTACCGCCAAAGGTAAAAATAATTCAGATCAGATTTTCTGAAGTCAAAAATTGATGTTAATGACGGTCGTCTTAGTTCAAGTCGATAGACTCTAGGTCACTACGACTGAACAGACAATTACTGGGAATCAAAAAATTGTTTCGAATCATCTTCACTGATCTGGTTAGAAGTTAAGTTAGTTAGAAGGTAGATAGTGGAATTCTTCAATGGTTTCTAGTATAGTATACAAATGTAGTTTTTGTATATAAAATGGGGCTTGAGCTCTCTACTTGTTGATCAACTAAATCGAAATCAATGGCGTGTAATTTGTGGGCTAGTTTGGTATGTAGTACTTTCAAATGTGACTTGAGGTTGTCCGGATCTGTAAACCAACGACGTGATTCCTCATTTAGCCTGATGAATTGGGTGTTTTTAATGGCTTTGTTAGCCGCTACTGAATGTGAATTTATTTTATAGAAATATAGTTGGGAATCACGTGGTTGTGTTTACACTGTTGCTTAAACCACAACTTTTGACCTGCCATCACCAAATTTGTTAGTTTGCCTACCCCGCAAGGGATTAGCCATGAAGAATAATTATAGACATCAATGTCGGCGATAATAAACCCTAACTTTTTGATATTATTATATATTTTATTGATATTATTTTTTCAAACTGCTTACTATGAGAGATATTTTTTTACCTAGTTTTCTCTCCTCATCAAATTATGTTTTCTGTCTTCATCAGGCTACGGTCACTCAACGCCCGCCACTATCGGCGGCAAGCTGTTCACGATGTTCTACGCCATTGTGGGTATACCACTCGGCCTTATCATGTTCCAGAGTATTGGTGAAAGAGTCAACATCCTCAGCAGGTATGCTTTCTTTACTTTTTTTTATATTTCCAGAGAAATTATACAGCGCCGTCTAGTGTCAAACTTTTTTAATTATATACTTCGTTGGGAGGCATACAAGCTTACGACCCACCTGATGTAAAGCAGTTTCCATTGCCTATTAACGCTTGTAATGTATTAAGTAACACCGAGCGATGCCTCCTCTGCCGCTCACACAGTAACTCCTTAGGAGCTTTCTGGCGATCTCACTCACACGCAGGAACACAACAACCCTCTAGTAGACCTCTACTGGAGGGTTCTTTTGTGTTTTCTTGACTTCCCCAGACAGGCTGCTTTGATGCGCCCTACCTCTCTTAAAACATCCAGACCAGGACCAATGGACATGTTCATGCACACAAATTTTTGTCTTGTGTTGGAATGGAACCCACGAGCGTCGGTGTCAAAGTCGCGTCATTCACGACGTTCTTCAATCTGACTTCTTTCATGCGCCCTACCTCTTAAACTTTTACTAAAATTGGGAATAGAGCCTGGCTGATAGTGAACCAACCTCTTAAACAATTAGTTTTTGTTCGAATCCTGCTACTTCTATGTATTTTTTTTTTATGCAACTAGATTGGCAAACAAGCATGCGGTCCGTTTTTTTTTATACTAGGTCCGGAGGCATACAAGCATACGGCCCACCTGATGTAAAGCGGGTACCGTGGCCTATTAACGCTTGCGATATATTAAGTATCACTCGCGCGATGCCTCTTCTGCTGCTTACACAGCAACTCCTTGGGAGCTTACTGGTGACCTCACTCACACGCACAAATAACAACTCCCTAGAGGGTTCTCTAAGAAGTTGTTATTTGACTGAGGTTTTCTGTGTGGTGGAGGTACTTCCCCAGACGGGATGTGCTTACCAAGACAAAAAGCCATGTTCATGCACACATGTTTGACTTGTGTGCGAATCGAACCCACGAGCGTTGATCTCAAAGTCGCGTCATTCACGACTGAGCCACCGAGCTCGTCAAAATTAGATGATAAGCGCTCTCCGCAGTCTATTGACGCACGCAACACCACGGGTATGTTACTCGCGCGTTGCCAATCGGCAATTTCTCTGCCATATCTCACCCTTCAAACCGGAACACAGCGATATAAATATAGCTGCTTGGCCGTTGAATTAGGCGAGACAGAGGTACCCACGCAGACGACTTTTGTACAAAGTCTCCCTCTGGTAAAACATTTTTATAGCGTCGGCAACGCATCAGTGACTCCGATGGCCTTGCAAATGTACATGGGCTACGATGATAGTTTACCATCATCATGTATCGCAATTTAATGGTATAAAAAAAAAGATATGTAATTAGTGCGCACTGATTTATTTTGAAATCCTTACTTATCTTATCATCAAGTTCGCGTTTTCTAATTTATGTTCGTGTTTGTAATTATCACTTGCAAGTTAGTGAAGGAAAACATCATAAAGAAATCCGCACATCCAAGGAATTGTTTTTCAAAAGATACATTACCTAGCCTAGTAAAAGATCTAGGATTTTTCCTCTGGGTTGTGAAGATATAACGGTATTCGCCCTATGTCAAATTAGTATTTTAAGCAGCCGAACGCGCCTATCCTAATAGATTATAAAAAAACTGAATGAAATCAAAAAAACTCAACTGCTTAAAAAGTAACAAAAAATTAAAAGAAAAAAAAAACTAGTTCAGTTGTCTAGAATCTCTTAAGTAATATTATATAACCGCATCATTGAAATAGTTGAATGTAGTGACTGTATCGTCCCCGCGTTACAATCGAGGCCCATTAATGGGAAGAATTGAGCCGTTTCCGATTTTTAATGGGCCCGAAATAAGAAATTTATTTAATTGTTATTATGAAATTATTTAAATGTTGTAGTTATACAATATTACTGAACGGAATGTTACTTTTTAAGCAATTGACGTTTTGAGTTTTTTTATTTTTTATTTTACACTTTTCAGTTGGTATTATAAGATGGTCAATCTTGTTATTTCAATGAGGGAGTTAATATCTTGGGGAGTATAACAGCTTGCGGTGGTCGCAACTCAACGATTTTATAGCAACGTTAAACCCTTATCTGTCGCGGTCTCGCGAGACATATTTTATTATGCGGTCCCCTCCCTATTTCTTTATCGACACGGTTGTATTAGGTTGACATGTACATACATACATGCATATCATCACGCCTGTCTCCCATTGGGGTAGGCAGAGACTATGGAACATCCAAACATACCTCTCTCGCATCTTTCACCCTCATCAACCTCTTCACATGAATTTAACACGTCAAACGTCGTTATATACCTGTTGCCATAACGCGCATGGTTCAAAGGTCAAAGCAATAGGATATCTCTTTCCCAGAGCTCCTGACATCTTCTGATTAGAGACGCGCCAATTACACAATTCACCAAGTAACAGACTACCCACTATTACTCCGGTTTATCTTTACTGGACCGAGTACTCAGCTGAATTACCCGATTTGGTTTAGGTAGTGCAGTAAGCGAGCGAGCGGTGCCCCGTCGCCCTCGCCTCTCGCACCTGATCGCATCCCGAAATCAGGAAGACCAGTAGGCCAATTCTACTAATAAAAACTGCAACTGCACTGCTGCGCGGCGTGTGTCAAAATGTGTACATTATGACGTTTCGTTATTATGTTAAGCGATCTGACAGAAACGACATTGCAGCAACGCTGCAGTAAATGACTCGCTATTCTGTTAAAAAACCTACACTGCACCTGCGCGTTTCCTGCAATATAATGGTATTCTGATAAATTGTTTTGACATTTGTATAGCGGTGACAGAAGTTTTGATGGAATTTATTTGCAGTTTTGCTAACGTTAGTCTTAAGGAACTTTTGCGAAGTGACATTAATGTTCTGAAGCGGTGACTTACATTACAAAACATTTGTTTTGCTTTGGGAGATGTTTGTGAGAATATATGATTAAGTAAAGGTTCTTTTCAGTTAGAAAGGTATTCACGCCGGCAACCAAGGGCCAAGGGGCTTGAAACTATAGGAGTCAACATTAAGTAAAAATCCAATTTATTAGATTGAAAGATGGTAACATGACAGGTGTTAAGTAGTTCATTTGCAGAATACGCACAGTTGCAGCGTAGTGGCAGTGCCGTTGTAGCGCAGGAAATTTTAATAGAATACCCGTGCAGTTGCAGGTTTTTAGTAGAATTGGCCTACAGTGTTTAGTATTCCTGTATCGTAACCTGTCTCTGTTAAATTTCCAATATTAACCATTTTCCAATTTGTTTATTTATTTATTTAATCCCTAATGAGGAAACAATGTTTTATGCATAAATTACTTTAACTCAGCGAGTTACTCGGCCGAGTACCAGTGGTACAAAATGCGCCGAGTACCGAGTAATAGCCGAGTACTCGGCTCATCTCTACTTCTGATTAAATGTCGCTTTATAATGAAAAAAATTGTTACAGTGTCATAATAAAATCAATCAAACGCGCGATGAACTGCAAGCAGACGAATGCGACAGAAGTAGACCTAATATGTGTGGTGACAACCCTGTCGTCTCTCACCATCGCCGGGGGCGCGGCCGCCTTCTCCAAGTGCGAAGGCTGGAGCTACTTCGACAGCGTCTACTACTGCTTCATCACGCTCACCACTATCGGTAACACCCATATTTTTTTTTATACAACGTCGGGAGGTATACATGCATACGGCTCACCTGATGTAAAGCGGTTACCGTAGCCTATAAACGCTTGTAATACATTAAGTGTCACTCGCGCCATGCCGCCTCTGCTGCCAACACAGCAACTCCTTAGGAGCTTATTGGAGACCTCACTCACATGCAGGAACACAACCCCCTAGGGAGTTTTTATACGGCTGCGGTTTTTCTGTGAGGTGGCAGGACTTCACTAGACGGGCTACTTTAATGCGCCCTACCTCTCTTATAAACACCCAGATCAAGACAAACAGACATGGTCATGCAGAAAAGTGATTCTCTTATGTGGGAATCGAGCCCACGGACGTTCGTGTTAAAGTAGCGTTACAGCGCGTTTCACCACTGCACCACCGAGCTCGTCAAATACGTGTAGAAATAATTATGAAACAAATAAACAATGTGAAAGCAGAATGATGTAGGAACCGAGAAAGACCAATACTGTTCTTTAACCTTGGAACAATTATATGTGTTGCGGCAGAACAAAGGGCGTGTGCTCGAGTAGGTTAGCAGGCCAAAAACCAAGGAAGTCAGTAATTAGTCTGTTTCAAAGACAATAGATAAGAGAAAGAAAGAGCGCCATCTGATTTAACCTAAACCTATCATGAAGATAAGACAAAGGAATACACAAACTTATATAAAGAGAATATATTCACGTATTTATACTTTAGAATCGCTTTCAGACACAATAGAAAACATAAATCAACTTTCATATGTCCATATTCTACATGGCATATTTAAATATAATTAAAGAGTAAATAAATTTCCTTTCATATGGACAACATATATTTATATATTCTTCTAGTTTAGATTATCATACTTTAAGCTAGGTTACACATACATTTAAATTTACCTACTGCATTTTTTTTTTTCTTTGTTAGGTTTTTGTTTGTTTGTTTAATTTCTTACACCCCTGCCGTGGGCAAGGCACTTTTTGCACAATATAATAATTCAATTCACATTTTTTGTTTTTTAAAAATCACTGTTCAATATAAAACACATTCATACATCACACTCTCTTTCATTTTCCACAAATCATTCTTACATTCATCATCTTTCAGTTACATTTCCAAAAATTTTTGATTTGCCCGTTTTAGAACGCCGGTGAAATATCTTCATATGTCCAACTTCCCTACCCATACTGCATCAGTCCAGCCACGGGCGTCAGCGAGCGTCACAGCTCCACCTAGCCACCGCGATCCCATCGGCTATACAGAGTATAGCCGAGGTATGCAACATTAGTCCTAGGTGGGGCTGCTCTGCTTGTTCCGATCTATGACAGCCGTCGCTAGACTGACGCAGTATTTTAAAAATTTTGGTCTATGCCCCGTCACTATTTCGTAGACCGATTTTTCGGTGACCCGCATTCCCAAATCCTGCTCCAAATCGTACCTCTGTTTGGAGAATGCGGGACACCGAAACAATATGTGCTGCACTGTCTGGTCCACGCCGGGCTCGCAGAAGCATGATGGGTCATCCGCGCACTTGAATCTGTGCAAGTACGCGGAGAACCCACCATGCCCCGAGAGGACCTGCGTAGTGATGCTCGACGGCACCATTTTACCCACGATGCCGTACGCCGCCGCCGCACTCGGGAAGAACATCTTCGTTGTCGAAGCTGTTGTTCCCGATTTGTATCTCCTGTCCCATTCGTCAATGGTCCCCTTGCGGATCATACCTTTGACGAATGAGACAGGGCAGCGGTCGTAGTCTGGCCGTCTCCGCAACCCCAGTGCGGCGCTCCTGGCGAGTTCATTTCCCCTCCAACCCCGCGTGTGCCTTAATCCAGAACAGCGAGACGCTCTTACCCTGGCTTTTGCACAGTTTAAGAGCGTCCCGTGTTTGCACCGCCAGGGGATGGGGGGACTCGACGTTCGCCACCGCCTGGAGCGCCGCCATGGAGTCGCTGAAGATGCCGATACTGGGTCCATCGCAGCTCAAAGCGTACTCGGCCGCCGTGCAGATAGCCAGGAGTTCCGCCTGGTAGACGGTACAGTAGGACGACAAAGCAAGCTTGACGGCCTTGGTTTCCGCGCCGCCGTTCCATATGGATACAGCGGCGCCAACCCGGCCCTCAATCTTGCTGCCGTCCGTGTAAATTCGCAGGGCAAAGTTGGAGTGTGCCCTGCATTGTTCCTCGTCCACCAGGCTGCCGAACTCCAAGCTATCTAGCTCCGCGGGATGTGGGGCCTCGATCTTCGAGGCCATCCGCTCGATCTCCCTGTCCCCGAGCAGCGGATGGGGTAACCCCCTCTTGGCCTCGTACAAAGAGGCGACCTCGCGCACTCTGAGGTCAAGAGGCAGCACCCCGGCCAGCAGCAGTGCGGAGTTCAGGGAGACCGTGCGGTAGGCTCTGCAGATCTTACCTACTGCATTAGGCCTATGCATAAAGTCGCACACTCTGTAAGACAGGTGTACATTTGTACATATCTAATTACTTTTTGAGTGCAACGGGTCAAGACGTTTATGTTTTAGAAAAGTTAACACTTTGTAGAAAGTTCCGAAACATTTGAACGATTCACCTGATTGTAAGAGGAGCCTCGGGTATGATGACAATATATACATATAGACGACCAGGAACCACGTACCACGAGTTGCGTCTGCGAATACAGGATTGCATCCGTTAAATTAGCATGCGGCTGTTAACTGCGAATTACGATGGTGAATTGCGACCGAACCTTAGTTCGGCACCGAGAGTTCAAAGGTCAAATTATTTCGTAGGCGATGCGACGACGCCATGCTTCTTGATCAAAGTCCCGATTCATTATATTTAATATTAAGGATTAAAACCCAGTGTTAACTTGTTAGTTTAAAGCCATATTGCATGGCCGAGTCCTCTACGACTCCAAGAAATTAATTTGACATGTTTCACAAATCGAAAAAGGGCTGAGAAAGCGTGGCGTCTGCGCCGACTCGGAATCTATCTGTCAAACCCCATCTATGACGGCTGCGCGTTGCCACTATGGTAAATTAATCTTCTTTTTAACAGATGACGCTAGCAGTACCGACATTTGCAAATAACATGGAAGTGTAGATTTACACCGTAACATCCTTACATACCGTATGTCCATCTTCAGGTTTCGGTGACATGGTAGCGCTACAGCGGGACAACGCGTTAAACCGGAAGCCTTCGTACGTGATGTTCGCCCTGATCTTCATACTGTTCGGGCTGGCGATCGTGGCAGCCTGCCTCAACCTGCTGGTGCTGCGCTTCGTCACCATGAACACGGAGGACGAGAAACGCGACCAGCAACAAGCTGAGCAGGTACATCTTCACATCCCGCCAACCATGACCTGCCTCGCCCTGTGCTTTTTTTTCATACAACGTCAGGAGGCATACAAGCATACGGCTCACGTGATGTTTTTTAACGTTCTATCTCCATAGTAATTTTGCACCATGGGTATTTCAAATTTACCTTTGGACATTGACCTTGTGCCAGTTGTATGTTGTAATTAGTGAAACGATCCTGTTTACTATGATTGTTTACAAGTTGAAGATATTTATGTTTCAGGCTAGCCTGTAAAATTTTACATATTTTATATAGTTTAGAGTAATCTCCTTTACATTGATTCTTTGTCTTTTTATTTACGAGTAATTTTAAGAATCTTGTATATCTATCTATATATATGTCAAATGTTTGTTAAGGCCCAACAAGTAGCGGTCCGGCTGGAAGGCGACGTGATCACGGCGGACGGGGCGGTGCTGCGCGGCGTTTCGAGAGGGACTCGACTGCCGGCCGACCCGAGGCAGATCGCTACTGGTAAGAAATCAAACTAAACTGCTCTGCCATTTCAAAGAACGTATAAGCAGTGGATAATATTTTCTATTAATCCTTCCACGACATTCTAAATTATCACTATATTATCATGATATTCAAACCATTTATTATTTGCGAACACAGTTGTGTAATACATAATAATGGACAACCATACTCTGCCTTTCAGCGTGCAAACTATGAAATAGTAACATACTAAATTACAAAATATGAAATATCTCACAGGAATATGAATTAGTAATAATAACATGGCCAAAATAATCATGCTCTAAAAGACACTAAATGTATGAAAAATAAAAATATGTGACACGAATATCAATTAATATATAAATAATTATTATAACTTATCGCTTAAAAATTCCTTGATATTATAATATACTTTTTCCGTCAATAAATTGTGTAATTTGTGTTTGAAACTTGGCATAGCTTGCCAAAAGTTTCTGAGGCAAGATTTGCCGGGCTCCATGGAAGATTTACCACTTAATCTCATACGAGATATTATGTGGTTCGAGCATGACGGTTGCCTTGCACATTACGAGAGAATTGTAAGGGAAGGGTACATTTACTACTTTACATACTTCTGTAAACCAATTACCCCAATAAGTGGATCGGAAAGGGGGATCTATTCCGTGGCCAGCTAGAAGTCCAGACCTAACCCCCGTGATTTTTTGTGTGGGGACACATGAAGAGCCTCGTTTACGAGACAGAAAATAATCGATTTGGTAAATGAAACGAGACGAAGTTTGACAACAGGTGTTGTAAAAAGTGTTTTAAGAAAATGGATGAGAATACCTATGTGTGCGAAACAGAGGAGGACATGTGGAACACGAGTTGTAGACAACAATTTCTCGGTTAAAGAATAATAAATAACTTCATGTACTTACCTATTTACATTGTTTGTGTTGCTTTCTATGGCCAGGTGATAAATGACTCATAAACACCTTTATATTACTACAACGATGGGCTTTAAATTATTATTATTTTTCTACGAAATCTCGTATTATCCTAGATTATATTACCTTGTCAGATAGCTAAAAATACGTCGTTTTTAGGCACTTGATATAAAGAATAAATAAAAAGGTAACAAAACAGGCTCCTTGAAGTATATCATAGATATTATAATTGCAGGCGATACATCACTAGTTCCTCTGTACGTGGATGAAGACTACGCACCGAGCGTCTGCAGCTGCTCCTGTAACTGCTTCGGACCGAATAAGTAAGTTAATGTCTTCTTTTTAGCGCTATCCCATTTCGTAACTAGGATTTGCGAGGTCCGCTACCTAAGCCTAAGCCCATTTTTAGAACGACTGCCGTCAGATCTCTACGACCCAGAGGGAAAACCAGACCTTTCTTACGTAAGGTCACGCGTCATTCGATATTGTTCTATTTTAATAAAAATTATAGGACTGTTTTTAACCCTTAAACCTTTGAAGTTTATCGCTGCCGAAAGTTTCCAATTATAGCTGTCCTATCGTTACGGATAATTATAATCAATATTAACTTCTAAGTCGATAAATAATATTGAGTCCCCAGCAAGAGCAAGAGCCATCTTAATTTTTATCGATTTGAAAACTGTGGTTTTATTAGTACGATTCATCCTTAATTGTGACTAAAAATGCACCTATATGCTAGGGTCCTCTTAAACTCATTTCTTTTATAGCCAAATTAGTGACATCCGTAACAATAGGAATACTAATTAATTACATGTTCTTTGGCATTCTTTTGGTATACTTTTCTAAATAAATGGCTAATGTATAAAATTTTCCAGATCTTCAATTCCATATCGCGATCCCCTTTCTCCGGTACCGCCCACAAACATCAAGCAGATCAAATCTAAAAACTACCGGGAACTTGGCGGCATTCCTCGTTACATTGAGAAATCATCCTCCAAAACACGCTCGCAGTCTCTAAGACTGAACTCAGCCTCCGGATACCTGTATATGAACGCTAAGACCAACGACTTCCAACTAGACCCGGAAGACTTTCGAGAAATGGTTTCTAAAAGACGGGAACAACTCCGCAGAGGCATGATGATGTACGATATGAGATGTAACAACAACGAACAGTACCTCAATCCATATAGACACAGCATCAGCACCAAGCTGGAGATCAGCCCACATAGTTCCTCATTGTTCTCCATGAACTTAAGATCAGAAAACCGGAGCAACGATCCGTTAGTTGACGACTATGACTCTGAGAAATCTAGTTACGCTAAAAAGAAACTAATGAAAAACATAGCTAGAAATACGAATGTTAAGCGGAAAGAGAACTACTTCTATGATGATGCCGTGTTACATTTCGATGATGAGTATGCCTTCGATGGATCCATGTTGTATGCGAAGAGAAGAAAATCAATAGATAGAAATTGGGATGAGTATGCTTGTGAAATGCCAAGGAATCCACTCTACGCTCCAGATCAGATCTCTAACGATGGAAGCTATGGATATTATTTGCCTGATGACGAAGAACAAGAGCAGTACTTTGTGAACGATACCCTCACGTTCAATTTGCCTCCCCATCGGGCAAGCATTTAGTGAAAGTGTCAAGTTGTGAAATTAGTGCCAAGTGACGAGTTCTCGTGCCAAAATGTAGGTTAGTGTTAGTCGAAACTCAAATAAATGGGCCAATTAAGTAATTAGACTTTTACAATTTTGCGGTAGTTTCGAGTCAATAGCTTTTACACATAGGACGATAGTGCCGCGTTTTTTTATTCATATGACAGAGCTTGGCTTGTAGATATTGTAATATAGATATTTTAAGCTTGATGTGCATTCTGGGCGGATGGGTTGTCGCATACTATGTCGCGTTTGTAGATCTCATTATCGCAAGCGGAGGTCGGAACTAACTAGTGTGATTTTCATACTTGTAACTTGTTGAGCATTTAGGGATAATAATTATGGTGATAGTTTTATCAAGCGTAACAAATTTTTTTTCTTTTTCTTTTACGGATTTACGATTGTTGCAAAGTTTTCACAACGCATTATGGTTTCTAATATTTAAAAGTAATATAATATGTGGATAAATATGAAAAATAATCATTTTCTTTGTAATTAAGAACCCGACAAACCCGGATATGAAGTAATATCCACATTATTACCTTTCTCTATAAAATCGTTGCAGGTACATAAATCACTATGTTATTCCGATCTCTGATTATCACAAATAAGCTATTGGTTTATATCAATATAATCTATCTTTAATGAATTACTCCGTTATGGTCTTTTGCATCATTTAATTATTGAAACAATTAACGATATAACGGTAATTTAATGGGAAAAACATTGAAAAAAAAAAATGGAAAAAATTGATAGTAGTTATAATTTTGAAAATGCTGTATTTTAATGTGAATGCAGAATGATGCGATGAAGCTCTATGTACTCATTTGCATTTTGAACTATTGTTACTAAAAGGATTACTATGCCAGAAGGCACGATTTAGGCATAATTAATTTTGTTAAGCCCGAATTAGGCGTAATTATGACATAAATTTAATTGATGTTTCTGGTAGTTTTACGGTGCGGGAGGGCGTGATTACGTGATGCTAAAACTTAAGTCTACCAACAACCCTCATGCACCGGAACAACTACAGAAACCATCTCACTTATGCCAAAAACCTGTAGTTATATGTCAATTTGTAGCTCCGCCGACGAGGAACTGATTTCGAGATTTGACCTCTATGACTATTATGATAGAGCTTAAGGCTGCAAATTTAAGTTCCTTGATAATGATTTTAATATTTTCTGAGCCAACGCCAAAATAGCGATAATCAAATGGCATAGAAATAATATGACTACCGCGTGTCCCATTTTTTTTTACTTGTTTTTTAAACAGCTATGAATATTAAATATTCTCCCTTAACTAGGTGATTATTTAGACTTAAAATGTTCTGACTTAAACTGTCCACTGTTATAAAAGAATTGAAATTATTTGAATCTGTAACATTGAAAATGAAATCAAAAATGTTATGTATTCTAAATCTCTAATTAATAAATCGGTACATGGTGCAATCATAATCGTTTTGGTCAAACCATTATAACCAATATCTTGGTTAGGTTTATTTGAAAAATAGTAATGTATTTAAAAAAATATTACAAAGTTTTGATAATGCAAAATATATCATTATAATATTGCATTGTGTACTTCGATTATTTTAAAAATGGAAATTAACCAATAATATTATATTGTAAATTCCAAATTTATTATAAATTATTCCAAAATTACAATAAATACATGGTTCAACCATAATCGTTTTGATCTAATCGTAATACATGGTATTTGATTGAGATTTATTCTAAGTATTTCACAAATTATTAGATATTATTTAATAACTCCATATGTATTGTTATAACATTGCATTGAGATTATCCAAATATTGCCACAATATTCTAAAAATATAGTATAGTCAAAGATTATTATTGAATTTGGTCCAACCATAATCGTTTTAACTCTATCACTGAATTTTGTTTAGATGTATATTAATTCTTTAGAAATTATAATATTGCATTGTGTTGCAGCCGATTTTACCTCAAATATTGTAAAATGCAATTAAAAAATATTTATGTGTTATCATTTCTAAAATTATAAAGAATCTCATAATTCATGGTCTAACCATAATCGTTTTGGTCCAACCATAATAATACACAGTATTTTGTTAGATTTATTTAAGAATTTTAAAATTAATACATATTCTTTAATCATACAAAAAGTACTGTTATAATAATGTGTTGCGGCAGGTATTATCTCGATTATTTTATAAATGGAATTTAAAAATAAATATATATAATTCCAATATAGACAGAAAGAAACCCCTTGTTCCCAGTTGTCTATCACATACGAATCCTTCGATGTCCCCTGATGTACATCTGAAAATACGAATTCAGCTTTAGTTGAGCTCGACCAGGTGCTGGAACGCGTTTCTCGATGGGGCTCCGACAACTTGGTTTAGGTCAATGTCAAGAAAACCCAGGCGTGCGGAATAAATAGCCTTACCATCCTCAGCATCAACATCAGGGACGACCTCTACCCCAAAACCAGCACAGGGTTAATCACTGTGATCGCTGTTCTCTCATATGGTTTTTATTGCTGCTTTCCATCAGTCTCAATGAATACATTTTGGCAGGCCACATTAAAAAAAAATAGTGGTAATGCCCATATCAGGATTAGAACCTGAGATCTGCTCTCGTGGGTATAGTGTTATGTTGATATCCCCTGGAGCGGGTTACAAGTGCCATTCTTATCACATGACATTAATCCTCTCATAGGAGCTTTTACGCATTAAATTCCCATCCTTCCCGGGTGTCTATCAAACGACCCGGGTTAATTACCCGCGATTTCAGAAATAGTATAGTATTGACTTTGGATTTCGGTTCAGTTTCACTAGTAATAATAATAATTCTTTATTAGTAATAATCACCCATTCCATGTCACTCACTCATCATGCTAACGTTGCCAGATGGGGAGATTTGTTATCAATGGGGCTCTCCAAATTCCTATTGTCATTGGATTTTAGTCAAAGAACAGAATCAATGAAATCAATATCACTCACTCATCATGCTAACGTTGCCAGATTGGGCGATTTGTTATCAATGGGGCTCTCCAAATTCCTATTGGTATTGGATTTCGGTCAAAGAACAGACGAAGTCATTAGTAAAATCAATATCACTCACTCATCATGCTAACGTTGCCAGATTGGGTGATTTGTTATCAATGAGCCTCTCCAAATTCCTATTGGTATTGGATTTCGGTCAAAGGACAGACGATATCATCAATAATAATCACCCATTCAATGTCACTCACTCATCATGCTGACGTTGCCAGATTGGGCGATTTGTTATCAACTGAGCTCTCCAAATTCTCCAGAAAAACGTTTGGTAGATAAACTGTTTTTTTTTTTTTTATTAAATTTCCCATCGCGTGTAGTGACAATTGGGAACAATGCAAACTAGATCCATACATAATCGACGTACGTTGTGACACTGGCTCTCTGGTCATACCATTTATAGGTGTATGGATATAGAGGGAGTAATGAGTAGAGAGGGAAATTATTTGAAACAGTATTCATAATCTAGTCATTTTAACTTACTTTGTGCCAAAAAAGTTTATTATTGTTTTACAAGGCTTGTGAATGTTAATTTTAAGTCAATCTATTGTACATTCCGTACTATATACGTTCTGTAATAACTCTATATATAAATAGATAAAGGCAAAACAGTTTAGTATATGTCCACAGATCTTTAATGATGATCACTAAAGAAAATTGGAAATACGTAATCCATCCAATTATTATTGGCACTTTAAGAAGCAATCCTGAAATAATTAGTAATATTGAATGTGAAATGGTTATCTGATGCTATTAAATCTACATAAATTATAAATATAATGAATGTGGATACGCCTCTCAAACTTTTTATCAATACAATACTTACAGTTTTAATACTTAGTTAATAAAAACAAAGATCTAAGGGCTCCACATGCTAAAACCCAACTATTTGCACATTCTATCAAAAGTGTTGGAATCTCATTATTTGTTTATAAATGTAAGGATACCATTAATTAGGTGAGAGCCAACGTTTGGATGAATTACGGTAAGAGGTAAAAAAGTTGAAAACATACAAATTCGTGTATATTTTCTTCCATTTTTTAATAATGATACAGTAGAATTCCGATCGTATTGCGGCGTACATGCGTCATTATTAAATGCTGCCATTTGAGACAAACAGAAAGCAAAAGTTCAAGTTATTTTTCCAAATTGCATAATTTTGTATTTGTTGCCAGGGTATTCAATACTACCCTGGCAATAAATACAGTAAATAGTAAATCGGGAGGCCATACTTGTATTTGCCACCTCAATAGCATAAAAAAAATGCTGATACCCTCGTGGCGTTCTTGTTTTACGCAGATTTTTTGTATATTCTCGGAATAAAAAGTAGCCCAAATGTAAACTGTCACAAGTGGTCGAATGATTAGCAATGACTACTTTCGCTAGGGTTCGATTCCCACACAAGACAAACATTGCATGCATGAACATTTCTCTTAAAAACACTCAGACCAAGGCAAACGGACGTGTTCTCATGCACACAATTGTTTGTCCTGTGTGGGAATCGAATCAACTAGCGTTGTGTTAATGACATATAATTAATTTTGAATGCAATTGCATGAACAAGTCGGTTTGTCTTGGTTTGGGTATTTTTAAGAGCCTACCTCTTAAAAATCTCTGTCAAAACAATGGATAAATACCTCCACTTCACATTAAATCGCAGCCAAATAACTCTGGAGGATAGTTGTGTTCACAGAGTGAGGTTACTACCAGTAGTCTCCTGAGGAGTTGCTGTGTTAATAGCAGGGGTGGAAAGAGGTTTACTGGAAGGTGGAGGTAGTTCAATAGGATAAACCCTACGTCTTTCGCCAAGACCTCATTTTCAAGTGGCTTGGGTGTTGATAATGAGGCCTTGGCGAAAGAGGTAGGGTTTAAAGAACTTCTGCTTTTGCTTATGGCTACATATTGCTGTACTCTACCCCCATTTTGCAAGAGTAAGCATTGTACCAGTGAAACATTGTTTTGTTCCAGCCAGCATTATTTTTCCCTGTGATATATTCTTGAAAATATTTTTTGTTTGATATTATGTGTTTATTATTGAAATTATGTGATTAAATACAACTTAATGTAAATGAAATCATAGCGAAGAAGAAGAAGAATTTAATGTGACTGTTAGTGAATAATGTTAAAATCTTAATTTGTGTGTGGGCGTTTGTATACTTATTTGCAATTTTTAGCAAATAATATTTTATGTTACAAACATGTTTATGTATATATGAAAAATGTTTAGTTTGGAAACTTACGGCGGTTACGATGTCGCTGAAGTCAGTTTTGAAGGTTGTAAATTATGGCGAAGTTACTATTAGTTTGATTTCACTGTATTTAAACCTCTGCAATTATTATTTATTACATATACACGAAATAGCTTCACATTAAGTCACTTTGGAGGTATAGTAGTTGAAGTATAAACGATGTTTAATATTCAATGTGAACTTTATGCTGATTGTTTTTTTTTATTATTATTTTGTGCCAGTCTCTTAAGGACCATTCCAATTACAAAGTCCCATAACAACTACACGAACGTGCTCTGCTCATTTCACATATGAAATGCTTTTATTTATAACAACACATTACAAATAATTTGTTTGAATTGAACACCCCTTTTAAATAAATTAATACTTGTGCCAGAGGTATCCGCTATTTTAGATTGATAAACATATTTTCCATATTATATACTATGTATAGAATGAAGTAACAGTAAAAAAGGAGAAATAGTAAAAACCAAGAAAAAATTGGTCTGTGTAAGAATATGTGGCAATTATATGACTGATTTATAGTTAATATTGCTATATATATATATGTATATATATATATACACACATTATTTATAGCAGTACCTCACATTATTTTTAATTAGTTTGATTATTTTTAGCAATTCAATATATTTATCGTGCGACTTCGTAATTCGAATGCAGTGTAGTAGAACTCATTCCCGTTAATGTGTAGGAGCATGCTATATCGGCTTGATACGCCTTTTCGTAACCCCTGTATAAGATTTATTATTGAAAAAGAAGTAAGTACAATACGCGGCTTACGAAATTCTTGAAGCTAGGTAATGATGGGCAAATTTTTGCTGTTATGAAAAATTATGGAACCTTATTAAAAGAGTGACGTGTTCAAGCGTTACTGTGAAACAGTGTCTTCTTGTATGGGATGTGAGTCCATGCGCCAAATTACTAACGTCCCCTGAAATTGAAATGGAGGAAAGAGGAAGAAATAACTGCAAGGACATTTAATAGTAATCACAGGTCACTTACGACATTTGTCAACTTGATAAACAACCAAACACTTGATGTTTAAAGAAAAAAAGATTGCATTTTTAAAGAAACAGTTTTCGGTATTTAGAGGCTATTTATTTGAAATTTTTGTTATGATGATTTTTTATTATTGATTTGAATTCCTTATTGAAATGATGTTCCCTTTTAGAGCATTCGTACAAAGGTAGTTCTCTCAGATACACGTCGATGCCAGCCTGTCAATGTATGATTACTATAAATGCCTTTAGATGTCACTTGGGCAGCACAGATGTCGCATAGCCAGGTATTCTCAGCCAGTTGACGCTCGCGATACTGTTACATAATGTTTTTCTTTAAATTACAAGTTACAAGATGACGCTCCGTTATTTCTTATCGGCTGCATCGTTATAAATTTTGCGCTTGGACTATAAGTGAAAGTGTGGAACAACTTCCAGTACGTTTGAAATAAGATATTGTATAGTATTATTAATTTATATCTCGTTAAGTCCGAAGTTCTAGTTATATCGCGATCTGAGCTAATCGTAAATTTAATAAAATGTACTATAAATCGGATTTCATTAAAAAAACACGTACAAACGGTAGTTTGATTTCCATCATTTGTCTTTGACAATTAGTAGACAGGGTAGAGATCACAGCACCTGTATAAAAGCGATGCTGGCATGTCCTACTTGCGTCGTTCGCTACCTAGTGATGCCGCTCTATAGCCGCTATCAATAAATTATCGATATTTTAGCAATATAGTAGTAGTAGTTAGTGTATAGATAGTATCGATAACAGAAAATTTACCGTCGATGTAGAAATGAAAGTAGTAATTAAAAAAAACCAAAGGTATCAGAAATTAATTAAATACAATAACATTTAATTTTATAAATGTACGACATGCATAAGTGCCTGCGAGGCCCAATGACAAATGAATAATATTTATCTTTATCATTACTATCGATAGTTTTGGACAAAGATGTTAAGTAACATATACTTGAATTACTTTGGCTTTTATTTATTACTATCTGTGCCCGCGACTTCGTCCGCACGCTATAGTTATTTTTTTATTATTTATATTAATAAAATTTCTAAAATAATAGTAGCCTAAGTTACTACTTTACAAGAGTCTATAGATGCCTCAGTATATGCAATGCACATCTAGTCAGTGATGTGATAATGCTAGTCTTTCCGGCTTAGAGGTGGATGAATGTCCGAAGGTCCTGAAAGAAAGTATAATCGATAGAGCAAAAGAAGCACGTGTATGCGCAAAGAGGCATAAAACTTTGTAAGGTGACTACTGGTGAGACGGGGATGTAGAATAACCCCATGGCAAAAACGAAAAAAAGGTTGCTTTGATTATGTCGCATCTTTATAAACTAAGGGATAATATATTATGGAAAATAGAGAAGATGAAATAAATGATTACGTTATCAAGAAACTTTGTGTGAAATATGATATGTCGTAAATTAAATACACGTTTTAAATATTAGCTATTCCTGTTAAAATAGGCCCTTTACAAATTATTTTCGACCTTTTTGTTGACATATCATATGATAAAGTATGACAACTTTCAGTGTTGCCATGCTGGCAACACTGAAAGTTGTCATAGCGATGGGCGATTCCGAGATGTTTTAACAATCGAAAGAATCGCAGTCGTCAAAATATACAATCGAGTCAACAATCGACTCGCTGTTTTACAAAACAATCGAGAGGTTTTTCGATTGTTGCATCAGTCAGTCATTCATCGGTCACCGGTCAGTTTAGCCGGGCGGACTCGACTCGCTGCTGGTTGTTTACAAGCATCGAGCCGAGGTGTATGTGTCGCGATTGTTTGTCGAGCCGCTGTGATTTTTTGTATTAAAACTAAAAACTATGTTGCATACATTGCACAAGTTTATTTAAGTCATTAAAAATAGATGATTCGTTATAAACTTTTATTATTTTATTTATTTTCGTGATTTCTTTCTCCTATAATACGTACGTAAGTTTGCTACTTTGCATGCTTAGTTTGAACTCGCAAATCGCAATCACAAGACAAGGCCAAGTCCGACCATTGAGATGTTCTAATATAACTCAAAACAATCGACTGAAACCTCTCGCCATCGTGCATACTCGCAATTCGCAACCACAAATTCGAGTTGAAATCGCGCCGAAGACGAACACAACAACAATCGAGATGTTCGACGAAACAATCGAGATGTTCGAACAATCGAGACAATCGAAAAAAACCTCTCGCAATCGCCCATCGCTAAGTTGTCATACTTCTTATCATATGATATGTCTGACGTCACAAGCAAGTAACCAAATTATAACAGTTCAATAAACAAAATTTCGTCATTTCATTCAATCATTATTTAATGAATAAAATGGTGTATAAATGGTGTGTAGTACCACAATGTACTAGTACGTCTATAAGTAGTCCACAAAAACTATTTATTTCGGTTCCAAGAATCCCCGAAAGACGAATTATGTGGTTACAATTAGCTCGAAGAGACCCTAAAAGCATTTTATCGCATACAAATGTTTTTATGTGTGAAGATCACTTTGATGTAAGAAATATTTAAGTTTGTAATGAGTCAACCTATTTTTTGTCAATGTAGACATTGTTTACGCGTACGAAATAATTTTACTCTTATATTTTACGGTTTTTTTAGGTTATGTTCATGTTGTTCATTTCATTTTGTATGGTTCGGTGAATGAAGTGAGATAGCTTTGTATGTCGTAATCAATTATAATTAATATACATTTGATTAATATTTATGGACTGCGGTATTTGACAGGTTATAAGAAAATATTTCAAATTGTTCATTGTGCAATATCATTAATTCTTTGGGAATTTCTCTATTTTGTATAAAAAAAAAAGCACTACCTATGGAAATGAATAATCAGCTGCCTAAACGCTGAAGACTATGTCACGTGATATCATGACGTCACCTGCTTGTAAGCAAACTTTATATGTCAAATCGTAATAACAATTTTATAACTTTACTGTTATAAAATGGCTTATAAATGGTGCGTAGTGCCACAGTGTAATAACACAACTATTAAAACACCCGAAAAAATGTTCGTGTGCATTCCAAAGAACACTATGATACGGAAAAAATGGTTAATACTCGCTCGTAGAAACCCGAAAGATATAGCAGCAAGTACTAGTGCTTTCATGTGTGAAGATCACTTTAACGTAAATAAGGAATTCTGTTATTATATATATCTTACGTAAATGACTGTTTTATATTATATTTTCGTTGTTTTCTTTACATTATATATTTTTGAAGCTCAGATATTTCACGTTAGGTACATAGTATATGTCGTACTTATATTTTAATGTTTATTTTGTGTGATATGAATTGAATTGTATTGTATGTATGTTTTATAGTTTGTTATAACAGAAGAGAAATTAGAAGAATAAAACAGTAAAGTTCCAAACTATGCAAGTTATATTAACTAGAGATGCATGTCAAAGTACCTACTGTTACAGTAATCATCATTTTTCACCAAATGATAATTTGATATATATATGTGTATATTTATGTACAGACAAAGTCAGATGAAACTATACACCTATGCATCTTATGACGTTGCGCTAATGGTGAGATTTGAATGATTTTCTACCAGTTGTTGCCTGTTCTTTTTAATGGCAGTGCGCAATGGCTTACAATGCGATAATTAATTAAACCTTTTTATAATTTGATTCTGTTCTCATCCTACATTGAGAACTCCTTATACACAAACTGCCTCTGAGTTAACATCCTACAAGCTCTTCTTGTTACTTGTTTCTACAGCTGAAAACACCCTTCAGAGCAAACTCTGTTTGACCTCATGCCTATGTTAGCCTGAATATGTGATGCAGATATAGAATGAAGGAGATTTCCAGGAGGAAAATCAGTGTTCAGTTTGACCAGCCAGTGTCATGAAAACCAATGCAAACCATCCATGATCCCTCAATTACTCATCTAAACATACACTGAATATAATTTACCTTATGGTCTTTGTTATTAAAAAAATTAAAAATTAAAATTCATTTATTTCGGATAACATTGATCCATAATTTAAAAACACACTACAATAAAAATTAAATACATAATATCCATAACAATTACAGTTTAAAAATATAAAACAGAAATAGAATATAAACATGCACACTACTTTTCATGTCATGTTGTATACAATTTAGATAACAATAATAATCAACATTAATAATAAATATCATGTCAATGTGAATGTGAATGTCAAAAAGGATAATTATTTAGAAGTGTATCATGGGCACCGCTACTGTAACATGCCTATCGCAGCAGTGTCGAACGAAAGGGCAGTCAAGTCTGTCGGCAATCATTTTCAGGACAACGTTGGAGCTGCTCCGAACTCTGCGCACCAAAGACGCAGCTCTCACGCGCATGGTAGTATGAAAGCATGCGGTTCTAGCCTCTGCAAACATGCCCGACGCGCTACAGAATCGGGGCAGTTCCAAGATCATCCTGAATGAATTGTTATACAGAACGCGGAGGTCACTGTAACTTCGCTTAGTATAATTTGCCCACAGGCTGCAGGTGTAGTGATGTGCAGTATGCTCTAAAGAGCGTGATTTTGACCTCTTGTGAACATCGCTTAAACCTGCGGGCTATCATATTAGCTCTTATCGACAGCGCCCTCCGCTCCCGTTCTATATCCGCATTGTCCCTAAGGTCGATAACAATGTGTCCCAGATACTTAAAGTGAGTGACCATCTTCAAAGGCACTAAATTTTTAAAGTTATATACACATTGTATGGTAAACAAGTGTACAACCCATCTGGTTTAAGGTAGTGACCGTAGCATATAAATGCTTGCAATACAACTAGTATAAATAAATATTGTTAACTACCCACTAAAAATACACTTCTTATTTTTTTTTTACTTTTGGCCTAATTTTATATTGTCTGGTACATATCAATCTCCATCATACTTGATATAATTATTAAAGACAATTTCTCACTTTTAGTCCCTAATGACAGAAATAAATAATAATATTAGAAAGCGTATAAGCAAAAAATAATATTAGGCAGCTAGCGTGCCAGGAAATAGGAGCCAAGGCCAAGACATGCCTACCATGATCGAATTGATCGTGTTTTATCAGAAGAGATGTGTGGGGCCTAAGAAATCAGTGAGATCTATGTATTCTAAAGAATCAAGTTAAGCATGCAAGAACCGGGTCATGTGGTGCTTGGTTCTGTCTGCCTACCCTGCAAGGGATTGGTGAGAAGATATAGAAGAGAAAAAAACAGGTGTCCATTGAAACAATTTAAAACTTCAAGCAACATTTACTGTTTTAATTACTGCAGAACACCAGAATATGAACAATTGTGTTACATAATTGATAAAAAGAACAAGATAATATTATAAATCATATGTATTGCCCATAAAATATTTTAGTTTTAATTTGGCCTTATATTTTTATTTGTAACTAGCTATCCGTCCTGGCTTCGCACGGGTAATATGATCGCTACCAAACTTCACAGTATCACCTGAAGATTCACTGTAATTTCATCAAAATCTGCCCATCCGTTTTTGAGTCCATAGAGGACATACAGACTAACATTCATTTTTATATATATAGATAGCCTTAACAAGACTGGAGGGTAATCTATACAGATAAATACAATTGGAGTGTATGTGTGTAATATTTAAAATAACCGCTTTTTACTAAATGCATATGGATGTATACACGGTACATATACCAAAATTAATATTTTTACATTTTTTTGTCTGTTTGTTCCGGCTAATCTCTGAAACAGCTGGACCGATTTTGACGGGACTTTCACTGGCAGATAGCTGATGGAATAAGGAGTAACTTAGGCTACTTTTAGTTTAGATTTTTTTATTAATATAAATAAATATTAAAAAAATAACTATTCCGCGCGGACGAAGTACAAAATACATATCTATTATTATTTTGCTGTTCGCTATTTTACTCTGCTTATTTAGGTACTTATAATCAAATCAAATAAATAAAATTATAATTGAATTGATTTAATAACTTTTATGTTAAATTTCGCGCGGACGAAGTCGCGGGCACTGCTAGTTTGTTAAGTCGAGGCACTAAGTATGCGGTTGTTCTCTCACCTCACCATACATATTGTTTGCTTGCATTGTGCAAAGCCAGTTTCGAGCTACTGTGCAAATGTATACAGTCAATTTTCTTTTTTAGATTATGATTAAAATATTGTTCCTTTAATAGGTTGAGTCTAAACTGTTTGTGTACAGGTAACATTTTACAATGTTTAAAAAGTCCATTGTTGTTTAATTAGTACTAGACAACTGATAAACATACGTAAATACATTATTTTTTGTAAATACATACTTATTACACATAGAAAATACCCAGACCAAGACAAACAGACATGTTCATGCACACAAATGTTTGTACTGTGTGGGAATCGAACCCACGAGCGTTGGTGCCAAAGTAGCATAACCGCGCGTTTCACCACTGCGCCACCGAGCTCGTCAAATTATTGTGTTTTATATAGAAGTTGTGTATTTGTTCACAGATATATTTCTCTACTATTTCATCTATGAAAAATAGTAAAGTAATAGGCCTATAATTTGAATAATTGTCTCGTTTGCCCGTTATATGTAAAGGTCTTACACAACCACTCTTCAATTTAGTAGAAGACCTAATCTAGATAAGACCCATATTTAACACTACAATTAACTAAATTAGATATCGCTCAGGTAACATCATTACCTATAATTTTTTATATCAGATGCTCTAATATTATCAGTTCCTAGAGCTTTGTTAGAGTTTAATATGTTTAAAATTATGTAAATCTTCTCGCTGGTAGCCTTTTTATATGATACTAGAGTCGGATGGCTCACAATATTCATTTTAATTTGACAATTTAAAGTTATAATTTTTAAAGCTTCGTCAAATTCATTCGCAAAATTGTCAGCAATAGCTTTGGTGCCAATACATTGCTATTCAAAGTACTGCATCATCGATTGATAACGTCACACGGCCCAGCATTTGGTTAACAATTTGGTATATTTTTCTTATATTTTTAAAATTTTCAATTATTTGTTTATTGTAATAAGCATCTCTTCTAGTTTCAATAAATTTATGTAATAAATTGCGGGTTTTTTATATTCTAGATTTGGTTTGGGATCATTTAAGTTTTGCTTCCAAGATCGGAATAATCTATCACGTTTGTTGCATAGCAGTCTTACGTTATCATGGATTCAAGGTACTCTGTAATATTTTTGTTTTATATTATCAGTTCTAGTTGATGTAGCAGTTTTTTTTGCACTCCGATATGAGATATATAAAGTTCAAAATCTCGTTTAGACAATTTATTTCATTTGTTTGGTCTCACTTGACATTTTTTAATTCATTACAAAGCATTTCATAATTCACAATTTCTTTAGTTAAGCCCTGTACCATAGATAACAGAAACAACGGGAGATGTGACGAGGGGGCGTGATTGGTGTCGCCGCAATATGCTCAAAACGAGAACATTGCCAAGAACAGTTAGTTGCAATCAAGTTCGATTGAGATACGTTGCTCCTTGTTTTAGCAAAATGCCAAGTTGTGCTGTTGCCTTTTTGCAAAAATAGAAGTGCAGTGGTTAACTTTAAATCAAATGGAATCACTTATCACCTATAAGTACAAATAATATTACGTTTTATAAGCATAAATACAGAATTAATTTCAAAAATTCTCTGACGCCATTTCTACCAGGGCCTTACCACGATACAAATTATAAATATCCAATTTCTCATTCTTAATCATACATTGCTTTTCTACCATTACGCAGTCTCCACCGCTCGTTTACCAACACGCAATGTAAAGCGAGTAATATTATTCGTTCACTGTGTGTACAGTTTCGAGATACGGCCGCTTGTTTCTGCCGCTTTATAAATGTAGTAGTGCGTGCTTACTTGGGTGTTGTTTAAATAAACATCCAATGACAGCGTCTTAACAAATGTGTGTCGTTGTACTTGTGTGCGTAGAATGATATTTTTTATTTATTTAAGTGTGTGAGTGTTTTATGGTGGGGTGAAACTCTGCGACAACCGTCCCGGTGTAAACTCGCGTGGTATGTCACATCTCCCATTGTTTCTGTTATCTATGCCCTGTACGCATCTGGGCGCAGTGTCGTTGCTGCAGGTAAAAACTATTGCTCGATGGTCGGCTAGTACCTACGACATATAGCATTGCGGCGGCGTACAGGCACAATGTGAGGAATCGCGTGTAAATGTGATCGATGCAAGATTTAGTTATTAAATTAAATTTTGGTTCAATTCTAGTGAAGTTGGTGATTCCACACAAGATTATTATGGTGAGCTGGAGTTTTTAGAATACCTAATAAACTTTGAAATGTAATGCTTTTACGTTCCTGTATAATAAATTATAATGTTTTTTTAGTTGGTACTTACCAAATTGTTGGTACGTGTGGTACGGTAATTGTGAATATTATATTCAGGTATATTATACAATTTGGTAACATGCTGGCGCATAAATACTCGTTGTGCCGCTAATGTTAAAATAACGTTGTTTAAAGCATTCTGCCAAAGTTTCTACACGAGTGGTTTATGGGCCAGTTTTACACAAAAAACGTACACTGCCCTACGAATCCAGTACAATAACATCTTTAGGATTCTTTTGTGACTTCCATGTTTCTGTAGTGCATCAGGCATATTTGCAGACGCCAATGTCGATTGTTTTATACAATCATGCGGAAAAAGACTGCCTCGGTGTTCGGGGGAGCGCCAATGGGAATACTTCAGTTGATTGAGGCGAGAATGGACTCTGCTGTCTTTATCCGATTCCTGGATTTACACATTAAAAGGCGTGACATCCAGAAATTTGCACATAAATTTAAAATAGAAACATACACACACTCATACATATTCACACCCACACCTTAAAATTTATAATTAATTTTATGTTACTAAACAAATGGACAAAATTAGTCTGAATTAAACGATTTTTATTTATTTATTTTTATACAAGTTAACTATGTTATCTGTAACGCCAGATTCGGTTATTACTATTACATCGAATGGAAACTTACAGCTATGAACTATCTGTAGTATCTGTATTTATTAAAGTCTTATATTAATATGTAGACATGAAACATTTATATGGCTTTTAGAAGGTAATTGACGAAAAAATAATAATCGAAGTACAATTAAATAATTCCCTGACTTGTGTATCCGTTTTAAATAAAGAATTAATGATGCAATCTAATACAATTTATATAGGTAAGTACACTATTAAACATAATAGTTCTAGATATATAATATATATAGATAGATAACAGTAAGTACAGTAACAAAAAAGGTTTGCAATGGAGTGCAGATCTGTACTTGCTTAGCGATTTAATTAATGTCTTAAGGATTTAATGTATCTTTTTTACTATTACCTGTTTTTCTGGCGCAAACCTTACCATCCTTACACCATATAAATTGAAATAATTTATCTAACAGAATTTTACCATTATACAGAATTGTTTTCACATAAGTATTTAGTTAACGCTTCACTGCAATCTCGATAGAGGTTTCGAGGGCCCTTTGTTCCTCCTTTGTTTTTTGCAGTTCATTTTCAAGCACAGCTATCCTAATTCTAAATTTTCATTCATATTTTGAAAGTCCTGATTTTTATTTCCAATGTCCCTAATTCTATTATCTTGCTGTTTTATGCATTGTTCCATGGAGCTCTTGTTCACTGAGATACTCAAGTGAGGAGAAATGTTTTCTTTAGTTCACGACTTATATCTTGAACAAGTTTACGGATATCTATGCTTTGAGAGTCCACAAGGTATCCTATTTCGGATTCTTCATCTTCATCTGGGATCGCAAAGGATGATCTTCGAGATATATTTTTCAGGCACTCGTCACAACTCCACTTAATGCCCGGGGAATTCTGCAATGTATTTAGTTGCTTATTTGAAAGTTTAGCACACGTGGAGTCAGCATATACTACCGTTTCGCATCGATTACACAACAGCCCAAGTGACTTCTTTATAACATTTTTTTGCATTTTATACACTTTTTTATAGGTATTGCGCGTACTTCTTTTGTAGTTATACAAACACACGCATTCGTTACAGCGTCTCGGCGTCACACCCATGTTATATTGATTAGTTATCTTTATAGTTTTCTGCACTGTATTTTAATGTTTGTTGTTGTAACATAATATTAAATTACTTCACTTATTTACATCGACAATACTGTTGAATTGCAGATAGAAAAAGACGTGGCTAACTACATGAAGTACAAAATGGGTTTCAGTCAGAAGATACTTTTGGTAGACAAAGCTGTACCAACTAAATTTCATTGTCAAGAGGATCGCAAAAGACACATGTTTGACACTGGGTCTTCACGCAAAGTATTTCATAAAAGACGAAGAATTGATCTTGTCACGGAATGTCTGCAAAGTCAAAGTGTTTCCGACACCCATGCTGAAAGGTTACAAAATGGTGACAATATGATACAAGAAATTATTGAGCGTGAAGGTATGTTATCTATTTATTACATATATCTATCATAGTTTTAATACTTCAAGTAATTATATTAATGTATTTTTTGCTGCCTAATTTGAAATAAGCGCGGAAATCAGCGTGACCAGATTTAGTAGATTTCTACTATTTTGGTAGATTTCGAGGTACCGGCAACAGTATCTAGTAGGTTAAAAATTATTGGGTGTATTTTGGTAGAATTCACGCTTTTCAATTATTCTGGTACATTTTTTGCCTAAATATAGCAAACCTGTCGGAAAAATACAGTGTATACCCCTTTTCATCGAATGGATTCCAACTATCTCTTTCTAATATTAATTATTCGAGAGGGAAAGCTGTTGGGAGAATTACATATGTAATTTGAGTAGATTAGGTGTGTTTGTCTTTGTTTTTAATTTTCATTCTTTTCGTAACCATTCGTGCCGTGAGCATAGTGTGATGGATTAGTGGGAATTCCTTTTTTGAAAGTTTTTATCATCGTATTTAATATGAAACGTAAATATACACAAGGATATCGCGATGAATGGGAGCAAAATAACCCTCATTCAAAAGTTGGTTATGTAAATCTAAGGTAAACACTACGAGTGCTCATTGTAAAGCATGCAACTGTGAAGTACTAAGTAGAGTAGCGTCTTTGAAGGAACATCAAAGCATATAAGAAATATGAAAGGGTATTCCAGCACCTCACAGGTATACTTACGTTAATATGTGTAATGTAATTCCTAGTATTTTCTCGTTCTCTTTTGGTACAATTTAGTAGTTTTTAACCTCCACAAGCAGTAGATTCGTCAAATGAAATCTGGTCACTCTGGCGGAAATGCTCAACAGTCAACAGTGTCATGGCGTCGCTTGTGACGTAATGACTACGTAAATGCGGCATTATGTGTATGCTGAATTTTAAGAAAGTGAATTAAATATTATTATTTTCTTTTGTTAACATGAATTCTAAAGTTTACAAATGGTGTGCGGTCCCTCTGTGCAAAAACACATCAATAGCAACACCGAACAAACTGTTTGTTTATGTTCCAAACAAGAAAATAATAAGAGATAAGTGGCTAAAGCTCGCAAGGCGAAACCCATCAGATGTTGCTACTAATTCGCCACTTTATTTTTGTGAAGACCACTTTGATGTAAGTATTTACACTATTTACTATAGATTAATACGTGTGGAACTCAAAATCTTCGAGATGAAATATGTAAATGATTGTTGGCCTGTATTGTGGTTATGTTTACTTTGATCTTGATTTATCGTAGTTGATATCAATTTCAATTGACTATTTATTCTCTTTTCAGCTGCCAAATGATATGGAAAATTACATGCAATATCATGTGTTAGGATCGGTGTCACAAGTGCGTATGATACCAGGATGTATGCCCAGGAAATTTGCATGTCAACCAGACAGAAAATCACGAACATCTGACACTACAGAACGACCATATATACGTAAGAAACGAAAAATGATGGCTCTTGAAGAAAGTGAAAAGCAATTAGAAGAGAGTAGTATGGTTACAGAACATATTGATGTTGAAGACATTAAGTCTGGAAGTTCAGGTAGGCACCCATATATTAATTGAGATTTATGCTATTTCATTCTATAAGAAAGTTAATCATGTTATTATGTATTTAACCAAATAATTATACAAGTTGGTAATTTATTTGAATGTTTGTTACTTTATTTATCTATCCTGTTTATCAAGGATGTGTTTCGTATATATGTACGTAGCTATGTAAGTTTAAACTTACATAAATGCTTGTAACTCTATATAAGATATTTTCTTAAAAGGTGTACTATAAAAATAATACAGTTAGCTAACCTCAAAAAAAACCTAGTACATAAGACTTGAAAAAAAGACTTGTGCGAGCAAAATTATACTTAGCACTAAAGAAAAATAATAGTGTACTTACAAAGAAGTTTACACATTTCGGTATTCAGATGAACAAAAGTCTTTATTTGATGCGAGAAACTCGCCCAACATCAACAAGTCAACTCTGGGTAAATTAGAGCTGTTCGCCTTAGTAAAACCTTGTTTCGTTGTTCATGATTATCGGATTAAGTATTTTTATTATAAAACCACAAATAAACAACAAAATCAACTGATAAATGATGCAAACAAGCCTTCAGAACCCGTTATATACCTTTTCCCATACATTTCGCGGTCATATATGACCACACTGGTTTCGAAGGGTTAATTGAAATGCGTAATCACATCAAAAATTCAAGCAACACGGCCATATGTACCTAGTCGTGACATCATTCGCTCTGATTAGTGGTTCAGTTGACATGGCCGATTCCCGTATTTTATACTTTTATAGCATTTGCCAGTGGCTTCGCTTGCATTGATTTTGGAATTTCTGCATACAGTCATCATTAAATAGTTAGTAAACGTACCAAATATCCTTATTTGTGTAGTATATGTACAAAGTTTTAAGTCACTAACTTCAAAAAATATTGCTACTCCACACAAAGTGTCCACCTCCTAAGTTGCCTTTTCAGGCCTCTAAGGGTGGAATTTTGAAAAACACTGAAATTATTTTTTTGACCTCTTGATTGAAAGTACATTTACAAAGTCTAAATTAGCTCACTTTGAGAAAATCAATTTCTTAACACTTCAACTTTTAATTCAAGAAATATTTTGACCCTTATTACACGCTTTAAGTGGTGGAATTTTTGGTAACGTTGAAATCACTTTTTTTGGATTCCTATGGAAAGTATCTGTACAAAGTTCCAAATCACTAACTTCAAAAAATATTTCTACTCAAAAAAAAATACAATGCTTCCATCCCCTTTTCAGCCCCCTAAGGGTGGAATTTTGAAAAACCCTGAAATTACTTTTTAGGGTTCCGTACCCAAAGTGTAAAACGGAACCCTATTACTGAGGCTCCGCTGTCCGTCCGTCCGTCCGTCCGTCCATCCGTCCGTCCGTCCGTCTGTCACCAGGCTGTATCTCTTGAACCGTGATAGTTAGACAGTTGAAATTTTCACAGATGATGTATTTCTGTTGCCGCTATAACAACAAATACTAAAAAATAGAATAAAATAAATATTTAAGGGGGCTCCCATACAACAAACGTGATTTTTTTGCTCATTTTTGCTTGATATTGATAACGGCAACAGGTAGAAATATTCACAGAATATTTAGTTATATATTCACTTGTAAGAATAAATTATTAAATTAAAATAAAACAAATATTTAAGGGGGGCTCCCATACAACAAACGTGATTTTTTTGCTGTTTTTATAGATAATGGTACGGAACCCTTAATGCGCGAGTCCGACTCGCACTTGGCCGATTTTTTGAAGTCTTGATTCAGAGTATATTTACTAAGTCTAAAGTAGCTAGCTCACTTTAACAAAAAACAATTTGTTAACACTTCAACTATAAGTTCAAGAAATATTTTTGACCCCCATTACACCCTTATAGGGGTGGAAATTTTGAAAACGCTGAAATACCTTTTTTTGGATTCTACTAAAGAGTATCTGTACAAAGTTTGAAGTCACTGACTTTAAATAATATTTCTGCTCCATACAAACTGTCAATCCCCTTTTCACCCCCTTGGGGGTTGAATTTCGAAAAATCCTTTCTTATCTCTCGTGAAAGTTACAAACGTAACATCTGTGCAAAATTTCAGCTTTCTAGGTTCAAGGGTTGGGCCTGGGTGTTGATGAGTCTGTGCATTAGTCAGGAACTCCATTTTTATATATATATATATAGATATATAGATTTTCTTGAAAATCTTATTAATCACAATGTTTATTTTATAACCGAGTCATTTTATGGAATTATTTTGACATATATTTTTTTCTAAAACCATTTATTCTTTGATTCTTTAATACTGTCATCATGCCTATTGCATAGTCCCATTAGGATTCTGTTGCTTGTGACATAAGACAGAGTCCCCATTTTGAGATTGCCAATAACTACAAAAGCTACAAGCTACGAATAAATAATAAGTCAGGAACTGTAACTCAGAACAAATTCCACGCAAAAAGTGGCGTTACGTGAAATCAAAACGACGTATGTTCAAATTACGAATCAATTAGGTTACACTAATACACGAGCCTAGTGATTGGTTTAAATTCAAAACAAGAGCACAGATTGGTTCGCGCGCAGACTGCAATGCCAATGGTAGCAGTTGTCATAGTCAAGTCATAGCGGCGCGGACGATGTTATGCTATAAGTGAAAAGGAACAAATATATAATAAAAGAATATTTTTTATGCTATAAAATAAATATTTTTTTTGTTATGTTTTATTTACAATTATTTGATAAGTTGTTATACATACGAATGGATTTTAAATTGATATTTAAATAGAAAAGTGAAATGATGAGGCCATAATATGTATGTATGTAATCAATTTATTGCACAAAATAAACAGAACTAATTAAACAACATAATTTAAATGCAATGGCGGACTTATTTCCCTACATAGGGCATTAATAGGAATTCCACTACGAATAATTATTTATGACAATATTATTTTGATAACCCGTATAGCCCAGTTAGCAGTGTAGCTATCTTCTGCACATAGGTCCTGGGTTTGATTTCCGGCTTAGTAGTTATTTGAACGATGAGTTTAAATATCCTTCTTCTTCAAGCGGTAAATCGCGGTTGCATCCACTACGGAGCCTGGAGTCATAGTAAAATCAAATAAGTAGGATATCTTCATAGATACGCACCGAACGCGGTTTGTATGTGTGCCCGCCCGAACGTATGCGTCGTCGCACGTACAAACTGACAAAATTTATCGCTGCTAAAGGTACGCCAGTCGTGGATACGGCGCCGTGCGTAATACCGCCCGCGCCCACGCACGTTTCGCCGCTGTGCTCCCGCTTGTAACAATTTATACGTGTACCTACCTACCTACTTTAACTACAAATTCGTAAAGATGGCTAAAAAGTAAAAAGATTTTTTTTTTCTGTATCAAATGTGTAATTTAAAAAAATCACAAATTTCCTTCAGAAAAAAGTACTTTTAATGCCTATCATTTTAGGCTACTGTAGAAATATTAAATTTCCGAGTATAAAGAAGAAAGAAAGATTATAATTTTGATAAGTGTAAATGAAAAAGTAAAAAATAGTTTAGTGTAAAAGAAAATGGGTGCGTGTACTTATGTACGCGTGAGAAGTTATACTTCTCTGGCATCATTAAATAACAAATCCCTGGAGGGATGTTGTGTTCTTGCGAGTGAGTGACCTTACCACCTCACAGGCGACTGCAGCCAAATAACAATTCCCTGGAGGGTTGTTGTGTTCATGCAAGTGAGTGACGTTACTACCTCACGGAAAACTGCAATCATATAACAATTCCTTGAAGGGATGTTGTGTTCATCTGAGTGACGTCACGAGTAAGCTCCTTAGGAGTTGCTGTGTTAGCAGCAGAGGTGGCAATACGCGGGGCATACTTAATGTATTGCAAGCGAAAACAGCTACAGTGACCGCTTTAAATTGGGTGGATCGTATGCTTGTTTGTTCATGCGAGTGAGTGACGTCACCACCGTACAGAAATCTGCAGCCAAATAACAATTTCCTACACGGTTGTTGTGTTCAGGCGAGTGAGTGACGTTACTACCTCACGGAAAACTGCAGCCAAATAACAATTCGCTGGACAGATGTTGCGTTCATCACTCGCATGAACACAAAACCCTCCAGGGATTTATTTGACTGCAGTCTTCTGTGAGGTAGTAACGCCACTCACTCGCATGAACACAACAACCCTCCAGGGAATTATTATTTGGCTGCAGTTTTGAGCATATTTTTCGTGACTTAATGAGCGTTTTAGCTGGCAGCTTCAACCTGTTTTTTTACAGGGCAGCTCCAACCTGTTTTTTACAGGGCAGATTCAACCTGTTTTTTACAGGGCAGCTTCAAACTTTTATGTTACAGTATCTTAAAATTTCACTCATCATTTTTTCATAACGCGCCTAAAGAAGTATAACTTCAATACAATTTTTATTTCATAATCATTTAATTTTATTTATATTTTATTTATATAAATACATGATTCAGTAAAGCCACGTTTGAATTAATCCTATTTCGACTGTAATTTTTCAAATCACTAAACAGGTAACATGACGTATGTAATGAAAAAATTGTAGTCAGCTCCTGGTCTATGTACAAAAAATAATTAAAAAAACTTTGTATTATAGATCCCTGATGATTCATTACATTACAGGGCAAAATTGTTTTGTATATAGATAGACTATGCATTTTTCACGATTGTATAAACGACATCCCTACGTGTTTAGGCTATTATCGTTCGCTCGGGGCTCGAGTCGGCCCTCTTATTTGTTTATACTATGCTGGAGTCCATGGAGTGGGTTACATATTGATGTGACGAGAGTTCAGCTTATATTGGAGCGACTACCGTCTGGCTCTTCTGTTATCTATGGTCTCACCTCTGTAGCTGACGTCTGACGTCTTTCTAGCCTAACTGCAGCTATCCAGTTATTTTGACGAATTAAATCGGTAAGAAAATTAAAAGTAAACAAAATAAGCAAAATGTATTAGTTATAAAAATATATTTGATAATTTTATCGTTTTAAATGTTTTACCAAGAGTAAAAAAAAATCCTACTAAAGTCTAAAATTTACTGACTTCAATTAGCATAATATTGACTATCTCGATTTCATAGCGTATTTGAACATTTTTAATTATAATTATATTTGAGCAACTATTACTAGTAAAAAGTGATCACAGGACATTTAAATATTGTATGGCTCCTGCACCACTTTACAAGACAACCTATCATGATGATTTTTAGTTGATTTACAGTGATAAAAATGAAAACGTACAAAAAGATTTGACATGTGCTCGCTTGCGTGAAAAATGTTCGACTAAGCGACGCGTGTACACGACTTTTAAGCCCCGCCTACTTGTACACGATTTTCGTTGGGTCATTTTTTGAGTGCAGTTACATTTCCTGACTTATTATTTATTCGTAGGCTACAAGTTAAATTTAAGATATATCTTAATGTGTTTAACAAATTTGATATATTTCTAAGCAGGTTGTATTGCATTAAATAAATAGAAATCAATCCCATCATATTTTACACCTTTAGTATTTTATTTGCACCGAGGCTATATAAGAAACACTTTTTCTTTTTTTTTATAACATGTTTTTAAAAATGATTTTATTTTATGAACATAAATGTATTTTATTCTTAGATTTGGTATCATCTTCAGTGGATTGGAGCATTAAGACAACGACTGAACCTTCAAAATACCCAGCAAAAAAACGATCAAGTGGGAGTCGGTCTGCGCAGACTACCTTTTTCGTGCCAATAAACATACGAAAGGTATATGATCTTTCCTTAAAGTATACATAAGCAAGCTATAGAGCGCACTTTGTTAAGTATGAACCGTAAGCACAAACATGAACAACAATACGTAAATGTCGCTATCAATCCATAGCAAAACAATACGCAGTAAACTTTGTTGTCGAACAATATTTTTTTAGATACTTACAAAATTTATTTATTTATTAGATGTTGCGATAATAATGGTCATGCAGAGACAATTTGCAAAAAAAATTCCCAGAAATAAAATACAATATATAGCAATATTTCTTTTCATTGGTATATTGGTAGGTCCTAGTGTTTTAGCATTAATTTAGGTGTTTTAGCAAAATTCGAAAGAGTCTCAAAAGGGGACACGAGAGATACCGGCCAGGTCGCCGCTACGCTTAATTAGTGTTGTACGGTAGATATTTTCTATGACGATATATTTAGATATAGCTTCCCAAAAAACAGAAAACAATAACATTTGGGCCTATGTGTAAAATCAGTCAGGTCTATTCAGTAATAATCCATCTGTACTGCAATTTAAAGCCCTTAAAGTACCAAAAAGCCCTCGACTCACATAGAATTAAGAAAACTCATAATGGTATTTTTACCCCTTTTAGAAAACATAACTTTGCTTCAATATTCATCATGCATTGATAGCACAAATCTTCAAATGATATGACAGATATGCATTTTATAGCTGATTATGAGTAACTTGGCTGTTTTATCAGATACTTTCTGTCGGAAGCATCGAAATAAGTGATTTCATTCATGGCCGGATATGTGGTTAGTTATATGCTCAACACAATAACTTAACTGAAATGTTGAAATATGCTTATGTCAAGTCTTTTTTGGGAATGAGACTTAGAGGAATGTATGTATTAAAGTATTAATAGCCTTGCAGAAATTTAGTCACGCATCATTGTAATACCTCTATACCATTGTAAAGTATCAATAAAAATTTATTGTCAATGGTATTCTAATGATTCCTGATCTGTTGGAAGGCTTGGATATCGCTGTTCCCGGCTTCCTGGTGAAAGAATGGCTAAAAGAAAAAAAAAAATTTGCTCCAAAAACATCACTTACTAATTTATATAAATATTCACCTCATAATAGAATGGTCACCCTGTACAACGATTTTTACGCAAGGAATCATCAATATATATATTTTTCAACTCACTGATGCAATATAGGCGTTTTATTGAATAATTTTAGTGTAGATATTCAGTTGTTGTACTACACGTTTTTACATATAAAATATGAGTATACCTATAATTAATGTATTCTAAGGCTTATTATTGTACCTATGTATTATTATCACTTCTATGAGTGTAATATGAACGCGTCGTTGGTGTACCTTTATAAATAAATAAATTTGCTTACGATCGGCACAACAGACCGGATTTCGAATTCAGCATAAAAAAGTAGAATAGGAATGTTCAGAAACACCGTTCCTATCTCTTAAGCGAAGCTTGTGCTATGAATACTAGACAAATATACGTAACTACTTTTTATTGTATACATAATACACAAACCAGAACAAACAGACATGTTCATGCACTCAAATGTTTGTTTTATGCGCGGAAATGTACACATGACCAGTATCATAATAGTCATTTAGCCACCAGTCCCTAAATTTAGGGCCCTGAGCCCCTGAGTGACCTTCCGCGAAAATGCTGGTCTTCGTCAATCCGTACTAGATCGACTAACAAATAGAGTATATAGTTGACCCCAGAAGTCTGGCGAGTATTCGTTAATATGATGATTATCTGAAGATTTGAGGAAAAATGACTAATAACAAACTGATTAGTTATTTTAGTATTCGATTTTGAGTTTGATGCTTATCGGGACAAGCCCACCACTCATACCCACCATTGTGTCTCCTGTGTAACCTGAATTAACAGCGGCGACGACCAAAAAGGCAATGGACAGTGAAGTTCATTGCTGCCCGGGGGTTAAACTACAGCTGCCTTGGAACTCACAACGAATTTAATCAGAAGAAATATGTAGTAGTAGTAAGCTTTGGAACTGACTTCCCCTCTTGGCAAAGTGAGAGACAGCAATATGACAAATAAGGCATTTAAAAACTTCAAAGAGTTGGCTAGTCAAGTGAAGTCATGCTCAACTGCCGTGCACCACCTACCTACATAAGGACAGAAATTGTGAATTGTTACCTAACACATCGATTCCAATAATATGGATTCTGATCCAATAATATTGAGTCTGATGCTGCATAACAAATCCCACCACCAATATTTTCCTTTTCCTGTATATATATATTTAAATTGTTTTCAGATAAAACAGGAAATATGCGCTACTACCAACCATGAAATGCAACAACTGGATAATGTTTTAAATAAATCTCGTAAGAAACCGAACATCTTTAGGAAGACGGCGGTCAATGTACAAAAAGATAAAATCAAACGCGCATCATTGTTATACAAACACCTGGAAAATAATAAAACTTCAAATCATGCATGCAATGTAAAAGTTGAGAATTCAGATAATGTTAAGGCAACAGTCCTGGAAGATGTAAATGATTTTCATCACGACGCTTTGAAACGTAACAACAACGACAAATCAAAATATGTCAGAGAAAATGAGCTTAAAGATGAACAATTGTCACACAAAGAACTGGAAACTGATGAAACTACAAATCACATATGCAATATAAAGATTGAAAATTCAGAAGATATTGAGGTACCAGGATGGAAAGATGCAAATGATTTTATTTCGATAAATGAAAAAATTATGTATGTGAATGAAGACAAGGTCAAAGATGAACCACAGGATGAATTAGAAAATGTTGAAACAATAGATCACATAAGCAATGTAAAGACTGAGAATTCAGAGGATCTTGAGGAACTACGGCTAGAATATGTAAATGATATTAACAATGAAATATTGATTGTTAATGAAGTAAAAAAGGAATTAGAAAATAATACTGGCTAATAAAAACTTGGAAAACACACACGACGACCTCTTAGAAGGTAAGAGAATATTATAATATATGAAGCGTGCGCCATATCCGCCCCTTCGTCATCTGCATAGCATATGTTGATATCTTGCATATGCCGTAAACGAGCCCATCAGCTTGCTGGGACAAGAAGGACATTTTGTTGTAAGATTTTTTATTACAACGTGCATTCGACCAGTTTGAAGCGCAGATATTACCGCAGCCTATTGGCGCTTGTACAAGCAGTATCAGTTAGACTCAAAAATAATTCTCAAGTTTTTAATTTGAATAAGTTACGTAATCTCTACTTACGAAAATAAATGTTTCGTAAACATCAAAGCCATCTTATCAAATTGATTATACTGGCTTGTACGTGTCCCTTTTCCCGGATGTTTTTAGGACCAGGTTACACTGTGTCTTTCAATGCTTCCATGCCATGCCGTGCTCCGGCAGCCCGGCTGACTCTCCAGACTAACTTGGCCGGTAGTAGCGCGTGCTCCATAACAAAAGTGATTCATTAAATACAACACTTATAACAATTTGACATGCATGTAAACCTGAAACTATTTTAATGAAAAGACCTCTATCACTACATATATTGTCAACGACTCCACTGGACGACACCAATATGTTTTGGTAACGACGCCACCGCCGACTAGTAAATGTTATATAAAAAAAAATGTTTTCATTTTTATACTATAACACCAAAACCAAGACTTACCTACCATGCCCAAGTTGATTGTGTTTTATTAAAAGGTGACGTCAGGAGCCATAGAAACTGGCGAGCGGGCATGAGTAGAATGTTATTGAAGCGAGTGAGGTGTGCAACGATCGAGTCTGCCTACCCCACAAGGGATTTAGTGTGAAGTTGATAGATAGATATTATAACACGCAAATGCTGAAATTGCGCGATTTCGCCAAGGATACGAAATAATTGTATCCTTTGCAACAAAAATGACAACAATAGATAAAAATAAACCGGCCAAGTGCGAGTCGGACTCGCTCACTAAGGGTTCCGTACCATTATCTATAAAAACGGCAAAAAAATCACGTTTGTTGTATGGGAGCTCTCCTTAAATATATGTTTTATTTTAATTTAATTATTTATTTTTAAAGTGAATATATAACGAAATATTCTGTGAATATTTTAAGCGTCTACCTGTTGCCGTTATCAATATCGAGCAAATAAATCACGTTTGTTGTATGGGAGCCCCCTTAAATATGTATGTTATTCTGTTTTTTAATATTTATTGTTATAGCGGTAACAGAAATACATCATCTGTGAAAATTTCAACTGTCTAACTATCACGGTTCATGAGATACAGCCTGGTAACAAACGGACGGACGGACAGCGGAGTCTCAGTAATAGGGTCCGTTATACCCTTTGTCAAATTAGTCAATATTTTTAAGGGAAATTATGAGTAATTTTTGTCTACACCGACATCTAAAATCGACACCACGAAGTTGGTTAGTAAATTTCATCAAGTTTTGTTTGTGATTATATTCAAGGTAGTGTATATAGTGTATTCAAATATTTATTTATGAACGTACAAACAAATGTTTTATGTTTTACAAACGTAGAATACTGGCACGCGGTGTGAACTACTTAGTGATTTTTTTTTTCGTTACGCGAAAGAAGTATTCTTCTCACGTCTTTTTTAGTTGCAGATAAAAAAAGAAGTATAACTTCTTATGTGTGTACACGTGTAATAGATCTATATATTCAGCCGAATGACGTGTATAAGGACCGAGTCACGTAGCATTCGATTCTCTGCCTGCCGGACTTGGCAGACATGTTACTACTGATACCTCAATAAACGAACGCTATGTATGCGATTCATTTCTGTACACTTCTCGTGCCTTTTAAAAATTCGTGCGGAGAATTTTATTTAAATGATATTCAACGGCGTCTTTTAATCCTGTCTTGTATTGAGCGAGGTTCATAAACTTGACGCTTAGGCGCTGCGCAAACCCAGACTATAGGGACTATAAGAGAGCTAGGGTGCATCAAAGCAGCCCGTCTTTCTTTGTAAACATTGAAAATGTTGAAGCTTTTATTAAGATGGCAGTGGTACGAATTGTATGAAAATATTTCATTACATTTCACTGACTCTTCTGACCCGATTTATTTGTTCTGATACATTGAAACGATCCTCACATGAAACTAAGTTGAAACCTAAAGAAAAAAAGAACATTGCCGCTGCGTTTTCGGAAATAAAGCCAACCGTAAACATACATGGTTACGAATTTCCTCATACTGTCTCAGCACACTGTATATTTCTGCTGTAGTATATGACATGATAAAATGAACGATTAAATACTTTATTACAGGACCTGGTGTTGAGAACTGTGAACTACATTCAGGAATACAATATAACTACACAACAACTACAGATCGACCCAGTAACACGAACGTAACTTTTTGAAAAGGCACCAAGTAGCGACATGGATATATATCCACGACAACAGTCCTAAATGCGAGATATGTAGGGAAGTTTTCCGTCGAAAAACTAGTTTAGATATTCATTATACAAAGACACGTTCTGGAGAGAAACCTTTTGAATGTCCGGTATGCGGAATAAGATTTACTTTTAAAAATAGTATAACACTCTGGAATGGAGCAGACTCTGTGAAAAAGGAACAGTGTAAGACATGTCGAAGGATATATAAATGGATATTCACTTTGAAAATCCATTAAGAAACTCATTATGCCTGCTTTAAATATGCTAAGATTTTTTTGTAAACAAGAGTCAATTAAAAGTCGGTTTGAGTCAGTTTGCACCGACACCTTTTAAAAGAGGATAGTGTTGAAAAGAAATTTGTCACAAATCTCATTTGAGAAGCCATGTTTAAAATAAAAACGCACGCTAATAGGCCTTTCTTGCAATATGTAAAAAAAAGTGTTAAACTCTGAACAAATATCAAGTGATAAATCACCATAATGAACAAAATTGTAATTTATTTCAAAAGCATAAAGTTGATTTTGATCGGCGAAATGAAGCTATTTGAAGGAGAACGAATGTAAGGATTACAGTTGATGGTGTATCGTTGGAGTAAGTAGAAGTGGAGGAAGTTTTGGTGTTATGATAAGATGATGCATCGCGTTGGTTACAATATGTAAAAGTGGAAGGGTGTAGGAGTTGAGGGTGGACAAGACACATTTACCACGATCAAATTGGTCGTGTTTTTAGAAAGTGCTTTAGACGGTCTAGAAACAGACATACAGATTGTGTATGAAGAGCTATGAGGGTTAAAGAAGCGAGCGAGCTGTGGAAGGACCGAGTCATGTGACGATGTCGGGCGGTGAAGTAGCCAAATAACAACTCCCTACAGGATTGTTGTGTTCCTATGAGTGAGTGAGGTCACCAGTAAGCTCAAAGGCTATGGAAACCGCTTTACATCAGGTGGACCGTATGCTTGTTGTATTAAAAAAACCGTAATCATAATGGCAGGGTCAGCAGTTCAAGTCTGCGTCTGTGATTTCCACTGATTAATTACAAGTAGATGAGAGTTTTAATGGGTAGCATATAGGAAGTTAAATCTACTTCAACTTACTGTTTCGTGTCATTTTGACGTCATAATGGCGGCACCAAAGTTTAAGTTTCATATCTTTACGAACAAGGTATCATTTTTTCTAATTAAGGTATCAAATAGTATCAATTCAGTAGTATAACTGATAGTACGAAGTTTTAACATTAAGAGATTGTTCCCGCCATTTTGACGTTAAAAGACAGGTATAGTGCGCGCCAGATAACTCTGCGCGCGGACGAAATCGGAACTAATCGTCGTCCGCCATATTGTCGTAAACGTCAAGGTGTTGTTTGTTGTTATTGCTCCGTGTTATTAATTTGTATTTGAGTTTCAAATCTATTATTATCATGCCGAAAGTGGTGCTAGAGACGTTTAAGTGTGAAACGTTCTTGTGAAATGGAACGCGACAATAACGGACCTTTAATAACATTTTCAAAAGTGCGGGCTCGTGTTGCTTTTATGACAGGTAATTTTAGGGTGACCAGTTTACCCACTTATTTTGTATATACTTTGCAGATTTCTATTTGACTGAATTTATTTCATAATAATATTATTCACATTAAGATTTAGCAAGAATTAGTAATTTTCCTACTTTTTAACTTACTTCAAAAGGGAGGTATCAATTCAACTCGAATGAATGTCTAATATTTAGTATTATAATTTCGTATAACTTTGATTTTGCCAATATTATAGGTGTACTTTATATATATTTGGCCCAATATTTGTTATTAAGCAGTCAAAAAAAAGTAAGTTGAAAAAAAAGTATTTTATTAAATATTGTATAGTCTTAATATAATAAAAGCCTTTTTTTTTATTTATCCAATAATTTAATTTAGTAATGGGAATTTATTTCAGGTGTTTCTGAACGCACAGTTACGCAAATAACGAAGGAAGGAAACGAAGCTGCCTCTTCATCTTCTAAAATTGAAACTCCGGGAAAGAAGAAGAACCGATTAAGGAGTGATCTATCGATCGAAAATTGATGGAATTGAGCCTTTGCAGGACCAAAGCTATTCAAATTTCTTATAAATAAATAAATATTGTCTATATATTATATTGTTTGATTGAGTACAAAAAAATAACAGCTATTACGAGTAATTAAATGTTAATAACAGGGGTATTACATTAGCCCACTAACATCATCGTGCTCTAAGCCTACCTTGCCTGCAAGTTGGTTTTTTTTATACTAAGTCGGGAGGCATACAAGCATACGGCCTACCTGATGTAAAACGGGTACCGTAGCATATTAACGCTAGCGATAGTATCACTCGCGCGATGCCTCCTCTGCTGCTTATGCAGCAACTCCTTGGGAGCTTACTGGTGACCTCACTCACACGCAGGAACACAACAACCCTCTAGGGAGTTGTTATTTAGCTGCGGTTTTTGTGAGGTAGAGGTACTTCCCCAGACGGGCTGGTATGATGCGCCCTACCTCTCTCAAAACACCCTCCTGATTAACAAACGAGGCTCTGGCGCTGGCTTTCGGGAGTTCAGATGCCAGTCGCTCCTATAAAGCCACCAAACCAATCAAACTATTGAGAGAAGTAGAAGGGTGAACCCGACCCTAGCTCGAAAGCGTCTAGGGCACATCCGGGATATAACGCCGAATGATGATGAAGAAAATTTTAATAAGTGTAAATTAAAAATAGAGTAAACTTTCTACTTCTGCACACTCTCTTGAGGTATATAAGAGTGATTATAATATGTATTTAAATGAAATTCAGTTTAGAAAATAATATTTAACTATAACATGAACAGCTGTAATTCATGTTATAGTTAAAAAATATTCATTATTTATGCAGCAAAAAATAATACGTAACTAAAACTATTACAAATAACATAATCTTATTCACTCACAAGTATAATTTTACCCTTTGAATAGGTAAGGTTAGCTTTTCTTAATATGGCAACATTAACTACGTCACCAGTCGCGCGCAAACTTATCTGGCGCGCACTCTATGGTTTGTTCACAGCACAACAGCATAGAACTGTCGATAAAGCACATCAAATGTTATACATTTTTAAATATAGCGCCATCTACCGGCAATACCGTGAGACATTTAATATTATATCGTGTGCAAAGTAGACAAAAAACAATATTCTACTTGGTTACAAATTATTAAGACAAAGCGCTAGTGAATTTTGTCCAACTTGCTTATCCGGGTCACAGGATTTGAATGTAGAGAACTTCGTACGGAAAGTTTATATGTACCAAAAAGGATCAACTATTCGTAAATAAAACAAAGTCATTATTTTATGAGTGTGGTTTATTTCAACTCGAGTTTCACATTTCCATAACCTATATATATGTATATATATATATATATATACCACCAAGGTGGCAAACAAGCATACAGCCTGCCTGATGGTAAACAGACACCGTAGCGTATTGACATTTGCAACACTAGAGGTGTCACTCATCCGACCGTGCCGACCTTCTAAAAACCTCTTCGCGACTTTCTTGAAGAGCCCCATGCTGTAGTCCCTTGGGAAAACCTTGACTAGAAGCTCGTTCCACAACTTGAGAGTTCTAGGAAGAAAACTTCTCTGGAACCGGACAATACGTAGTCGTAAGATTCCGTGTGTGTATGAATGAATTTCCCGCTGTCGGCGAGCGGTGCGTGGAGTTGACGAACATTTTTGTATCAGAAAATATATTTTTTTAAAGTGGTGTGGTGTGACTCTCTGAAGACATGGATGATTTGTGCATACGCAATGTTTTCAATACGCGGCACAAATTGAACCCGTTACTCCTTGTCGGCCAAGCTTAGTGCGCTCATAACGCTATATAATTCTTTCGTAGGAGACTGTGACTTTGTGTACGTTTTTTTTATTTATTAACGTCAAGACGATGCCTCTTGACGTTACTAAATAATTGACCTGATATTTACAGGTACCGTAGGCTAAGAACACGTGTAATACATTCAGTATCATTCGCGCGATGCCATCGCTTACTGGTGACCTCACTCATACACAGACGCATAACAATTCTACAGAGATTTGTTATTTGACTGCAGTTTCCTGTGAGGAGGTACTTCCCCAGATCGGCTGTTTTGATGTGCCCTACAATTAAAAAATGTAGTTCATTAAAATCAGAGTCAACATATCAACTTTATAACATTGCAACCGTCTCTGTAGACACGATCACCGGTTCCTAAGTGGCGATACATACACCGCCGCGCTTACGATGAACGCATCAACTGATGTTTTTAGCGAAATTGATATAATATCCAAAATAAAAAAAACGAGATCTACTAGTCGCTCAAATAATAAATATGGTAGGATAAATTACACAGCGCAATGCAGCCCCAAAGTAAGTAAAGCTTGTGTTATGGGTACCAGACAAATGACAAACATACGTAAATTAGTTTTTTTTTTTTGTAAATACATACAAACAGACATGTTCATGCACACACACATATTTGTCCTATGTGGTAATCCTACCCACGAGCGTTGGTGTCAAAGTAGCGTAACAACGCGTTTCACCACTGCGCCACCGACCTCGTTGTCGAGCAAGTGACATTAGATGAGTCCTACATTAGACCTACTTTGATTGCAGTTTTACTTGTCTATATGCTTATAACTACATATTTATACATGACTAGAGATGGGCAGAGGGTTTAAACCCAACTGGGCGAAAATGGTATAAACTGGACAAATAGGGCGGAAACTAATTTGCGTCTAAATAAATGCCCAATGATTAGGCAGAAACAATAATTATTTAAACAAAATCCTAACACTTTTTTGTTAATAAGTGTTATCTATCTACGATTTCACGCCAAATCCCTTGCAGGGTAAGCAGAGAGAACCGAGAGCCACATGACTCGATACTTGCAAACCTAACTCACTTCTTTAACATTCATTGTTCTTCTTATGCACCCTCGCCGGTTTCTAAGGCTCCTGACGTCACCCTCTGATAAAACGTGATCAATTTGATCATGGTAGGTAAGTCTTGATCTTCTCGGCTCCTACATCCTTCTACTTTCGCGTTATATATCTGATTCGTAATTCTTACTTCATGCATTCTTTCTACATGTCCGAACCAACGGAGCATGCCTTTTCTTATCTTAACACCGACACTCTCTTTCAGATCAGCTCTATTTCTAACATCATCATTGCGAATACGGTCTACAAGTGTTACTCCAAAGATTTTGCGCAACGCTCGCATTTTGACCGCGTTTACTCTACTTTCATGCTCTCTATCATACCCAGCTCTCGCTTCCATAAGTTACCAGCATTGGGAGTAGCACTGCATTATGCAGTGAGTTTTGCCTTCGTGCTAAGCTTTCTTTGCCAAGAAGTTTTCCCAATGCTCCATTCACACTAGCCCCAACACTCACTCGTCTCTATACATCAGCGGTGTACCTCCCATCCCTTTTTTTTTTGTGACGCGGGGAAAAATGCGTTACGCACACTACCTGTGCCTGGGTGGCCTCCGGTGGTAGTGTGGGACTCCCCGTCGGCTGTCCGACGGTATGCCCACTAAACGACCCCGCGAAATGCCATCGGCCGCGTAGTGTGTTGCCCCGGATCTGTCAGCAACAGGGCACCACTGCGACTGGCCAGCCCCTCAAAAGGGGGCCGGACTTCTTCTCTCTAGGGGCCGTCCCGGCAAATTGGGACAGCCCCTGTACCTCCCATCCCTTCTGAAAGCGCATCCAAACGATATATAATCTCATTCACTTGTTGCAACACTTCGTCATCAACCGTAATCCTTACATTGGTTCTGGTTACATTTCTTTCAAATACCAATATCTTTGTCTTCTTCGCATTCAATAGTAAGTCTTCATGTACATTTATTTGTTTTGTCGCGCATTCGACAGGGTTTTCTGTATGTGTTCGTAAATGACTCTTCAAGTTGCACTTTTGAGTAAATCCTCGTTCACATGCTCGTAGATAACACTCGGTTTTTCTCCAGTGTGTAATCTCCAGTGTATATTTAATTGCCTTTTAATGCAAATCCTCGTTGGCATATCGGGCATTTAAATAGTTTTATTCCGGGATGGGTTTTAAATGAAACCTTTTCGAGAATTTTTTCTGGGCATATTGGACATTCGAATATTTTTCCTATAGTATGTATACTCAAATGTATCTTAAAATTCCCTGTTTCCGTAAACTTTTCTTGACATATTGAACACTCAAATACTTCAGTGTTTGTATTTGCTTGTTCGTTTTTCGCTGGTTTTTCTGTAGCATGTGTCCATGAATGACAGTTCAAATTGCTTTTCTGATTGAATGTTCGTTCGCATATGACATTCATAAGGTTTTTCTCCAGTGTGCAATCTGCAATGTGTTTTCAAATTTCCTTTTGAAGCAAATTGCCGTTGGCATATTGAATATTCAAATAGCTTTTCCCCAGTATGGGTTTTAAATGTGTTTTCAAGAAACCTTTTCGAGTAAATTTTTCTGGGCACATCATGCATTTTAATGGTTTTTCTCTAGTATGTGTACTTAAATGTACCTTCATATTAATTTTTTGAGCAATATTTCGTTTGCATATGCTGAATTCAAAAGTTTTTTGTTTATTGTGTTCCTTTAAATATCTTTTTAGATTATATTTGTAATTAAATTATATGTTGCACTCAAAAGGTTTTTCATCAGTGTGTTTTTCTTAATGATGATATAAATGTATTCATTACTCAACTCGTTACAAATTAACATTTTCTTCAAATATTTTGTGCCACTGTTATCGGACGCTGCAATGAAAATGTTTAATTAAATATAAGTTGAAACAGGTGACGAAACACATAGACACCTAAACAAAAAACAAACATATTAAATTGTAATGTTAATACTATAAATTAATCACATAGACCAGTTTTTTGCATACATGCTTTATGCATGTATACACATGCTTTTATATACACACAATCAGGCAAGGCCTACACAGTTTAAAAAGATATTTCAATATGGTTTCATTTTATTCTATTAACTATAAAACAAATTCCCAGTGGCAATTTGATAATACTTGTATAATTCCACAGTGTGTGCTGCGTGAGACTGGTGTACTGTGGCCATTAGCTGATTATCACAGAAAAATAGCCATTTTTGTCAAAGAGTAAAGAGAAGATAACATCTACTCATAAATGCATGTCATTCAAACTCATCAATGATTCAATATTTATTATATCAGTATTTTTTTAACAACACCGGGAGTCATAAATGCGTACGACCCACCTGATGTGAAATGGTGACTGTAGCCTGTGAATGCTTGCAATACACTAAGCATCACTAGTTCAATGTTGCCTCCGCTGCTAACAGCCCCTTAGGAGCTTTCCTGGTGACCAAAATCACTTGGAACACAACAAGCTTCCACAGAATTGTTATTTGGCAGCGGTTTTCCATGAGGTGGAGGTATTTCCTCAGATGGGCTACTTTGATCCGCCCTACCTCTTAAAAACACCCAAACCAAGACAGATAGACATAATTATTACACACAAATGTTTGTCCGGTGCGGGAAGTGGACCCACGTGTGTTAGTATTAAAGTAGTATTGTTAACCACTCTGCCACCAACCTCATTAACAGGTATTCATAATATATTGATTCTATCAATTAGTAAATGTTAAATAAGAATTTTATTTTCCTCTGTCTGTCTCTGACACACACAAAGCATCTAGGCATCTGTCGTTCATTATATCTATCAACTCATTCATATTATCTTGTAATCCACCTGTCAGATTCCATGTGCCTATACGACACTCGGCTCTCCTCGACCGGCGGGGTCGGGCGTTGCGTGGTGGGTGGCCGCCCCCACCGCCGTATGCATACGCCCTAATCCGCGCGTTTATGCGGTTTATGTTAAGGTCCAGAATTGCAGTCCAGTGTTGGACTGGCAGGGTCTCGGCGTACACGCTTCTGGTACCGACCAAAAGAAAGTTGCCAATATAGATATTTTTTTAAATCATCAATTTATCTTACAATAAATATATGTGAGTGTACATATAGTCAAGTAGTACAATTAAAAATATATCAATAGATATAGATCAAATCAACAGATCTTAAATGTACACTATATCTAAGATCTGTTGATTTGTATTATGTGTTTGTTGTTTGTACTTGAACACAAAAAGTTTGTGGAACACTGACATAGACTACAATTAAGACTAGTAGATGTAAAATCAATTCTGTGCCGAGTGATATCAAGGAGGCAGTCCTACAAATTCTTGAACAATTGATGACTTATTTCAAGTTGTGGTCTCCAGTTGTTCACATATAGGGGTGCCAGTGAGGTGTATGTCAGATGCCAATCAATGGTCCACCTGTTGTAAAGCATGAAGTGGTCATTGCTGGAACACAACAACTCTCTAGAGAAATGTTATGCGTGTATACTATAGTCACTGCTTCCTCATCTATATCAGCGAAATTCTAAGTATGTCATATTTTAAAGCGTATTAGAAGCAATCAGACGTTTCAGTCATAATTTTAGCAGCAACCACAACTACGGTGTCGATGCTTCAACGATATGTGCCAGCTGCAGACACGTTTCACACAAATAACTCAAAGCAACAAAGTTGTGTTTGCTGCTAAAAATGACTGAAGCGTCTAACCAGTGAAGTTAGAGTTTTAGACTATAGACACAAATTTAGCTCACAGTTGCAGTAACGAGAGCCAAAAAAAAATTACCATCACACTCAAATACTGTTGAAACTACGATCATAAAACCGTGTGCGAGCTGGAGTACCGTGTCTCTAGCTTGCACAGCTGTATCTTCGTAAGAGAGGTAGGACCCAGCAAGGGGTCGTGCCGTGCTCCGTCCAGTCAGACATCCTGTAGCGGCGGGGCATGGCAAGGCCTCTTGCTCTAAGTATCCGTCTGGGGAAGCACCTCCACCTTACAGAAGACCGCAGCTAAATAACAATTCCGGGAGGATTGTTGTGTTCCTGTGTGTGAATAAGGTCGCCAGTTAGTTGAGAAGCCGTTGTGTGGGCAGCGGCAAGACCGGCGGATATCAAACCGCCACTGGCGGTGTGGGCGCGGAAGGCTGGCTCGGCGGTCAGGGAGACCCGGTGAAACGGCTGACCGCTGGTCGCCCGCGGGTTAGTAGGGTTCCCGAACCCGGCGTTTACTTAATCTCCGCCCCGGGAGGCTGAACCGCCAACCCGCGAAAAATCCCTGTTGTAGTGGTCGTGCCAGAGAAGGAGACCGGAGTGGACCCGGCTGCTGTAGCAGGGGAGAACCGGGGGCCCTTCCGCCCGCCGTGCCAGCAAATCGCATAACCTGCATTGTCCAGTTACGGAAGATACCGCGCTTTTGTCCTGTACTCTGTCGGCTCAGCGACTTCTCTTTTGAACCTCAACACAACATAAATGGCACCGAAAAAGGAAATAGGAAAATAAATATTACAGCTGCTACCCCTTCCACAATAAATGTGGATTTTTGCAACATCAAGGGACTACTCTCCAATATTAATGCGGTTCACTATCACCTCAAGACCGCTCGACTGACCCTTCTTTTCCTCACGGAGACACAAATATCCTTACCGGCCGACACATCTTACGAGTACTTACGTTACCCCGGGTACAAACTTGAACACCTATTTGTACGCCGTGCCGGGGTATGTATGTACGTTCGGGAGGATATTTGTCGTTGCTGTCTTCATAGCCTGAAAGACAGGGACCTGTCATTATTATGGGTGCGCGTGGATCATGGCGACCACACCCGAATCTACGCGTGCCTTTACAGGTCCTATAGCGGTGACATTGACACAGCCCGTTTATTTGTGCACTTGCAAATGGCAACTGACAAAGTTATCGAGCAGTATCCCTCCAGTATTTTGGGAGATTTTAATGCCCACTACACCAAATGGCTTGGCTCTCGGTGCACTGATTCCACGGGAAGATCTGCTCATGACTTTGCTTTGGCCTATGGTTTCTCCCAACTGGTGCATTCTCTCACGAGAGTCCAGATATAGAGGACCATACAAGCTCCTTATTTCACCTTCTGTTGACCACACGTCCGGATGAGTATAACATCTCTGTGGATGCGCCGCTTGGCTCATCGGACCACTGTCTCATCCGGACCCAAGTGCCCTGTGCCCGGCGTGACCCACCTCGGCCTACGAGATGGCGTCGCGTATGGCACTATAAGTCGGCAGACTGGGACGGATTGCGTAAATTCTACGCGTCGTACCCGTGGAGGCAGCTTTGTTCCAAAACAGATGATGTCGAATCCTGTGCGACTGCGGTAGCTGCGGCGATATTGGATGGCATAGAATGCTACATTCCTAATCGCTTAAGGTGGGAGATTATAGTAGACACACAACTTATAGTTTGATATTATTAAAGTTAATAAAATCACTTAAAATCTATACTCCTGGGGAGAAAGTGATAGTGGACAGGAGTGATATGAAATTGATAGGACGGGGGATAGTAGCAGGAAGAAGGTCATACAGGGAAGGTGAATTTCGACAACAATAAAAAAAAAATATGGTCTGGAGTATCTTCATCCAGACCGCACTCACATATAGAACTGTCCCTCATCCGGAATTTTGTAAGGAAAACAGAACATGCATATCCTATTCATAGGCGACAAATGAGTAATGTTGCCCGCTTACCTGCATCTCGGTATTTAAAGTCTGGATAGATGCATAATATTTGCCTTTTCGAACACTAGACTTTTCCCATAACCCATTCCAAGCAGCAAATAGTTTGGTTCTGGAGAGTGGGACTAGGTCCTGAGCGTAATCTGTACATCGAGGAGACAGACATACTCCATGTGTTGCATTTTTTGCACAGCCATCGGCAGTTTCATTTTCATTCCCGGTATACCACTATGACCAGGTATCCATACAAGATGGACCTGACTACCTCTAATGTGACATCTGTATAATGCTTAATAGATTCAGGCGTTATTTTGCGAAAGTCAAATTTACATGCAATTTGATCTAACCTGCTTTGTGTGCTTCCGCCACCAACCACTTTTGGTGGCGGAAGCACACAAAGCAGGTTAGATCAAATTGCATGTATAATGCTTGTTTAATAGCTAAGATGACTGGAGACCTAGATCTACTGCGGAACTGATTTGCAGTAGTTGTTACAAGACAGCATTTGGAGTCAGAAAAAATTACCGCTTTTACCACATTCAATAATGTGCTTCAATAAATAAAACAGCTTCTAGAATGGCAGTGGCTTCACCAGTGAAAATAGTACACTCTGTTGGTCTGCTCTCTGTATCCATGCAGCTGCCCCCTCCCCCACCGGGACTTTGCTCACCAGATTTGGAGTTTTGGCATCAGTATATATGACCAGCCAGTCCCTCCAATACTTATCGATGGCTCAGTTTAGTTTTGCTGATGCCAATGGACAACCTTTCAGTATATCTAGGTTTAGGACTACGTTGGGGACGTAGATAATAGCATCAAATAGGGGTTTGAACTTTACACTCGAATATGGGACATGGAAGACACAAGAATGATAGAAGACTGCATAGAGCTACAAGAGAACAAGCATAGAGATTCTTTGTGTGTCCAGTACCTTCCTGCAGAGATATAATTAGACAACTTATGCAGTTTAGCTATAAGCGGATGGTTAGATAGCTGAAGTGTCTTGTGAAGGATTCTGTCTGACAGATATTGCCTGCGTAATGAAGTGGAGGTTCAACACATTCAACCTGAAGGACTTTAATTGGGAAGGACTTTATGGCGCCTGTAATGATACGCAGACACTTTGCCTGGATCTTATCCAGAGAATAGAGAGCTGTCTTGTTGCATGGTTCAAGGAAGAAAGATGCATAATCCAAGTGACTACGCACCAGAGCATTATCAATTATTTTTTGAGTGTATGGATGAGAGCCCCACCAAACTCCTGAAAGTGAACCTAGGATGTTAATATTCTTTTCAGTTTTTTTGATTGCGTGATTGGTATGGTGGGTGCCTGACATTTTAGCGTCAAGGATAACGCCAAGAAACTTAAGACTACCTTTTATTGGGAAAGTTTGGCCATTATACGCAATCGAGCAAAAATTACGACACTGCTTTTGGGGATAGAAATAGATAGCCCATGCTCTAAAAGCCAGTCCTGCAGGTAATAAATGGCTGAGTTCAGCCTTGAGGAGGCTTCTGTGACATCGCTTGAAGAGACATATAGTGCCAGATCATCTGCATATTGTATAATACTACAGATAGAATTAGTTGAAAGCTCTAAGTCATGAGTATAGTCATGTTAAACGACAATAGGGGACTGAATACCGACCCCTGAGGTAGCCCTTTCCAAACATGTCTTGTAGAGCCTGTGTAATTTTGAAACTCAATAACAATCGATCTAGCAGATAGATAGCTCAGATTATGCATTTTCTGCCGGAGCACATGAAGTAATACGTTGACGTATGCGGATAAAATATCCAGAAACGCTCCCACGAAGTAATAGGCATGATGACAGTATTTAAGAATCAAAGAATAAATGGTTTTAAAAAAAATATATGTCTAAATGATTCCATAAAATGATTCAGTTATAAAATTAACATCGAGATTAATAAGATTTTCAAGAAAATAAAATACGAGAATCGGCCGTGTTAACTGAACTACCAATCAGAGCGAATGACGTCACGACTACGTACATATGGCCGAGTTGCTTGAATTTTTATTGTGATTACGCTTTTTGATTAATTGTTGCTTAAAATAGATATTGATGAAAATAAATTAAACACATGAAATATAACATTACATATTCCTTTTATTATGTAGGAAAAACAGATGCATACTTATTTGAAATGAAAAAAATGCCCAAACAAATACACCAATTTTAATGACCAGACGAGGCTCTGGCGAAAGAGAGGTAGGGCACGTTAGCCTGACTGGGGAAGTACCTCCACCTCACAGAAGACGGCAGCTACTCCTCACACTCCTCAAAATGTATACTGCATATTACACTGGATCTAGATGGAATCAAGCCGCTTTCTTTTCTGGACTCTCTTATGATTTGTACCTAATCATTCTTCCATGCATCGTTTGACGATGGAAATCTAAAAAATATTAAAGGAATGAGTAATAGTTGTTCAGTAAAAGAATTATAGGATGTAAGTTTATATGTCTGTAAACAAAATTAGGTATCTGAATTAAGTAAGAATTGCAAGAGAACAAAAGAAAAATGATCTCCCACACATTTACGCTAATTTGGAAATGTGAGTTATGATAACACCGGTCGATTTATTGTTTTGAAAAATTAATTTAAGTGAAAACGATTAGTTCATCCGAAAAAATACTTGCTTAACTATGAAAAGTAATCCCTTGGCTTTTTTTAATTGTCCCACTAAGGTTCCGACTGCTCTTCACTACGCACGACGGCATTATTATTATTTTTCGACAAGGTTATCACGCGGCGAGATGTCGTCGGTGCGTAATAGCGGTAGACTTACTGTGGTGTGAATGTGTGCGTGTCGGCTCGTACGTATGTATAGCGACTGACTTACTATGGAGGTGCTTCAGAGTTTAGTTCGGGAGACGGTGTCTGCTTTTTTTATTACGTCTATTTCCATTCTTCTGGTGGAAAGCCAGACATGAAGAAATGATTGAGAATTTGGAGGAAATATCTCTTAGTAATTGAACCACTGTTTATAATAAACGAATAAGGGATACCATCCACACCAGGCGAAGAGTCCCTCAAACCTTCGATAACAGCTTCAAATTATCTAGAATCAAAGACTTCTATGTATATACTACTAGACAGGCTGAGTAACATAAATATTGTGTCGTAGCTCGGAGCGCGCCGGCTGAGGTGCGGGGTAGAGGGAGAGGGTTGCCGATGCAATGAACAGGCTGCTCACGCAGACACGACAATCGATTGAACTTTACCTATTACCAATTTGACTTCGACTGTTACTAATACCATTTCAATATAATGGTAAATTAAAGTATATTGTACATAATACTATATGTATACACTAATAATACATAATCCAGAGAAATCTACGATAATAACAATTGTGTAATTATATAGTACATATAGTAAAATATTAAAACTTACTTATAAAAAGTTATTCCTTCAGAAAACTTTTTTGTTCTTTGAAAATAATTTTTGCAGTATCTCAGTATGCAATTCGGCATTATTATGAATATATTGCGATTCAATGGGTACCTAAAATACAAAATCACAGAATTATCTATTTGCAAATAAAATTAAGTTTCTACCTATTTCCATAGCTGTTTGAGCACCTGTTACATAGATCTATGATGTGATCGTCGGTAGCGCTACTTACGCTACTAGAGAGTAAACGAGATGGCAATAGTGTCATGGCCATAGATAACAGAAACAAGGGAGATGTGACATACCACGCGAGTTTACACCGGGACGGTTGTCGCCTCGTTTCCCCCTACCATAAAACACTCACACACTTAAATAAATAAAAAATGTTGTTCTACGCACACAAGTACAACGACACACATTTGTTAAGACGCTGTCATTGGATGTTTATTTAAACAACACCCAAGTAAGCACGCACTACTACATTTATAAAGCGGCAGAAACAAGCGGCCGTATCTCGAAACTGCACACACAGTGAACGAATAATATTACTCGCTTTACATTGCGTGTTGGTAAACGAGCGGCGGGGACTGCGTAATGGTAGAAAATCAATGTATAATTTAAGAATGAGAAATTTGATATTTATAATTTGTATCGTGGTAAGGCCCTGGTAGAAATGGCGTCAGAGAATTTTTGAAATTAATTCTGTATTTATGCTTATAAAACGTAATAATATTTGTACTTATAGGTGATAAGTGATTCCATTTGATTTAAAGTTAACCACTGCACTTCTATTTTTGCAAAAAGGCAACAGCACAACTTGGCATTTTGCTAAAACAAGGAGCAACGTATCTCAATCGAACTTGATTGCAACTAACTAACTGTTCTTGGCAATGTTCTCGTTTTGAGCATATTGCGGCGACACCAACCACGCCCCCTCGTCACATCTCCCGTTGTTTCTGTTATCTATGGTCATGGCTATTATTCATGTTAGGTACAGTTTCATAGTAAAATACAAAAAAAAAGTAGTTACTTACCAAAAATAACAGTTGAATCACTTGAACAAAGTATTCACGTAAATATAATAATGATTAATTGTTATTTCGTGGCATGTAAAACAAAAAAAGAAACTTATTTGTCGACTGCAACGTTCTCGGTTAATTACGAAACAAAGGAGGGCTTGTCTCGCTTGCTCGCAACCGACTAAGTTATGCGGAGAATTGACCGTAACTTGATGCGCAAAATCCGAGTTCCGCTCAGCCTGTCTAGTAGTATACATAGAAGTCTTTGAGATGAATGGAAATAATGTAATACAATGTGATTTGACATTTGGTGCTGACAATTTACTGAAATTGACGCAAATGTCAAATTCGACTGAAAGTTTATAAATATTGTAGGTATATAATGTAGGTACAATTCCTACAGTTCCTCTGTCTGTATTTTATTTGAAAATGAATGATTAAAATTGGTATTTTTTTTTTACAAATCTTACATTTTTGTTTGATAATCGTGAAGTGAGTTTATAAAACGAAATGAAGTCTAGAAGATGGTTTGTAAAATGCGAAATTTGTGGACGTGCAACCCATCGCAAAAGTAATGATGAAAAAAGGGATTTTATGGCAAAATTTCCTTTGGATGAAGATCGGTACGGTTAAATTTAGAATTAATAGCTGTATGTTAAATGTAGGTAGATGATAAATTATTTTTTCTAAGTGCTGATATTTTATTTGAACATTATCAAATAGAAAATAATGAAATTTAAATAAAATGCTATTTTCAACTTACTTTTTTACTTCTGTTCCTGAGGCGACTTTCTGACCAATATTTTGTGTAACCAGGATAGAAACAATACCATCAAATTCATTTGTAAACACAGTTTTTGTTAGACTCTACTTGACCACCACATATGTTGAACTTAAAATTAGGTGCTTAAAATATTACTGTGCCTTGTATCTCTTTAGTGGATTTCATCTTTTTATTTAAGAAAGTACTATACCAACATTTTTCTTTTTGCTTTTCTTTTTTGCTTTTCGCTTAAACTGGCAATGAATAAAAATGTAAACATTGTGCTAAAGCTATGATGTAACATGTGTGGATGGTGTACCAAATGGTGATGTAAAAAAGAATGTTGCCTGAAAGTGAGTGAGAAGATGTGATGAAACCACATCCATTGTTGAAATAAAATTTGAAAGTGGAAGGGTGTAGGAGCTAAAAAAAAGCCAAGAAGATGTACCACAAACAAGTTGTATATATTTTGCAAATCATTTTGTTTAAACATAAATATATCTGTACAACACAAAACTTTTAGTAAGACAGAAAGATGTAGTAGTGACCTCACCAAGAATAAATACTGCTTTCACCACTTGCCAATTAACGAAACAATCGGCACATTCCTATTCCAACTGTGTGAACAAAAAACTCAACTCATACTCAGTCAACTTATACAACGGCAAAAAGCGTGTAACCGATTGGCTTAAGACTCTTAATTACGATAACACAGAAGATCTCTTAAAAAGTAGCATCTAATATAGTATGCGGTAAACAACTTGAGTAAAAATGGCATTGTTCTGCACATGTGTCATATAAAATTTGTATGGGACATCTAAAACTCGCTACTGTGTATGTTCGAGATGCTTGCCAGGCACTATACCACTATACCTTTGATGACATAGCTCACAGCGCACACACACATACACAAATTTTTTACTTAAGCAAAGAAGGTTTATTTCATAGTTTATTAATTCTTTCGACATATATGTTTCCATATTAGTGAAAGAATACAACAATACATAATTCATGTCATAAATATTTTATAACCAAGTTTTCATTGTAATTTCTTTTGTGTAGGTCAGGAGAGAAGCATACAAACCACCTGATATTAAGTTGTAGCTTAGCCTATGAATGCTTGCAATATGAGGAGTAGTTTGTTGCCCAATGCTAACACAGTAACTCTAAGAACCTCACTGCTAACCTCATTCACTCGAAGGAACACAACAACCCTCTATTTGATGCGCCATACTTCTCTGATTTATTATATAAAGTATGGGTTGTATTATGGAATGGGCTATTCAATAATATCTCAACAAACTGTTACAGATGTCGCAAATGGGTTAAAGCTGTGGGTAAAGAAGATTTAGTGTATGTTCCCATTGAAAAATTGCACAAATTGAAACATTTATGTGCAGATCATTTTGATAAAAAACATTTTAATAGGAAAAAAAGTCGACTTAAATACTTTGCAGTGCCAACGAAGAACTTGACACGCGATCCGCTTCCTGATGAAATGTTGCTCGAATTTCCTTGTCATATCAGTTCCGAGCCATTTTTTGATGGATCTATAATGAGTCATGCGGAATCACTCACTTCAGGTACCTCATATTACTTTTTTTAGAAGCTGTACAAAAAATTATAATAATGAACCCATTCGAAATAGGAATATTGGGACATAGTCTCTATAGTGACCTTCCGTTACTTTGTTAAGGATTTTTCTATGTAGTATTCAAACCGAAAGTCTTGAAATTAGGATGAGCATTGGAAAAAATATAATAATGTGCCTGATTAGTTTTGAAAATTAAAAATTTTTACTATACAAATAGTCCAGTTCAAGGAAAGTTGGCCCGACTGGCAATTTTTTATTTATTTATTTCCATAATTACATAAATTCATATCTGTATGTATAAAGAAAAGTGGTTGACTGCTCTGAATAAAAAGTGGCCTAGGAGCATAATGGTTCCTTAGAAATTGTAGTCACACTAAGAATAAGAAAGGAATTTGGAAAATTAGTTCTCTAAGGGGATAAAATTTTGGGTGAAGGTTTGTATTATGGGTCCATTTTTTTAAGTTGGAAATTTGTAATTTGTGTTAAGCCAATTCATAACATATAAAGCAAATTTAGCATTTTTCAAAAATCAACTCTTAAAGTGGTACAATGGAGAGTTTTTCATTTTCAACAAAAGTAGTTTTATGAGCTGATACAGATCGCGCGGCGAGAGTTTGGCTTTGACCTTCGGGTGGAGGGGATTACTGCGCATGGGTACTGTCACGCACACAATACTTTTCCTTTTTTATGTACCAGGTTGGATATTTGAGTGGGTCAAAATTCATCTACAGTGGTAATAATGCTAGAAAATAATACGAAATAGATAAACTTCTTCATTTATTAAAACTATTGATAGTTATTTTACTTATATAAAATGTTTATTTCCTTTTAAAGTTTACAGAGACAGCGATGAAAATTCTAAATAATAGTTTTTTAATAAAATTATTTATTCCAAGATACATGTAAAATTGGTACATACAAACAAAAGAAAACTTAAAATAATTTTTAAATACAAAAGTTCTATCTATCTATAACTTCACGCCAAATCCCTTACGGGGTAGGCAGAGAGAACCGAGCGCCACGCGACTCGATCCTTACATACCTCACTCGCTTCTTTCACATTCATTGCTCTTTTCATGCACGCTCGCCGGTTTCTAGGGCTCCTGACATCACCTTCTGATAGAACACGACCAATCTGATCATGATAGGTAAGTCTTGGCCTTCCTCGGCTCCTACATCCTTCCACTTTTGCATTGTATATCTGCTTCGTCATTCTTTCATCCTGCATTCTTTCTACATGTCCGAACCAACGGAGCATGCCTCTTCTTATTTTAACACCGACGCTCTCTTTCAGACCAACTCTGCTTCTAACCTCATCATTGCGGATACGGTCTGCAAGCGTTACACCACAGATTTTGCGCAACGCTCGCATTTCAACCGCGTTTATCCTACTTTCATGCTCTCTCTGCCATACCCTGCTCTCGCTTCCATAAGTAAGCGTTGGGACCAGCACTGCATTGTGTATAGCCAGCTGCGCCTTCTGGCTCAGGTTTTTACTGCCAAGAAGTTTTCCCAACGCTCCATTCACACTATTCCCAGCACTCACTCGCCTTTCCACATCTGCGGTGTACCTTCCATCCCTGCTGAAAGCGCATCCAAGATATACAAACTCATTCACTTGTTCCAACACTTCATCATCTACCGTAATTCTTACATTGGTTCTGGTTTCTTCTCTTTCAAATACCATAATCTTTGTTTTCTTCGCATTCAATAGTAAGCCTTCCTTCATACATTCGTCTTTCATCATTGTGACTAGTGTTTGCAGCTCAGATGGTGTTTCTGCTAACAGGACAGCATCATCTGCATACAGCAGACAGTTCACCACTAGGTCACCCATGCGTAATCCTACATTCGTCGATCTTATTCTCTGTAGACAACTATCGAGATACAGAATAAACAGCCTAGCAGACAACATGCAACCCTGTTTGACACCAATTTTGACATCAAACCAGGGTGACATGTTGCCATCTATTCGCACACATGCTGAGCAATCCTTGTAGGTGGACTGCACAGCACGCAGCAGTGAGCCGTCAATCCCATATCTCGGCAATATGCACCACAGTTCCTTTCGCACAACCCTATCAAATGCCTTCTCAAGATCCACAAAACCGCAGAAAACCTTCTGGTCTGTGGCCAGATGCTTCTCTACGATATTGCGGAGCGAGAAAACTTGATCCGTACATCCCCTTCCATTTCGGAATCCTCCTTGTGCCTCCCACAGCATTTCGTCAGATTTCACCCTCATTCTCCTTTCAATTATCTTTCCATATACTTTTGCTGCTAAGCTGATCAAACTGATGGCCCTATAGTTGGCGCAGTCCATGCGTGATCCCTTGCCTTTATACAAGGGTACGATGACTGCGCGTCCCCAGTCCATTGGGACCCTTCCAGTTCTCCAGCAAAGGTTGCATAAGTACCAGAAGGCGTCCCGGACGTAAGTGCCACCTAGTTTGATCATCTCAGCTGTAATCATATCAATTCCCGCAGACTTTCCATTTTTCAAACTTCGTATCGACCATTCTATCTCATCCATAGTTATACCTTCATCGGACGCCGTCAACGCGGAGTGAGCATCAGACTCACTCTCATTGTCAGCGTCCGAGGCATATTCGTACATTTCTTCAAAATATTCACTCCACCGTTCTAACACTTCCTGAGTGTTTGCAAGAATGATACCAGCTTTAGACTTAATCTTGTTCATACTGGATGCCGACGAACCACCCCGAGACTTCTTTACCTCTCTCCTAAAGAGTTTGGTATTTGCCTCGAAGTTTCTCGTCAGCCTCTCTTCCTCATTCATAATTTGTCTTTCACGCTTCTCTTTCACTAAAGCCTTGGTTTCATTCTTGCATTGACGGTACATTTCTTTCTTCTTCTCTCTCATACTTTCATTTAAGGGCAAAGATGATACATAATCCAGCCACGCTTTCCTCTTTCTTGCTACGGAGGATTCAACCTCCGCATCCCACCAGGCATCCCCTTTCAATGTTTTATGCCTCTTTGCGCATCCACATGCTTCTTTTGCACTATCCACCATACTTTATTTCAGAACTTTCCAGCAATCATCCACATCTGTGCCGGAAAGACTTGCATTTGCAAGTCTTTCGCTTACCAGATGTACATACATTCTCCTTACACTTTCATCTTGCAATTTTTCACTCCTTATCCTTTCATGATCTCCGAAAGGGATACGCACTCGCCAATGCCTCCACTTCTTGAAAAGTCCCACAAACCGGCTTACCACCAGGTAGTGGTCCGTTTCAAGAGTGGGACCTCTAAAGGCTCTTGTATCCATTATAGTATTTCGGAGACGTCTATCAATTATAATCAAATCAATCACACTTTTTTGGTCATTCCGTCTCCATGTATACGTGTGAATATCCTTGTGACGAAATAAAGTATTCGACACGAGGAGGTTTCGTTCCATACATAAATCTAGAATCGGCTTACCTGCTTCGTTCACTCTCTTATCTCCATAGGGACCAAGAGCAGCTTCATAGCCGTCTCGTTTGGTCCCAACCCATCCATTCAAATCTCCACACATAATCACTCTTTCATTCCCTTCAGCTAAATCCAGAACATCCCTCACAGACTCCCAAAACTTCTCTAGTTCTTGGGCACACGCTGAGCTTACGGGAGCGTATGCTGCAACCAGAAATACTCGCGTGATGCCCAGTTTTATACGAACCCAGAGAAGTCTAGGCCCTACCAAACAGTAATCTTTCACACCAGGGGCTAAGCGAGAGGAGAGTATGACACCTACACCAGCACTGGCATGATCGTCCCGGTCTACACCAGACCATAGGGCCATCATCCCATCGGGCAGATCATCGGTGTCGCTCCCCTTGCGCTTAGTCTCTGTCACACATAAAGCATCTAAGCGTCTTTCATTCATTACGTCCATCAGCTCATTCATCTTATCACTCAGTCCACCTCTCACATTCCACGTGCCTATGCAGCACTCGGCTCTCTTCGACCCGCCGGAATTGGCGCTGCGTGGTGGGTGGCGGCCCCCACCGCCGCATGCACCTATGTTCGCACCGACGGGGGCGGATCGGTGCGCGTCGCCTCCGGGGGACGCCCTAATCCGCACATCGGTGCGTTTTCGGTCCAGAATTGCAATCTACTCGATTGGCAGGGGTCGCGAACGAGCACGCTTCTGGCACATGACCCCCTCTGGCACATGACCCCCAATACAAAAGTTAACATTAAAAAAAAGTCTTAGCAGCAGTGCTATTCAGATTCTGAATCAGTTAAAGGTTTAACGCCTTCTATGAAATCACCGCATGGTCCAGTGGTGCTGCCGCGACACGAAATTGTGCAACGTCTTTTGCTTGTTGAGGGTCCGGGTTCAGGGCTTCCTCGGTCGCAGTTGTCATCATCATCATCATCTTCATAACCATCATCAGAATCATCGTCTTCGGAACTATCATCGACGTGAATTATAACTTGCTCGGTAAGTAAATCAACTACATGGTCACTCTTGGCGTACTCTTCTTCTATATCTTTTACCTTTTTACATATTTTTTTCCCATTCCTGGGCACCCATTAAGGATACTTTTTCTTTGATAAGTTTGGTACATTCTTGTAAATTCCATTTAACATTTTTGTTAGCTACATATTGTTTAATAGTAGCCCATGCCATTTCTATGGGGTTGAGGTCTGGATGGTAAGGCGGTAATCTCAATATGCTATGGTTTGCTTCTGCTAAAATTTGATCTATTGAAAAAGTTTTAAATCTTTCTTTATTAGCTTTTATCAAGTTGTACAATTGTGGCTTGAGCATTGTTGAATCATATTGTATGCCTTTATCAGTTAGCCAATTCTGCATATCGGCTTTTTTGGTATTGGAGGACGGTGCTAAATCCCATTGTTTATTGTGGTATGAGGCGTTGTCGACAACCACTACAGAATTGGGTGGTAGGTTGGGAATTAATTGTGTCCTAAGCCATTTTTCATAATTCTCGTAATTCATGTTGTCGTGATAGTCCCCTGTTTTGGTGCCGGCTTTAAAAGTTAATAAAGCATTTGGTATAAACCCAGCTTCAGATCCTGCGTGGACTATCACGACTCGTTGTCCTTTAGAAATGGGTTTTTTAGTCCTTCCGTAGGGCCATCGCTCCAGGCTTTGGTTGTTGAGTGCGATGAATCTACGTAGGATTCATCTGTGTAAACAATGGGTCTTCCTTCTTGTCGATATTTTCTTATTTTTCTTAAATATTCAATGCGTTGTAATCGGATATTCGATGTTTCTATTAGTAATTTACGGTTGTTTTCTGTTTTTTTCCAGCGAAATCCTAACTCCTTTACAATTACACGAAGACTTGTTTCTGACCCTTTAAAGTTTATATCTTCCTCAAGTTTCTTTTTTAGTTTCCCAATGGTGGGAAGTTCATTATTCGTCTTGTAAAAATTGTGTATACATCTTTTTATAACACCTTGGTCAAAATTATCAATATTCGTAACTGGTTTAGCTCTGGGACGTTTTTTTCCAGGTGTTCTGAAAGTAATTAGCAAATCGGAACTCTTGGCTTGATTTGCGATATTTTTTACAGTGCCAATTGAAGTCTTAGTGGCCTCCGATGTCCGTTTTTGAATTTTAGCTAATTTACTGACTACACAATTTAATTTAGAAACAGTTTCCGTTTTCATTACCTGCATAGTCTGTATAGTTTGGTTATTCTCCGACTGACTGAGTAAAGAAGCAACTTCCTCAATCTGACTTCGAATTTGCTTCAATGAATCAATACATTCGTCAGCTTCTTTCTTTAAAAAGCAATTCACGTCATATATCATTTTCCGTGCTTGCCTTTTTAAAACAATGTTTTTTTTACGCATTTTCAAATCACTTTTTAATATGTAACAAAAAAAACTTAACTGACAAACTTAAACAAACAAACTCAACAAATAATAACAATCGACAACAATAAACAATTAACGAAAATAGCAATTCACTTGTGAACGTGATTGTACAACAGGAGTGCGCGGTACGTCATATCGATGCGAGAGGCAGGGAACGACTGGAGCGCCAATCAGAGCACCGCGTGCGCCTACACACCCGCCCCGCACCCCGCTAATTGCCCGTTGATACCCAATTTCTGATTTCTGCGCAATAACGGTCAAAGCCAAACTCTCGCCGCGCGATCTGTAGTTTTTGTTTACCTAGTCTCAGCGACCACTTTACCTGCCCGTCGCTAAATCGCACTTTTAATGTTTTCGAGAATCTGCAATAATCGGACGATTACAAAATTTAAAATAAAGTAACTAATAATATAATTTATTCATTAGATATTCAGTCAAAATTGTACCAGATCACGTTTCACTCGAAGTGCAATTGTAACTCTTATTAATTACTGTATAAGAACCAAAGTTAATGTGCAAAGCTTTACGTGAACTTGGCTCTACAACTATTCAAGGTAGTACGGTTAGATGTTTGAATGTCTGTTCCTCAAACACAGAAACGGCTGAATGGAAATGAAATGAAAATGATTATAATCTTCATAATTTAATTTTTCAGAACACAATTATTGGGTAAAAAAGAAGGATAACCTCCTTGATTCACTTATAAAGAGGACGTCTGCCTCAGGTAAAGTACATTGTCAATCTATATTTATAGATCTGTACTGTACATTAAATATTTTGAAAAAAAAAACAGTCACTAAATAACTGCAGAGGCCGAAACTATGATTTTTTAAATGTTGTGCCTGCGTTCGCGTCATTCGTCGTTGACAGAATTTAACGAAACTAGCTATGATGATAGATTATATGCTCAAGGATACTTTTTGTTCCGAAAATAAAGGGAACTTTTCTGGAAAACATTCTCAGGCCGAAATAAGATTTTTTAAGGCTTTATCAAAGAGACTACTCCGCTTCACTGTTCTTATCCTTTCCCAGTGGAATAAGATACAAAAAAAAGAGAATCGTTGGACATATCAGTCTGTTTCTTTCTGAAAACTATATAATCTTTTAGTATAGTTAGGACACACAATGACTGTATGCTTGTGCCTACTTTTCGTGAAATCGTTTAAGATCATGTGCTTCATTTGTTTTCAGGTAGTTCTTCATTGAAACAACACAAAGAGAGTACTGTGAACAATGAGCACGCTCTTGACGGGGACAGCGACGCCGGCGGCAGTAATTTTGGAATAGATCAAGGTATAATAACAGGAGCATCAAAAAAAGGACTTTTCAGCCAAACAATGATGAAAAATTGGATTAATATGCGATAAGTCATAGAGGTATTTTTTTAAAACAACCGTGTACTTGGCTTTAAGCCTTAGGTCATAAAACCCGAAAGAATCTAAAAACCCAATCCATCTCATTATGCGAGATGGCCTGAATATAGTTAGTAGCTAGACATGGATATTCGCTATCTTCACCTACGATACTACATTGAGAGCCTTATCGCAACAGCTTTCAAAAAACTCGGGAGTACTGAACAGAGTGCGCCAGTTCTTCGCGCCGGACCAGCTTTGTCTGCTTTATAAGACTCAAGTTCGGGCCTGCGTGGAGTATTGCTCGCATCTCTGAGACGGTTCCGCACAATATCGTCTCGAGGATAGCTCGTTGTTGCAACCTATCGAGAGCGATAGATTGCAGCGACGAGCTATCCGCATAATCGACGACGAAGAGGTCACCAAAAACCTAGAACCTTTTCAAGTTGTAGGGACATTGGCTCGCTAAGCGTAGATTACCGCCTTTGTGACCATGACACCATGGTGAGTGCTCTGAAGAACTGTTTTCCCTTATCCCACCCTCTCCCGTCCGTCATAGAACCACACGTGCAGGCTTGCGTTATTGTCATTATTCCACATTTGAGAAAATTTCTTCGCGAACTAGAAAGTTCGCAACTCCTATCTCTGTCGTAACATTAAAATGTGGAACGCCTTACCTACACATGTGTTTACTCCTTCCTACAATGTGGGATCCTTCAAACGACGCGCGAAGAAGCATCTTGCGGGCCAGCATGGCAACGTCAGCTGACAGGACGCCTTTTGTATGTTGTAGGAAGGAGGAACATGGAATACAACATGGGATTCTCCAAACAAAGCGTGAAGAAGCACCTTGCGGGTCAACTGACAGGACACTATAGTCTTTTATCAGTTGGCGCTGCGATTTGGGCTCCGTTTTCGCTTACCATCAGGCGAAGCGGAGCCGCTATGCTGAGCTAATATAAAATTAACATTCTGTACCATTTTCCAGAGCCGTCGCCGCCCGCGTACTCTTGGCAGGAGACCAGTCTCATTAGCCTGGATGATCCACAAATAGGTGATGATTTTTTTTATATCTGTTGTAATGTAATGGCTATACAAAAATTCGCGACTTAGTTATCACCCAATCTGCAGACATCACAGTCCCCGTTTTCTATGAGATCACATAGTATCGAACTTAAGCCGTTCCCAAGAATCTACTGAATGGATGGAAATTAAACATTTCTAAGTCATTATTAGTTGTTTAAGTAAAAAGCATTGAAATTAGGCAAGTACGTAAACAGCGACGTCATACGACACTAATCAGTACAGTTCCACTTTCGCATTCGCGTTTAGCGGCGCGCGCGCTTGGGTGTTGTCAAGAGGTCTAGATAGGAATCTGTGAGCGTGCAGAAAAGAGCCAAGGACCGCATCTTATGGCGTTCGGTTCTCCCTGTCTACCCCGCAAGAGATTTATGGTAAATATATAGTAGTAGTGTTACTTTAACTCTCGTGTCATATAAAGGAGTTCTCATATCGTGAGTGATGAGTCACGTTATGACTAGCTCGGTGGAAAAGTGGTTAGCAATGCTACTTTAACACCAACGCTCGTAGCTTCGAATCCTACACAGGACAATCATACGTGTGCACGAACTAATCTATTTGTCTTGGTCTGGATGTATTCAAGAGAAGTAGGGCGTCTAAAAGCAGTCTGTCCGGGGAAGTACCTCCACCTCACAAAAAATAAAACTCTGGAGGGTTGTGTTCCTGCGAGTGAATGATGTTACCAGTAAGCCCCTTAAGGCAATACGCCCATACGTCATGTACTGCAAGTGTTCGTATGTTTCGGTAATTCTTTACATCAAGTGAGCCGTATGCTTGCCTCCCGACGTTCAATAAAAGAAGAAGATATGTATTAGATAGGTAATATTATCACATAATAGTATCACACGGTAAACTACTTTTTAATGAAGATTGTGGACGCAAATTCACTTCCAGCGCTCTCTGTTTTAATAATTCTAAAACACCGCGATCATGATAAAATATTTAGATTGTTCAAACCAAATGACGAGGTACTTGAAACTTTGCTGTCTGAATGGCAAGAAAGATGGGAAACTTCTAATAAAGAACGCCACTTGTATCTATTCTTTCAATCAGTGCGAGACAGACTAAATGTTATAATAAAATATTAGTTTCTGCTTATTTTGCACATCGACATGATATTAATGTCTCACGGTGTTGTCGGTAGATGGCGCTTTATTTAAAAATGTATAATAGTAGATCCGTTTTATCTCGCGACTTGTACGAAGTACATTCCATATAAAAGACATGGGGCAGCCATGGAATGTACTTCGTACAAGAGAACTTGAACGTCGTTTTTAATTTTACTCCAATCCCTTCATATTGATCATCCTTCGAGCTTTTTCATTATCGCCCAGATTGTATTGGAATATCAAAGTCACTCGACTCATGGCGTCGCTGTTTCAGCAAACTCAAATGTACATACTTTTTTTGTAGTTGTAATGATTTCAAATGGGTTTGAAGTTAATGTGGAGATAAGATAATATGTACAAAGTTAACCGATTTCACTTCTTGCAGAGGCAGAAAACTTGCCATTAACTCGGTCCAAGGAAGATTGCAACGTGAACACTATAAGTTCTATAGTGGAAGGTGAGGTTTTTATTTAAATTTTTTTATACTACTTCGGGAGGCATACAAGCATACGGCCCATCTGATGTAAAGCGGGTACCGTAGCCTATTAACGCTTGCGATATATTAATTATCACTCGCACGATGCTTCCTCTGCTGCTTACACAGCTTGGGAGCTTACTAGTGACCTCACTCACACGCAGGAACACAACAACCCTCTAGGGAGTTGTTATTTGGCTGCGGTTTTCTGTGAGGTGGAGGTACTTCCCCAGACGGGCTGCTTTGATGCTCCCTACCTCTCTTAAAACATACAGACCCAGACAAACAGACATGTTCATGCACACAATTGTTTGCCTTGTGTGGGAGTCGAACCCACGAGCGTCTCAAAGTCGCATCATTCACGACTGAGCCTCCGAGCATGTCAGATTCGGATAGGATACGAGGTAACAATAAGAAGAAGCACATACTCGTATATAGCAATAGCATTCATTAAGATATGTGCCATGACACTTTGTAACACTTTGCAGATGCAGCAACAGAAGATGTTAGTACAATGGCTACAGATTACACTTGTGACGAATGCCGGCAAAATATTACTGGGTATGGCTTATAGTAAATTGATAAAAGCTATTCTTTGAATTTATTTATAATTTATTACCCATGTCGGTATACAATAGGTGGTTATAGCAAGTTTACATGCGGCTGTTATAGTCACAGAGAGGTCGATGGCGTTATTGCGCGTGTAATTCTAACCTGACACGCAGGTTAAGCAACTACGACCGCAGCCTGTCTTTGGATGGTTTCGTCTATCTCGAGCGTCTTCGTTCTTCGGAGGGCACGGCGTCGGTCCCGGCTGTTGTCGGTAACTGACGGTTAAGCTTAGTCAGTGACCTTCAGGTAGCTTGAAAACACTGACCTCTGCCAATTCGCAGTTGAGCAGCGTGGTGGCTCTAAACCTCTTCAGTTGAAGGTAGACCCGTATCCCTGCAGTGGGATGAGTTAGGGTTGGGTGGTGGTTTAATTGTTACACGAACATAACCCTGGTACTGCAATGTAGGTACAGTATTCAATTAACATTATGATATAGTTGATAATTGAGAGCAGTGATAGCCTAGTTGATATGGAATCGGTCTACTGACCACCTTGTCACCGGTTCGAATCCTGGCATGTACCACAAAATTTTTGTTTTGGGATTTTTGTATATATTTGTAATTATCACTTGCTCGGTGGGTGATGAAAACCATCGTGAGGAAACCCGCACTGTTTTCCTCCGGTGAGTGGGTTTACCAATAAGTTCCCAAGGAGCTGCTGTGTTAGAAGCGGGGGTATATCTTCCTGTATTATGAGCGTTCATAGGGTATGGTAGCCAGGGCCGTATGTTAGTTATATCTCCGGACGTTGTATAAAAAAAAAAAAATATAGCAAACCTTAAAATTAATTTGTTGGCAGGATACTACAGGTCATGGATGCCTCGGTGCAGACTTGCTTAGTTTTGTAGTAATAAAGATATTTCATTTCAGTGTTCAGTTTCAGGTACACGTGCGTGCAATGCGACGACTACGACTTGTGCGGCGCGTGTGAAGCGACGTTGATTCATCCTCAGCATTACATGCTGCGAGTGCCGGGTCCGCGGCCGCAGGTCAGTATCGATGTGTCCACTACGACTTGTACGGCGCGTGTGAAGCGACATTGATTCATCCACAGCATTACATGCTACGAGTGCCGGGCCCGCGGCTGCAGGTCAGTATCGATGTCTCCACTACGACTTGTGCGGCGCGTGTGAAGCGACGTTGATTCATCCACAGCATTACATGCTGCGAGTGCCGAGCCCGCGGCCCCAGGTCAGTATCGATGTGTTCACTATGACTTGTGCGGCGCGTGTGAAGCGACGTTGATTCATCCACAGCATTACATGCTACGAGTGCCAGGCCCGCGGCCGCAGGTCAGTATCGATGTCTCCACTACGACTTGTGCGGCGCGTGTGAAGCGACGTTGATTCATCCACAGCATTACATGCTACGAGTGCCAGGCCCGCGGCCGCAGGTCAGTATCGATGTCTCCACTACGACTTGTGCGGCGCGTGTGAAGCGACGTTGATTCATCCACAGCATTACATGCTGCGAGTGCCGGGTCCGCGGCCGCAGGTCAGTATCGATGTGTCCACTACGACTTGTGCGGCGCGTGTGACGCAACGTTGATTCTCTACAGCATTACATGCTGCAAGTGCCGGGTTCGCGGCCGCAGGTCAGTATCGATGTGTCCACTACGACTTGTGCGGCGCGTGTGAAGCGACGTTGATTTATCCACGGCATTACATGCTGCGAGTACCGAGCCCGGAGACTTGTAATCAAACAGGTTTATTTATAAGGTATTATATTCCATTGTTATTTAGTTGTTAGACTGCCAAATAATAAATAAATAATACGCAGTATTACATGCTGCGGGTGCTGGTACCGGGCCTGCAGATGAGTCTCAATGATACATTATTGGTTTTTGTGTAATGCTAGGATTACACACAAAGCAATAAAACCACTTGATTGAGCATGAAGACACTCCGCGCGTATCACAGCGATTCCAGTCTACTGACCAATGGGAGAATGTTTTAATCAATAAGCCAATAGGCGCCGCGATGTTGATCCGTGAACTTGCCAATAAGAGGTGCGCGTTCTACTTTTCTCCCGGAGAATCCGTAGTGGTGAATTTGGTTATTACGTAAAATCGCTCTCATCGACTCTCCATAGGTTATTTTCTTCATTCCATTACACGAATGCCGGCCCGCGGGCACAGTTTAATATAAACCAGGGATTCTCAAACTATTTTGGGTAAGAGACCGCTTTTCCAAAATGAATTTTGACAATGATACTTCCTACTAAAATATTCTTATAACAAGTTTATGTCGATCCTTGGGAAACCGATTTCGACCACTTTGGGAGTCCCGGGTCTAACCGGAACATTTATATTATCTGTGCAACGACATTGCCACCTTCAAAACAATAATATAAGCATTATATCTTTCTAATCTATTATTTACTCTACATATAAAAAAAATCAATCACGCTTATAAACTTCGTCTTACTCTTAGATTTTTTTTTTGTAGCTATATAGTTCAAACTCGACTGATTATGACGAGCTCGGTTGCGCAGTGGTTAGTAACGCTATTTTGGCACCAACGCCCGTGGCTTCGATTCTCACACAGGCCAAACATTTGTATGCATGAACATCTGTTTGTCTTGGTCTGGGTGTTTTCTATATGTGATAAGTACGTACAAAAAATATCTATTTATGTATGTTTATTTTTATTATTTAGTTGGCGCTGTGTAATTTGTCCGACAAAAAACCATGTTGGTCTTTCCGTCTCGGAGCTTCTAAATAGCCCCCCTCGCCCCCTTCGTAGTTCTATGTACCGTTTAATTTAAAATACACAATGTACATGCAAAGTCTACATGTATTTCTGAATGTGAAGTACTGATATAATTTTTAATATTATATTTTCATTGTTTCAGAGAGAAGTTAAAATGATATTGAATACACTGCGAAGAAACTTGGAACTTCTTAAATCTCATGTTAACGATGGCATGTAAGTTTTTTATTTTGCAGAGGTTTCTTTGCAATTTACTTTTACTTCTGGTACTTGATTCAAGTTTACTCCAGTTTAAATGCAAACGGATTTGATTTTTTTTTATACAACGTCGGGAGGCACCTAAGCATACGGCCCACCTGATGTATATCGGTTACCGTAGCCTATGAACGCTTGCAACATATTAAGCATCACTCGCGCGATGCCACCTCTGCTGCTAACACAGCAACTCCTTGGGAGTTGGTGACCTCGCTCACTAGCAGGAGCACAACCCTCCAGAGAGTTATTTGCTTGCGGTTTTGCACTAATGTTAATAAGTGAGGTTGCCAGTAAATTCCTAAGCAGTTGCGGTGTTGCCAGCATATGCTTGCATCTTCCGATGTTGTATAAATAAACGACTAATTTCGTATTATGTTTCAGTGCTCATGTGGACTGTGATCTCATCGTAAAGAAGGAAGAAGATCCCTTTGAAGAACTGCCCGCGGTGCCCGTAGCTCCCCAAGAAGACACGAACTTCGAAAGCATTATTATTTATAGTGAGGTAAACAATTTGATTATGTTAGCGGTGAGGGTGTGGCAACACAGGAAGATCCTTGTGTTGCAAACGTTGTTGAAATCTCTTTATTGCGCAAATATACCTAACATATACAGGTACAAATGTTTAGTATGTACAAAGGCCGACTTATAAGAGACTTGTAAGAGATCTCTTCCATCCAACCTTTATAGGCTTGGTAGGAATATGTAAACGGTCATAGGCTACAGTTACAATATTTACATGAGGTGACCCGTGTGCTTGTTTGTCTGCCGGCGTTGTATTAAAAAAACCCTTTCATTTCGTAATTTATATAGTTATAAATACTGCCTAATGATATAAATAATCCCTCACGTCCAACAAATTATATTTCGGAAGACGCGTAATCTTGCCTAAGAAAGATCTGGTTGTTCCTCTCGATTGTATAGGTCTGACGGTAGTCGCTTTATGTAAAACTTAATATCTTCGCCTAATCTTTAGGGTTAGGTAGCGGATTCCGCTAATTCTAACAGATATGAAACGGGATTACTCTAAGAAGAAGACACCCAAATCATTAATTGAAATAATTGTTTTACAGACACCACATGTTCCAAATGGAAAACATGCCAACGACAATCAACAAATAGAAAATAATAGATACAATAGAAATGAAAATCAAAATGTAGCCGAGGAACAAGATACATATGATTATGGATCGGAAGATTGGCTGGATGAATCTCTTCTTGATATAGGTGACGATATTAATGATGATTTTATTGAAAATGATCAACAAACACTTCATGTCAAAGATAAATTAGAAGAAAATTTGGAACGAGAACACATCAATGTTCAACCAATGACCAGTTTCTTAACGACGAATGACGTAATAGGAGAAACAACAACTCAAAATTTTAATGTTAAAGGAAAGAATGATGCTATACTTAAATATCCTAAAGGTCAATTCGAGCCCAAAATATTAAAGGTTAAAAGAAAGAACGACGAAATCACTTGTTTAGAAGCTCCTATTACAAAATTAGCAGTAAGAGATCAAAATGATAGAGAAAATAATTCTCTAGGATATTTGTATACTGAATGTGACATTCTATCAAAATCAGTCAAAAACAAAACTGTCGCTGGTGTTATGAAAGACGTGAGACAGTCGCCTAGATTATCGAAAGGAACCACTGCTGCTTCTAAAATAGGAAAAACTAAGCACGAAGCTGGCAACTGCGTGATAAGCAAACAAATTAAATTATCAGGTTCCAAAAATATTGAAGATCCCAAACATAAGATACTCATAACCGATCAACAAGCCGCTACATCAAATAGTCACATGATATTTACACAAAAAAAAATGATTATTAGATTGAAAGACATTCCAAAAATGTCAATGATAAATGAGTCTATAAGTGGCTATATATGAGCTAGTAGTACTCTTTGGGCCTTACTATGCGCCCTTTTTAACTTCAAATAGGACTTGAAAGTTCTCATTGGAATTAAAGAGGATTTATGTTATAGTACGGAATGGTACATTGGTAGAATAATATACTTATTTCTTCAAGTCATATACTACAAATCTCAGAAATTACATATAGAACAAAATGAGACAAAATATTACGGAATTTTTGGGATATACGCCGGTCGGCACTTACAGTAGTAGGATGAGCAAATTAAGTTGAGAAAATAATCAAACATATATTTATTGTTATTAAATTGAATGTTTTTGTAATAAGTAAAATGAATATAATAAAGACAAGTACTCAAAGTATTTCATTTAGCATTTTGGCTTATTGGTTCCCACCTCAGTATCAACATCTCCATTATCTTCACTGCCTCTAGATTGACCAATAACATCGTTAATAGCTTGAATTACGGATTCCTCAATTTATGTTCATAGATTAGTTTCGAACTCCGAACATTCTTAATATACTTTTTTTATTTTTGATTAGCTTATCTTCTTGCGCGATTGAGGCTATCAATTTCTTTATTTATTTCGTTACTTTACAGACTCTAAACATTTTCCAACGCTTAAGTAACAGATAGTAGTATGCTATTCGCTGAACCATACGCCTCGATAATGACGATTTGAATTCCATATATTATATGCGTCATTGCGATGGCATGAATTCATTTAAATTTTGGGTCATTCGACGTCAATAAATGAGCAGATTGTTTTTTCCGAATTCATATTATCCATCAGTACAACTCTTTACAGCCTTACGAGGAGCCTTTTTCTCGAATTCACATAATCTATCAGTGCAACTGTTTGCCGGTTATCCCAGTCTTGCGACGAATCTTTTTCTCGAATTCACATCATCTATCGGTGCAACTGTTTGCCGGTCATCTCGGTCTTACGATAAGTCTTTTTCGTGTATTCTCATTATCCACCAGTATAAGTGTATTCCGGTCATCCGAGCCTTCTATGATGACCCTTTTTCGCAAATTCACATTATACAGCGGTATATGGCGATCTTTTGAATCTGCAACCTTCGTAGACTCTTTTAGTTGTTCAGTATCTAAACTAGATAATATAAACCGTTTGCTTGCCACTTTGATGCCTGTATGCACTCCCGTAGACTTTACTATCGTTTTAGAAGATGTTACATTTGATGATCTAGCTAATTCACTCACGTCATCAACCAAAGCTTCATCTAAGCTAACATTAGCGTTTCTTTTGCATGTGTATTTTAGACCTTCGTTACTGCTGCGACATAGTTGAGTATCTCTAGTAGCTATAATATGCCTGTTTGTATGTTCATGATTTTTATACACCATACATTCTACGTTTGGTCTGGATTTTAGAAGATTAAGTACTTTATAAGTAGTTTGAAAAACTTTCTTTTTGGGATTTAATAATACAGACCCTTCTTCAGATTTTAAGTGCGCAGTAATATTTTGAACTGGTTTATATGTTTGTTTATGCGGCAAATCTTGTAGTTTGGTGTCTATGCCCTCATTTCTCGCACTTTCTTCAAACTGTAAGTCATTTATTAATGTTAATTTCTTATAACTATCACAGCCACTGTCTACATCGTCACTGTTATCTAGAAGAAATTCCTCCAGCCATTCTTCTTCTTGTTTTTCATTGTCGAGCACACACTCAGATATATCTGAATACTCTGACTTAGAATCATATGCACGGTCTCTATTTTGTTCCATTTGTTTTTTATGGGTATTATCTAACTGATTTGAAACATCTGGTACCTGCAAAATACAGTAAAATATTGTGAATAATAAATTGACATAAGGAAACAGTGATAGTCCAGTAGATCAGAACTGGCCTGTTAACAGAGTGGTTGTCGGTGATAATGCTGGTGGGGGTAGTACCACTAAATTCGTATTTACGGATTTATGTACATACTTGCAAATGCTCGGCGGTAAAGAAAAACACCCGCACGTACCAGAATTCGTATTCGAAAGCGACCGTGTTTTAATCGGCATTGTGAGCCAGTCTTCACAACGAGGGTCGGACCATGGCGCGCGGTAAAGGGGATCCTAATGTGTAATTGAAACGCGAACTGAATACTGCCTCGAAGTCAGCAAGAGGGTGATTGTTAGAGCAAACGTCGATTTCGTTGGTAGAGGCAATCGTGAGTTGTTAGTGCCTCAATGTCATTTTATATATAATGTCGGAAGGCATACAAGCATATGGCCCACCTGATGTAAAGTGGTTACCGTAGCATATCAACGCAAGCAACAAAAAGAATATCGCTAGCGTGAACACAGCAACTCCACATCTTCTGATGACCTCACTCATTCGCAGGAACATAACAACCCTTCATGGACTTGTTATTTGGCTGCTGTCTTCTGTGAGGTGGAAGTACTTCCCCAGTCGGGCTAACGTAGTGCCCTAACCTCTCTTTCCCCAGAGCCTCGTCTGCTGATAAGCAGGCGGACCGTATGCTTGTTTGCTATCCGTCGTAGTACAAAAAAAACCTTTCCTTCTGGGAACTATACTTTCTGATTACACGCTAATGGATAAATACCTAATAAATAAATAAATTAGTACTCATAAATCGATCAAGGTTGCTCAGTGTGCGATACCATACTTGGAGTTTCTCTGCGAGATAGATTCACATTCGAGCACATTCATAGCTGAATAGGAGTTACCGACGTAGCTTTAAGGATCAGCAAGCTGAAGTGCAGTGGGCACGCCACATGGCTCGGAGAACCGATAACAGGTTGGGGCAGAAAGGTTCTCAAATGGCGACCACGAATTGGAAAAGGCAGCGTAGAACGGCCCCCACCACGGTGGGCCGACACGATCTTTTCAAGATCGTAGGTAGCCGATGGATGCAAGCGGCACAGGACCGATCGCTGTGGAAGTCTAAATCTTTTTCTATCTATCTTCCGATTGCGTTGACTGAGAAGTTTGATTTTTCACTGCTCGAAGGGATTACAGACCTGAGTATTTGATATTAATTTCAGCTCGATAGGCGTCCCTGAGAAAAAAGGGTCTTGACAGACAGACGGACGACAAATTGATCCTATAAGGGTTCCGTTTTTTGAGGTACGGAACCCTAGAAATGGCTAATACTTTACCTCAGAATGGCCAGAAGTGTATTTAAGATTCGTATCTTCAATGTGGTGCTGGATGGTCTCTGAAGTTGCTTCCTCAAAAGGATCTTCCTCTTTCTTTATCTCCACATCCCAGTCCATACCAGCTCTGGACAATACAAGGAGTTATATACTTTAGTTCAGGTTGTATATAAAAGACCAGTGACAGCCCAGTGGATAAGGAAATAGAAATATATTTATTCCAACTTCACATAACAATATAATAGTTCACATTCACACCCCTGGTGTTGCAAATGCCCATAGGCTACGGTAACTGCTTACCATCAGGCAGGCCGTACGCTTGTTTGCCACCTTAGTAATATTAAAAAAAAAAGTATGTACACATACACACAAGTGAAGTCAGAATTGATTCTCACTCAGGGTTCTATGCTAGAAACTCACAAAGAATTCCCAGCCCTGGTTTTCAAGGATAAGGAACCGACGTATTGAGCAACTGAAGCCCGGTTCGAATCCAGGCGGGGGCTACCCTTTACCACTAAATTCGTGTTTTCGGATTCATATACATATTTATAACTTGCTCGGCGGTGAAAGAAAACATTGCGAGGAAACCTACACGTCCAAGACATTATATTTCGAAGGACGTGTAACCTAACCTAAGAAAGATCTGGGTTCCCCTCTGGGATGCGGAAGTCTGACGGCAGTCGCTCCATATAAAAATCAGTGTCTTCGCAAAATCCTTAGGCTTAGGTGGCGGACCCCGCCAATCCAATGATGGATATCGCGAACAAGTTCAGGTTGTAAATGGCTCACTAACAGCTAAGAACCAAATCGAACCTCATCCGTTTGTAGTGCGGTGTCCAGCGGCTGTACATGTTGCGCATCCAGCGATTTAAAAACAACAGAAGATTTATTGAAACCGGCATATAATCGGAGTTGGTATTCAAATGTGATATTGGGGAACCATGTTCAGTTTATAACATTGTCGAATTCTGCTGAAAGGAAATGAACATTTTTCCTTATGGTATTTTTTTTTAGATATACAACGTCGGAATATACGTATATAAGAATACGGCCCACCTGATGTAAACCTATTATCGTTGCATACGATCGCTTGCAACACAAGTGTTTCACATTTCGACGAGCTTGGTGGCGCTGTGATGAAATGTGCTATACGCTACTACTTGACCCCAACGCTCGATTCCCACACTTAATTTATAATTCTCATTCCCACAAATAATTTAATTCTATCTCCACATGCCGCTTTATTAACCTTCTTCCCATTTTGGGGCGGCAACACCACCTAAACGCCTTCGCTGCTGTGTGAAGGCGCTCCTGGGTACACCGTATTTCAGACTAAGCTCTCGGCTCTCCCGGCACCGAGTCCGCTCTCCGAACTCCTCTGCATTCCTCCTAGCGAGCCACGTGTGGGCAAACCTACGGAAGGCAGCAAAGTTATCCCGTTTCATCCTTGCTGCGCGCTGAATCCCATCCATAATTCTTTCACACAGATTGGCATACCTAGGACAGGACATGCACGTGCTAGATATTTATATTTTTAGAAAATGAATGACAAAAGTGTTACGAAAAGTGTGTCAAGCAAGAATGAGTGGAGATATCGGCAGAAGCCGTATTAGACGTACATACATATAAATCAAAAACATCCAAAATGGAAGAGCATGCATGAAGAGGTTAATGAGCATAAAAGAAGCTAGAGGGGTAGGTTTAGATCGGTGCTCCTGGCGTTTCACAATCGCTGTTTACCAATGCTCGTGGAGGGATTTTTTTTAATCCAATGGGAGACAGACGTGAAGATAAGTTATGTGTGTATGTACCACGTACTTACATGCCATCATTTCTAAGTTCAGCCTCCAGAATTTTTAATTTTCTTTTTATTATTTCTATTATTGACTTCACTTCTCTCTGTAAAAGCAAAAATGTTAGAAATTAAGAGCTTTTAATTATGAGAGCTTATGTATTGAGGCAACAGACATTAATAACTTTTTTTTATTTCGGTAGGTGATAAGAAATGGCTTCAGCAGTGATAGGCCCGTGGATAAAGTACCGGCCTATTGACCAACTGGTCCCCGCTTTGAATCCTGGCATGTACCATTCAATTCGTGTTTTCGGATTTATGTATATATTTATAATAAGCCCTAGCTCTATGGTGAAAGAAAACATCGTGTGGAAACCCACACGCGCAAGACATTATATTTCGAAAAACGTGTGTGACCTTACCTTTAGACAGGTGTGATTTTCCATCTGGGTTGTGGTCTGACGGCAATCGCTCCGTATAAAAGTCAGTATCTTGGCCAAATCCTTAGACTTAGGTAGCGGACCCCGCCAATCTTAATGGATTAGGTAACGGAATAACGCTAAGAAAAAGAAGGACGTGCTGGTTTTCTTCGCCGCATACAAGTGATAATTTCGTATATGTACATAAATCCGAATGTAGCGGACGTGCCTGCACAGAAACCAGCATGTCCAAGAATATATATTTCGCGACTTTCGAACCTAACCAGACCTTTCACATCAAAATTAGTTTCCTCGTCAATAACTTAGGCTTACGTAGCGGACTCCGCCCATTGTAATGGATCTAAAGCACGGTAACACAGCCCGGCACCCGCAGCACGTAATACTATCTAGATTGTTGCGGCGTTTCTTCGCACACGTGACGAAAAGTGCACTGCGACAACTGCTACCGCAGGCACGAATCTCCCAGCATGTAATGCTGTTGATGCGTCGCTATCTGTTCGGAAGCGCGGCATAAAGGCATTGCTCACCTGCAGCCGCAGACCCGGCACACGCAGCATGTAATGTTGTGGATGAATTAAGTTCGCTTCGCACGTCCCGCACAGGTCATAGTCGTCGCATTGTACACATGTGTACCTGAAACTGAACACTGCATATAGTATACAATTTTGTAAACATAAATGATTTTTAAATAAAAAAAACCACTTACAAAATACACCTAGAAACTAAAAAACGAATAATATTTGGTCACAATTACCTACTTACGATTTTTGGAGTCGGTGCCAGTATACTGATATTATGCGACTGGCACCGACTCCAAAAAATCGTTTCCGTTCAAATGCCGTAGTGACCAATTATTTCGCTGTTTAGTTACTGAGTGTTTTAAGGTGATTTTTTTTTTATTAAAAAAAGAACAGAGATTAATAGTCTTAGGTTTTCGCGATTGTTATAGGTACATTGAATTAAACAATTTTTAACGGAAGTATCGCGTGTTTTAATTATTTTGTTGAACCTGGCGTTTCGAATGCTTTGCAGCATCCGTGGTCGCAAGAAGTCTTCCTGCGACCACGGATGCTATTAAAAGTCCTCATCAAAATCTTTTGCTGCAGGGAACCACAAACCAAAACATTATCTGTGTTTATATTTTCGTTTTTATTGATTTTCTCAAAAAGAGCTGGATCAATTTCTATAAAATTTATATGGAACGACTTCTGAAGTATACCTACCAAAAAAAAGAATAATCAAAATCACTTCACAATTGGCGGAATGATTGCGTAACAAGCATACAAAAAAAATACAGTCGAATTGAGAACCTCCTTCTCTTTTGAAATCGGTTAAAAACTAAGTATCGTTACGGAAAAAAAACAAACTTACCCACTGATATTGTTCTGACATGCATCACATCGATAATCTGTAGCTTCGCTTGTTGCCGTGTCTACAAGATAGGAAATACAAGTAGGTGTCAACCAAACTTCTCGTTAAGTCTGACGTTGCTTCGCGCAGGACAACGGAGAGCGTTCAACTATTAAAAATATTGCAATAGTACCTACTTATTTCAATTATATTTCGACGAGCTCGGTGGCGCAGTGGCAAAACGCGCTGTTACCTTACTTTGACACCAACATTTGTGTGCAAGAATATATTTTTTTATCAGAGCCAGTGTAATTATTGCTGAACGCACAACAGCACAAACGTTCTAATTCAAATCATCTTTTAAACTCATGAAAACGTAGAAAAGGTGTTTCTAAAGCATTGTACGGAGATATAGCTCTGAAGCGTGAATCTTCAACAGTGAATACATTAAGTTCAAAACAAATGCTTATGAACATAAACAAAATTTTTTTTTTTATACTACGTCGGAAGGCATACAAGCATACGGCCCACCTGATGTAAAGCAGGCACCGTACCCTATTAACGCTTGCGATATAATAAGTATTACTCGCGCGATGCCTCCTCTGCTGCTTACACAACTCCTTGGGAGCTTACTGGTGACGTCACTCACACGCAGGAACACAACAACCCTCTAGGGAGTTGTTATTTGGCTGTGGTTTTCTGTAAGGTGGAGGTACTTCCCCAGACGGGCTGCTTTCATGCGCCCTACCTCTCTTAGTACAACTAAAGAGAGGCGTGCTGTCGACTGTACAAAATATAAAACATTATTCACCTTTAACTAATTCGGTGTAATTCTTTACGTTTCGAACTACCTCTGATTTGTCAGTTGGCAACACTGCGCTCTCTGAAACAAAAAAGGTAAATTTTATAGATCAAAAGTACCAGAGTACAAGAATGAAGTTTTTTTACTTATTATTTTAAGATACGAGTCGAACTGAAAGTGGGTAAACAGGAACACACAAGTTGGATACATCCAATTCATGCTAAAAGGGAGACTTCTTCACGTTTTTCACTCGTCGAAACCCGCGGCCGGCACGCTGAGCTGTATCGCCATCGCAGACCACAACATTAGTTGTTACAGTGTTATATTCTAGTGAGAAATTATTTTACCGTCCTGCGTTTGAAATAGTGGCCGTTTTCAAGCATTTCATAGAATGTCCTCACAGAACAAACCCGCTGTAATGCGTGTGGTAAGTCTATCACAACACTCTTTTATATGGAACTAGCTTTTACCCGCGGCTTCGCTCGCATTGATATTCTTTTTTTAATAAAAAGTATCCTACTTTACTTCTAATACCTCCAAGAATATGTGTACAAAGTTTCATGATGATCGGTTCAGTAGTTTTCGCGTGAAAGCTAACAAACAAACGGACATTCACATTTATAATATTACGAGTAGTAGGATGTACGAGTTGCAAGGAGATTTACGACTTGGAATGCTTAAACATTACCACGGAAAATTTCGGCAGTTTCGCTAGCTATTTCAACGAAAACTGGGTATGTCCGACCTGTAAACGTGCAAAACCAAAAATTGGTGATACCGGCACGCCGATCCACGTACTAAATAGCACATTTACAAGCGAAAATAAAGTACGCGGAAACCGAAGTAAACATTTCAGTCCTAAGTCGGGTGATGATGAGCATATTACGCTCTTTACGGTTATGCACGAAATTCTATGCGAATATGTGCAAGCCCTTGCTTGCAAATCTATGATTATGAGAAAGACTTGAAATAAAAGTCAGAGAAGTGATAGATTTAAGAGCAACTGTTTGTGAACTGCACCAAAAGTTTAAGGTATAAGTTTAATCTGAGGAATGTGATGGATACCATAGGAATCCCTGAGCTGAGTAATGAAAATCTGCTTCATATAATACTGGTAGCCACCAAGAAGCTGGGCGTAGTACTACAGGAGGGGGATATCAACGGTGTTTATAACGGCATAAAAATCAACCCGATAAATTATGGAAAACAAAAAAGGTATTACATACTCGCATAAAGATAGGGTTTCCGCTCTTCCATTTTGTCGAACAAAAGAGGACGAAAGCAAATCACAGGACTATGCGAAGGGCGGTTTTGTCTCAACAGGCCAAAATCGTCCAAATGCTATTCTAAAGCAAAAGAAAAGTTCTCATGTCTCCCGAGCTTCCAAAGTAAAAATCTACAAAATCACCTTTGGACTCTTTTTTTTTTCTTTTTTCATGACAGTGCAAGAAATCAGGGGCCTTATTTTACATCTATAAAATAAAAGCGCGACTAGACTGGACGGGTTCACAAACGAACTTCTGAAATCCATCATATAATACATTCTAGTGCCATTTACATACATTTTTAATATGAGTTTCGCTACTGGCATTTTTCCGGAAACTTGGAAAACCGCTGCAGTGACAACACCCCTTCAAAGGAGGTAGTACAAATACTCCAAACAGTTACAGACCGATTTCATTACCGAGTACAATCTCGAAGCTTCTGGAATAACTAGTAAATATATGTCTGACGCAGTTTTAGCAGAGGAACAAAGTCGTTGCACCCCTTCAATATGGATTTAGGAAGGGCAAATCCACCGAGCAGGCGGTCACTGGCTTGACTGACACCATAGCATCATATCTGGATGAGGACCAGAGCGCGGTGTGGGTGTTTTTCAGGACTTGACGAGAGCATTCGACATAGTACAATGGAATAGAGAGCGCGTCTAAAAGTCATCTGATAATCTTGGAAAGGGCGCAAGTCAACACGTTTTCCAATCACTTTGCTACATAGCGAAACTCAAGTTCTGTATCAAATATTTATGCAAGCAATATTTATAATTTTCAAATTTAAAACTATAGTTTTTAAGGCATACATTTTAAAGACCTATAGTACCGCAATACAAAAATAATAATTTCCTGTACTGAAAACAATCCCACAGATTCAGGAGCCGAAGAAAGCCAAGGCTCACCTAGCACAACCATATTGGTCATGTGTTATCAAAAGGTGGTGTCAGGAGCCCTAGAAACCAGCGAGTATGTGTGAGAAGAGGTGTGAATGTTAAAGAAAGAAGTGAGGTGTGTAAGGACTGATTCAAGTAGCGCTCGGTTCTCTCTTAACTGTGCATCTTCACGTCAACTCCATTAATTGGTATGAAGACACGAGTATAGTACTTGTAGTAGTTGTAATATGTCACACGACACGTCTACAACGCTTTAACGTCGCCGAAAAAGTGAAATCATGGACGGCGTCGCAGTACATGTATTATGATTGTTTTAATCTACTTGTAACATAAACATCGTTGGTAATAAGATTATAGTTCACCTGCATTTGGTTCATCATCCAAGGCGACGAGACTGGTTTCCTGCCAAGAGAACTGCAGACCTACTGGCTCTGGAGGATCTGGAAAATTACACAGGACCTGGTATTAATGCGAGCGAGAGCAACAATATCTATCATCAACAATACATACATATAAACATATCTCCACGCCTGTCTCCCATTGGGGTAGGCAGAAACTATGGAACACCGCTTGCACCGATTGAAACATACCTCGCTCGCTTCTTCCACACTCATCAACCTCTTCATGCATGCTCTTCGGGTTTTAGGTGCTTCTGATTTGGCTCTTTTTCAGCACATAACCAATTTCATCTATATGTGTGCGTCTAGAGCGGCCCTTGCCGTTATCTCCCTTCATCAACAATAATCATAGTTAAAACAGGCAGTCATGCTGACAGATGTCAGGTCAGGAAGTAACGCTCGTGCGTTGCCACCCTGTTGCTAATACAGTATCTTCTGAGAAGCTGCCAGCCTCACTCACACGCAGGAACACGACAACCCTCCAAGGAGATATTTGTCTGCAGTTTTCTGAGATGAAGATACTCGAGTCGAAGTGCTTTGATGAACTGTAATAATGTATTGTAAGTGTTCATAGACCATGGTAACCACTTATTATCAGACGGACCGTAACCTTGTATTTCTCCAGACTTTATATAACAAAAAAATATGAAGATAAGTGAAAGTAGAAGGTGGAGGAGCCTAAGAAGGTCAAGACTTACCTACCATAGCGTGAAGTTATAGATATATAGATAACTTACAAAGCTATTCATAATGAGTAGCTCCTAGGAAAATAAGGTACTAGTTAACATATTTACCAGGTGTACCAGGGCTAAAATCTGTACATTGGCTATTTGAAGGCTCAGCATTGTGCTTGTAGGCAGGAACAGCAGAGGCAACTGTGATCAGGTTATGATGACTTGTAGATGACTCCATCACTGCTATGAAATAAAGAAAATAATTACATACATTCAACAGCACAAGTCAATGCACTATATGCATATACTTCTCAATATTCAGTGGACAATGAGGTACTTCCTAAGGGTTCAACCTACCTTGTCTATTCGTTTAGGATCATAATGACATAATCCTAAAATGTTAAATCCTAACATATTGAATTTTAAAAATGTCAATATTTTCATCCTATTGAAGTAAGAATCAGATTCTCAATAATAATACAGTATTTAATTCTAAGAGTATGTAATGTATAGTTTCAGTTTCACACTTTTTTTAACAAAATTAAATTAAAATAATAAAAAAAAAATATTTTTTACTACTTTACGGTTAACTCCCCCAATCAATTGGTCGTGGAAAAAATATGACTTTCAGCGACATTAGCATTCAGAACATAGCAAATTTAACATTTTAAAGATTCTATCTTAATTCTCTCAATTCAAATTCATTTCAAATGTTCATTAATTTATTGATCTTTAACAGATTATGGATTAAACAGACATTTTATATGTAACAATAGTGGACATGGCAGACATTGTCCTGCCTGGAAAAGCAGCTCCACATTAAATTCATTCTCAAAATTTGGTATATATACATACCAACATCAACGCCACCTACCTACCAGCTCCAATTGTGTTTTCAAACCATCAACGAACCCATTGACATATATACACAAAACTTCATACAAATTTGTCCAGCCGTTTAGGAAGACAACATAAAATATTACTGTTGTTGGTACGTCCAACTTGACAAGAAGTAAGGAGCTTGAGGTGTAGCAGAAATTTAAACCATAGAGATGTATCTCGTTAATGATAACAATAAAGCATTTGTATCTGTATCAAGGTATTTTATACAATATCAATGGATGTTTTATAAAATAATTAATAAATAAAATTGTGAAGTGGAATCTGTACAAGTGCAAGAATTAACATTAACGAGATGTCTTCAAAATTCCGCCAAACAATGGATGGATATCAATGGATGTTATATAAAATAATTAATAAGTAAAATTGTGAAGTAGAATCTGTACAAGTGCAAGAATTAACATTAACGAGATGTCTTCAAAATTCCACCAAACAATGGATGGATATCAATGGATGTTATATAAAATAATTAATAAGTAAAATTGTGAAGTGGAATCTGTACAAGTGCAAGAATTAATATTAACGAGATGTCTTCAAAATTCCACCAAACGCCTACAATCAACAGTATCAACATAACATAGAGATGTAATTGATTTCATAGTTCTATTATTGCTAATAAGAGATGTAACAACAATAAATTACATATGCATAGGTACATGAAACTTATTTAATTGTTGGCTACCATATATTGAAGGTGCATCAACAACTGCCACTACAAGTTCAAGGATTATCTTAAAATTAATTTAAATTTGCATTTAAGATACTCATACTTCTAAAAATATGATACCATAAATTATTATAAGTAACACTAACACTACTGCTTCATACAGGAACCAAAACCAATATCTGGGTGCATTTAATTCTATATAATTCTTGTTACACATTTATAATGATTTCTAGTCCCACATACCATTTTCATTGAGTTGCAGGAATGTGGCCAGTATTTCATCTGTCAACGGTGGTGCAGATAGCTCTAGTTTAGGCACAGCTCGCTTCTTTAGACGAGTTTTGGTTTTAGTAAAGTCTTTCTTTGAAAAATGTTTTTGACAAATATGCCGCAAGTCATGCAGCTTTTCAACGAGGAGGTATGCAAGATCCTCTTTACCAACGGCACGTAACCACTCACTACAGCTGAAAATTAAGTTTAATGTAAATTGACAGATTAAACATAATACAGGTAATAAATTAAGGCAATGACTAACATCTACAGCTCCTGAGGATGGTTCAAAATTCTGGAAAGTTGAGCGAAACATGTGTTGTGGGATGACCGGGGCAACTGTTCCAAATGATAGGTAATTGGGAATATGGATGTATTTTTTTATATTTTAATTCAATACTTTACATCTACATAACAGTTATAAAATATTCAATACCAAAAAGTAATTTGGTGTATAATTTTTTTGAAGTTAAATAAACATAAGTTGTAAAATATAAGTTAAATAAAGCCAGACCGCAGTGGCAGTGATTAGAGTCATTCTCTTGTACTTCACCATCTACCCTTAATCTATATCTAATTGAATCCTAATCTCCCTAAGTGTTCTTAAGTAGTACTGCCACTAGCCCTATGCAGCTATCTGTGAGCAATTTCATTAAATGCCAAGCATTGTTAGCCGCACTTCAATATCAAATCTGTGATTTCATAAGCTGTTTGCAACAATATAGGTTTAAGAGAAGTAGCAAATGGGACATATGAAATTATAATGCTACTTGGATCCATAACTACATCTCTCTGGTGATCTGAATGGTCCAAGTGAAACATTACACTTATCTATGACCTCCACCACTAATACATGATGCACCCTGATTACAATTATAATTAACAAACAAGGCTCTAGCAAAGGAGAGACAGTCTTCCACCACCTGCACATTCACAGATAGCCGCCAAATAACACTGGAGGATTGTTGTGTTTCTGCCAGTGAGGTTTCGAGTAAGTTGCTGTTTTGGCAAGGGTAGTGTCAACACGCGAGAGCTATTAACTCCTTATATTACAATTGTATCGTATGGTAAACAATATACATCAAGTGCCAAAGCTTTTTCGCTTCACTTAATTGTATATAAAAAAATATCGACGAGTGAACGATGGTACATAAACAAAACATTTATAATGTTATTATCAAATTCATAATATGTATATTTAATATTTTTTGTAGACTTCAAAAGAAGTTATCTTACCGGTGTTTATCTAATGGAAATCTCGCAAAAAATAGCTTTCCATCGCAATGTCTTTCTTTGATACCACAAATCTCACATGTTCGGTGGGTGCCACTCATGTTACAATAATTAAAAAACAGAAATGTGACAAAAATGGTAGTAGGTATAACTAGTTTATTAGATGTCTATGTAGAGGCGCAAAATTGTAGATACATCATAAATTTGGAAAAATTATATAGTAAAATGATAAGAGATAAATCATAATTACAATTTCGCCTAAGTACTTTGCTTACAATAGTCAATTCAATAATTTCAAAACAACAAAACACAAATGAAAACAACAATGAATTTTTTTTTTGGTTCTTTTTTATCCCCGAGGCGAAATGCAAAGGGATCTAGCCCATACAGCCAAGTCTTCAGTTTAGAACCATTTGAAAATCGTAATTCTATGTTCCAGCTTCAGGAACTGTGCTGAAAAAATACTTGGGAAGAGTACCTCTACCCAATGAACCCAGTAATATAACATATAATATAACAACAATGTAACTCGTCAAAAGCGCGGGAAGATGTCCCTTGTTTTCGGACTGCTTTCGCGCTTTTGACGAGTGACATTGTTGTTTTACTTGAAATTTTGACAATTCAGTATAAAATTAGTTTTGTGTGACAATTTGGATAGTATTTTGTAACACAAGTGCTAGTGAAATTATACAGTAATGAAAGAACTGAAATATAACACGTTTATGCACTTTTTGGAAGAAGTGAATAAGTTCATCAAGAAAACCTTGTAAAAATCTCTATCGTTTTACAGGTGATATTTAAATTGGGTTGATTAGGTCTAGATACCCTTCCTAAGTATTTTTTCAGCACAGTTCCTGAAGCTGGAACATAGAATTAAGATTTTCAAATGGTTCCTGATGACTTGGCTGTATGGGCTAGATCCCTTTGCCTTTCCTCTCGGGGATAAAAAGAACCAATGGTATACTTCCTCTTAGGGATGGGCAAATCAAAAATATATATCGATCCATATCGAAATCGATATTTTTAAAAATATCGATATATGTACAAAAAAAAAATATCGATATTTCGATATATGGATATTTTTTCCAGGAGGACATGGTAATACTTATTAAATATTGTCCGCTGTTGCATAGATGTGTCGTATGTACAGAAGTCTTAAAAAAAATATCGAATTTGATACAAATTCGATATTCTGAAAGAAAGTTGAAGACCCACAAAGGAAGGACCAACCCACACCCGGGTGTGCATTGGTCAATCCTACGTGAGGGGCACCCTCCGGAAAACGGGAGGGAGGACGTGAAATCTTTTAAAGATACCATTTCGTGCGAACGAACTGATTATGTCCGATTTCCACCGACTAAAACACCCCCTGGGACTGAGCCGGGAAGGCTACAAAGGCTTCATCTGAAGCGATCACCCCAGGGGAACGGGGTGACGCAAATATCGAATGTCGATAGTTCGAGAATAAATATATCGACGATATGTATCGATTTTTTTTTTTTAAATATCGATATTTCGATATTTTTTGCCCAAGCCTACTTCCTCTGAGAATCCAATGTAATTTACCAAAATTTTCTTGACCATCCATAACATCAAAGAGAATACAATAACTTCGTAAGACATAACATCACGAACGTCATAAAGAACAAATAATAATAACCAAAATTTTCTTGTATTTCGTATATTTTTGTGGTGGATTTGTTTGCCTTCCCTTCTCGGCGTTTACGTATTTCGGGATTTACTTGCATTTTGTATTAAAGTTACATGTATGGCGGTCTAAGATAAGCTATTTGGGCTTCGTCCATGTCTAAGTTTATTCCAAGATAAGCCTTGAAGTAGGCAACTGAATGTGAATTTGTAATTGAACGTTATATTATTGTTAACAATGCCGCGACGGTGCATTTTGGGGTGTCCAACTGGTAAGGTTTATTCCTATAAACACTGTTAACTTATGAACACGTACCTAACCAAACAAGAAGAATGCACCGGCTCTGTTTAAAAAAACAGAACAGGGCAGAGCAGCAAACAACATTTTCATGTAGTTAGCCATACACATCAGCTTATCTTCAAGTTTCTGATACATGATTATCAGATTATGTAGCCAAGGATTGTGTTGTGCCACTTGTATGATTTACCATTAAAGCAGTGATAGCCCACTGATAGCCCAGTGTCTAGTGAACAACAGGTCCCCGGTTCGAATCCTGGCATGGTACTACTAAACTTGTGTTTTCAGATTTGTGTGCATATTTGTAATTATTACTTGCTCAGCGGTGAAGGAAAACACCACGAGGAAATCCACATGTCCAAGAAATTATATTTCGGAAGATGTGTGACCTTACTTAACCTGTCAGAACCTACTATTTATATGTTTTCCCATACATTTCGCGGTCGTAAACGACCGCCCAGTAATCACCAGGTTAAGACTGATCTGGTTTTCCAGTCGCAGTTGCTCCATGTAAAAATCAATATCTTCACCGAATCCTTAAGCTTATGTAGTGGACCCCACCAATCCAAGTGGATTAGGAAATGGGTTAACACTAAGAAGAAGAAGAAACTTGTATGATTTACCAGCATACGTAAATTATTCACTTTAAAATAGTGACACAAGTTTGAAAGACATTCCAGCCCTTTATGTTACTCTGACCGAAAATAGTCTTGATTGCAAACTGACATCTTATTGGACACTCAAATTATGTTCATAATCTTAACCCTCATCAAGGGTATTACAGGGTACATAATATGTCTTTAATGGATATATCCTTCAACAAAAAAGCTTGATGCATTGTGGTACATATCAGTAGTTATTTATTGAATACAGAAGTTAAGCGAAGTCAACTGTACTCTGCTTATGAACAGGTTACCAACACTGTTGTCTCTTGATCTAGCAGGCTCAATTCTATTGGCTGATGGATTCAAATTCCAGCTGATGAATATGTATTGATATGTATGTGTGAATGTGTGTTTGTTTGTAATAATTGACATACAATGCTATAGGTACGTGTTTAAATGTCTCCCAATAAATTCTATCTAACCTTTAGTTGTTTTTTCAGATTCATCAAAACGTTTTCATGTATTTCCCAATATCAACAAATACCCTGAGAAATTTGCTAAGTGGGTCGAGATTGTTAGAAAACTGAGAAACACGCCAGATCATTATACATACTATTTAACAAAGAGACTATGCGACAGACATTTTACAGTAAAGGACCATAACAGATACAATCGTCTGAGTGCTATTGCAGTACCATCATTATATTTGAAAGGTATGTGTTGTATTGTTCGACAATACAGTAGGCATGCAGTAATCTAACAAACATTTTGCAAGACAACCTTGTATTATTCAATCTGTCATACTATGGAGTGCTGCCACCAACCCCTTGTAGTCTTGACATTTTAAAAAGATCTACCCTTATGTCTGACAAATTGTAAAATTGGTGGAACAAAATTCATACTATAAAGAATTTACAATGTCATCATCATTAATTAGTAAACTGGTTGCCGAATACATACATAGGCATTTAGGTTGTATTACAAGAGGGCCTGGATTAGACAGGTACTAGATTATTGCAGTGTCGGTTCTCTCATGAATATGAATTCATAGTATGTTGTTCTAATAAATAACAACTACAGCCCCTGAGCTTGAGTCATGATAAGGCGAAACACGCATTGCAGTGACGACCAGAACAGCCATGGCAGCGACACTAGAAGCATGGGGATCATGTTTCAGATGGTGGATATTTGCATGCATCTACAAACGGTAGTGAGTGGGTTGCGGGGTGGCACCAATTGTGGTTAGTGCAAGCACACAAAGTAGTTAAGATCAAATTATCAATAAAAATGTTAACAGGAGTACCTACATCATTCTGTTATATATTAATACCCATACAACCATAGGGCCCTCCTTATGTGAAGTTGTTACTGCCACCTATAAATGATTACAAAACTAATAATATTGCTTTATGCCACCTCTGCTGCTAATGGAAGAACTCTTTTAGCTGCAACCCAACAACTATGGAAGTTAATTTTGGCTGACTTTTCTGTATAATATAGGTAATTTCTGGACCTACCAATTCCATTTTAAAATTATATGAAAATTGTATAGTGCTACATTATCACCGAGTTCTACTATATATTTTTATTTAGGGTTTCTGTGCAATATTTGAAAAGCAGAACACGGTTTACTGTAACAAGGGAGAAGCTTGCAGTAGCTATTATTATAAGATTTCAAATACAGTCAAAACCAACTGCTTAATGTGATATCTGTAGCACAAAAGAATTTGACAATGAGTTATTTAAAATACATTGAAACCAAAGGTTTAACGTAATATCCGCAGCACGAAGGAATTCGACAATGAGTTGTTATTTCAAATACAGTTGGCATCAACGGCTTAACGTGCTATCTGTAGCACAAAAGAATTCAACAATGAGTTGTTATTTCAAAATTCAAAGACAGTTGGAAACAACGGCTTAACATGCGATCTGCAGCATGCAGGAATTTGAAATGAATCCTAAAAGGGATATTATGCACTTATCTTGTAGTTGCTGTTCTTGTAACAAAATGGGTTACCATCAGGTATTTCATGAGTGGGAAGCGACAGCAAGTAAGATGAAGAAATAAAACTAATTAAGTAAATTTTAAACTATACATCATAGTAATACTCATGTAAATTAGTTTTATTTCACATTCACATTAAGCAGTTGGTTTTGACTGTATTTGAAATAACAACTCATTCTAAAGTTGTTTATAGTCTATGACTATCTACTACTTGTGCGATGCCACCTCGGCTACTAACACTGCAACTCCATAGGAGCTTACTGGTAACTTGACTCACTCGCAGAAACTCAACAATTTTACAACAACAATTGTTATTTGGCTGTAAGGTGGCGGCACTTCCTCAGACTGGCTGCTCTTAAAAACATCCAAACCAAAACAAACAGGCATGTTCATGATCAGAATTGAACCCACTAACTTGTGTGTTAATAGCATTTTTAGGCACTCATCAAACTTACCTCTCATCATCGTCATTAACTTTACCTAATACGTATTACCTACTAACTATTGAATAAGACAAATAACCATAAGGTACATTCTACGATATTGCAGTTTTGCAAAATGTACTAAACAGGCGAAGGTCACGCTTTTTAAAACGTTTTGCATGTCGTTCTACACATGCGGTCTGTGGGTGGATTACGCCCAGAGAGCATACAGCGATCTACGCGTGCAATATAGTAATACGTTCCGGGCGCTGATGGGTTGCCATTATGCGCAAGTGCTGTGCGTCTACTCCGGCTGGTACGTAGTAGTCCCCACACCATTTTGCGCACATCGGCGGACCGGTGGGATTCACCGATGCTGGCTCACTGGATACAACTGCATGCAGTCAAGTAGCTAGCTTGTCACTGGCAATGGTGGGTGCTACCTTCGTCTAGGAACGTCATATACTAAATAAGTACCAATTTAAATTTGTATTTTTAATAATTGTATTAACAACTACATGGAACTCTGTTGTCCGAAATAAGTGATTTATTATTATAAATCTATTATATCTGTTTGTTAGCGAGGAATATAGAGCAGTATCACAGGAGAGTAATCGATTGTTTATGTCACGAATATGAAAGGTCTCTTATAAGAACATTAATAATATAATAGCGTAAGGAATCATTGGACAATAAATACTATATGTATTTTAATGTTTTTCATTTCACATATGGCTGATGGTATTCAGTATTATCTGCTTTTCTGCCATATGGGATTTGCGGTGTGTGCACTTTTCGTTTTATCAAACATCTATACCTATTATATTTTTGTTTATAGCTGAAGATGCTGCAGCACCCCGGATTGATGATGACGTACACGACGACGAGCAGGATGATGATAACGATTTGAACACAGAATCAGGTTGGTACATACAAGGTCGGTTATCGAAAGTTAGCATGTTCAATGCGTTGGCACATTTTTTATACAGCCTACATGTTGTAATGTATTTACCGTAGCTTGTGAACGCTTGTTATAGAAGAACTATACTCGCGCGTTGTCACCCCTGCTGTTATGCATGATACAGCTATTCCTCGGGAGCATAATTAATGCAAAGATTTCTGAAGTTTCTTTGAAGTCATCCTGTCAAGTTTACTGTGCCAGGGTGTATCGTTTCCGGATTGATGACTTTGTCCACAAGTTAACTTGCACTTTACCTCTATACGTGTGTTATGTTCCAGATCCTCCGGAGCCAGCCACTCCGCAGTTCTCTTGGCAGGAGACCAGCCTCATTGCCTTGGATGATGAACCATGCACAGGTGAATAACATTGTACAGTCTGATTTGTAAACTGACTCCGTCTTCCTCAATAAGTAACGAGAAGACTACTGTTATACACATAAAACAGACTAAATAACCTACTGTCATCGGGCTTGTCCACTGTACCATAGCGGTAGAGTGAGTATTTATTCATAGTCATGGTTTCGATTCCCACACAGGACAAACATTTGTGTGTATGAAAATGACTGGACGGTTTTGGTAGCACACATTAAAAGCAGCCCGTCTAGAGAGAACCTCCGACTCAGAAAACCGCAGCCAAATAAGCCACCTGGAGGGTTGTTGTTTTCTGGTTCGACCAGTCGTTCTGCTGAACGAGGCGGGGAAAGCCCTAGAAAGGGTTGTCGCTTCCCGCCTCGCTCAGCACTTGGAGGATGGCCCGGGACCGGGCCTATCGGATGCCCAGTTCGGGTTCCGGGCCAGACGGTCGACCGTCGACGCCATTAGGCGCCTAAGGTCGGTGACGGAGGATGCGGAGCGCAGCGGAGATGTGGTGGTGGCGGTGTCGTTAGACATCGCCAACGCCTTCAACAGCCTCCCCCACAGTACCATACTGGAGGCCCTCAAATACTTTGGGGTGCCTCCGTACTTGGGGAGACTGTTGAAGGCGTACTTGGAGGACAGGGAGGTGCGCTACGAGGACGCGAGGGGCCAGATGGTGAGAAGACACGTCGTGTGCGGTGTCCCACAGGGGTCCGTTCTGGGCCCCATTCTGTGGGACCTCGCATACGACTGGGCCCTGCGGGGCCGTCTCCTCCCCGGGATGGGCGTCATCTGCTATGCAGATGACACCCTCGTCACATCCCGGGGTAAGACCTTCGTGGAGGCGGCGCGGCTGGCCGAAGTCGGTGTAGGACTGATGGTCAGCCGCATAGAGAGGCTTGGGCTTCGGGTCCGCTTGGATAAAACCGAGGCCCTCCTCTTCCGCGGGACCGGTAGGCGGGGCCCCCCCTCGGGAGCGCACCTCCAAATAGGAGGAGAAAGGATTAGGGTGAGTGGCCAGATTAGCTATCTGGGCCTCACCCTGGACGGGAGATGGACCTTCGGCCCCCACTTCGAGCGGTTGGGGCCGAGGGTCATCAGAGCTGCGGCGGCGCTGGGTCGCCTCCTGCCCAATGTGGGCGGGCCCAGCGCCGCGTGCAGGCGGCTGTACTCCGGCATCTGCCGGAGTATGGCCACGTACGGTGCCCCCATATGGGCGGAAGCCCTCTGCGCTCGGAATAGGGCTCAGCTGCGCAGAGCGCAGCGGGTCATAGCGCAGAGGGCGATAAGGGGGTACCGGACGGTGGCGTGGACGGCCGCGACCGCCCTTGCTGGCGACCCGCCCTGGGAGTTGGAGGCGGAGGTGCTCGCCGAGGTATACGGGTTTGTCTCGGATAGGAGGATTCTCGGCGAGCGCCCCACGTCGGTGGAGGTGGGGCGGTATCGCCAGCGAGGGCATGTGGTGATGATGCGGAGGTGGGGGGAGGACCTGGCGCAGCCGCGGTACGGAGTCCGCGTTGCGGAGGCGCTGCGCCCGGTCCTGGAGGCGTGGATGCGTCGTAGGCGCAAACCCCTTACTTTCCGCATGGTGCAGGTGCTCACCGGACATGGATGCTTCGGTGAGTACCTGCACCGGGTCGCGAGGCGGGAGGAGCGGCCAGGCTGCCACGATTGTGGCGCGACCGAGGACACTGCTCAGCATACTCTAGAGCAGTGTCCCAGATGGTCTCGGCAGCGCCACGATCTGGTGTCCGCGCTAGGTAGCGCGGACCTCTCGCTCCCGAGCGTGGTCCGCTCCATGCTCGGGAGTGACAGTGCCTGGCAGGCGATGGCCTCCTTCTGTGAGACCGTCATGTCCCAGAAGGAGGCCGCGGAGCGGGACAGGGAGGACGATCCTCAGGCTGCCCCGCTCCGGAGACGGCGGACGGGAGTGCGGCGTAGGCGCTACGCGCACCTACTGCCGCCTCCCTAACCTGTAGGACTAGGGGTCAGGCTGGGAACCTGGCCCCATAATGGTCCCGCCGCCGGAGGGGCTGTCCCAATTTGCCGGGATGGCCCCTAGAGAGAAGAAGTCCGGCCCCTTTTGAGGGGCTGGCCAGTCGCAGTGGTGCCCTGTTGCTGACAGATCCGGGGCACCACACCAACGCGGCCGATGGCATTTCGCGGGGTTGTTTAGTGGGTATACCGTCGGACAGCCGACGGAGAGTCCCACACTACCACCGGAGGCCACCCAGGCACCGGTGGTGTGCGTAACGCATTTTTCCCCGCGTCACAAAAAAAAAAAAAAAAAGGGTTGTTGTGTTCTTGCAAGTGAGTGAGATTACTAACCCACAAGTGTTCGCGTCAAAGAAATGTTATTAACCACTGACTCAATGGTGTAAATGGTGACAAATACTTTTTTACTAATAAAAATTTCATTATTATTTAACTATCCATACAAAGTTTTTATCATAAAGAACACAGAAGCCATAGTCACAGAAGTGGCTTATGCAGCCAGTGGTTTGGCAATTTTTTTAAACCATTTTCTCCATAGGAAATACTCGTACAATGTAATTTTTTGTTCAGCAAGTTGTAATCTGTTCATACAGATTACAACTACAGAAATTTCTGTGCATAAGCACATCTTATACAGCATAATTGATTGTTGTTGGAAGAGGGTTGTTGGTTTCCTGCGTGTGAGTAAGGTCACTAGTATGCTCCTAAGGAGTTGCTTAGTAGCAGAGGTGGCAACGCGCGAGTGATACTTAATATATAATACGTATTGCAAGCGTGCATAGATTACCGTAACCGCTTTATATCAGGTGGGCTGTATGCTTGTATGCCTCCCGACGGTGTATAAAAAAAACACAACCATCTTTCACTGACAACCAGAGAGAAAACCAGACCTTTCTTAGACTGTAAGACGCGTTTTTCGAAATATAATTTCTTGGATGTGCGGGGTGTGATCAAATCGATTTTAATTGTCAAATTAATATAAAAATTTGGAAAGGAAAGAGAGAAAGCGAGATTGTCGACTGCAGATGGCATCGAATTTATTATTTTCGAAGATGCCTTTATTTACTCTCTTTTTGTATTCGATATACATCATAATTATGGTGCGTAAGGAGTAAACTTCAGTCGTACGTCGGAGCTGACGCACACACACTTCTTTTTAGTTTTTTTCTCTGCGAGACGTAAGCTGTATAAACCTACGTATCACAAAACATAATCGAAAAATAACTTAGTTGATATATTTTGTTCATTTCAGATAGTGAAAATTCGGCCGACGCAGCAGTGTTACAAGGTAAATAATCTATACTAATATGTAAAACGGAAGAGATTGTTTGTTTGGATGCGCTAAACTCCGGAATGCCAGCTAGCCGGATGAAAAAAAATGTGTTTGATAGTCCAATTCTCGAGGAAGGTGATAACATCACGATACGATTCTTAGAAGCTGAGGAAAAAGAAGAAAGTTGAAAATGCGGTTCCTACCGGATACCCGATTTACGCGCGGACGAACTTGCGAGGTGCAGCTTGTATTTTTTTTATACCACGTCGGGAGGCTTACAAGCATACGGCCACCTGATGTAAAACGGGTACTGTAGCCTATTGACGCTTGAGCCAAGTGGTGGCCGAGGGTTTGTTATAAAAAAAACAAAACTTTATTTACCACAATACTGACCGACAGAGTTTCGGATTTAATACAAAGGAATATTCAATTAATCTAACTTACTAGCTAATTTATACTACAATTATTGTTTACTCATCACTATTGTGCAATGCCGCATTTCCTATATTGAGTAACTGCCCATCAGCTTTTAGTGGTGCTTATGACGCGTATTTGGCGTGGGTGGCTACGCTTAACTCTTGCGATATATTATCACTCGCGCGACGCCTCCTCTGCTGCTTACACAGCAACTCCCTTGGGAGCTTACTGGTGACCTCGCTTACACGCAGGAACACAACAACTCTCCAGGGAGTCGGCTGCGTTTTTCTGTAAGGTGGAGGTACTTCCGCAGATGAGGTGCTTTGATGAGCCCTACCTCTTGTAGTGTCATCATATTTTATGTAATGAGTTGTATAATGTTTTATTGTAATATTTTTGTTTTTTGTTTTATAAATTACGACTCCCAGTAAGCTCCTAAGGAGCTGCGGTGTTGCCGACATGAGTTTTATATATTTATTTTCATTTTCAGATTCTGTAACAACGAAGATCCGCGCTCCAGGCACGGACTATTCCTGTGATGGATGTCAAAAACGTATAACCGGGTAAGTTGTCTTTAAGTGAATTGTTGTCTGGATGTTCGTTTAGTTTTATTTACTTTACATTTTTTTATGAAAAGTCGGCAGACGAGAGGTAGGGCGCATCAAAGTAGCCCGTCTGGGGAAGTACCTCCACCGCACAGATAACCGCAGCCAAATAACAACTCCCTAGTGGATAGTTATGTTCCTGCGAATGAGTGAGGTCTCCAGTATGCTCCCGAGGAGTTGCTATGTAACAGCAGAGGAGGCATCGCGCGAGTGTTACTTAATATATTACAAGCGTTAATAGGTTACGATACCCGCTTTATATCAGGTGGGCCGTATGCTTGTGTGCCTCCCGACGTAGTATATAAAAAAAAAGACAAGCGTGACGTATCCACCTGATGTAAAAGTCCAATATATCAATACAATATTTTGACGAGCTCTGTGGCGCAGTGGTTAATAACGCTACTTAGACACCAACACTCGTGGGTTCGATTCCCATACAAGACAAACATTTGAATATGTCTGTTTGTCTTGGTCTGTGAATTTTCTATGTATAGTAGATATCTATTTGCAAAAAAATGTATTTACGTATGTTTATCAGTTGTCCCATAACACAGGCTTCGCTTACTTTGGGGCCACATGGCGCTGCGTAATTTGGCCGACAAAATTTATTTATTTATATGATGTGCATGAACATGTCTGTCTTGTCTGGGTGTTTTCTGCGTTATATTAGTGTGTATTTACAAAAAAAAGAATAATGTATTTACGAATGTTTATCAATATTCTTTTTTTTTATACAACGTCGTGAGGCATTCAAACATACGGCCCACCTGATATTAAGCAGTTACCGTAGGCTATTAACACTTGTAATATATTATGGTATCACTCGCACGATGCCTCCTCTGCTGCTTACACAGCAACTCCTTAGGAGCTTACTGGTGACCTCACTCACACGCAGGAACACAACAACCCTCTAGGGAGTTGTTATTTGGCTGCGGTTTACTGTGAGTTGGAGGTACTTCCCCAGACAGACTGCTTTGCTGCGTCCTACCTCTCTTTAAACATCCAGACCAAGGCAAACAAATATGTTCACGCACACAAATTTTTATCGTGCTGTGTAATTTGTCTGTTAATATTTAATTTCTGTATTATTTATTCATATAGATACCTACACTAATTAAGGTACCCTATATCTCTTCATCTCAATCAAAGGCATATTTACATGTAATTTGATCTAACGCCGTCGGGCACCCACTCACTACCACTATTAAATGCATCATTCCGTCGCTGCCGTGGCTACTCCGGTCGTGTCTGCCTCGGCTGCTGCGGTCGTCCGAGCGATTGCCCGCCATCTGGAACAAGAACCGCATGCACCAGCCACCGCTGGGACGACCAGGGCAATCATGGCAGCGACGGTGGCTGACGAAGCATGTTGTATCAAATTGCAAAACAAATAATCTATAAATAAAATATTGCCGGATAAATTACACACTGTCCCCAAAGTAAGCGAAGCTTGCGTTTTGGTTACTAGAGACCTGATAAACATACATTTTTTTTTTGTAAATACGAGTATATTATCTATAGATACTTATTATACATAGAAAAACCCAGATCTCTTGGTCATCAAATATACATGTTTGTCCTGTGTGGGAATCGAACCCATGAGCGTTGATGTCGAAATGGCTAAACAGCGTGTTTCACTGTGCCATCGATCTTGTCAATGTATTTCTGTAGTGGGCGGTGGGCGTGTACTACAGGCCAGTGTTCAGTTTCAGGTACGCGTGCGTGCAATGCGTCGACTACGACTTGTGCGGGAGGTGCGAGGCGAAGTTGGTCCACCCGGATCATTACGCGCTTCGGGTGCCGACCTCGCGACCAATGGTGAGTCTTTAAGAGTCCACACAGAAAGATGGAGATAGTAATTTCACCAGGAAGTTATATAATCGCTTCATATGAGGCGGGCAGAATAATTTCCACCCGAAGTATAAAAAAGGCTATGAGCATATGCAGATGGGCTGCACTTGAACTGCACGCCAAAATTGCAGTTTGTATGCTGTTTTAGGGTAGTTGATTGATTCTGGCGGTATTTAGCGAAAGTACATGCAATTTGATGTAACCTGTTTTGTGTGCTTCCGCTACCAATTAGTTCATGCGAACTAACGCTGTCCGATACTCACCCACTACCGTTAGTGGATGCATCCCGTCGCTGCCATGGCTGGTCCGGTAGTCTCTGTCTCGGCTGCTGCTGTCGTCCTCGCGATTGTCCGCCATCTGGAATAGAAACCGCATGCACCCCACGCGCGTTGGTGTTAAAGTAGCGTTACTAACCACTGCGTCACCGAGCTCGTCAAAAGTCAAAATCTCGCCTAGGATTTCAGGAGACGCAGAAATTGGTTAGTGTGTATGAAAATAGTTAAGAACCTTAAAGAAGCGAGTGGGTTCTATAATGACTGAGTCATGTGGTTCTTCCTGCCTACCCTAGAAAGAGACTTGCCGTAAAGAGATTGGTAGATTTTTTTTATAAAACATCGGGAGGCATACGTCCCACCTGATTTAAAGTGGTTACCGTGGCCTATGAACACTTGCAATACATTCAATACACTCGCGCGATGCCACCTCTGCTGCTAACACAGCAAGTCCTTAGGAGTTTACTGGTGACCTCACTCACACGCAGGAACACAACAACTCTCTAATGAGTTGTTATTTAGCTGTGGTTTTCTGTCGGGTGGAGGTACTTGCCCAGAAGGGCTGCTTTGTTGCGTGCTACCTCTTTTATACCACGCAGGGGGCGAAGCATACCGCTCACCTAAACTCCAATTCACTTGTAATGGGTTTCCTTTTTTCTTAACTAGCTGTTACCCGCGGCTTTGTCCGCATGGTCAAAGGGAAACAAACCGTGTTTTTTCATGAGAGTGAGCTATTTTACCGCGATGGAAAGTAGCCTATGTCGGACCCTCGATCTCCATACAAAAAATCACTCCGTTGCTCCATTTTACACATTAATGATATGAAAAAAAAATTTGGTCACCTTACCTAGGTCACGGTAATTTCTTACCACTCTTACCACCATAGGCTATGAGAATATTTGTCACTATGGTTGCCACCCGTAGTTTATTGTAAAGTGTTGTACGATCTTTCGGGTATTATTATTTATTTTTTATACTTTACTAGAAAAATAAAGTACACTAAAATACTGTATTACGTATGATTTGATATCTCTGGTATAAAAAATTGATTATAAGTATTTTTGCGTGAAAAGGAACATTAACGATTAGTGACAAATCGATATGTCGCCAGTGCCAAAGTGTCTAACAATGATAAAACATAAAACATAAAATAATTTGATAAAACTTGCGAAAAGCAATAAAGAATATAACACCTTCGCCTGATCAACTATCCTTTTTAATAAAAAATATGATTTTAAATATAATGATAAAGAAAAAGGAATGATACTTTATTTTGACACTATGTACTTTTACAGCCTTAGGAACCGGCGAGCGTGCACGAAAAGACCAATGAATGTGAACGAAGCGAGTGAAGTGTGTAAGGATCGCGTCTTATGGCGCTCGGTTCTCTCTGCCTACCCCGCAAGGGACCTGGCGTGAAGATATACATACTTTTCTTACCTTTAATAACCAACGTACTTTAATTGCAAAAAAAGGTGGCAACCCTATTTGTCACTCAGTACAGTGCTAATAAAGTTATGTCACACAGACAGGTGAATATTATTTAATATTCTGTATTATTTATTTTTTCAGAGAGAAGTAAAGATAATAATAGAAGCAGTAAGAAGGAAATTGGAAACTCTGAACGTTGAACTTGAATATGACGGCATGTAAGTTCTCAAGTTTATATCTTCACTGTATTGGGTTTTCTAGTTGCAGCCCGCGTATCCTGATGTCACGTGGGAACCGCTTTTTTACTTTCTTTTTTCCTCGGCCCTTAAAGGGTTATATCGTGATGTTCGTTAGTATCGTACGCGTAATGCCCCCGCCGCTTTAACTCTTCGGGAGCGTCCTGGTGACCTCGCTCGCTCGCAGGAACACAAGAATCCTCCAGGACGTTGTTATTTGTCTACGGTTTCATTTTTTTTTTCTTTTTTTATACTACGTCGGAAGGCATACAAGCATACGACCCACCCGATGTAAAGCGGATACCGTAGCCTATTAACGCTTGCGATATATTAAGTATCACTCGGGCGATGCCTCCTCTGCTGCTTACACAGCAACTCCTTGGGAGCTTACTGGTGACCTCACTTACACGCAGGAACACAACAACCCTCTAGGGAGTTGTTATTTGTCTACGGTTTCTTGTGAGTTGTAGGTACTTACCCAGGACGGGTCTGCTTTAATGTGCCCTACCTATCAAAAACAAGACAGACGCCATTTTTGTAGTATACATGTGTGGTGTCTAAATAGTACTCCGAGCCACCGAGCTCATCAATGTTCGGAAGGCATGTTATCATCAATACTCAAAGAGGCAGAATTTGTTTGGTTGTTTCTTCGTTTGAACGCGCTAATCTCTGAAACTATCTAGTCAGATTTCAAACGTTCTTTTTGCATTTGTAGCCCAATTTTTGAGGAAGAGAAGACTCTTAGAAGCCGTGGAAAAAGAAAGAAAGTAGAAACAGCGGTTCTCATGGGATACCAGGATAGGCGCGGACAAAGTCGCGTTCCGCAGCTAGTTAGTTACTTGTGCTATACCTCTCTTTCGCGAAAGCATCCTCTGCCAATCGGTAGGCTGCCCCACGTGCAGGTGGTGTTAGTTTTAGCTAGTAATGGTAAAATAGTTTTGGTTAAACAATTTTTTTTTCATATTACGAGTACTAATGTGGCAATCAAGCATACTTCTGCCTGATGGTAAGCAGTTACCGTAGCCTATGGACATTTGCAATACCAGGGGTGTCACACATGCGTTGGCGTCCCTGTAAAAACATCTTCACGCCTTTCTTGAAGATGCCCTTGCTGTAGTGCCTTGGGAACTAAACCTCGGCTTGGAGCTCATTCCACAACTCGAGAGTTCTCAGTAGAAAATTTCGCTTCGCGAGCGGTACGGTTGCAGAAAGAAGCTGTCGGCATCATCTGCGGATAACTATACTAAATCATATGGCGCCCCTGATGTAAAGAGATTACCGTAGCCAATGACCGCTCGCGATACGTCTCGTTCGTTGCCACCCCGCACCGACTCCGAAGACGCACGTTTGCAATTTCACTCACTCGCGGGAACACAACCCTCTAAGATGTTTAGTTTGGCTGTATACGGTACGATTATTAAACATCTATCTATAACTTCACGCCGAATCCCTTGCGGGGTAGCCAGAGAGAAGCGAACGCCACGACCACGTGACTCGATCCTTATATACCTCACTCGCTTCTTTAACATTCATTGCTCTTTTCATGCACGCTCGCCGGTTACTAGGGCGCCTGACATCACCTTCTGATAGAACACGACCAATTTGGTCATGGTAGGTAAGTCTTGGCCTTCCTCGGCTCCTACATCCTTCCACTTTTGCATTGTATATCTGCTTCATCATTCTTTCATTATTAAATATGCTTAATCCGTGTATTATTTTCAGTGATGGTATGGACTGGGATGTGGAGATAAAGAAAGAAGAAGATCCATTTGAGGAAGGGACTCCAGAGACGGGCCAGCACCACATTGAAGACACGAAACACAAAGTCAGTTCAGGCCGTTGCAAAGTAAACAATTTGGTTGATGCAGACACACACATGTATTCGATGTAAAATGTATAAACAACAGTTCAATGTAGGAATATATATTTTTTTACAACGTCGGGAAGATACAATATCACTCGCGTGATGCCGCCCTGCTGCTAACACAGCAACTTCTCAGGAGCTGCTGACCTCACTCCCACGCAGGAACACGCAGGAACCCTCCGGGGAGTTGTTATTTGTCTGCGGTTTTCGGTGAGGTGGAGGTACTTGCTCAGTCGGGCTGCTTTGATGCGCCCTACCTCTCTTAAAACGATCCAGACCAAGATAAACAGACATGTACATGCACACAAATGTATGTTCATGCACACAAATGTTTGTCCTGTATGGAATCTAACACAAGAGACAGTCGTTTTATTAACCGTTAAATTTTATTATAATTGATTAACAGGTTAAAAATATAATTCTCCTTACCGTTATCCCGTTCCCTAGTCTATTAGCATTCGCGGTGTCTGCTATTAAGCCAAAGGATTTCGCGAAGACACTGATTTCCTGCCGCGACTGTCGTCACATCTCCACAACTCGGAGGGTAAATCAAAACTGCCTTAGGTCACATGTCTTTCGAAATATAATTTCTTGGACATGTGTGTTTCCTCACGATCTTTTCCTTCGAAGCGAGTGATAATTACAAATATGTACATAAATCCAAAAACACGATTTTAGTGATACGCGCCAGTGTTCAAAGCGGGAACCAGTTGGTCAGTAGGCCGTTTCTGTATTCACTAGGCTGTCACCTGACCTATTCCGCGAGTTTGAATTCAATTAGCTTTGTTTATACTGATATCGGTAATACAGCGAACGCCCCTTGTTTGTCATGTATCCCGTGGGAAATAACACCAAGACCTTAACACAGTTGTATATCAAAGAAATAATGTGGGACCAAACCAGTAGTCTTATATTTGTATTTCATTTATTATAAAAATATAACTACATTGAAGTTTTGTTTATACTTTTTCAGGCACATTTTTTTTATTATAGTCGGGTTGCAGTTTATAACTTATTTTTTCAAATCAAATATGTTCTAGCCTAACTTTTGGTCTATTTTCTGCTACTCGATTCGACTATATTGGTAACATTTATTTATACTCAAAAAATGTACGTTGCTATTGTGTTCTTACAGATACCAAATGTGTTCAGTCATCTACGTACAGAGAAAGAAGATAATAAGAAAAATAGAGGTCAAGGTGGTGAACCATATATTGAACATTCAAATTATCATCAGTCCGTGCCCAATAGTGAATACCAAAATGAAGCAAATGAAGAAGCTGATGATTTTGAAGAGGAAGATTATCTGGATGAATCTCTTTTAGATATTATTGATAGTGGCTATGATACAAGTATGAAAGACACGCTACAGGATCAAATAGATGATTTAAAGTTAAAAGATAATGTGATAACTGAAAGTTCTCTTGATAGTAAAAAAAAGAATAAAACCATTACGCTTCAATCGCCACTTAAACGTACATATGTAACAGTTTCAAAAGGGAGTAGTGGCTTGCAGTTTATAGAAAAATTAAAAGATTCTTCACTACTTAAGACAATAAGTTCTATAAACAGCGATGCTACATTCAAAATGCCTGTCGTCCTAAATGTCAAAAAAGTAAAACCGTCTAAATTATCTATAAATAAAAAAGATACAAAGATGCGTGTACAGATAGCTACAAGTAATACTCGACTATCTGGTGGCAGTAATAAGAACATTCCAGTACGTCAAGCTAAAAGAAAAACTAATGATTTCGACGACGATATTTTAGATAGTATAAGAAAATCGCCTGGATTATCAAGAGCAACTGTTGCTTCTAAAACAATGCGAACAATTGGCAATACTAAACTAGCTAACAATAAAAAGTATCCGATACACCCAGGCAAAAGAAAACCTACAGAAGATATTTTCGATGAAGTGAGACAGTCCCCGGGATTATCAAAAGTAACTGCTGCTTCTAAAATTATGAAAAAGCCTATGAAAGTACGTACGGACAACATTGTGGCAGGCAAACGGGTTAAACTATCTGGTCTCGATACTGGACAAATAAAAAAAATTGTTGTAGATTCCGGTGACCAACACACAGCCCTACCAGTAGATTCGAGGAAAAGACTTTTAGTAAGATTAAAAGATATTTCTAAACTTTCATTAAGAAATAATGTATAATAGTTGTAAATACTCTCTGTAAATTACAAAAATCCCAAATTGTATATTTTGTTCATAAATATATAGCTTCGTTTCAATAAAAAGGTTTTTATGTATAAGTACCAAAACGACGACCCACAAAAGCAGGGTTAACCCGTTGAGGGTCAGACGGTTGAATTCCGCCATGCGCGTTATGGCAACAAGTATATAATGGGCCTCAATGAATTAATCCACTGAAATCTTGCATTAATCAGTCTACTTAAGGGGCGCCCTCTGGGGTAATCTAGGTTGAATCTTCATGAATAACTTCATGCCAGACTTGAATGAACAGAACAAGTTATGTCAGACGGAATAAACAACAACTAAGGGTGGCCATCCTGAAAGGCTTTTAAGGCTTCATCAGAGGCGATGGCTAACATAAGAAAGGTCTAATTTTCCCTCTGAGTGGTGGAGGTCTGACCGCAGTCCCTTTATGTAAAAATCAGTATCTTCGCCAAATACTTGGGCTGAGAGGACCTCGCCAATCCTAATGGATTAGGAAACTGGATAACGCACAACCTGCGCTAAGTATGTATTGCAGGTTGTGCTTACAAGTACAGTACCTTGTGAGGGTCTACGGCCTACCTGATGCAAAGCGGTCATCGTAACCTGTGAACGTCTGCAATATATTCATTATCACTATGCATCCACTGCTGCTGACGCAGCAACTCCTGAGGAGCTTAGCTTAGCTCTAGGGATTTGGCTGCGGTTTTCTGTGATGTAGAGGTACTTCCCCAGACGGACTGCTTTGATGCGTCCTACCTCTCTTAAAAATACCCAGCCCAAGACCAACAGACATGTTAATGCACACAAATGTTTGTCTTGTGTAGGAATTGAACCCACGAGCGTTGGTGTCAAAGTCGCATCATTTACGACTGCGCTAGCGAGCTTGTCAAAGGCTGATATAGGCCTAGACTTATATAACAGAACTCCAGGGTCCCCGAGGATAGCAATAGGACTATATTCTATGTATGGCACCGAAAATATTCAATAAAATTCCGAACTGTCTGAAGACACTGAATAACAGTACGTTTATAAAACATTACAAAAATCTCTTAATAAAAAAATTATAGCGTTAACGATTTCATTACTGATGAATGCTTGTAACTTGCTGTGTATGGTTCTTATCGACATAATGTGTATTATTATTAATTGACATTTCTACTATTCAATTTATATTAAAATGCCAATATTGCTCTACATCTCAAAAGTTATGAGCCGACAAGGCAAAACATGAAGGAAATCATTGTAACACCATATTTAAATGCGATTGTATGTAATATTGTTCATGTTTTGTGCAAATAAATATATCTTTATATTTAGATTTTATAGTAGTTTGCAACTCTTCAGCATTATAACACAGATTAAGTAAACCTGTTTACGATTTTCTTTTTGCATAGCGGCTTTAGAAAATGTATCATCATGATTATATTGACTTTATTATATAAATAGGGTTAGTAGAAACTGAAAAATCTTTGTGCAAAGGATGTGCTGGTTGTTTACAAACCTTATAATTGATATTAGATTTTGGATATAGATAGAGGTTACACATTAAATGTCAGTTATATATATTTATTCAAGTAACTAGGACTCGCATTTTGTAGCGAAGTTTTTTGAAGACTACTATAAGTTTGCGAATTCTATTGCCGAGCCTTGTAACGTGTCGCCAATGAAGAGGTGTCTATTACAAAGTACATATAATTTATGTACGTGGTTCATTGTAGAGAGGTACATCTGCAGTTAGAGAGGTCATTGCTACTCGTATCATCATGACTAGTTGCTACTGCTCTACTCTCTTTCTACTTCTATCTCTATCTATAACTTCACGCAAATGACTCGATCCTTACATATCTCACTCGCTTCTTTAACATTCACTGCTCTTCTCATGCACGCTCGCCGGTTTCTAGGGCTCCTGACATCACCGTCTGATAGAACACGACCAATTTGGTCATGGTAGGTAAGTCTTGGCCTTCCCCGGCTCCTACATCCTTCCACTTTTGCATTGTATATCTGCTTCGTCATTCTTTCATCTTGCATTCTTTCTACATGTCCGAACCATCGGAGCATGCCTCTTCTTATTTTATCATTCTCTTTCTACTTCCCGTATCGAAAAGCACATTTAGTTTTTATGAAATTCAGTAGAAGGATACGAATGGCAACTGTCACCTCGTGTATCCTTTGAGCGGCATCATTGGCTTCACTCAAGATATCTCCAGCAAAATTAGGGGCAGATTAGCGTTAGCAATTAGTTTAACTTTCGTGAGCTTTGAAAAACAGAAATTGTTCATATATACGGGGAGAAGAGTTTGGCCTGGGATACTTTACTGGGGAGCTTCGAAAGTAGACGTCTCGTTACGAATATGTGGACCAATAGAACCTCTTTGAGACCTCTCAGACAGGTAGTCTTCAAAAAGCACTGCGGTTAATATTCTTCTTACCTTTATCCCGTTATCCCTTTTCATAACACATTAGGATTGGCGGGGTTCGCTACCTAAGTCTAAGGATTTGGCGAAGATACTGATTTTTACATGGAGCGACTGTCATCAGACCTACACCACCCAGAGGGAAAACCAGACCTTTCTTAGGTAATGCACACATCTTTCGAAATGTACGTGCGGGTTCCTCATGATCTATTCGTCCGCTGCCGAGCAAGTGATAATTATAAATATGTACATAAATCCGAAAACACGAATTTAGTGGTACATGCCAGGATTCGAACCGAGGACCAGTTGGTTAATAAGCTAGTTCTTTCGTTCTTCAACTCCTATCACTGCTCTTTAGTAGATGTGTAGTAGCAGAGTCACCCGACAAAGGAGATTCTTCTGAGAAAATTAAATAAAACAATTTCGTTAATATTATCATTTTTAATCAAAAAAATATATTTCTACAGCTTACAAGTGATTTAGTGATTAGTTATTTTTAGACGTAATCTATCACAGGTATACAATGTGCTACCCTCTATTTAAACGTCTGGTAAACACATCCGTCATGTTGGTAAATCATAATCAGTCTTATTTCTTCAGGTACATACGTCGAGGATACTATACCATACTTATACATATACAAGTGGAATTAAAAAATATATATTAATGGTAGATAATACTTTAATCGACACGCACTTATGAATGTTGGGGCTACTTTTAATTTTCGTAGCATATTTTTCAAACACAGTAAAAAAAATCTCATAAAAAACTTTTATTTAAAACATAGCAGACATAGTTTTTTACTACTCTGGTCAAGCAATAACAGCAGATGTTTACTGTGCCGAACTTCGAACAATGATGGCGAAACTTGCAGTGAAACAGCCCCAACTCGTGAATTGATCTTCACCATTATTGCTCCATGATAACGCAAGACCACACTCTGCACTCTCGCCCGGCTACATAATCTTTGCTCTGCACGAAAAACCGTTCAAATTCTACAGGTTCTGCAGTTAGAAGTACTTGCCAGACCTTGCTCTAACTAATTACTATTTTATTCGTGATTTGGACAATTTTCTACGTGGGAAAAAATTTTCTTCCCAGGAGGCAAGTACAAAATGCTTTCACACAGTTTGCCGAATCTAGAGCCCCAGAGTTCTATCGCAAAGGTATAAATAAACGCCCGATTAGATGGCAGCAATGTATTACCTATAAATAAAGAGGGTAAATATTTTGATGAACTCGTTTTTTAGTAAGATATAGACATATTTATTTAAAATATGTTACATCTTAGAAAAAAACGAGTTTTAATTTTTCAGTACAAATCGGCAATTTCATAATTTAACTCCTAATGTTAAGGCATATTTTTACTCACATAATCAGTGTATCAATTGATGGGTGTATGTAATCAAAAGGATATTTGGATTTGTTTAAAGACTTTTTTATGTGGTTACCACTGCGGCGGTAAAAAGCATTCAGACCGCCCGATAAGAAGTATTTAACATTTAGCCTGTAAATGTGGTAACTCATTGATTGTCTAAACTAACATTTTGTAGAAACGAATAAAATATTGTTTTTCTTTAAAATATACCTAAAAGCTCTAAAAGTCAGAAGGCCGTTGCCTTGTGTACTATTTCAGGAACTCATGTGTAATAAATAAGCGGTAGTATCTGGCAATACTATAGACTCGTCATTCCGAATTTCGGATTTATTTCCTTGTATTGTTTGATCGTTTTTCTGGATTTATTTCAACGACTCTGCTTGTACAACGGACTCGTAAATTAATATTAATAATGCATTTGTTATTTTATTTATTCTTATGCTACATATATATCCAAAATATTAACCCATACATGTTTTGAGTCATAGTCAAGAGTGATTGACGAGCCTGTAACAAATTCAAACAAAAAAAAAATACATTTTAAAGATAATTCAAAACTATGTATGTCAGCGACGTATCAAAGGTAGACACGTTATACACGAACATTTTTGTATTTTAAAATGGCGCAAGTACTACTATATCTACGTACAGTTATTTATTATCACACTTTGCTCTAAAAAGAGACAAATGATAGGGAATACCTGTCGTTAGAAAGAGATGAATATACATCTTTAGTTACGTATTGATTGCTGCTGAGCGCTCATAGGCGCGAGCACTGATTTACCGACATGGAGGAGACTGGGGAAAAAGCTCTGGATTTAATTAGTGTTTAAAATAATAAAACCAATTATGTACAAAACATCTATTTTCGTAATATGAATTGTGAACAATGAAATTATAAAATAATATCGAGTTAGTTTGTGAGTGAATAAAAAAAATACGTATTTGATAAAATATTATTCCCTCAAATAAACTTAACTTATTCCTTTTTGTCTTTTTTAATCAGTTTTCTAATCTAGACTATTTTAATGCGCGAAATATATTTTAACTTCACTATAATAGCGCGTATTAGGTGAAGCCTGTGATTATAAGTCGGATATTGCTCTAGGAAATAACAATTTAAAGAGGAAATTACATCATTGCGATATAGGAAACATTTTAAATGACGACTCGAAATTTGACGAGCTCGGTGGCTCAGTCGTGAATGACGCGACTTTGATACCAACGCTCGTGGGTTCGATTCCCACACAAGGCAAACATTTGTGTGCATGAACATGTCTGTTTGTCTTGGTCTGGATGTTTTAAGAAAGGTAGGGCGCATCAAAGCAGCCCATCTGGGGAAGTACCTCCACCTCACAAAAAACCGCAGCCAAATAACAACTCCCTAGAGGGTTGTTGTGTTCCTACGTGTGAGTTTGGTCAACAGTAAGCTCCCAAGGAGTTGTTGTGTAAGCAGCAGAGGAGGCATCGCGCGAGTGATAATTAATATATCGCAAGCGTTAATACGCTACGGTACCCGCTTCACAGCAGGTGGGCCGTATGCTTATATGCCTCCCGACGTAGAATAAAAAAAAAACCATTTTTTTTTCATCAAACCATCTAGATAATCTAAAATGGAAAGAAATAAATGATAAGTAATATTCTATTCGCTTCATTCTTTTCTAGAACGTCGAGTATTACTAGTATCTAATAATTGAAAATAAGGTAGGTAGGCGTATTACTTAATATAAAACAAAGTTAGGAATAAATTTAATTCACAATTCTGTGTTCATAACGTGATAGTTAAATTTTCCTCAACTTCCCCTAGCAACGGCTGCCACTAGGCCCGCTTTAATATTGCTAAAAACTAAATACATTTACTATGTTTTTAATAAAAAAAACTGTACTTACAAATGAAATGACACGTTTTCCTTGTCTTTAACAGTTGCCGTGTAATTTGTGGACCATCTAAAAACACAGGAAGGCATTTTTGCCAGAAATAACTTATTTACGCTTTGTGGCGAAGTACGTATAGACGTGACGCGAGAGCGTGCCCAACTGAATGCGAGGTGGGCAATTACCTTACTTTCGTATTGCCATTCTAGAGCGTGTACAACGTATCTATGACTATAAAAACATCTTAGATGTATGTATGTTTAAAGATTATTTATTTAAAATAGCCGCATAATAAACTTGTGACGTCATTTCTTGTCATGTAATCTAAGTAGAGGAATGTATGTAGGTACGTCTTCACGCCAGGTCCCTTGCGGGGTAGGCAGAGAGTACCGAGCGCCATAAGATGTGGTCATATATCATACATATATATATACATACTAACTAGAGGAAAATTATATGTTTTTATATTATTTTAGACTTTAGATATTAGTTTTATTACTGCCTATAGTTGACCCCGCGACGACGTCCTTGAGTTTCCCAGTATCCCGTACTTTATTTTTTCTTCTAAAGGTCATATCGTAAAGTTGAATAGCCTATAAACCTTTCTCAAGAATTGGGCTATCAAATGCAAAAATATTTTTTCAAATCCCACTGGGAGTCTGAGATACTTCCAAAAACAAAGAAGACAATTTGATGTTATTATTTAATGAAAAGGCTTTTAACTATTTGTCTAACAAGTCTATAATTGTTGTCACGGACTTAAAATATGCTTTTATAATTTTTCTTCAATTTTGTACAGGAAAATAATGTTTTTCCAACAATTACGCTGTATCCAATGATAATAGTGGTACTTGACGGATCGGTTTGTGTAGAGATTATTCATCACATGTATATACAAAACACCTACCTATGATAATTTGCAAGACATGACTAATAGTCGGTAGTGTAGAATGGAATAGTGATTCCAAACGACACCACCGGTGGTATCGAGTGGAATGAACGGCGGTAACGATACTCCTTGTATTATTTACTAGCGGCCCGCCCCGGCTTCGCACGGGTGGACATTTATTTTTTAAACATTTTGGGATAAACGAAGAGTAAATGTATCTTTAGAGAGTTTTTTAAATAGTTTTTCTTAAGTAGCTTTTTTTTCAGACAAATTACTTTAAGTGGTACGTACTTAGTGGTTTATTTATATTGTTTTTAGTTTTATTTTTACATTTCTTTTAATATATATAACATATATTTCGAGACTTTATATTAATTTAATTTAATAGGTTTTACTTTTTTAGTTTCCAATATGTCTAGCTTAAGGCTGTATACTATATTGGCTGTGGTATTCGTAGATGGCAACAAAATATATTGATTTTTAGGAATCCTACTCGAGAAAGTGCAACATATAATTGGCTATGAGAAAAGCATTCTTCTCTTAGGTCGATGCCAAACATCGAGAAAGTTTGTCCCTGGGATTTATTTATTATAAGGGCCAACGATACCTTTACAGGAAACTGTAACCTTTTAAAAGACATGGGCAAATCTGTTGGTATCATCGGGATACGCGGAATGTGAGCTAGCTGTCCGGCCGTGGGACCGGTGATGATTGTAGCTATAATCAGATTGTCTCTATAAGCATTTCTAGACTGTGAACAGTTTGAGCCAATTCATTATCCAATAATACTTGGAGGCTATGTGCAATTGGAGATGGTAATTTTCCGCTTCCAAGTTTAAGTATTTTTTGTGAGAAATTGTCGTTGCCGTCATTACTTAAACGTGCTCTCATATTCGTGCGCAAATTGAGAGTTTCAATTGATTGCCACAAAGGTGATGATTTGAGGCACGCTTTTCTGAAAATAACTTTTTAACTGGAACAGAAAGAATGTGGTATGAAAAAGTCAAAACATTCAATGTCGGTAGCGCGCGTACGGCGCGGCGCACATCTCATAGATGTGCGCCGCGCCGCCCGATGCCACGCGCCGTGGCCACCGGTGTCGCAAGCAAGGGATTGAAACACAGAACAAAATCCGTAATATCCTTGGAATGGAATGTCCGATTTCGTTAATTCAAAGAGTAACCTACAGGCATTGAAACAGTCTTAAATACGAAATGATTTATTTGGATAAGGATTAATACCAAGGTATGAATAATGAGGCCTAGTTTGTACCGGCGTTACTATAGCATATTTTAACATGAAAAAGTAGTTATTGTGACGTAACTGTAATAGTTAGACATATGGTATCGCGGATTTTTTTGTAGATATTGATGTCCTCTATAAAACTGTAGTACATTACTTTGCTCTATTGTCAATAGTTTCAGCAGCGTACGCGGTATAAGGATTTTTTGGTATCTTTTTCACACATTATTGAAGTTTTCATACGGATCCCTAACTATTTTCAAAATATTTTATAGCCTATGTTAAGCATTTATATTGTAGCATTCTAATGGTGAAAGAATTTTTGAAATCGGCCCAGCAGTTTTTGAGTTTATTCATAACATACATACAAATCTTTCCTCTTTATAATAATAGTATAGTTTACGAGTGTTTGTAGGCTACGGTAGTCGCTTTACATCATGTGGGCCATACGCTTGTTTTTCTCCTAATGTGTAAAAAACAGAAATAACTCTCTGAATCACTTAATACTTGAAAGGAGATAATATTATGCTGGGGATCCATAAATAAAACAAGAAAAACTGATTTATAAAATCATTTTTATTCAGAGGCACAGAGTCTTTTACATACTGTGCAGCAGCGGTGGCAGCGCACACCGGGCGGCGCCGCTTTAAGATGTACGCCGCACCGCAGTGGTGGCGTGTAGTGTATAGTCGCAAATATACAGCTATGGCTGTGTCGCACGAACGGCGGTAATGTTTGAGCGCAGCAGTCGTACGCAGTCGTTGCTGCTGGTGTTGGTGCGTATGTGTATACATCAGTGTGTAAGTATGTTAGAATGAGTGAATTTTGTGTGCGTGTGTGTCTGTGTAGAGTGTGTCGCCACAACAGGTACCGCCACCGCTGCAACATGTAAAGGCCCTAATGGGATTGATTTCAGAAATAATATTCATAGCTGATATTATATAACAAACATAGGTAATAAAAAAACAAAAAATGGATATCGACACTTCAGTGTTCGTTAGGTATCTATTTTTATACAAATGTTTTAAGTTACTAAGATCACAGTGGTAGCTTAAATCTATAAAAGCCGCAAATTGCCTTCTGACAATTCTGAAACTTCTTGCAATTCTACAATCTGATATCATTATTGTTCTAATATGTTGATATGAATATATTGTAATATCTAATTGTCAATTTTAAAAGACATATTGGAAAGTTTCTTTCGGTCTATTTCTTCGTCACCAATGGTCATTTCCAAAATGCTAGCAGATAAACCCATATATGCGCAGAACTCATTATTGACCCTAGAAAACAGCTGTAATGGTAATTTATATTTTTCACTTCCGAAAGGTTCTTTTCAGTGGTTCGAAAACGACCCCTTATGCATATATGGTCGTCCTCTAGTATGAAGCAGAAATAATTGAAATTACACATTATTATATTGCAAATCAGTCTTTGTTATTAACCATAAAGGTCTCAATATAATTAGGATCTTTGAAATCACAATGTAATAATCAATAAAAACACAATAATTATCATTTTACGAATGGAACTCCACAAAACATTGCTCATGAAGATTTAACTTGCCGCACATTTTGATTGGTTTGTTTTTACACAGCGCACATCTTTTCCTGGTCTGTGCAGCTCGACAAATATGCTCAGCTGCATGCTTTCTCACAGAAACAGGTACATGTGTCCTTACTTGTCGCTGTGGCCCTGGATGAGCTGGAGAAATTCCATATTTCTGAATACGATTCGTATGGGGCAAACGTTGACACTCTAAACTTCCAACGATCCATTGCAAGGACGTTGCTCCAGAAATATGGAATTTCTCCAATTCGCTAGAGCGATGATGCGCTATTGATTGCGACCTCAATCAAGCACATCAAAATGGGAATGTGCCATTTTTTCCCTCTGATAGCTATCCGATAAACTCCGATATTAGCATCCAATATACTTTATCAATCAATAACGCCCCCCATAAATTGGTTGTACCGATGTATAAGATTTCGTTGGTCAAGATCTGTTTAGCATTTTCTGTTTAGCAGGAACTGAATATCGGCATGCTTTTTGAATAGGGTGTACACCAAATTTATTATACAGTAGTATAAGAACGCTATTATCATTGATGGAGAAGACCAATGAACTTGTTGGGGATGCAAATCCCTTTTTATCCGCTTACGTGGTCTTTCACGGCGCATTGATTGAGTGCGAGAATCATCATCGGCAGTAATAGATCTTCTTTCACATTCTTCGATTATTGGATTTGTATTTCGCCGAGACCTCAAAAATAAAAACCTCAAGCATGATTTACGGGCAAGGGGTCGTTTTCGACCCATAAAAATATGTCGATTGATTTCAATAAGAAAATGATATCTTTTCACAAATCTCTATCTAATAGTCTCTAACACACACATTCAACTACCTATATAACAATTTTGACAATAAAATAACAATAAACATACGAAATATTTACATTTGTATGCGCTCAACCGGAATTTTGTTCGAGCAATAAACGTGTCCGTTCTTGTTTTATGAATGAATAGTGGAAATGGCATCAGATCAGCAATGGTGCTATTTCGTGCGTAAACTTAGTTCTTTAAACTAGTAATAGATGGTGCTACACCATAAAATAGTAAAAGTCCTCACGGGCTGGGCTTATTAGAATTAGGTTAGTACCAGAGGCACGAAAACGATCCAAAATGCGTATATGGGTTAAAAAAGAAAAAGTAAGATAAGAGAATTGAATAAGTTACAATAAGACTATATTTCAAAAAATGTAAGACGTGTCTAAGTGACCGCGAAGGCCCAATGGCAAATAAAGAATTGTTATCTTTATCTTATCTAGACAACAAATCGGATGTTATTTTTGGGCGTTTATGGTGGTGCAATTTTTATTATATCGCTGATTTGGATATTTTCTATGTTTGTATTGGAGATCTCAATGGATGGGTTGGAACCAAGCGAAGCAGTTATTAGGCTGTGCTTGGTCCATACGGAGATAAGAGAGCGAACGATGCTGGTAAGTTACTTTTAGACATATGTATGGAATGTAACCTCCTTGTATCGAACACGCTCTTCCATCACAAGGATATTCACACTTACACTTGGAAACGGAATGAAAATAAATGTGATTGATTTGATTTTGATAGATGGACGTCTCCCAAAGTCGTTAATGGATACAAGAGCCTTCAGAAATCCCACTCTTGATACGGACCACTATCTGATGATGATAAGTCTGTTTGTAGGCCTTTTCAAGAAGTGGAGTCACTGGTGAGTAAAGGAATACCGAGATGAATGTTTAAGGAGTACGTATGCACGTCTAGTCAGTGAAAGATTTGCGAACGCGAGTCTTTCCGACTCAGATGCAGACGAATGTTGGAAAGTTCTGAAAGAAAGTATGATGTACCAGTGTGAAAGAAGCATGTGGATGCGCAAACAACACTGAGAGAAGATGCCTGGTGGGATGCGGAAGTTGAATCCTCCGTGGAAATAAAAGAATAACGCGTGGCTGGATTACGTATCATCTTTGCACAAGAGTGATGATATGAAAGAAAAGAAGAAAGAAATATACCGTCGACGCAAGAATGAGACAAGTCTTAGTGAAAGAAAAGCGTGAAAGACTACTTATGAATGAGGAAGAGAGGCTGACGAGGAAATGAGGCAAATGATTATGTCCAGGACGCTTGCACTGTGAATGAGTCTGTGACTAACTCGGCAGTGTTAGCGTACCATGAAGGCGTTAACATGGATGAGATTGAATGGTTGATACGAAGTTTGAAAAATGGAAAGTCAGCGGAAATCGATATGGTTACAGCTGAGATGATCAAACTAGGTGGCACCTACATTGTGGTTTTTGATCAAATTATGCCGCAGAACCGAAAGGTCTCAACCCATTGGAGACGCGCAATCATCATGCCCTTGTATAAAGGCTAGGGTTCATGTATGGATTGCGCCAACTATAGGGCCATCAGTTTGATCAGCTTAGCAGCTAAAACTTGGTCGTGCCAAAGAATCTCTGGAACATTTTGCCCAGATATGGGATTGACTGTGACCTGCTCCGTGCTGTGCAATCCACCTATGATTGCACAGCATGTGTGAGAGTGGACAGCTTATCGCCCTGCTTTGATACCAATATTGGTGTCAGACAGGGATGCGTGCTGTCGGCTCGGCTATTCATGCTGTATCTGAACTTCAGAGAATGAGAAATAAGAATGTGGGAATGCGAATGGGTGACTCAGTGATCAACTGCCTGATTTATGCAGACGACGCAGTATAAATAGCAGAATCACCATCCGAACTGCAAACACTAGTTACAACAATGAAAGATGATTGTATGAAGATAGGCTTAGAATTGAATGTGAAGAAAACCAAGATATAAGTATTTGAAAGTGAGACAACCAGAACAAACACTAGGATTACGGTTGATGGTGTAGTGTTGGAGCAAGTGGATGAGATCTTGGAAGCGCTTTTAGCAGCGATGGAAGGTACACCGCTGATGTGGAGAGGCGAGTGAGTGCAGAGAATAGGGTGAATGGAGCGTTGGGTAAACTTCTAGGCAACCGAAATTTTATCCAAAACAACGGGGTGCTAATCCCAACGCTAACTTATGAAAGTGAGAGCATTGCGAAAAATTTATGGCATAACGCTTGCTGACCGCATTCGTAATGATGTCGTAAGGGAGAGTTGGCCTGAAAGAGTGTCGGTGTTAAGATAAGAAAATGCTTGCTCCGTTAGTTCGGACACGTAGAAAGAATGCAGGATGAAAGAATCAGGAAAGTGGAAGGATGTAGGAGCCGACGAAGACGAAGGCTAACCTACCATGACCAAATTGGTTGTGTTTTATCAGAAGGTGACGTCAGGAGCCCCAGGAACCGGCGAGCGTGCATGAAAAGAGCTACGAATGTTAAGGAAGCGAGTGAAGTGTGTAAGGACCGCGTCTTATAGCGCTCGGTTCTCTCTGCCTACCCCGCAAGGGACCTAGCGTGAATACATTGAATATTTTTTATTCTGTAGACAAGCAAAAAATATGAACCTAAACTAATTTAGCTTTTATCTATCTTTTTACTTTAGGTTGTGTTATTAATTTTGAAATGTCTTCTACTCGTGTTAAAACTCTTTTCTTTGAACTCTCATCATCCTTCGATATGGCTGTTTGTCGATCATTGGAGCCTACAACTATTGTACATTCTTTTACGTTTCCAGTATTGAAATCAGGTAGTTTAACTCGTTTGCACGCCACACTGTTGCTAGTTGTTATCCTTGAAGTTTTCCCAATCGTTTTAGAAATAGCAATTATTTCTGACAGCTCGGGCAATTGTCTTACTCCATCGACAATATCGTCATCTAAAGTATTCGTTTTTCTCTTAGTATGGTGTACTGGAATATCTTTATTACTGACAGACAGTCTGTCGATGTTTTTATTATTGTTCACTCCAGATAGAATTATTGTTTTGGATTTATGAATCTTGGGAACTGTGAATGTAATATCATTCTTTTTAGGGTCCAATATGTTAAGTTTTGACGAAAGCTTTAAGTCTTTAAGCTGGTAAGGTAAGGCATTAGTCCTTTTTAGAGCAGAAGCATATGTGCGTTTAATTGAGGGTCGAGGATTGATGTTTTTGTTGGATTCTTTATTTGCTCCAGAGCAATCGCTTCTTACATAGTTTTCTAATTGTAAGTCATTCACGAGATCCTGCACATTGCGTTTTTTATTTCCATCACAACTATCTACATTGTCATCTACTTCCAGAAGAGATTCGTCCAACCAATCTACTGATTCAGACTTACAAACATCCTCTTCGTTTGCCTTACTTTCATGCTTCGGTACAATCTCAGAATTGTCCAACTCAAGTAAATCAGAATGATATGTATTTTTGTTAGAAGCGTCTTTACATTTTGCGTCTTCTTTTCGGTGCTGAATACTCGTAATCGTATCCTCAAAAGGATCTTCTTCTTTCTTTATCTCCACATCCCAGTCCACACGAGCACTGTTAAACAACATAAGGAATGAAAACTGTAATAGCTGATTAATGTTCTGCCCCCAAAAGAGTTATGGGCGCAATGTTCAATAAAGTTTTATTCCAATTATACTTATTTGGTCGTCGTAGAAATATCATGTATTTATTTAATAAATTTACGATATTAAAATTGAGTAAACTTACATGCCATCATTATTAAGTTCAGCTTCTAGAATTTTCAATTTTCTTCTTATTGCATCTATTACAAGCTTTACTTCTCTCTGAAACAATAAAAATATTAGCAAATTAATCACTTGACTAGAAGTTTTTTTTTTTTATTATTTGTAATTCAGGGACTCTGCGTAGCATTAAATAAATTGGTTAATTTTAAATGAAAAGAGTAAATTTAGAAAATAAATTCTTTTCAGAAGCCGTTTTTGTCTAGATTAACTGAATATTGCGCTCTAGTTTTCCAGAACTGTTAAAGCATTGAGTTGCTTTTTTTCGGAGGGTGAATCTTGACGGAATTAAATACTATTGAAACATTTTATAGTTTTTGGAATATCTAGTGAATTTATGCATTAAAACCTGCACTGGATCTCGCAGCATGTAATTCTGCGAATGATGCTTCGGCATCCCTTCACACGCGTCACGTAAATCGTAGTGGATGCGGGTCCGGGCAGTATGTAATTCTGATGATACCTCTTCGCACACGCCGCACAAGTCGGTAGTAGACAGACACATCGATACTGACCTGGGGCCGCGGGCCCGGCACTCGCAGCATGTAATGCTGTGGATGAATCAACGTCGTTTCACACGCGCCGCACAAGTCGTAGTGGACACATCGATACTGACCTGCGGCCGCAGGCCCGGCACTCGCGGCATGTAATGCTGTGGATGAATCAACGTCGCTTCACACGCGCCGCACAAGTCGTAGTGGACACATCGATACTGACCTGGGGCCGCGGGCCCGGCACTCGCAGCATGAAATGCTGTGGATGAATCAACGTCGCTTCACATGCGCCGCACAAGTCGTAGTGGACACATCGATACTGACCTGCGGCCGCGGGCCCGGCACTTGCAGCATGTAATGCTGTGGATGAATCAACGTCGCTTCACACGCGCCGCACAAGTCGTAGTGGACACATCAATACTGACCTGGGGCCGCGGGCTCGGCACTCGCAGCATGTAATGCTGTGGATGAATCAACGTCGCTTCACACGCGCCGCACAAGTCGTAGTCGTCGCATTGCACGCACGTGTACCTGAAACTGAACAGAACTGAAGAAGTTAGAAGATATGACTTGTGCCGCTATTTAAGATTCATTTTTATATCGGCACTGATTAAAACGTCAAGCAAAATTCCATCGAACATTGTCTTGTAAACAACGTACCCAGTAATATATTGCCGACATCCATCACAACAATGATCAGTGGCCGCTTTACGAACGTCACTTCTTACATCGTCTGTAACAAATACAATTATAGTTTAAAATAACACGCAGTATGACCAAATATAATATATATATATATATATATATAATATATAATATAGTATAGTGTAGTATATATAATATAGTGAGTGTAGGGTAAATAGTGTTTTGTGTGCCATTGTAAATTCGTTCAGATACAATAATCTGTTAAAATAAAATAAATCAATGTAACCAATTAAGTACTCGAATGTACTGCCAGAAGCGCTCGTTGAGAATTATAAACAAGAATTTGTTGATCATATTGTACATTTTTAAATTACAGTAGATTACATATAACAGTGATGTGAAAATGAGTGTGGTACGTAATAAAATAAACCTACCAGTGTGCTCAGCTTAGCCGCATATGCAGTTACGAGAATTATACAAAAAGAGCGTGGCTACTTCACGTATATGTCGTGTGGCAGTGGCGTGCACTCCTTATAGGCAAAAAGACATTGCCTATCCTATCAATTTGATAAATACCATCCGATGTTTCATTCTACATAGTTTTTAACTAATATTTCGTATCAAAAACAAAAAATTGAAAACAGCTCCATCTGTCGGTATCGGTGCAAGTTATCAAAATCATCGCTAGTCATATTCAAATCGCAGCTAGGCGCTACTCTACACTAGCGCCGCATTGGCAGCTTTTAACGGCAGAGACACAAACTATTTCTGTCTAAATTTACGTATGTGTGCCGTGTTGTTAATGCATTCCTGTAAATACATTGCCCACAATAACACAAATAACGCACACAATCGCATAGTATAGACTATGTCTTTTCAGCTGAACTATAACGTAAATTACCGAAGTGTCGCGAACATTGCTACGTAACTATTTTAAAAAGTAGTTTGCTGCATATAATTATTATAGTGAAAGATATTGCCATTTCTTTTTTCGTATAAAATTGATGTTAAATTTTATTTTGATTTTAACGGCCGCCATTGTTTTTGTTTTGAATCGACTGACTGGTAGCAGACAAAATAAGATTTTAAAGTTTTAAAGTTGATAAATATGGATGATATTCAATGCGAAAGTTGTGAAAAAAAAACAAGTACATCATTATTTCCACAAGACTGGGTAACCAAAATCAACATTCTGTATATTTTGGTAAGTTAATAGCTTTAAAAAAATTCTGCCTACCTTGTCAAAAATCTCTGTGCACGCCACTGTCGTGTGGTATATATACTGTTATGGAAAGGGCCGCTGCTGACATTTAATTTACTTTACAAAAAAGGCACTGTATTTATAACATGACCTCAAGAAAACTATTAGGAGAATCGTTGAAGGTGAAAATCTTAAAAACAGTCATTTTGCACATCGGTTTGCACCGAAACAAAGACAGGAGGTTTGCCTGTGCTGAATTGTTACGAGGCATTTTTGACAGTTACCAGATTCCTTAACTTATAATAATTTATTTAAAGTTATTTTGATCCAATACAGTTTACAACAACAGACATTCCGCTTCTTGTACTATTTTTTCTTTGCGAATTGTCATTTCCGATAATGATACATTACAAAAATAAAAAAAACAAAAAAAAAAACAATAAGTTTTTTTTTAATGTAAGACCCGGATAAGTGCTCGCGAGTGCCTAACGACGAATAAATAATTCATATCTTTTTACCTTATATACCATTCTACAAATTGTTTTGAACACTGCATCTGTAAGAACTTATGATCAAATTGACAGTGATGCTTCAACGGGACCAATTAAGAAATTGGGAAAAGCAAATCGCCTCCATACAAATTATTGTATCGCCTGATCATTTACATATATATCGGGGTGCAAAATGATTTTCGATTTCAAATTTGCATTTGACGAGCTCGGTGGCGCAGTGGTGAAACGCGTTGTTACGCTACTTTAGTACCAATACTCGTGGGTTCGATTCCCACACAGTACAAACATTTGTGTGCATGAACATGTCTGTTTGTCTTTGTCTTGGTATTTTCTACGTATAATAAGTATGTATTTACAAAAAAAAATGTATTTCCGTATGTTTATCAGTTGTATAGTACCCATAACACAAGCTTCGCTTACTTTGGGGCTAGATGGCGCTGTGTAATTTGACCGACAATATTTTATTTATTTATTTATGGCTCCACCTTCATACATTTATTGTGCATCGTATGGTTATCAACATACGTATGTTTTTTTAGTTTAGCTATCATTAAATGTTGTTAATATTCCCTGCGACGTGCAGTCGATTGTACAAATGTAAAACGATGACTGCATAAAATACCTACCTTCTACTACGGCAGCATTCTTGTCACCAACTGCCTCCGATTGAGCTTTCGTAACATCTGCCGTCTTTGAAACTGAAAATAAACATGCACAGATTTAACAAACAAAAGCTATTTATATAATATACCGGGCAATAATATAAAAAAAAAAATGTTTAGCCTACGAGTATAAAATACAATACATCCTACTATAACCCTCTAACAAGAATGCGTCGTCTATTTGATGAGGTGAGATATACCTAAGTTCCCCAACCTCGATATATACAGCTCGAACATAAACTCATTCCTGTGCTAAAATCAAGAGAGTTCTCATGTACTGATATATTTTATGAAAATTCTACTTATATATCTATAAAATCGCGCCAAATCCCATGCGGAGTAGGCAGAGGGAACCGAACGCCACGTGACTTGAACCTTACATACATCACTCGCTTCTTAACATTCATTGCTCTTCTTATTCATGCTCGCCGGTTTCTTAGGCTCCTGACAAAACCTTCTGACAGAACACGATCAATTTGATCATGGTATGTAAGTCTTGCCCATCCTCTTTATGTAAATTTATAATATGTAATGTTTTAATATGTAAAAGCTATATTTATTTATATAAGAATGTATTTTTATGTGTCGGCATATTTAAAATTGTGATCTAGGACAAAAATTTAATATTACATTCTTTTTCTTGTAATTCATTGATTGTAATTTGTTTTGTTGTCCAAATAAATACATTTGGGTGCAGAGTTCATTCATATTCTCAATCTATATTGGCATATCAGCGATGTCCCCACCGTTGACAAGTTGGCAATTTTAATAAAAATAACGTGCTTACTAGAACAAATACAAATGCATTATTATTATTATACTCGGCATGTCTCTGTTACCCTACTGTAGCGGCACGCTATGATGGCAGTTTTGACGTTTGTCCACTCATGAATTTTCGTATTAATAAATAATTACATTTGAAGGAGCAAATTGCCGTTCTTTATTGTCAATAGTGACGTGGAGTTAGTCATAAAATTTATCGAATGTATAATTTTAGGACACAAAATTTATTTATTACATTGATTTCTAAACTATATATATTAGGGTCCCGCGAACATTTATTTTCATAAGATTATAATTATTGGTGTACTTATTTACCACACAACTCGGCATTTGTTTTTCGAAATTCAAAATTTATAATAATGAAATCTAATACGATCGTCACATAGGATCGCTGGCCAGCACAACTACTGCCTCCAGCAAACTCGCATCAATGCTCAATGCAAAACAAAGCAGTTTCGACTTGACGTTGCTTCGAAAAGTACAAACTGTGAGTGCACTGCGACTGTGATATAGTTTTGACCTGGCTTTGGATTTCGGATATTGATACTGCATTACTGTTAACCTTTGCTCGTTAATTTGAACTCTGTTTACGCCTTTTGTTGTGGATTTGGTCGATATGGCCGAACGTACGCAGAGAACTGTTCATTTCAAAAAAAAATATTAACCTTTTTAATCAGGTACTACTTGCAACAAAAACTTATAGATTTGATTATATTTTTTTCGAGAATAAATTGACATTACACATCACTATTGTAATATGTCAAAACGGCATCATCATAGCGTGCCGCTACTTTAGTACAGGTCTTGTAATCCACGAAGGCGAGCGGGCTTTACTAGTCATTGAACATGTTCATACACAGCGCGATAGTGTGCGTGTCTGACGGAGCCAATCAGTATCGACTAGCGGGCGAGCCGTCGCATTAGATCACTTGTGTTTATACTTTCACTTACACAGATACGTAGTTACAAGAAAAGCCCGCCCGCCATCGTGAATTGCAAGATCTGGACGCATCGATGAATATAATACAGAAAGTATCGCGCCACCGCAATTGCCAAACCGCATCGCTCAGGAGCTGACTGTAACCACATTTACTCGCAGACGTTACAGGGAGTTTTTTTTATAAAACGTCGGGAGGCAAATAAGCATGCGGCCCACCTGATGTAAATCGGTTCCCGTAGCCTATGAAGGCTTGTAATACATTAACTCTCGCGCAATGCCACATCTGCTGCTAACACAGCAACTCCTTAGGAGCTTACTGGTGACCTCATTTACACGCTGAAACACAACAACCCTCTAGAGTTGTTATTTGTTTACGGTGTTCCGAGAGGTGGAGGTATTTCCATAGACAGGCTGTTTTGATGCGCCTTCCCTCTTTTAAAAACTTCTTACTATAACCAAAACAAAGGCATTATTATCCTGTATGTCTTTATTACCCTAGTACACTTCGATGAATATAATACAGAATGTATCGTGCCACCCCAGCAATGCTCAGGAACTTACTGGTAATCTCACTCACTCGCAGGAACACTACAGGCCAGGGAGTTATTTGGCTGCAGTATTCTATGAGGAGAAGCTACTTTTTCAGCCTGTTTTGATGCTCCCTACCTCTCTTAGATTAGCTCAACGATTGTCATCTATCGAAAACAGCCGCGGCCGACGGCTTAACGCGCGCTTCACAGCAAGAAGGAACTCGAGTTCACTAAATCCAACCAAAGACATGCTGCGGGCGAGGCTGCTTAACTTGCGTGTCCAATAAACTGACCACTGATGACAACAACAGGAGGACCTCTAGGCCTTCGTGGTCTTCCTGTTGGGTAACCTATCTCACTTTCGAAAATGTTCCGATTGAATTTCAATTGCTCGAAAACGGTATGAAAGTTCTAAATGACAGATTTTTATATATTTTGTTTCTAGAAATTTAATTTATATGTTTTCTAGAAAAACCATTGTCCATTGACAAAACATGTAATTTTCCGTTGATAGATGTTTTATAACTAGTACCAAAATATATAAATATATTTGGGTGATTTGGAATTAGTAGCAGTGCGACATTGCTAGGTTAGGTTAAGTCGAGACTTGTGACCCACTCATTTTTTTTTGAACTGCATATCACGTTTAGCTGCGGTTAAACGTATATATAAGAGAGGTACGGCGCATCAAAGCAGCCCGTCTGGGGAAGTACCTCCACCTCACAGAAAATCACAGCCAAATAACAACTCCCTAGAGGGTTGTTGTGTTCCTGCGTGTGAGTGAGGTCACCAGTAAGCTCCCAAGGAGTTGCTGTGTACGCAGCAGAGGAGGCATCGCGCGAGTGATGCTTAATAAGAGGGTCATTTGAAAAGTTCTTAGCCTAACATGGTTAAAGTCATGGGTTTTTTTTATAACTACCCTCATTTTGTAGTTACATTATTTAGCAACAAGTATACATGCACAGTTTAGTTTATTCACAGTAACTCATTGTTCGTTTACACGTGATACCGTAAGTCAAGTCAGAGCTAATTTTGAAAATGGATAAAATTGAACATCGTGCAGTGATAAAATACCTGAATTTGAAAGGTTTAACTCCAAAAGCTATACATGAAGACATATCTGCTACTTTGGGTGAGTCCGCTTCTTCGTATGCGACTGTTAAAAACTGGGTGGCAGAGTTTAAACGTGGTCGTGAGACCATTCAAGATGAGCCCCGTAGTGGCCGGCCTTCGACTGCTTCCACTGATCAAAACAAAGAAAAAATCTGTGATTTAATTTTATCTGATCGAAGATTGACTGTCGAGGAGATAGCTAAGACTGTAGGCATCTCATTTGAGCGAACACATCATATAATTACTACTGAACTTGGATTCTCTAGGTGTCTGCGCGGTGGGTACCGCGACTGCTTTCAGTGGAACAAAAACGCAATCGACTCACAACTTCTCGCGACTTTTTAGAGTTATATGAAGCTGACCCAATAGAATTTGTTGAAAGATTTATAACCATGCAGTATTCTATGAGGAGAAGCTACTTCTTCAGCCTGTTTTGATGCTCCCTACCTCTCTTAGATTAGCTCAACGATTGTCATCTATCGAAAACAGCCGCGGCCGACGGCTTAACGCGCGCTTCACAGCAAGAAGGAACTCGAGTTCACTAAATCCAACCAAAGACATGCTGCGGGCGAGGCTGCTTAACTTGCGTGTCCAATAAACTGACCACTGATGACAACAACAGGAGGACCTCTAGGCCTTCGTGGTCTTCCTGTTGGGTAACCTATCTCACTTTCGAAAATGTTCCGATTGAATTTCAATTGCTCGAAAACGGTATGAAAGTTCTAAATGACAGATTTTTATATATTTTATGTTTCTAGAAATTTAATTTATATGTTTTCTAGAAAAACCATTGTCCGTTGACAAAACATGTAATTTTCCGTTGATAGATGTTTTATAACTAGTACCAAAATATATAAATATATTTGGGTGATTTGGAATTAGTAGCAGTGCGACATTGCTAGGTTAGGTTAAGTCGAGACTTGTGACCCACTCATTTTCTTTTGAACTGCATAGTACGTTTAGCTGCGGTTAAACGTATATATAAGAGAGGTACGGCGCATCAAAGCAGCCCGTCTGGGGAAGTACCTCCACCTCACAGAAAACCACAGCCAAATAACAGCTCCCTAGAGGGTTGTTGTGTTCCTGCGTGTGAGTGAGGTCACCAGTAAGCTCCCAAGGAGTTGCTGTGTACGCAGCAGAGGAGGCATCGCGCGAGTGATGCTTAATAAGAGGGTCATTTGAAAAGTTCTTAGCCTAACATGGTTAAAGTCATGGGTTTTTTTTATAACTACCCTCATTTTGTAGTTACATTATTTAGCAACAAGTATTCACAGTTTAGTTTATTCACAGTAACCCATTGTTCGTTACACGTGATACCGTAAGTCAAGTCAGAGCTATTTTTGAAAATGGATAAAGTTGAACATCGTGCAGTGATAAAATACCTGAATTTGAAAGGTTTAACTCCAAAAGCTATACATGAAGACATGTCTGCTACTTTGGGTGAGTCCGCTCCTTCGTATGCGACTGTTAAAAACTGGGTGGCAGAGTTTAAACGTGGTCGTGAGACCATTCAAGATGAGTCCCGTAGTGGCCGGCCTTCGACTGCTTCCACTGATCAAAACAAAGAAAAAATCTGTGATTTAATTTTATCTGATCGAAGATTGACTGTCGAGGAGATAGCTAAGACTGTAGGCATCTCATCTGAGCGAACACATCATATAATTACTACTGAACTTGGATTCTCTAGGTGTCTGCGCGGTGGGTACCGCGACTGCTTTCAGTAGAACAAAAACGCAACCGACTCACAACTTCTCGCGACTGTTTAGAGTTATGAAGCTGACCCAATAGAATTTGTTGAAAGATTTATAACCAAGGATGAAACCTGGGTTCACCACAATACACCCGAGACAAAAGAACAGTCGAAACAATGGAAAAGAGCAGGATCGCCCACCCCAAAGAAGGCAAAGGTGGTTTTATCGGAAAGATAGAAGAAAAGTCTTGTTTCATTAGGACAATGCGCGCGCGTTCACACCTCTGTGCAATCCATGGCAGAAATCCATCAATGTGGCTTCGAATTGTTACCTCATTCCCCATATTCACCGGATTTAGCACCGTCCGACTTTTATCAGTTCCCAAAGGTGAAAAATTTTTTAGGTGGTAAACATTTTTTTACAAATGAAGAGGCCATAGCCGCCGTGGACGCTTATTTTGAGGAGTTAGACGAAGATTTTTTAAAAAGGGTATCGAAGCCTTACCGGGTCGATGGAAAAAGTGTTTTGAGCTCGGAGGAGAGTATGTTGAAAAATAAAAATAAACTCAAAATCGTGTGGTTTCATTAAGTATGGTTAGGCTAAGAACTTTTCAAATGACGTATATCGCAAGCGTTAATAGGATACAGTACCCGCTTTACATCAGTTGGGCCGTATGCTTGTATGCCTTCTGACGTAGTATAAAAAAAACGTTGAGTTAGAATTCAAAACATAGCATTCGAAAAAAATGACAATCGGAATTTCATCAATCTCTCAATTGTGTTTTCGGTCAAATGAATATATGGAAAATAAAAAAGGCCCGATCGTTTTCGGTATATTAAAATTAGCATAAACACGTTTCGCCTTTACGATAGGTATACTCCTGTTGTTGTAATCAGGCATATCGGCGGCGGTGACAACGGGAAAAAAGTCGTGGTATATTTCTTATGTTGTAAGCATCTATAGGTTATATCACATGCATCTAATGACTCACCTGTGGGTGTTTCATCATCAAGGGTAATGATTCCAGTCTCCTGCCAAGAGAACTGCAGAGGGACTGGCGCTGGATCTGGAACAAGACACAGGCATGGAGGTGAAGTGAAGCCGACTAGTCAGTCGTATCAACGGAGTCTAACACCCAGACATGATGTCTTGAATTTTTTGATGTACAACGTCGGGAGACATACAAGCAAACGGCCCATCTGCTGTAAATTGGTTACCATAGCCTGTAACGCTTGCAACACATTAAGTATCATTCGCGTCCTTCCACAACCAAATTGATCACAACGTTCCTGACATATAAAAACTTTAGACTTCCCCTTAGCCAACACGAAATTCTTCTTCAATTCGTTCACCGTCCGCACTGCCCTACTTTGGAATAAACTACCACTGCAGATACGAGATGTTCGTACTGTGTCACTATTTTCTTGTAAAAGATAATATATATAATGTGGTTATATTGATGTATATTTGTGTATATATAGGTCTGTGTATATGTGTATATATATATATCTGTATGTATGCGTGTATATGTATGTATATGCTAAGTGTATTTTTAAACGGTTTTATTTAGTTGCCCTGTTTGGGTCAAATGTAGTAATTGAATTTTGACCCCCTTCCTGTTGACAGATTGATCTGAAATTTGGTACACAGCTTTAGTTCTGGTGACAATACAATTAAATAAATTCTGTTTCATTGTAAATCCAAGATGGCCGCCGCCACAAAATGGTGGTTTACAAATTTTGTCACGATTACCTCAATATGGGTGTCAAATGAAAGGGCTAGTAGAACTAGTAGTAGTAGTAGTGACTAGTAGAACACAGTTCACTATGAAAAATGTTAAAATCTAAGATGGCCGTCAACAAAATGGCCGGTTACATCTTTTCTCACAACAAAGTCTTTGGAAGGGTTATGTATTGAGGAATTAGATTGCAGCAAATTGTCAGGAAAGAAACCGTAACTAAATGAACTTAATAGAATGAGAAGTATGTAATGAAATTAAAAACTACAAACCTGAAAATTTATGGAAAAGAAAATTTTAATTTAAACGGTTTTATTGAAAATAATGTACTAAAAGATGCATATAATGTTTCTCTGTCAGAAAATTATTTATTTTACAAACAGTTATAAAAAAACATAGAACTCCTAAGATATAACCCTGAAATTGTACAAAAAAGAAGAAAAGACAGAGTATTATCAATAATACCCAGTAGGTACAAATAGTAGTTTTGCTCAGCATTATTATAATAGAGTATATCAGCTCGTCTGTACAATTATGCCAATCGAGTATTGGAAATATACCCTTTAACTTACCAAGACTGTAAACTTAAACTAACCGACTGGGTTAAACTCCTAGAATATGATAACGTATAGATTTGCTTACACTAGTGGAATAAATTTTCTTTTATTCTACGACTTTGAATTTATTTATTATTTTAATTAACCAAAATTAAGTGACTCGTGCGTGCATATACAAACATTTACACATAGACACACACACGCACACATACTCACTCACAAGTAAAGACATACACACACCTGGTATTCGCTATTGTATACATATATGTGGGCAATAACATTATAGTAGTACCTACCAATAAGCCAATTAGTAATTGGATGCATGACACATCCTCTAGTTTTAAATACTTTAACATATTTATAATCTTTATAAATGTATTCTGTCTGGTTAGTAAATAAGTTTGTATTCGTATTATAAGTATTGTATTCATGCTATGGAAGAGCGGCTCCTTCTGGCACAGGTGTCATACACTTAAAAGAAGGAGTCAACCTCTAAAATCTGTAAAATAATTTACTACTACTACTATTATAACTTCACGCCAAATCCCTTGAGGGGTAGGCAGAGAGAACCGAGCGCCACGTGACTCGACCCTTACATATCTCACTCGCTTCTTTAACGTTCATTGCTCTTCTCATGCACGCTCGCCGGTTTCTAGGGCTCCTGACATCACCTTCTGATAGAACACGACCAATTTGGTCATGGTAGGTAAGTCGTGGCCTTCCCCGGCTCCTACATCCTTCCACTTTTGCATTGTATATCTGCTTCGTCATTCTTTCATCATGCATTCTTTCTACATGCCCGAACCATCGGAGCATGCCTCTTTTTATTTTAACACCGACGCTCTCTTTCAGACCAACTCTATTTCTAACATCATCATTGCGAATACGGTCTAAAAGCCTTACGCCACAAATTTTGCGCAGCGCTCGCATTTCAACCGCGTTTATTCTACTTTCATGCTCTTTCTGCCATACCCAGCTCCTTCTTCTGGCTCAGGTTTTTACTGCCAAGAAGTTTTCCCAACGCTCCATTCACACTATTCCCAGCACTCACTCGTCTTTCCACATCTGCGGTGTACCTTCCATCCCTGCTGAAAGCGCATCCAAGATATACAAACTCATCCACTTGTTCCAACACTTCATCATCAATCGTAATCCTTACATTAGTTCTGGATTCTTCTCTTTCAAATACCATTATCTTTGTTTTCTTCGCATTCAGTAGTAAGCCTTTCTCCATACATTCGTCTTTCATCGTTGTGACCAGTGTTTGCAGTTTAGAGTATATCCGTGGTGAAACGGCAGCAATTACACCAACATTATTGAAGAAAGTTTTCAATAATTTCCGTTTGCGGTTAGAGGAGTGCCGTCGTAGGGAGGGTCATCATTTGGATGATGTAATTTTTTAAAAATAAACTTCAATTATAACATTACAATGCCTCATTTTTATTTTAACTATACCTTTTGTATTTATTTTTTAATGTTTTTTTTTAAATATACACGTTCTATTGCGCCACCTGTATTATATTATGGGCCCATGTTTCCATCCAGTCAACTCAGTTTACGCTACGCGCAACGATTTTATCTTTTTGTCTGATCAATGCCTTATTGATGAGGGAGAGGGGTGTGATGACTGGAACCTGGGACCTACGGAATTATTTTTTAGCTTTTACTACATTATTTTCAACAAAACAGTTTAAATTTAAAAAAAAATACATAATTTTTATTACAGAAGTTTTTAACTGCATCGTATTATTGTAACTGTTTTTATTGATGCTTGTTGGTACACATATTTTGTTTACGGCCCTATACAATGTTTTCACATTCATTGGGGTTGGCTGGAAGAAATCTCTTAAAGAGATAAGCTCACCTTTGTACACAAAACTTGTAACAAAGATTATTTTGTATATTTATATGCAATAAAGAATAATAATAATAATAGTTCATCGGCCGAAACCATAAACCACTGCTGACAAGACAAGTGGTTTATTGGTTTGGCATGAAGGCACATCACGCTCACAAAAACGTTATGTTTTAGCGCCAATATATCTCGGCTATTCGGGCTTACTGACCAATGAGAGGGTATTTTTAACCAATAGGTCGATAAAGTGCCGTGATGTTGTTCCGTGAACTAGCCAATAAGAGCTGCGCGTTCTACTTTACCCCCGTCGACCCGTAGTTATGAATTGATTACTATGCTAAATCGGAATCATCCGTTCTCCATTGGTTTTTTTATCCACACATATATTCACTTACCTGGTTCTGTATTCAAGTGGTTGTCAACAACCTGGTTGTCTTCGTACAGGTCGTCGTCCACCCGATTGTCTGCTTGCAGGTCGTCTTCAATCGGCGATGCTGTAGTAGCTGGTGCTGAAAATATAGTGATAATAAGAATGCAAGTGCATCACCATGTATAGAATACATATCACCCTGAGGAGTTAAGGCTCCACACAACGCGTGGAAGTCTTCTTCTTTTTCTTCGCGTTATCCCATTTCCTAATCCATTAGGATTGGCGGGGTCCACAATTATATTTTGAAACACGTATAATTTCTTGGACATGTGGGTTTTCTAAAGACGTCTTCCTTCACAGCTGAGTAAGTTATAAATATGTACATAATACGAACGGATTCACTCAACCGTATCTATACAGCCAAGTGCGCGTCAAGCTTTTTCACTATGACCTTTGTAGGTACCGTTATTATTCCTTACGTAATAAGAGTTAGGAGCAGATGTGATAGATCGACCTTAATTTGAATGGATTAAAGATAAAGGAGGAAAGGCATTCTCGATTCAAAGAGAACTACTAAATTGTGAGTCGAAATTGCGCTTTGAGGGTTCCGTACGTTTTTGATTCCTAATACTATTCAATATAAATTTTTATCACTATATATATATGGTGTTCTTAAATAATATGCCCAAATTGAAATGGGAAATAGTATTATGTATGCTGATTATAATAATAAATATATTTTATGCCCCACGTGTTACAAATTCTTTCATACAAAAAAAAACCATCATAAAAAATAGCTATCTGTTGTATGAATCCAACCACCTAGGAAAATACAAGTATGCCACGCGACACGGTACGCAGGTACGCAGGCGCGCTTAGCGGGCCTTCGTAGAAACGCTAACCGCGCATGCGCCATCCATGTACCCACCGCGCTGTGTAGTAGATGGCGCACGCGTGGTCAGTCTGTTCCGAGTGTCGCACACTACACTACTACGCGTGACCGTAATCATGCCTGGACGTTGTTACTCTAATCAGGAGTATCTCCAAATGGTACTTTGTTATCGCGGGTGCAATAACATCACTGCAAAGGTTCGGAATACGAGTGAGCCATCACACCATCCTCCGCACAGTGTACAGGTTTCGTGAACATGGCAGTTACTTAACGATGAAGGCTTACATCCATACCACTTCACTAGGGTACAAGAACTCATGCCACAAGATCATGCGCCTCGTGTTGACTTCTTTCGTTGGCTTCATGCGGAGCGCCACAACATTTTGTGGACAGACGAGTTAACCTTCACACGCAGTGCGGCCCGATCATTTCCAACACAGATTTACAATACAACACTCGGTGACAGTGTTAGGACGAGTTTTTTTAGAGAGACTGAATGCGGATACCTATCTTCACCTACTGCAAACACAAGTGGACAGCTGGAAAATGTTCCACTTGAACATCTAAGGGGTTTATACTTCCAGCACGATGGAGCACCAGCCCATTACGCCTTGCGTGTTCGCGAGTATCTAGACGTTACGTACGCCATGAGGTGGATAGGAAGGGGAGGGCCAGTCCAATGGACTCCCCGTTCCCCTGATATAACGCCGATGGATTTTTTATGGGGTTGTGTGAAAGTGTGATGGAAAGTTTGTGACCTTTTTTAAGTTAAGTTTAAGTGGATCAGCTGTTATATCCGGTAAGTGTTCTAAATTTCCATTTTATTTAACTAGATAGGTAGCGAATGTGAACGCACATAAGCGACGTCTCTGGTGTTAAAAATGTCTAAATGCTACGATAACTGCTTACAATCAGGAAGAGAGCACCTAAGCTTGTTTGCCACCTTAGTGGTGTAAGTGTACCTTTTCCTATATCGAACCTCGTACACAATTACCAACAATAGACATATCATTTTTTTTATCGTTCCCAAACTTAGAAAAATATTCTAAGTAAACAAACCACTCATGAAATACCTACCTAATTCGTTGAAAATGTATCTAAGTGTAAACTAATCAGACTTAGTGATGGATGTTGAATTAAACAATTTTTAACAGAAGTATCGCGTATTTTATTTATTTTGTTGAACCTGCGTTTCGAACGCTTTGCAGCGTCCGTGGTCGCAGGAAGAAGTCCTGCGACCACAGACGCTGCAAAGCGTTCGAAACGTCAGGTTCAACAAAGTGAGCGTACTACCTCTCTTCACTGAGCCTTCCGACTGGCAACTGTCAGGAACTCGGGACAGGCTGTGGTGGTCGCTGCGTAAATGGCGTGTTCGATTAGACCCGCGACCCGTGCATCGACCCCGTCAAATTGAATTATTAACAACTGATGATGATGATGGGGCAATCATTATGCACCATGAACCAAGTAGGTACTTTATTTATTTGATTTCTCAAACTTTTTTAACGATTCCGGGACACGAAGTTTCTTGTCTATCGTAACAAATAAACGATATTCCTTCTCCCATTGAAGTTCGGGCATATAAAACAAAAACACCTTATACAACGTGTCCCTAAATTCAACGATAAGCTGGCACCAACGGATGGACCTACCCATGACTACTCAAGAATAAAAGAATTTTTTTTTGTATCCCTTTTTTTTAATGAAAAAAATTGTAAAATTGAAATTTTCAGAAAATGTGCATCCCTTATGATAGTTTTAACTACCATAACCACAGTTTTCCAAATATTGTTGATTTTTTTTTGTATCGGCAATCTAAGTAGCACTGCTATACACTACAATCCCTAAAAACCCCAGGTTGCTTGTAGTTTTAGAACAAAATAACCTCAAAGTCATTTTTCTTCCTAAAATTTTATAAGAATTTTACTTACAGACTACTTTGACTAATCGTGGTGAAACAAAAATGTATTGATACAGGTATGGCAAGTCATTTTAAAAGTTGGCGCAACTAACCAAGATTCTAAAATGGTAAAATACTCTAAGAAAACATGTCACAAAAAAAATTCGTAGGTACTATTTCTAAACAAGAGCCAAATTTGATAAATTGTTTTTGTTGATAGTAATTAACTAATCACTTTGCCTATGTGCCCATAAAGGGTTTTTTGTTGCTAATTCTTCGAATTTTTATGGAGAGTGTGCGCAGGTAGAGATTAGAAAAAGATAGAGATAGGTTAGAAAGAGATAGATAGATATCATACGATTGAGTGAGAGAGCTAGATGTTCGTTGTTGAATAGCAATAGAGCAGGTAGAAAAATTACTGTCCTCAGTTCAGTACGTACGCTCTGTTCCTTTGTTTACTACGCATCTTCCGTATTCAATTGACGTGGCTCTTGTACTAACGACTTTTGGCTTGGCTTTTGGACTGGATAAAGTGATCTACGAACTAAACTGACCTGGCATTATTTTGGACTGTGATTGTGGCATTATTCTGGACTGTGATTGTGTGTTTTGTGAATTGGATTTTTGACGTATTTTGGACTGTTTAGCGTTTATCATGCCGCTACCATACACACCGTTAGAATATGCTAATATGCACCTAATTTATGGAGAATGCCGATGCAACGCTAACGCTGCTAGCAGATTGTATCGAGAGAGATACCCAAACGCTCCAAGATACCCGGATTATCGAGTATTTATCAACGTGCATCAAGCGTTTTCGGAGGGTCGTTTACCATTGAGTAGAACAAACGCTGGAACACCTAGATCAGAATACGATGAACAAGTTCGCGCTGAAATCGAAAATGATGCAACTACCTCGGTACGTGCCATAGAAGCAGCTACGGGAATCCCAAAAAGTTCAGTGCATCGAATTCTAAAGCGTCAAAGGCTTCACCCATATCACTACAGGCGTGTGCAGACGTTATTACCCCGGGACTACCCATTACGGGTCGCATTTTGCCGTGTGATGCTACAAAAGCACAGGGAGGATCCCCAATTTTTAGATAAAATTTTGTGGTCAGATGAAACAACATGCAAAAAGATGGCTATTTAAATCTCCACAATGTGCACAGCTGGAGCAACGAGAATACGCACCTAATGAGAGAAGACAGATCCCAATATCAATTCAAAGTTAACCTATGGACGGGCATATTAAATGGAAAAGTGATTGGGCCCTTTGAATTACAAGGAAACTTAGATGGCAATAGTTATTTGAACTTTTTACAAAATGATTTACCAGAATTGTTAGAAGATACGCCCTTAAGTGATGTACAAAACATGTGGCTACAAAAAGATGGTTGCCCAGCTCACTATGCCCGTCCTGTGCGCGAATATTTGAATCAAGAATATCCAGGGCGTTGGATTGGGCGACTTGGTCCTATATTATGGGCACCCCGGTCACCTGATCTAAACCCCCTGGACTTCTTTTATTGGGGTTGTCTCAAAGACAAAGTATACGCAAAACCGATAGCAACATTAGATGAGCTTCGCCAAAAAATATCTCAGGCAGCGGATCAAATCAATATGAGAAGACATGCACGACTAATAAAAAGGTTTATTATTATTAGTTTATTTATCGCCTTTTTAAGGCGATGTCGTGCCTGCATTAATGCCGGTGGCAAGCAATTTGAATATTTATTATAATGGTGTTTTAATAAATGAATAAAATGTAATATTGTTTGTTTATTTATTTTGATTAATTTAATTTTAATAACAAAAGAACTTGTACGACAAAAAAGTGATTACTATCAACAAAAACAATTTATCAAATTTGGCTCTTGTTTAGAAATAGTACCTACGAATTTTTTTTGTGACTAGTTTTCTTAGAGTATTTTACCATTTTAGAATCTTGGTTAGTTGCGCCAACTTTTAAAATGACTTGCCATACCTGTGTCAATACATTTTTTTTTCACCACGATGAGTAAAAGTAGTCTGTAAGTAAAATTCTTATAAAATTTTAGGAAGAAAAATGACTTTGAAGTTATTTTGTTCTAAAACTACAAGCATCCAGGGGGTTTTAGGGATTGTAGTGTATAGCAGTGCTACTTAGATTGCCGACACAAAAAAAAAATCTAAAATATTTGGAAAACTGTGGTTAGGGTAGTTAAAACTATCATAAGGGATGTACATTTTCAGAAAATTTCAATATTTTTTTTTTTTTCATTAAAAAAAGATACAAAAATTTTTTTTTTAATCTTGAGTAGTCATGGGTAGGTCCATCCGTTGGTGCCAGCTTATCGTTGAATTTAGGGACACGTTGTATATATCACTCCATAATATCCCAAAACATACGTAGTGTTTATAGTAATATTGACGATTTTCAGGTATCTTTGGCTAATTTCTTAACATATTTTAAAGTTGACATTATAATCCTGACTGAGTGTAGACTCAACAGCAGCAAACCAGTACCGATAATTCCTAATTACAATTGCTATCAAACAACAAACCATATCAACCATTGTGATGGTGTGATCGCCTATGTTAAAAGCTTGCATAATTTTAAGGTGAAAGAAATTAATCTAATACATGCATCATGTCTACAAATAACTACACCACAATGTACAATACTCGGTATATACCGTTCTCCTTCAAACAGCAATGCTGAAAATTTCATAACTTCTTTAAATTCACACCTAGATACCATTACAACTTGTAAAAATATTATAATCACCGGCGACATTAATATTAATATTGCAGACGAAATTATAGAAAATTCATATCAACGTACAAACATATACAATTATCTTAACATGCTGGCTATGCATGGTTTGCTTCCAGGACATAACTTGCCTACAAGAATCAATAGTTGTATAGACCATTTTATGCTAAAATTAGACAGTTATAAAAAGTCTGCCACAGTCTACGTATTAAACACTACCGTCACAGATAATAAAATGATTTTTCTAAATCTTACTAATGTTACACCTAGTACTAATAAGTATAAAACTAAGACTACTACTGACTTTGAAGGAGCGGTAACCGATTTGAAGAATAGTAATGTCTGATATTTTATGACGACCCTACTTTGTTAACAGACCATTTTATTAAGAAACTGAAACAATGCCTGTTGGAGAATACAACCACAAAAACTATTCCGTGCAATAAACGCATTATTAAGCCATGGATTACATCTGGCATTTTGAATTGTATTAAAAATAGAAACACCTTGCAACAAAAATTGCGTCAAGTTCCTGAAAACGAAATTTTGAAAATCACCTATAGACGCTATCGCAATTTTTGTAACAACCTTATAAAGAAATTAAAAAGAAATTATGAAAGGGTACAGTTAGATATAAATAAACACAATACAAAAAAACTATGGAGAAACCTAAATAATATAACTTACAGTAATAAAATAAATCAAAATTCAGAACTATTACATATAAAAGCTTCCCCTAAAGATTCATTAAACTTTGTAAACAACTATTTTGCTAACATTGGCAAAAACCTGGCAGAGGATATCAATCGCGGTTCACTTCACCAACATAATCTATTTACGGACCCTATTAATAATTCACAACTCTCATCTTTTGTCCTTACGGAAACTTATCCCGACGAGATTTATTCTACCCTCATGAATCTTAAGTCTGATAGTGCACCGGGATGGGATAATGTCCCAACTTTTTTCCTTAAGCTAGCCCATGAAACCGTTGTGCCTATTATCACTCATTTGGTCAACCTTTGCTTCCAAACGGGTATTTTTCCTCCTGCTCTAAAAAGAGCAAATATTACGCCTGTGTTTAAGGATGGCGACAGAGACGATGTGTCAAATTACTGACCTATCTCTATCCTTCCTGCTATATCCAAAATTCTAGAAAAAGTATTAAATAGCCGTTTAAATTCTTATCTGAACAACTTTGGTATTATCTCTAAACTCAATATGGCTTTAGGCAAGGTCTATCAACAGAAGACGCCGCTTTAGCTTTATCATCTCTTATAACAGAGGAAGTAGATAAAGGTAATAAATGTACAACAGTTTTTCTAGATATAAAAAAAGCTTTTGATACGGTCTCTGTTGCCACTCTTATACGCAGGCTTGAAACAATTGGAATCAGGGGGACACCACTGAGGTTATTTGAGGACTATCTTCAAAATAGGGTTCAGTGTGTCTGTATCTTAAACCACATTAGTGATTTTACCAGCATAACATATGGAGTCCCACAAGGAAGCGTGCTTGGTCCGACCCTCTTCTTAATATATATAAACAATCTTTGTAACATCAAACTCACTAATGGGAGGGTTTTTTCATATGCGGATGACACTGCAGTTGTCTTCTAAGGCCAGTCTTGGGATGCTGTACGTGGGTATACAGAGAAGGGCCTCGCAGTCATATCAAACTGGTTAAATTCAAATTTATTAACTTTAAACAAGTCGAAAACAATTGAAATTAAACTGTTTTTAACGGAAGTATCGCGTGTTTTATTTATTTTGTTGAAACCTGACGTTTCGAACGCTTTGCAGCGTCCGTGGTCACAGGAAAGACATTCCTGCGACCACGGACGCTGCAAAGCGTTTAAAAATAGTTTAATTTCAATTGTTTTCGACGTGTTTGAAGTTAATAAATTTGAATTTAACCAGTTTGCAAATGATATAAATAATATTGAAACTGACATAAATAATACTCTGACTGACATTATTGACTGGATGAAATCGAATAACCTCACACTTAACATTGACAAAACAAAAATTATGACATTTAGGTACAAATAGAATTATTAATCAAACATGTTCTTTGAATATTTACTATGAAGATAAAACAATTGAGGAGATTAACGTAACTAAATTTCTCAGTTCACATATAGATTGCAATGTGAATGGGAAGGAACATGTCGAAAATGAGAATGTCTGTACAAAATTAAATAAATATTCATATGCCCTATATATGCTGGAAATGTTAGTAAATCACGTAGCTGTACTTAGATCATACCATGCCTATGTTAATTCAACTTTGAAATATGGCGCAACCTTTTGGGGCAATTCAACTGACAGAGATAGGATATTTAAAGCCCAATAGAAATGTGTGAGATCAATGTGCCATCTTAATCGCCAAAACAGTTGCAAACATTATTTTGCTAAATTTAAAAATACTCACTGTTCCTTGTTTGTACATATTTAGTTGTACAATATTTGTTAAAAATAACTGTTGCAACTGTCATAAGTTTTGTATTCCACCTTCGAGAACTGCAATGTACAATACTAGTATATTTATCATGGCACCTAAATTATACAACAAAGTGCCTAAAAATATACTTGACATTGATGATTCAGTGACCTTTAAGCATAAAGTTAAAGACATACTAGTAGGTTAAAGACTATTTAAATGATAAATTTGATATTAAAATGAGACTAATTAGACATTAAATTACGTGACTTTAACATATTGTCAATTGTAATTAATTATGTATTATTATTTCTGCCAATTAATATGTAATTTTAAATATGTATCTATTACTGTAACATTAGATTACTTAGGTCATTATTTGGATTTGCATGCCTAAATAGTAGAATACGGAGTAGATCTTTTTACATGTTAACCAACAATTTGTCCTGTATTCATGCAAATAAACTTGATTGATCACAACGACACCTAGATATCAAAGTTGACAACATAAGCCTAGTGTGGCAGGGATTTCAATTTTTATTTTCAACTTTTAATTAAAAAGGAGTTTGTGGTTAGTCTACCATAATATCTTATGGTATACATCTAGTGTAAATAAACAGTAATATTAAAATCATATTTTGCCCGCCGATAAAACCACCTTTGCCTTCTTTGGGGTGGGCGATCCTGCTCTTTTCCATTGTTTCGACTGTTCTTTTGTCTCGGGTGTATTGTGGTGAACCCAGGTTTCATCCATGGTTATAAATCTTTCAACAAATTCTAATAGGTCAGCTTCATATAACTATAAAAAGTCGCGAGAAGTTGTGAGTCGGTTGCGTTTTTGTTCCACTGAAAGCAGTTGCGGTACCCACCGCGCAGACACCTTAGAGAATCCAAGTTCAGTAGTAATTATATGATGTGTTTGCTCAGATGAGATGCCTACAGTCTTAGCTATCTCCTCGACAGTCAATCTTCAATCAGATAAAATGAAATCACAGATTTTATCTTTGTTTTGATCAGTGGAAGCAGTCGAAGGCCGGCCACTACGGGGCTCATCTTGAATGGTCTCACAACCACATTTAAACTTTGCCACCCAGTTTTTAACAGTCGCATACGAAGGAGCGGACTCACTCAAAATAGCAAACATATCTTCATGTATAGCTTTTGGAGTTAAACCTTTCAAATTCAGGTATTTTATCACTGCATGATGTTCAATTTTATCCATTTTCAAAATAGCTCTGACTTGACTTACGGTATCACGTGTAAACGAACAATGAGTTACTGTGAATAAACTAAACTGTGTATACTTGTTGCTAAATAATGTAACTACAAAATGAGGGTAGTTATAAAAAAAACCAATGACTTTAACCATGTTAGGCTAAGAACTTTTCAAATGACCCTCGTATGTTAGCAGTGACATTGTTCAGCATTTATCTATGCACATTTAAGATTTCCGTACCTACTAACTTTTTTGTAGGAACCGCTATATTTGACAGCCTGTTATTGCGACACCAGAACTTATCTTCAAAATGTGCATTGCATACACGACGATATTTGCGTATGAGCTCATTTGTTAGCCCAAGTAGATAAGGTCCACCAATTGATGAAACCCAAGTATTAAAACGCTGCAGATCCTTTAAGGGATCGGGGAACAGATGAAGCGCCTGACGCGAACCTGAAATACATAATCATTATGTTGGTGATGTACAAACAAGATATAAAATTTACGATACTCAGGTTTCGTTAACGACGAAAAGAATTGGCATGTGTGCATATACCCACTCGTAATCTTTTGATTATAAAAGTGCGGCATTGCTAGGTTAGATTTAAGTCGAAAATTTGTCCGTCGTGCGAGGCCAGTAAGGTTATTCCGTGCAGTCTTTACTACCATCTGACTCGGGAGTACTCGGGACTACCAGGACTATGAAGATACTTACTGCTGTCCTCGACGCAACCAGGAACACAACACTTTTTATCCGATGACATAGTGCCGGCCGGCGAATAGCAATAACAACACATATAGAGTTAATTTCTCAATTTAGTCACATTAAACACTGAATACACAATAAGGTACACTGCCAGAGGACCACAAACTATGTAAAAGTCCTTTTTGTAACAAAATAGACTAAGAACAAAATTTTTGTTCTTACTTGACTTGAAAGATGTAAACAAACACTGTTCGATCACAAATCACGATATTACAAATTAATCACACAATGCAAGTTACCACAACACGATAGACTCTAGTTTAAATACAAAAACATTAATTAAATTCCACTGAAAACAGCTATAAATACTTGGTACAAACTTAAAAGAAATTACGAAAAACGTAATTTTTTTTTTGGTTCTTTTTATCCCCGAGGGGAAAGGCAAAGGGATCTAGCCCATACAGCCACGTCATCAGTTTAGAACCATTTGAAAATCTTAATTCTATGTTCCAGCTTCAGGAACTGTGCTCAAAAAATACTCCGGAAGGGTACTTCGACCCAATCAACCCAGTTTAAATACCACCCGTAAACGATAGGAATTTTACAGGGTTTTCTTGATGAACTTATTCACTTCCAAAAAGTGCATAAACGTGTTATATTTGAGTTTTTTCATTGTTGTATAATTGCACTAGCACTTATGTTACAAAGCGCTATCGAAATTGTCACATAAAACTAATTTTACACTGAATTGTAAAAATTTCAAATATAAGAACAATGTCACTCGTGAAAAGCGCGGGAAGAAGTCCGAAAAACGTAATTTTATTACACCTTTAAGCAAAAGGACGCGCCATACGCGTGATTCTGTTAATAAATAGGGATGTTGAAAAAATAAACGATTTTTCTTTTAATCGATTATTATTTTCGTATAATCGATTTTCTAAGTAATATTAATCGATTTTTAATAAATCGATTAGATAAATTACGCGATTAAATCGATTTTCATAAATAGCACCCATCTATGGGCCGAATGAAAAAACTCGAAGCATTATTACTTACAAGTTGATTATATAAAAAACGGCGCCATATGTAGGTATGTATGCGTGTAAAGTAGGTTCAGTGTAGTGAGTGAGATCTGAGATAATATAGTTGTTGGTAAACAATATAAATGTCTTCTAACCGTAAAACACCTAAAAGCGGCTGACGAAAGTATTTCATAACGAAGAAGGATAATACCACAGCAATATGTATGTACTGTTCGAAAGAATTAAAAACTTGTAGTAATACTACAAACTTAAAACAGCACATAGAACGAAAACATCCCACTGTCTTACAGGTAACATGATTTTTTTTAATTGTCATTTTAAGTATTTTATTTTAATACTAGTCAAATGTAAAATCGGGCGGGACATTTGTAACAATAATAATTTTTAATTTTGTTATTGTTTTAATTTAAAAATTAACAAAAGAATTGTTTTATATTTTTGTTTTTGAGACCATAACGTCGTCCTTTAGTTTTTTTAATTGTTATTTTAAGTAAGTATTTTATTTTAATACAAGTCACATGTAAAATAGGACTGGACATTTGTGACAATTTTTTTTGATTTGATTTATATTTTATTTTTTGCGACAATAAGGTTGTCATTTTGTTGGGGTGCTCATTTCATTTTTATTATAATAAAACCTTTAATGATACTGAGAATTTGTATCAATAATGATATTTGGTTTCATTATTCCTTACCTAGAAAGTTTAAAAGAACATTTGCTTTGATTTTTAGTTTTGAATTGGTTATTTTTTTATTCATATTATTTTATTTGATTTTTAATCTGATTAATTGTTAATATGAATCTCTTAGGTTTATTATTGGAATATGAAAAGCTTGTAGGGTTTTAAATAATAGAAAAAATCTTTGTTTTTCGCAAAAATCGATTATTTATTTTCATTAAAATCGTTTAATATTGAATAAAGAAAAATCGATTTTTATTAAATCGATTCTTTTCCATTAATCTCACATCCCTAAATAATTCCTTTTGACGGGGGACGAGGTAACTACTACGCAAAAACATTGTTGTCATTTTACGCACACTTCTAAAATATTCACAACATGCTAGCATAGCAAATTCAAAATTCACTAATTTAAAATTATATGAATTCAAAATAATGGTATTAATATTTTTTTTTTGTTCTTTTTATCCCCAAGGGGAAAGGCAAAGGGATCTAGCCCATACAGCCAAGTCTTCAGTTTAGAACAGGCATGTTACTAAAGGACTCGCCATAGGCGTGATTCTGTTAGTAAATAATTCTGCCATTTTTAACGCGGGACGAGGTAGCTACTACATAGAAACGATTACACACGCGCAAAAACTTTTTGTGTTGTTATGAACGCACACATGAAAAAATGTTCAACACTAGGTCATTTTACGCAAACTACTAAAATATTCACGACAACATGCTAGCAAAATATACTATAATATTAGAAAAGTAATAGGGATTGGCAAATATCGATATTATAATTTCAAAATATTGATATTTACGACGACAACGGTAAATGACAAAGATGAGCATATAAATATGCTATACTTAACATTGGGCCGTCACGGGCACTTAGACACGTCTTACTTTTTTTTTCTTTTCTGAAAGTTCTGAAAGAAAGTATGGTGGACAGTGTGAAAGAAGCATGTGGATGCGCAAAGAGACGTAGAACACTAAGAGGCGATGCCTGGTGGGATGCGGAGGTTCAATCCTCCGTGGAAAAAGAGGAAAGCGTGGCTGGATTACGTATCATCTTTGCACCAGAGTGATGGTATGAAAGAAATATACCGTCGATGCAAGAATGACTCCAAAGCTTTAGTGAAAGAGAAGCGTGAAAGACTACATATGAGTGAGGAAGAGAAGCTGACGAAGAACTTCGAGGCAAATACCAAACTCTTCTGGAGAGAGGTAAAGAAATCTCGAAGTGGTTCGTCAGCATCCAGAATGGACAAGATAAGATGTAAAGCTGGTGGCATTCTTGCTAACACTCAGGAAGTGTTAGAACGGTGGAGTGAATATTTTAGAGAAATGTATGATTATGTCCATGACGCTGGCATTGTAAATGAACCTGTGATTGACTCGGCAGTGCCAACGTACCATGAAGACATTACTATGGATGAGTTTGAATGGTCGAAACGAAGTTTGAAAGATGGAAAGTCAGCGGGAATCGATATGGTAACAGCTGAGATGATCAAGCTAGGTGGTACCTACGTTAGGGACGCCTTCTGGTTTTTGAGCAAATTATGCTGGAGAACCGGAAGGGTCCCGAGCGATTGGAGACGCGCAGTCATCGTGCCCCTGTATAAAGGCAAGGGCTCGCGTGTATGGAAATAATTGAAAGGAGAATGTGGGTGAAATCCGATGGAATGCTTTGGGAAGCACAGGGAGGATTTCGAAGCGCCAGAGGATGTACGGATCAAGTTTTTTCACTCCGCAACATCGTAGAGAAGCATGTGGCTTTGGACCAGAAGGTTTTCTGCAGTTTTCTGGACTATGAGAAAGCATTTGATAGAGTCGTGCGAAAGAATCTCTGGAACATTTTGCCCAGATATGGGGTTGACGGTGACCTACTCCGTGCTGTGCAATCCACTTATGAGAATTGTACAGCATGTGTGCGGCTGGACGGCAGCTTGTCGCCCTGGTTTGATGTCAACATTGGTGTCAGATAGGGATGCGTGCTGTCGGCTCGGCTGTTCATCCTGTATCTGGACAGTTATCTTCAGAGAATAAGAAATATGAATGTGGGAATGCGAATGGGTGACTCAGTGGTCAACTGCCTGCTTTATGCAGACGACGCGGCATTAATAGCAGAATTACCATCCGAACTGCAAACACTAATTACAACAATGAAAGATGATTGTATGAAGAAAGGCTTACAATTGAATGCCAAGAAAACCAAGATAATGGTATTTGAAAGAGAGACAACTAGAACGAATACTAGGATTATGGTTGATGATGAACTGTTGGAGCACGTGAATGAGATTGTATATCTTGGAAGTGCTTTTAGCAGCAATGGAAGGTACACCGCTGACGTGGAGAGAGGAGTGAGTGCCGGGATAAGGGTGAATGGAGCGTTGGGTAAACTTCTAGGCAGCCGAAATCTAAACCAGAAGGCACAGCTCGCTGTACACAACGCGGTGCTAATTCCAACGCTAACTTATGGAAGTGAGAGCTGGGTATGGCAGAGAGAGAGCATTAAAGTAGAATAAATGCGGTCGAGATGAGAGCATTGCGCAAAAATTTGTGGCTTAATGCTTGCTGACCGCGTTCGTAATGAAGACGTGAGAGAAAGAGTTGGCCTAAAAGAGAATGTCGGTGTTAAGATAAGAAAGGGCATGCTCCGTTGGTTCGGACATGTAGAAAGAATGCGGGACGAAAGAGTGACGAAACAGATATACAATGCAAAAGTGAAAGGATGTAGGAGTCGAGGAAGGCCGAGACTAACCTACCATGACCAAATTGGTCGTGTTTTATCAGAAGGTGATGTCAGGAGACCCAGGAACCGGCGAGCGTGCATGAAAAGAGCTATCAATGTCACAGAAGCGAGTGAAGTATGCAAGGACTGCGTCTTATGGCGCTCGGTTCTCTTTACCTACCCCGCAAGGGACTTGGCGTGAAGATATACATATAGTTTTTTATTTAATAATTCCTTAGTATATTTCATGCATTTCTCATAGTTTTCATCACTTTTGACCTACCAGCTTCTCAGAAAATAGACATTACTATAAATGTATGTCAATCAAGCTATACAATTATAATGACCTATTGATACTCGTAACTTCGCACCTAAGGTACGTCCTATGTATGATATTATTATTTATTATCATCACATATATTACACATGAGTACCTGCATTATATGAGTTATTGGGAGATATTAAACACACTTCAAGTATATGGGAATAAAAGTAAAAATATTATTTTCTATACAATTTGCTCACGTATATCTCTACTACTAAGACTAGATCAAATGTTACATTTTTATGTTTTAGTGATCTTATGGCGATTTGTTCCATAACACTAAATTCTAACAGCTAATCACGGAGTGCAAAGTGAAATTGATCATAGTTTTTCTTCATGTTAGTAAGTAATTTGTGTAGACTTGATACACACTAGGAGAATATGATATTATAAATAAAACAAAACACATGTACTTATGTTAGATTTTTTCATAAGAGACTACAATAACGACTGATAAATATTGACATTAAACCTTTTTTAGAAATGAAGATATAAACATTAAATGATTTATTTCCCTTACAGTATACAATAAGGTGAGATGAGACCATCGTCATACCCACATCACCAAGTGAATTTTATGGGACACTTGTCATAAGCAAGCCCTAAGACGAAGAGGTTATTATATATAATAACTGTATAAGAGTTCCACCGTCTTCCTCCTGACTTCATGATCAGATCTTCCTTAGCAAATTGTAATTATTATAATGTTGTATTATCACAAAAATGTGTATATTTTAAATGTTAAAAACAGCTCCCCTAAGATTTGAAATTAAGTAATAAATATAGGCTAAATAAAATCATTTAAGTATACAAAATGTATGTAGACAAATATGCCGTACTATGCCCTCAAGAAAATGAAAATAAAGACATAATCAAACTCACAGAACTCTTCACGGACCTCACGGTAATCTGATGACTAAAATAGTGCTAGGGGAATTGGGTACGTAGATTATGGTTTTGAGCGGGGCTAACATTGTACAGTTAATTCATTCAAAAACTGGGTGTTATGGATTTTTTGTAGAGTGACTTAAGAAGAATGTTTATTTGTTCAGAGTACGTTGCAACTATAATACTGCCACTTAAAATAGGATATTTTAATTATTAATTATATTTCTATTAATAAGAAAAATATAGTATATGAACACAGATTAATAACAGATATTAAACGATGTTGGATATTAAAAAAAAATAGTACACTCGCCAGATGCGAAGTAAATAAATAAATATTGCCGGACAAATTACACAGCGCCACCTAGCCCCAAAGTAAGCGAAGCTTGTGTTATGGGTACTAGACAACTGATAAACATACGTAAATACATTTTTTTTTTGTAAATACATACTTATTATACATAGAAAATACCCAGACCAATACAAACAGACATGTTCATGCACACAAATGTTTGTACTGTGTGGGAATCGAACCCACGAGCGTTGGTGTCAAAGTAGCGTAACAGCGCGTTTCACCACTGCGCCACCAAGCTCGTAGGCATGAACGCTTGCAATACAAGTAGTATCTGGTTGCCATACTTACTAATAACGTAGGAAATCCTTAGGAGTTTACTGTTAACTTCAGTGATACAGGAAGTGCGGTCTTCTGTAGAGTCAGACTGCTTATTAAAAGAAATCTGCGTTCTACCAGAACCAGTACTAGCCCAATGGTTAATAAATCAGCATATTGACCAACTGGTCCCCGGTTCGAATCCCGGCACGTATCACTAAATTCGTGTTTTCGGATTTAAGTACCTATTTACAATTATCACAAAACGTCCAAGAATATTATTTTTATATATTAATTATTTTTATTTATATTTCGAAAGACATATGCTTTAACCTAAAAAAATCTGGTTTTCCCTGGTGTTCGTGGAGATCTGACGATAGTCGCTCAATATAAAAAATCCTCGCCGATCCTAATGAAGAATTAAGAAATGAGCTGTATGTATTATATTTCATATGGTAAAACATAAACAAGAATTATACACGAAAAAGTGATACTATAAGCACTAAATCGAAATTATTTTTATCGATATTTACCATTAAGCGATCGCTACCGCATCCCTTTTCAAAATCATTTAGTGTTTATCTTGGGAAATCCGTCAAAATCTAAAATGTTTGTTTATGTAGTTGTAAATGGAATATTCTTTTGCCAGGCAATATTAGATTTTAAATTCTCATAAAATTAAACGTATAATTGCAACGTTAGTCTAGCTGTAGCTTCGTTGTGTGCGTGGGCACGTGACCACTAGTCTCATACGTATTGAAACGATTAATTTATTTTGCTGTGGATTAGGCAATTGTCAGCCATTATTATACTATGCAATATGGTTAAAAATTGCATGGAGCAGTCGCGGAATATGATTCGATTGCATCAGTACTCGATTACTGAATCGATTTCTCATGTATTGATCGTTATCATACCATTTTAATTTCTTTTATATGAAAGCAAATAAAATAATACTTGCATGTGAAAGGTAACTCAATATTTTTGCAAACTTGAAGTGTTCGACCTTTTTTTGCATGACATAACTGCACAGTTTGGCATTTTTAGTTTAGTAGTTTTTGACACTTTATGATGTTACCTGAGCGATAACGATTACAAGACTGTTAGAGAATCGATTACGCACGAAGTATTTATACGCGCAATGGATCACAATATCTTGTACCATGACAGAGGGGAATGATCCTACGAGGCTGGTCCTTTAGTAACATTGGGCCGATTCTACTAAAAACTGCAACTGCACTGCAGCGCGGCGTGTGTCAAAATGCGTACATTTTGACGTTTCGGTATTCTGTTAAACGATCTGACAGCAGCGACGTTGCAGGAATGTTGCAGTAAATGAATCGCTATTCTGTTAAAAAACCTGCACTGCATCTGCACGTTTCCTGCAATATAATCGTATTCTGATAAATTGTTTTGACATTTGTATATCGGTGACAGACGTTTTGAAGGAGTTTACTTGCAGTTTTGTTAACGTTACTCTTGAGCAACTTTTGCGAAGTGAAATTAATATTCTGAGGCGGTGAATTATATTTGCTTTGTTTTGGGAGATGTTTGTGGATAAAAATAATTAAGTAAAGCTTCTTTTCGGTTAGAAATACCTCCACTCCGGCAACTAAGGTCAATAGTGAAACTATATATATATAACATTAAATAAAATTCAGTTTTATTAGATTGAAATATGGCAACATATCAGGTTTTAAGTAGTTTACTTGCAGGATACGCATAGTTGCAGCGTAGTTGCAGTGCAGTATACGCGCAGTTCCAGCGCAGTTGCAGTGCAGGATATTTTAGTAGAATACACCTATCGGCACTGCACTATTCCTGCACGACTCAAGTGACAGGCGTAAACGTGCAGTTGCAGTTATTTAGCAGAATTGGCCCACATGTCTCTGGGTAAACGGAACATTATCATACATGCAGGTTCCGAGAAAGGGTTTGTACCAAATGCCCTACTCATTTTCAATGGTACTCGTACAAATAAAAATGAGGATTACCATTCTGAGATGAACTTTATGAAATGGGTTAATGAGAAATTAATTCCTAACCTACCAGAGGCGAGTATAATTGTAATGGAGAATGCATCTTATCATTCCGTAATTTTAAACAAGGCACCAACCAGTGCAACAAGGGTCACTGATATAAACCAGAACTATTAGCACTTGTAAAATGTCTTAAACCGGAGCCTCTTTATGAAATAGATGAGATTTTAGGGAATCATGGTCACCCAGTGGTATGGCGGAAGTCGTACCACTGTGACTTGAACCCCATTGAATTGATTTGGGGCATAGCAAAGCACAAAATCGCCGTAAACAATGTGGGATCCACTGACATAAAGGTAAAAGGGTACCCATATGTGCATTTTTTTCTATAGGTATTACATTGCTGTATTTGTTATCCAAAGTTAATGTGTTCTTGCAGGCAGCAGTTGAACAAGCATTCCAAAGCATTTCTGTACAATATTGAAAAAATTCTTGCACACATGTTACTCGTATGAAAATTGAAAAAGAATATTATGAGAGGGGTGAAACCTTGTACACTAATATAGAGAGATTAGTTATAAATCTCAAAGGTGACAGCAGCAGCGATAATACGTCAGAATCTGAAGATGATCATTATTGTGAAGAAATCTCTGGTCAAGATGCAGTGTTTTCTGGGGTAGAATATCTCGATGAAGAGATTTTAGACTCTGATTAAAAACTATATTTTTCAATTTCTCTGCATACCTAATTTATCTCCATTCGAAATAGCTAACTAATTATGAACATGCATATGGTTCTTATCCTTCGAGACAAATTGATAATATTTTTTTTTATACAACGTCAGGAGGCATACGGTCCATCTGATGTAAAGCAGTTACTGTAGCCTATTAACGCTTCTAACATATATCACTCACGCGATGCCTCCTCTGCTGCTTTCACACCAACTCCTTAGGAGCTTACTGGTAACCTCACTCGCACGCAGGAACACAATAACCCTCCAGGGAGTTATTTGGCTGCGATTTTCTGTGAGGTGGAGGTACTTCCCCGGACGAGCTGCTTTCATACGCCCTACCTCTTTAAAATATCCAGACCAAGGCAAACAGACATGTTCCTGCACACAAATGTTTGTCTTGTGTGGGAATCGAACCCACGAGCGTTGGTGTCAAAGTCGCGTCATTCACAACTGAGTCACCGAGCTCGTCAAGAATTTTAGTATAAAAAGTAACATATTTTAGATGTCACGAACCTATGGTTCAAATGCCATCTCCTGCAAAATCACTTGGGTCATCCCAAAAAATCGTCAAAATGAAATGCCGCCAAAATCTGAAGTTAAACTCCATATGAGATGGGCAGCTGAATTTAGGTTCTTGGTGGTTAAAATCGCAAGTATACCAACCCCATCCTCTGCAACATCACTTTGCCTTGGTTACCCAGGCCGACATTTTTAAAAATTCATAAAAATCAAACCTAACCTCTAAATGAGATGGCGGTCAGGAATTATATTGGGGACAATATAATTTGCATATATACCAAGCGCCATTCTCTGCAAGATCACTTTTGTTATGGTAAAAAAATCGATCAAACTTTCATTAAACTTAAAGTTAAATAGACTATAACTGGCCAATAACCTTAATCGGTTCTAATTATAGTAATCTAAAGATAAAGATATATTTATTTGTTAACATGTGTTTACATGCAAGGTGTTCAATACTTTAATTATATCAACATGTTATGCCTTTACAAGCCTACAAAATTTATTAATACTAATTATATGTCAGTGAATTATCAATTAAAATAGTCAGGATAAAAAATAATGATAAAATTAATTAATTCATAATTGTTATTACAGTTTGTCAGCTAAAAATTCATCTATGTGACAGTAACATTTGTCAGTCAACAAACTTTGTAAATTTTTTTAAAATCTTTTTAAGGTTTGATTTCTTATTGCTAATGATAGCTTATTATAAATTATTGGAGCCATATAAAAGACACTTTTTTTGCATAAGAGTCGTAGTGCAAATAGGCAGAACTAACCTGCTGTTATCTCCTCTACTGCGAGGAGCACAATCTGCAAATCGAGTGAATAAATGGGGATAAGTTTTTGTAAATATTGCCACTTCAAGGATATATAAAGATGGGAGTGTAAGTGTGCAATTTGATCTAACCTGCTTTGCGTGCTTCCGCCACCAATTAGTTCATGCGGCCTAGCGCCGGCCGGCACCCACCCACTACTGTTAGTACTTGGTACATGCCGACGCTGCCATGGCTGCTCCGGTAGTCTCTGCCTCGGCTGCTGCGGTCGTCCGTCATCTGGAACAGAATCCGCATGCCCCCACCACCACCGTCGCTGCCACGACTGGCCTGGTCGTCGCTGCGACACGTGTTTCGCCTCTCCACGAGGCATCAGCAGGCGTTGTAGACGTTAATCGTAAGAATAACATGCTACAAGTGACAAATCCATCGCAGTGCCGTCCCTTATATTGAATTGAGGGTGGGGGTGGATGGTGTGAGCGAAAAGATATTTAATAGTGGGGAATGGTTTACGTCAGTCTGTTTGTTCATGAGAGTAATTTTAGAATTTTTATGTTTATTAATTTCTAATTGTTCCCTAATATTTAGTTTTAAACCTTTGTCTATGGTGTGTAAAATTTGATATGTATTAGTGGGGGATAAGTTATGTCCTTTGTCTATAAGATGCTCGGCGAAGTGTGACCTTTCTGGGCGATTGTTTTTATACGCCGATACGTGTTCGTGAAATCGTGTTATAAAGTTACGACCAGTTTGCCCGATATAAACGTGTTCACATTCATCGCAGAACAGATTATAGACGCCGGATTTTTTATTGGGCGGGATTTTATCTTTAGTGTTACAAAGTGACCTGAGTGAATTATGGGATTTGAGAGCAACATGTATGTTATTTTTTCTAAATATGTGAACTATTTTGTCAGTGATTTTGGCCAGGTATGACAAACTCGCAGTGTATTTATTTGTCGAAATATATGGAACCGCGTACAATAGTCTGTTAACGATACTACTCGTCTTTTTACGCAATAATTTATCGATGGTAGATTTGGAATAACCGTTTGACTTCGCGATCTGATATATTACATCAAGTTCTTTGTTGTAATTATCCTTACTTAATGGAACGCTCATCAAACGGTGTATCATAGTTTTATACGCTGCGAGCTTGTGTTGCCAAGGATGGCTGGATGACGCGGGAATCGTGGTATCGGTATGAGTTGGTTTACGATATATCGAAAATTGATGGAGGGATTGATTTTTAGTTATGGTTAAATCTAAAAAGTGAAGTGAACTATTTTGTTCTATTTCTAAAGTGAATTTAATTTTAGGGTGGATTTTATTTAATTTGGAAACAAAGAGATCCAATTGACGATTGGTACCTGTCCAGCATATGAGAATATCGTCGACATATCTATAGTAATAGAATATGTGTGGTTTACCGATTATGTGTTCGCGTTCGTAATTATCCATAAATAAGTCAGCCATCAATGGACTAAGAGGGGACCCCATTGCTAACCCTTCTTTTTGAAAATAGTATTTATTATCAAACTGAAAATAATTTTGATACATGCAAAGTCTTGTCAGTCGTAATATGTCATCTGTCTCGCCAGGATGAACGAATTTACTTTCTAAAGAGGACTTGAGGATTTTTAGACAATCCTCGTAAGGTACGTTAGTAAATAAACTTTCAACATCGAGTGAAATTAATTTGGAAGAAGGGGGTAGTGTTAAGTTTTTTATACTATCAATTAAATGTAAACTATTTTTAAGATTGTGTTTTGGCTCAAAAGATATCTTTTCACGGATATGTACATTAAGAAATTTTGCCAACTTATAGGTGGGAGCTCCAATGTACGACACAACTGGCCTTATTGGAATATTGATTTTATGTAATTTTGGTAAACCATAAAGCATAGGAGAATGGGGATTCATGGGAATAATTTTGAATTTTGAATATGAATTATCCGGAAAGATATATTTCGAGCCGTTAACAGTTAGCTTTAATTGGGCCAAATATTTGTTGGTGGGATCTTGACTTACCGTCAAAAAGCCGTCTGTCTGTAAAACCGTTAATAGTGAGGCCAAGACGTTGGTATCTGTCAGGCAGAGAATTTTAACCGATAATATTGTTTTATCTAAAGCGGATAAAGGAAATACGTTAGTCATCATGGACCGTAATGAGTATAACTCCAAAGTCAGTGACGTTTTACAGACAGACAGCTTTTTGACGGTAAGTCAAGATCCCACCAACAAATATTTGGCCCAATTAAAGTTAACTGTTAACGGCTCGAAATATATCTTTCCGGATAATTCATATTCAAAATTATTAATTCATATTTAATTCAAAATTATTCCCATGAATCCCCATTCTCCTATGCTTTATGGTTTACCAAAATTACATAAAATCAATATTCCAATAAGGCCAGTTGTGTCGTACATTGGAGCTCCCACCTATAAGTTGGCAAAATTTCTTAATGTACATATCCGTGAAAAGATATCTTTTGAGCCAAAACACAGTCTTAAAAATAGTTTACATTTAATTGATAGTATAAAAAACTTAACACTACCCCCTTCTTCCAAATTAATTTCACTCGATGTTGAAAGTTTATTTACTAACGTACCTTACGAGGATTGTCTAAAAATCCTCAAGTCCTCTTTAGAAAGTAAATTCATTCATCCTGGCGAGACAGATGACATATTACGACTGACAAGACTTTGCATGTCTCAAAATTATTTTCAGTTTGATAATAAATACTATTTTCAAAAAGAAGGGTTAGCAATGGGGTCCCCTCTTAGTCCATTGATGGCCGACTTATTTATGGATAATTACGAACGCGAACACATAATCGGTAAACCACACATATTCTATTACTATAGATATGTCGACGATATTCTCATATGCTGGACAGGTACCAATCGTCAATTGGATCTCTTTGTTTCCAAATTAAATAAAATCCACCCTAAAATTAAATTCACTTTAGAAATAGAACAAAATAGTTCACTTCACTTTTTAGATTTAACCATAACTAAAAATCAATCCCTCCATCAATTTTCGATATATCGTAAACCAACTCATACCGATACCACGATTCCCGCGTCATCCAGCCATCCTTGGCAACACAAGCTCGCAGCGTATAAAACTATGATACACCGTTTGATGAGCGTTCCATTAAGTAAGGATAATTACAACAAAGAACTTGATGTAATATATCAGATCGCGAAGTCAAACGGTTATTCCAAATCTATCATCTATAAATTATTGCGTAAAAAGACGAGTAGTATCGTTAACAGACTATTGTACGCGGTTCCATATATTTCGACAAATAAATACACTGCGAGTTTGTCATACCTGGGTAAAATCACTGACAAAATAGTTCACATATTTAGAAAAAATAACATACATGTTGCTCTCAAATCCCATAATTCACTCAGGTCACTTTGTAACACTAAAGATAAAATCCCGCCCAATAAAAAATCCGGCGTCTATAAGCTGTTCTGCGATGAATGTGAACACGTTTATATCGGGCAAACTGGTCGTAACTTTATAACACGATTTCACGAACACGTATCGGCGTATAAAAACAATCGCCCAGAAAGGTCACACTTCGCCGAGCATCTTATAGACTAAGGACATAACTTATCCCCCACTAATACATATCAAATTTTACACACCATAGACAAAGGTTTAAAACTAAATATTAGGGAACAATTAGAAATTAATAAACATAAAAATTCTAAAATTACTCTCATGAACAAACAGACTGACGTAAACCATTCCCCACTATTAAATATCTTTTCGCTCACACCATCCACCCCCACCCTCAATTCAATATAAGGGACGGCACTGCGATGGATTTGTCACTTGTAGCATGTTATTCTTACGATTAACGTCTACAACGCCTGATGATGCCTCGTGGAGAGGCGAAACACGTGTCGCAGCGACGACCAGGCCAGTCGTGGCAGCGACGGTGGTGGTGGGGGCATGCGAATTCTGTTCCAGATGACGGACGACCGCAGCAGCCGAGACAGAGACTACCGGAGCAGCCATGGCAGCGTCGGCATGTACCAAGTACTAACAGTAGTGGGTGGGTGCCGGCCGGCGCTAGGTCGCATGAACTAATTGGTGGCGGAAGCACGCAGAGCAGGTTAGATCAAATTGCATATAGATTTGACTTTCGCAAAGTAACGCCTGAATCTATTAACTATTTAATGGGAGTGTAAGTATTTTATGCTCTTTAAACAACGGTCTGCATGATTCACTGGGTTTTACTTTGAACATGGATCGGATGCATCGTTTTTGTGCTTTAAATATTATTTCCTTATCAGTGCAATTTCCCCAGAATATTATACCATACCGAAGAACCGATTCCACTAACCCGTAATATGCAGTAAGGAGAGCATCTGTATTAAGTTTTGATTCGAGTTTAAATAAAGCATAGGCTGAGGAACTTACTCGACCACTCAGATACTCAATATGTGCTTTCCATTTCAAGCGATTGTCAATATAAATCCCAAGAAATTTTGTGTTATCGATTTTATTCACTGTTATGAAATTGTATTCTACTTTTATGTCCTTACTGTTTTGTGGCCTTTGACTGAAATGCATTATGTTTGTTTTACTAAGATTTATTTTTAAGTTGTTTCTTTCTAAACATAATCTAGTTTGTACGTATTAATATCTTCACACACTACTGATATCGTGCTGTCATCGGCATATAATGTCATAGGTTTAGAAGTTGTCTTTGGCAAGTCATTTATATATAGTATAAATAAGAGAGGCCCAAGTACGCTGCCTTGAGGCACACCATATTTTGGTATTCGTTTTTTTTAACGAGAATTTCTCCACTTGTTTTGTTATTACATTAAGCTTGTCCATTTGGGTGTATTGTGTTCGATTATCCAAATATGACTATATTATACAAGACAATATTATAAGATTAAGAACATTACCTCTAAATCCATAAGCATGCAGTTTATTTAATAAGATATTATGGTCAACATAATCGAAGGCTTGCGTCATGTCACGGTAAACGGTACATATTGTTTTTTTTTCTTCTGTCTACATTTAACATTACATTATGTAAAAATTTGTAAATTGCTAAATTAGTTGTCATATTTTACTTATATCAAAACGCCATTCTCTGCAAAATCATTGTCCAATTTTGCTGCGAGCTCCCGAACTACTATGTTACTTCTGATACCTCCAAGAATATGTGTACAAAGTTTCATGATGATTGGTAGAGTAGTTTTCGCGTGAAAGCGTAACAAACAAACGGACATTCACATTTATAATATTATATATTATTAGGATATATACAGTAGAGTCCTCATTTCTGGCAAACTCTTTTTTTGCCAAACTGTACTAGCATAATTTTATTTTGTGCAGAAAATAATTTACACTTTAAGCATATCGGAGAATCAGGATTTGGAGTTTTCTTAAGTGCCCTGAATATGATTTCAAAATTTGATCCTGAACTTAGAGCGCACATTGAATCCCTTAATAAGAGAAATATTATAAGGCATATATTCAAAACAAGTTAGTAGATATTGGTGCTGCAAAATACTTCTCTATAATTTTTGATTGTATGACGAATGTGTCGCATCAAGAACAGATATTAAGATTCATAAAAATATTCAAAGAATAATTTGCTATCGAAGAACGTTTCATAGATTTCATTCAATCTCATGAAAAAACGGGCGAAACATTGTGAAAAGAAATTTTTACAAAATTAGAAGTTGACGGATTGAAAATTGAAGATGTTCGTGGCCAAGGGTAAGGGTAGTAACATGGCTGGTAAATATAATGGCGTTCAAGCCAAAATAAAACAAACTCAAACTCATTTATTGCACGATTACTTACCCTGTGCAGTGCATTCTTTGAATTTGTCTGGCGTACATGCTGCTAGTGTGAGACCCATCGATGTATATGAATAGGTTCTATCAATAAACAAAAACGCTCCCACAAAAGCAATCTGATTTCAAAAATCGAATTACTTTTGCTCACAGTCGTCATAGATTACTATAAGTACTAACGTACCTGTAAGACAGAATAAAAATTGTAATGAAAAACTATTTGAACTTCACAGATTTGAATAATTAGATATTTGAATAGAATGTGTTGATTTAGTTACCTGGAAGATGTAAAGTAGGAATAGCATTTCTGCTCAATCTGTTTTTTGCATAATGATAGATTTCATCAAAATGATGGTTGCATATCCTTCTATTTGAGAAAACATACTCAGATTCTTCGCCTATAAGACCAGCATTTGAAACCCATGAACAATATTTCTCATAAGATGTTTCAGGATTTGGGAAGGCATGCAATACTGCACCTGCAAACAAAAATCATTTTAATTATTTTTGAAAGTTAGACAAAGTTAGGTCAGAATAAAGCAAAGGGGGCGCATATAAGAAATAGTGTTTAAAAAGTAAATTTACAAAATCAATCAATTTTGAAGTCCTTTGTGTTAAGTGCCCCAAATAGTTTTGTTAATTGAGAATTTGGTTGGAGTAACGCAACGCATATAGTAATAGTGTTTAAAAAGGTCAATAACCATGAAGTGTAGGAAAAATGATAAATAATAAAATTCGTTGCTTTTGTGCTATCCTAGCCTATAAAACAACAAAAAGTTAAAATTTCGTAACTAAAAAATCAATCATAACCTGGGTGTGCGCCCCTTTGCGTTACCCCAACCGAAAATTTCGTTCAGAGTGGCGCCTTAGGAATGTTAGATGGGAAGAACTATTCCATGGTATGGTATCTCAAAGCCTTCATAGATAAATCAAACAAACCTTCAATCTCCTTAGAATTGCACTGATCTACACAACATTTCCTTTGAGGCATTGTAAAAAGTGTCCTGTCACTATAATTCTAAAACTAAAGAGTTATTCACTTTCACGTAATGCGAATTCACAGACTGGCGATGGAGGAGGTATAAAACATTCAACTCGACATCTAGCAGCAGAGAAAACGGATTATACGCGAAAATAATAGAAAAATATTAAAACACAAATATCTGTTGACTTGACAACCAATAACTTGCGTTGCCATTTTAATATAAAAAAAACTTACCTGGTTAACAACTAATGCCCTGTAAAAATAAATGAATTTATACGTGAAAAAGTAATTCTTTAATTTAAAAAGTAATTGTTTTGAAAACTATAGATTTAAGAAAAAAAACAAAACATTAAATTTTATTTTGTTTAATAAATAAAATCATCACTTAATAAATAATTAATACCTGTCAAAGTAGTCAAATCAAAGCTACTCGTATATACACACATCAAAAGTGTCTAGGGATCAACATATATTTTTGCAATAACTTTTCTCCTGATTGATATTAATTAAAATTTTCTTTAAGGATTCATCAAATAAAGTGTTTTCGTTTATCTAATACCTGTCAAAGTAGTCAAATCAAAGCTACTCGTATATACACACATCAAAAGTGTCTAGGGATCAACATATATTTTTGCAATAACTTTTCTCCTGATTGATATTAATTAATATTTTCTTTAAGGATTCATCAAATAAAGTGTTTTCGTTTGTCTACAGTAACGATAAACCAAGTCACCTTTGCATTAATAAAGAAATTTGCCATTTTCATAATAAAGGGATTTTTGACATTTGAACCACTAACATTAAAGTTCGAAAAAAAGACTGAAATACCAGTTTTCTTTAAAATTTTATTGGGTAACTTAAACAATTAATAATCCGTGTTTCTACCGCGAACACTAACAACACAAGAACATCGGTTTGGCATACTCAAAATGAGTTCATCCAAATCACGCTGTGGAATGGCCGCCCATGTTCGTTGCAACAACAAAAAAAGGTCTTCTTGCGACTGGATACCCTCCATATTCGGCAGAGCTCTTCTCTGTAGCATATCCCATGCATGCTCAATCGGGTTCAAGTCTGGCGACTGAGCAGGCCAGGGCATGACATTGATGTTAGCTGCGGCGAGAGTCTGTCTTACAACTCTTGCGGTGTGCGGTCGTGCATTATCATGCATTAACTGAAATAAGGGACCGATTTGCACTTGTAGAGGAACGATGACGTCTGATACAATCGTCTCAGCATAAATTTGAGCGTTGAGGTTGCCTCTGATCCAAATCAACTCAGTTCTTCCGCCGATCCAAATACCCGCCATACCATGATGGTTCCACCACTATAAGGATGGACTTCCTGGCAGGATTTTAATCGCTGTTGGCGTCCAGGGGTTCTCCAGTGTCGTATACGTCTTGTATCCGGTCTCATACCAAAACGAGACTCATCAGAAAAGCACACGAAACGCCATTGTTCTTCTACCCAATTTCTGTGTTCAAGAGCCCATTGATATCGAATCCTACGATTGTGCATTGCTATAGGTGGTACCCTTAGCGGTCTTCGGGAATGAAGGTTCACTTCATGCAAGCGGTTTCTGACTGTTTGGTCGCTAATTAAGTTCCCTGAAGAGTGATGAAGCGTCACGGCTAACATCATGGCGGTTATTGTTGGAGCTCTTCGAGTTGTGATTTGAATGTATCGGTCTTGTCTCCGTGTGGTGCAGCGATACCGTCCTCCATGGCGCTCAGCCACGGTACCAGTGCTTCGGTAACGTGTCCAAAGTCGACTGATAACACTCTGACTTGTATTCAGAGCTAAAGCCACAGTACGTTGCCGGGAACCAGCTTCTATCATTCCCACGGCTCTGAGCATTTCTTCCCTGCTTAAATGACGTCGCCGCTCCATAATAACGTTGGTTTTAATCAGTAGTAGGGAAACAGTAGCACTAATAATGTCTTCAATGCGTTGTATGTTTTTATAGGGAAAATATTGACAGCTGATTTTCATCTTTTACTCGAATTTGATTGACAGTTCCTGTTTCAAATTATGAAATGCACCAAAAAGGATCCATATACATTTATAAAATCATAAATTTATTACAAAGCCACATCTCAATCTCAAGAAATCCGCATAAAAATGCTTGATCCCTAGACACTTTTGATGTGTGTATATGCAAATACTCCAACTCTGGTGCGTGCTACAGATTTTAACTACCAACGATTACAAAGCCGAAACAATAGCTGCAGCTTAAAGCATTATGGATCTGATTGAGTATAAATTTATATACTTTTCGAATTTGGTATCAAGTTTTAGAATCTTTCGATAGGGAATGTAGCTTTATAGCCAAAATATTTTTTTATCGACAAAGCCTTTGAATGAATCAAGGGATTATAACAAGGCAAATTCAGAATATTCGCAAGACTTTGAATAGTGTTTTCAAAAAGGCAAAAAAAAAATTGTTAAGAATGTAGTCAATATTACATTCTGCACAAACTTTGTTTTCAACACATTATCCTCAGCCTCGCGAATATTCTAAATCTGCCTTGCTAATCCCTTGATTTTCCTGAAAAGTGAAAAAAGCCAGTAAAAAAATGTTCTACAGATATAAATGCTACTGAATTATGCCGAATTAGAAACTTGAAAGAGTGAAGTTGCAGGGACTACATTATATGATAAATGTGAACGTCAGTCAAGTCTGGGTCTTCTTAAAGCTATAGTAAAACTAGATTTAAAGGAAATATTTCCCAATGTAGTAGTCGTTATAAAGATTTCTTTAATAATGCCAGTGACTATAGTACCTAGTCTAGTAGGTAGACCTTAGCCTTGGCTATTCTGTCTATTGAAAATTCTAAGGACCGATCTTTAAAATTTGATGATGTTATTTATACTTTTGCGGAACAGAAAGCTCGGATAAAGGTATTTTATTAATAAATAGCTTGTTAATATTAAATTCATTAAAATTACGTAAATACCGGTGTTAAGATAAGAAAAGGCATGCTCCGTTGGTTCGGTAGAAAGAATGCAGGATGAAAGAATGACGAAACGGATATACAATGCAAAAGTGGAAGGATGTAGGAGCCGAGGAAGGCCAAGACTTACCTATCATGATCAAATTGGTCGTGTTCTATCAGAAGGTGATGTCAGGAGCCGGCGAGCGTGCATGAAAAGAGCAATGAATATTAAAAAAGCGAGTGAGGTATGTAAGGATCGAGTCGCGTGGCGCTCGGTTCCCTCTACCTACCCCGTAAGGGATTTGGCGTGAAGTTATAGTAGTAGTAGCAACAATATAAGAAAATGACCGGTGTCTATTTAAAAAAACATATTTAAAAATATGTTAGATACTAAATTCTTAAAGTTTGAAAATTCGTTTTTTTAAATTTTGAAAGTTTGACGATTTTTACTATTTACAAGGGCCCCATCTAATGAATTTGCCACGGGGCTCTGATGGTATAGTTACGCCACTATCAGATGCATATGTAAAATCTCTTAATAGTATGTACACAGAGATTTGAAGAACATTCTTGGTGTAACGTGCGCTTTGCCGATCTGCATAGTCGTACTGTCCTACGAAAAGGCTTAAGATTCCTTTGTCATATGTTGAGAAATCTTTTGCTGTCTTAATATTTGCCATGTTAAAACGAAATCAGATTCTTGAGAGTAGTTTACAAGAGTTGTTAGCAGGAACACAAGAAAGTGAGAGCATAACAATTGATACATAAAATAGAGAATATTTTTGTTTTGACTATTACAAATGTTAGGGTTCGTAATTTTATTTAATATTTTAAGATATTTTAACAAATAATAGTTGGGAGATAAATATTATAAGTCTAAATTTAACTAATTTATTATACCGGAAACGCGATTTCGATTTTGCTGATTGGTTGCCTTGTGTGGGAATCGAACACACGAACACGAGCGTTGGTGTCAAAGTCGCGTCATTCACGACTGAGCCACCGAGCTCATCAAAATCGTAAAATATCAGGGCATTCTTTATACAGATTTGCTTTTAATGAACTCCCAATGTGTTAATTTGTTAAATAAGTACTAAGGTATCTATCGATATCGATAATATAATTCGATGTACACAATTGAAGCTGCACTGGTCGAGTAGCCAGAGACATGTTGCTAAAGGACCAGCCTCGTAGGATCATTTCCCTCAGTCATGGTACAAGATATTGTGATCCATTGCGCGCATAAATACTTCGTGCGTAATCGATTCTCTAACAGTCTTGTAATCGTTATCACTCAGGTAACATCATAAACTGTTACACTAAAAATGCCAAACTGTGCAGTTATGTCATGCAAAAAAGGTCGAACACTTCTAGTTTGAAAAAATATTGAGTTACCTTTCACATGCAAGTATTATTTTATTTGCTTTCATATAAAAGAAATTAAAATGGTGTGATGACGATTAATACATGAGAAATCGATTCAGTAATCGAGTACTAATGCAATCGAATCATATTCCGCAACTTTGGTCGCATATCTCCTATCCCAAATTAGCGTAAATTATACAAACTGCAAAACAAAACAGTCATTCATGCTGTATAATAGAGTTCATTTACATTTACAAAGACAAAAAAAAAGTATATAAGACGTTTCGTAATTTTGAATCTACCAACTTCGATTTACGAAAAAGTTCAGCTATTCCACAACAGATGGCAGGCAGCGGTAAGAAAATAACTTTGAACTGTAGGCGCCTCGAAATAAGGTTGACATTCCCTTAAAACATTATTTTCGTTTCTATGTAGTAGTTACCTCGACCCCCGTCAAAAATGGCAGAATTATTTACTAAAAGAATCACGCGTATGGCGAGTCCTTTAGTAACATGTCTCTGCGAATAGCAATAGAATTGTAGCATAGACGCAAATATTAAACTTATGACTATTATGAATTAAGTTTATAATTGATTCCATGGATTTTTTTTTAATAATATATGGCAATAGTGTTGCTACTTTATGCCAGTGTCAAAGTCTTCAGTTTCGAACCATTTGAAAATCTTAATTCTATGTTCCAGCTTCAGGAACTGAGCCGAAAAAATACTTGGGAAGAGTGCCTAGACCCAATCAACCCAGTTTAAATACCACCCGTAAAACGATAGTGATTTTTACAAGGTGTTCTTGATGAACTTATTCACGTCTTCCAAAAAGTGCATGAACGCGCCATACTTGAGCTTTTTCATTACTGTATAATTTCACTAGCACTCATGTTACAAAATACTATCGAAATTGTCACACAAAACTAATTTTATACTGAATTGTAAAAAAATCTAGTAGAACAACAATGTCACTCGTCAAAAGCGCGGGAAGAAGTCCGATTCCATGGATTACACCGCCATCTATCCTCGAGTAACAGTATTTGCTCGACAATCAAACCCAGTTTGACTTGTGATTGCAAAACATTGTAAATACATTCTGCACTCTAGCAAAATATACTTTATTCTACAACGTGAAGGTATATTTTCAAATGTAGCATTTGTTGATTTCAGCTGCTTTTGACTAAAACAAAAACGACCAATCATAGCTATTGTTTATTTGTAGTGCAATATAGGATAATCGGTTTACTTGAGTGAGTTTGGCGACAACGGTTTCTGTACTAACTTAGCACTTCCAGTTGTTTTTTCTATTCCGTGGTAAGGACAGTGAACTACTCCGGAAGAGACCTGTAGGCCGATTCTACTTAAAAAACTACAACTGCACTGTATGCGTACATTTTGACGTTTCGTTAAACGTCGCTGCTGTCAGATCGCTTAATGAAACGTGAAAATGTACATTTGACACACGCCGCCCTGCAGTGCATTTGCAGTTTTTTAGAATCGGCCTACTGGAGTGAAGATATACATATATAGCATATTTGTATGAGACTAATAAACTTTGCAATTTTGTTTACATTGTAATTTCATTTTACGCAACGAATTCTTTAGATTGAGCTACAAAAAGATGATTAAACATTATCAGTCTTTTTCTACTTGACTCGAGAATCTTTTTAAATCCGCCGTACACTTATATACGGAGTATCATACCTCAAGAGACATTTGAGAAAGTGATTTGTTATCAGGAAACTTTAATTACAGCGAACACTTACTGCCCACTTACTACTTACTTATTCCCAAATTTTGGCATCCCGGACAAATGTCCAGATTACCACCCCTAGAACGGGCCCTGTATCCGTCAAGTGTGGTGTACAGACTTTACAGTAGAACCACAAAAAATTATATATATATATATTTATACAACGTCGGGTGGCATTCAAGCATACGGCTTACCTGATGTAAAGCAGTTACTGTAGCCCGACTTTAATATATTAAGTATCACTTGCGCGATGCCTCCTCTGCTGCTTACACAGCAACTCTTAACTAAACTCGAAACAGGAGCTTACTGGTGACCTCACTCACACAACAACCCTCTAGGGAGTTGTTATTAGGCTGCGATTTTCTGTTAGGTGGAGGTACTTCCCCATACGGACTGCTTTGATGCGCCCTACCTCTCTTTAAACATCCAGACCAAGACAAACAGATATGTTTATGCACACAAATGTTTGTCTTGTGTAGGAATCGAACCCACGAGCGTTAGTGTCAGTATTGGGGCCACCGAGCTCGTCAAACCAAAAGCTTTTGGTTGTGCGCAGTTCCCTTCAAAAACGTTTTTTGTTCTTAAAATCTTGGTCCTTATGAGAGACACAAGACCCAAGAGTTTACGGACGAAAAATATTCGCTGAAGAGTCCGAAATAATGCTGATATTGAGGAACTCGTGGCTGCCCTAAACATCAATGGCGAGTTTAAAACCTACCGCGTTCGCCGACTGAGTCATTGAGAGAGTGGGTGACTACAAGTGTAAAGAAAGAATAGCTGTGTAGAGTAGCGGCTGGCCGGCGATCGTTAGGTTTGCACAGAAATCGTAGAAGGAGGTCTTACGCGGGATTGTAGCCAGCGATTCGTGAGAGATCGCGCAGAATCGGTAAAAGTGGAACTCTCTTATTTCGGAGACCTAGTGACTAATAGGGATGAAACTATACCTCCAAGGTATCGATACTTTTACTCGATTCAGTATCGTGCTAAAGTATCGATACCTCCTCGGCATCGATTGAAAAGTATCGATACCAAAAGTGCTTGGTATCGGAAGGAAAGTATCGAGTAAGTACTTGTATTTACGCGTATCGTTTTATCCCTAGTGAGGTATTCAAAAGTTCAATATACTTTCACGCGAAAAATATGCATTTTTTATATACATTCCTGTCAACATAGACAAGTCACAGGCTCACAGAAGGCTCTTCAACCTGTTTAAATAAAATCGTGACATTGGCATACCGATACGAGTACTTTTCAAAATTTTGAACGATACCTACTCGATACTCAGTTTCAAAGTATCGATACCAAAAGTACTTGGTATCGGAAGGAAAGTATCGAGTAAGTACTTGTATTTACTCGTATCGTTTTATCCCTAGCGACTAAGCCAGCGTAGTAAGTATAAATAAAAAAAGGGGCATTGATTTCTAAAATCAATTTTATTTGGACTCACAGAGTCTAATGTGCTTGACAATGTCACAACATCTTTGTACATTTCACTTAAAATTATTACTTCACTCTATATTTAGGTACAATTGTCATTATTAAAATGTTCTGTGGATTTTGATAACAGATGGAGATTATTAAGAATTTGTATGGTGTTCAGATGTCGTGTCACCTCGCAAAGGAACATGACCCCTTCAAATGTACAGAGTACCCATTCCGAGGTTAACAAACATTATTTTTAATATTGTAACACGTTTCTGATGTCATGTTACCTCGCAATTGTATGGAGCAGCAGCAACGCACTGAGTTCATAGCTTATGGTTAATAAAAAGGATTTTTAATAATGTATCAAATTAAAGAGAGTATGAATACTGAACTGATCATACTACCAGTTTTAATGCTCATCCATTTTTGCAAAATATCGATAGAATTATAAAAAGATAAGTTTACAACAATATTCACAGTATAAACAATATAACAAACGTAGGCCATAAAAAGGCAAGTTATGTTTTTTACAACATAGTATGGACATCGAATCTTAATTTTATACAAATGTTTGATGTTACAAGGCAGTGGTAACACGGCGAATGCAATTTTGAAACGTATTATGGTGGAGCTACTTTTATTATAATATTGCTTGCATTACCCACTTGAGTTGCATAGACTAGTAAAAATATACGTAATGCAAACCTAGCGTCATTTATATAGGTATGTGCCTAAGTTTTTAGTTTATGCCATGTTATTAACTTTGAAATATCTTCTAACTGCACGACGAGTCTTTTCCTTGAATACACATCAATATTTGCTATAACTGTTTGTCGGTCATCAGAGGTAACTTGTCCAGTTTCGAAAACATACAGTTCAAGTCGTTTGTATGCCATATTGTTTCCAGTATCGTTAGCTGTCTTTCCAATCGTTCCAAACAGGAATTATTCCTGATGATATTGGCGATTGTCTTATATCATCGACAATATCGTCATCTACAGTATTCTTTTTTCTCTTAGTTTCGTGTATTGGAAAGTCCTTTTTACTGATAGATGGTCGAGAACTGCCAATGTTTATGTGTTTATAATGTATATTTTTGGCCTTTTTATTAATGGGCACTATAGATAACCTTATTGTTTTGGTTATATGACTTTTAGACGTTTTGAATGTAGCATCACACCTTTTAGGGTTCATTATATTAAAATCTGACGTATGTTTCAATTTTTCATTAAACTGTAAAGCATTACTTCTTTTTGGAACAGATACATCTATGCGGTTAAATGACGGTTGAAGTAAGATGTCTTTGTTTAACTCTTTATGAGCTCCACTACCTTCACTTCTCACATTTTTTTTTAATTGTAAGTCAGTTATTAGGCCCTGTAGACTTTGTTTCTTAATTCTATCACAACTATCTACATAATCAACTACTTCTAGAAGAGATTCATCCAGCCAATCTACTGATTCCGAATCACAAACGTCTTCTTCATTTGGTTCTCTGACATCATTAGATACATTTTGAAAATTTTCTGAATATTCCAGTTCAGGTATATAAGTATGATATGTCTTTCCTTCTGCTTGTTCTTCATCAACTATATGTAACTGATTTGATATATCTGGTACCTGTATAATATCATTAGAACAAATTATTATTGAGTATAAAATAAAATGTTATTGCCTATTTAGGAATTTTATACTTACATAATAAAACAACTAGTAACAAAATGTAATGGAATTCTAGAGAAAAAATGAATAAAAACCATTATAGGATCCCATCGTAGGCAAGTGGCGACATATATACCAAGAAACAAAAAGCATTTGATCAAATTAGTGGAACACTCATCCATTGTGTTCCAAATACTGCACATTTTTTTATTAGTTTATGGTACTAAGTATCCTAGTATGTAGTAGAATGACATTTTTGATGTAAATAACCAATTTGCCAATTCAATTTCTCTAACGTTACCTTGGAAATAGCAATAACTTTACTCATATTCTTTACCTTGCAATGATTAGCAGTAGCGTCTTTGCGTGTTGTGTCTTCCATGTCGTGTTTAGCAGCCTCTGTAGCTAACTCGAAAGGATCTTCTTCTTTCTTTATCTCCACATCCCAGTCCATACGAGCACTGGAAAAAAAAACAAAAGACGCGACGAACATTTGATATGAGTCACTAAACTCAAAGTCTCATAGAAGTTTACAGTAGTAATCGAATTTCCATCTGACTATGTTTTAGCTGTCGTATAAATATCATTAAGAGATATGTATTAATTTAGAAAGCTAAACTTACATGCCATCATTATTACATTCAGCTTCCAAAATTTCCAATTTCCTTCTTATTGCATCTATTATAAGCATTACTTCTCTCTGGAACAATAAAAATATTAACGATATGATCTTCTATCATTTGTATTTTTCTACCACGTTAATTATACAAAAAAATGTTTAATCTACATCCAATGACACCACAAGTAATTTACACTTTGATTAACCTCTTTGACGAACTTGACTTTACAAAATAGTAGATGTATTTATATTATGCAATAATATACTTGATATATTGCACTTGATAGCTATTATCAAGTGGCGCAATTTAAATTTTGGATGTAAACGATAGATATGTAGCTACAACACCAAACTATATCCTCCGATTTTGTTACCATCAGTTTTCTGAATTGCCTCCCACTATGGAAGCAAATTCAAATATGTGTTTACGTCAAAATTAAAAATTAAAGCGATTGAAAGCGCCGAAAGGATTAACTTAGGCGACTAGATTTACTGCTTAATCTTAATAATAGGTTTACCTGTTACCTATGGCTGTGGGCCTGGCACTCGCAGCATGTAATGCTGTGGATGAATCAACGTTGCTACACACGCGCCGCACAAGTCGTAGTGGACAGATCGATACTGACCTGCGGCCGCGGGCCCGGCACTCGCAGCATGTAATTCTGTGGATGAATCAACGTCGCTTCACACGCGCCGCACAAGTCGTAGTGGACACATCGATACTGACTTGCCGCCGCGGGCCCGGCACTCGCAGCATGTAATGCTGTGGATGAATCAACGTCGCTTCACACGCGCCGCACAAGTCGTAGTGGACACATCGATACTGACCTGAGGCCGCGGGCCCGGCACTCGCAGCATGTAATGCTGTGGATGAATCAACGTTGCTTCACACGCGCCGCACAAGTCGTAGTGGACAGATCGATACTGACCTGTGGTCGCGGGCCCGGCACTCGCAGCATGCAATACTGTGGATGAATCAACGTCGCTTCACACGCGCCGCAACACAAGTCGTAGTGGACACATCGATACTGACCTGCGGCCGCGGGCCTGGCACTAGCAGCATCTAATGCTGTGGATGAATCAACGTTGCTTCACACACACCGCACAAGTCGTAGTGGACACATCGATACTGACCTGCGGCCGCGGGCCCGGCACTCGCAGCATGTAATGCTGTGGATGAATCAACGTCGCTTCACACGCGCCGCACAAGTCGTAGTCGTCGCATTGCACGCACGTGTACCTGAAACTGAACATTGGCTGTAGTATGCTGCGACTAAAACAGACCAGTAGGGGTGTGACATTTCTCATTCGAATCGAAAAGTTGTTACACAGATACGGAGTTGTTTCTAGTGAAATGTATTTCTTTTATGAGAGGTAGGGTGCATCAAAGCAGCCCGTCTGTGGAAGTACCCCCACCTCACAGAAAACCGCAGCCAAATAACAACTCCCTAGAAAAAAAATTCATTCGCACACAGCCGGACACTGTGCGCAATATAAATCACGAAATCGAATTTTCACAATGAATCTTTTCATCGCAATTTCAATCCACGCAAATTACGACTTCGTGTCTCGAGAGCTTACAAAGCTCGCCATTTTTCCGACGAATATATTTATTATATGTAAATTGCAAACATTGAATAATTTTAACGATTGCGGGTTTTTAAGTGCGTATATTTAATTTAAAATTTAAATAACGAAAAACATGAAGATAAAATTGAAAAATTCAGTATCGTCTTACGGATTGAATTGAATCTTTATTGATACTTGTTCTGTTTGGCCATAGAGCTTTTGCCAGTAGACTAAAAATAAGAAAAGATATACGTATTTACTATTTTGCTTCACTTGGTGTGACGACTTTTCGATTCGAAAAAAAATTTCAATGCCAATGTGAATAGCCCTGCCGGTGAAGCTCATGTTCCAACAGCAACTATTTTGAATAGAATTTCTGGTTTTATCGAAACAATGGCAGGAATAATAATATATTTTTGAAAGTCGGATACAGGCTGTGGCCAACATTGATTAATCGAACAAAATGTGTGCGACATAGACGTGCCAATGATGATAAATATTTTATAAAGTTCAATGCATAATGTTTTTTAACATTTAACATCTTCGGAAATGATAACATTAAAAAAAAAAGAAAATGTTGTTTGTCCATTGAAATGTATGGGTCCATTGTACAATTTTTCGGGATTAGCGTACAAAAGTCAGAGCATGCAATTTTATTTTTCGGATATCAACAGGGGGTTAGTTTAAAGTTAAATCCATGTAACTTGTGTGGTCGCAATCGCAACACATGTCGAAAAAAGCGCTGCGAATAGTTTTGACGCTATATCGAGCAAACTATTCGTTAAACAGAAAAATTGTAAAAACATAATTTATTGCAAATGAAATTTGCAATAAATTATGTTTACATATATGTAAACATAATTTACATGTAAACATAATTTATTTACATGTAAACATAATTTATTTACATGTAAACATAATTTATTGCAAATTTCATTTGCAATAAATTATGTTTTTAAATTTCTCTACAATTTTGGTTCCATATCTTTTAGTTGTAAATAGATAAAAATTTGTAAACAAATTTTCTTTTGGTCGTTATAACTTTTTCTGGTTATTTAAAAAAAATGAGATCGAGAGGATTTCGTCAATTCAGGCAAACTGCAGATAATTTGAGGTTTGCCTTCCGACATCCGCACATTACTCCACAGTTTCCTTTGCATCGGCAGAATATCAACTTCAGAAGCTCAGGGGGTGCAGGAAATTTAGAACTTTGAACAGGCATCAATATTTGTCCATACTTTTTCCAGCCCCAGTCTTGACGGTTATTGTAATTCCCGAGCCATGACTGGACCTGATGATAGACTCGGAGGCTGTGCAAACGGACTGCGTCTTGTGTTAGAGGAAGTGAAGAAAATGAAACATTGATTTTTAATTAGGTAGACTAAAATGCCATGTGGGTTACCATCATAACGTAAGGAAGAAATAGTGTTGTACCCCGAGTGATCTGAGTATCGATTCAATCATTCTTTTTGTAATAAATTCGCCAATTAAAAGTATTCAGGAAATTTATTACAAAGTGTGATTTAATCTTTTATTATTGTCTTAGGTTTTCGCGATTGTTACACATTGAATTAAAAAAAAATTAACGGAAGTATCGCGTGTTTTATTTATTTTGTTGAACCTGATGTTTCGAACGCTTTGCAGCGGTCGCAGGAAGACTTCCTGCCCTCTTCTCTGGGTTGCCTCCTACCTCTCTGGCCCCAAAACAATGTTCTTAAACGTAGTTTAAACAATGTTCCTAACTTACCCAGTAACATATTGGCGACATGCGTCACAACAATGATCGGTCTTCGATTTACGAACATCGCTTCTCACATCATCTGTGAATGGAAAAATAAGGCAGTTCACACATGGATTGACTAACGACGCTTATACTACCTACTGGTCTTAAGACTTTTGATATATTTATAAGGCAGTTCAGACATGGACTGACTAACGACGCTTATGCTCCTGGTCTTAGACACTTGATATATTTATAAGGCAGTTCAAACATTGGCTGACAAACGACGCTTATACTACTGGTCTTAGACTTTTGATATATTTATAAGGCAGTTCAGACATGGACTGACTATTGCTCGTTTTTGCTCGATATTGATAACGGCAACAGATAGATGCTTGAAATATTCACAGAATACCTATTTTGTTATATATTCACTTTAAAAATAAATAATTAAATTAAAATTTTTAGAAGAAATATGTCAACGACATTGGCTTGTTTTTCTTTAATAAAACAAGTCACCGAAACATTAAACAAAAAAATGACACCAGTGGGCATTTTCTTAGATATGTCTAAAGCATTCGACTTCGTGTGTCATGACCGATTACTACATAAATTGGATAAATACGGCATTAGGGGAAAAGCCCACGATTGCATAGAAAGCTACCTGGTCGGTCGTCTTGGTCGTCAGCAATACATAGAAATAAGTAAAATAGTAAATCATGAAAAACAAATATTTAAATCCTCGCTAAAGACCAGAAAGAGAGGAGTTCCCCAAGGTGGGGTTCTCTCGCCTTTACTTTTCCTGTTATACATAAATGACCTTCCTAAAGCGTTAAAACACGACTGCATTCTATTTGCTCATGATATTACATTGTTGATCAAATGTGATAAAAAGGACATAGATTCTGCTGTAAACTCGGAACTAAATAATATTAACAAATGGTTGGTACATAATAAATTAAAAATGAATACAGAAAAAACAAAAATTGTTAATTTCCAGACGCACAACAATTACTCACACCCACAAATTGTAGCAAATTTTAATAACAACACATTGAAACAAGTTGACTCAAGTTTATTTTTAGGCGTGACAATAGACAAAAGGTTAAATTGGAAAGAACACATCAATAATACATGCTATAAGTTAGACAAATTTGTATTCGCACTACGTAGACTGAAAGCGATAGCTTCGGAAGAGACAGCGTTAATAGCATACCACGGGTACGTTGCATCTGTGTTACGTTACGGCCTAGTGATTTGGGGAAATTCTGTACAGTCACAAAAAGCATTCAAATTGCAAAAAAAATGCATAAGAGCAATACATGGAGCAGACTACCTGGATCATTGCAAGCCGCTGTTCCAAAACGCAAAAATTCTGCCTCTACCTTGCCTCTACATATTTGAGACTTGCTCGTTTGTCAAAAAGTACCCAAGTCACTTTCCTCTACATGATAAGGTTCTTAAAAAAACAAACAGCAGAAATCCATCAAAATTATATATACCGAAGCAAAGGTTAAAATTATACAGCGACAACATATTTTGTATGGCAATTAAACTTTTTAATAAATTACCTAGTGACATTAGAGAAACACTGGCTGTAAATAACTTCAAACATAAATTATTTGGTTGGCTCATAAGCAAATGTTTTTATTCTGTTAAGGAGTACTCAGAATATAAGGGACAATAGAATAAATGCTTTGGACACAACGTAATAGACACGGATATAAGGAGTTACAGTAGCTCTTTTCCATGTAGTTATCAACCATGCATGTCGTAAAAATGTGACAAGTAGTTATTTAGTCAATAAAAAAAAAAAAACATTGTAAATTTTCCTACGCCTATAAAGGCAGAATATGCAAGCCAAAACATGTCTTTGTAACACCTATCTTGTACACCATATTCTTTGGAATAAATAAATATCTATCTATCTAAATAAAACAAATATATTAAGGGGGGCTCCCATACATCAAACGTGATTTTTTTGCCGTTTTTTATAGATAATGGTATGGAACTCTTCGTGTGCGAGTCCGACTCGCACTTGGCCGATTTTGTAGGGTTCCATACCCAAAGGGTAAAACGGAACCCTATTACTGAGGCTCCGCTGTCCGTCCATCCGTCCGTCCGTCCATCTGTCACCAGGCTGTATCTCATGAACTGTGATAGTCAGACAGTTGAAATTTTCACAGCTGATGTATTTCTGTTGCCGCTATAACAACAAATACTAAAAAATAGAATAAAATAAATATTTAAGGGGACTTCCATACAAAAAATGTGATTTTTTCTTCATTTTTGCTCGATATTGATAACGACAACAGGTAGACGCTTGAAATGTTCACAGAATATTTAGTTATATATTCACTTTAAGAATAAATAATTAAATTAAAATAAAACAAATATTTAAGGGGGGTTCCCATACAACAAACGTGATTTTGTTTGCCGTTTTTATAGATAATGGTACGGAACACTTCGTGTGCGAGTCCGACTCGCACTTGGGCGTTTTTTTTAGGGTTCCGTACCCAAAGGGTAAAACGGAACCCTATTACTGAGGCTCCGCTGTCCATCCGTCCGTCCGTCTGTCACCAGTATCTCATGAACCGTGATAGTTAGACAGTTGAAATTTTCACAGATGATGTATTTCTATTGCCGCTATAACAACAAATAACAAACAAAAAATGTCAAAGTAACGATACAGCCCGTTTCACCACTGCACCACCAAACTCGTCAAGAATACAAAGGAAAATGTCAGCTTTTTTTATAGATACAACGTCGGGAGGCATTCAAGCATACGTCCACCTGATGTAAAGCAGTTTCCGTAGCCTATTAACACTTTGTAATATATTAAGTATCACTCGCGCGATGCTTCCTTTGCTGCTTACACAGCAACTCCTTAGGAGCTTACTGGTGACCTCACTCACACGCAGGGACACAACAACCCTCTAGGGAGTTGTTATTTGGCTACGGTTTTCTGTGAGATGGAGGTACTTCCCCAGACGGGCTGCTTTGATGCGCCCTACCTCTCTTTAAACATCCAGACCAAGACAAACAGACATATTCATGCACACATATGTTTGTCTTGTGTGTGAATCGAACCCACGAGCGTTGGTGTCAAAGTAGAGTAACAGCGTGTTCCAACTGAGCTCGTCAAAAAGCTTAATAAAAAGACTTCCAAACAGGCACGAAACCCGACCATACCTATATTTATTTGTAAGTGGGAACAGTTCGGTCACGGGCACCTGTAAGCTGAGAGTATTTTATGTGATTTACTTTTGTTATCTCCATATATCTCCTAGCCGCTACTCCCGCGATCTCTTCACACTCGAACTTCGAAGAGGTGATAATAAATAAATAAACATTGTCCGACAAATTACACAGCGCCATCTAGCCCCAAAGTAAACGAAGCTTGTGGATAAACATACGTAAATATATTTTTTTTGTAAATATACTTACTATACATAGAAAATAGCCAGACCAAGACAAAAAGACATGTTCATGCACACAAATGTTTGTCCTGTGTGGGAATCGAACCCACGAGCGTTGGTGTCAAAGTAGCGTAACAGCGCGTTTCACCACTGCGCCACCGAGCTCGTCAATGAGGTGTTAAAAAAAAGGTGATATAACCCTTTTATATGAGAGAGTACATTTTTGATTAGGAATTTGCATTTTACTTAAAATGTTTAAATAACAGAAAGCTTAGTTAATGTTGTCAATTACAATCTATTAATTCTATCTATAACTTCACGCCAAACCCCTAGCGGGGTACGCAGAGAGCACCGAGTGCCACATGACTCGGTCCTTACACACCACACTCGCTTCTTTAACATTCATAGTTCTTCTAAAAAAAGAATTAAAACAACAAGTGCATAAAATATTTACCTTCCACTGTAGTACTATCACCAGTAGTGTTATCACCTACTGCGTCCGACTGAGCTTCCACAAAATGTCCATCCTTTGAAACTAGAAATAAACATGTATAATTTTATATTTAGTTATTTTTGACGGAACATATTAAATTTATTTTTACATTAAAAAAATGCACCTCCATTTTTATGTGAAATAAGTTGATAAACTTATTTTTTCTTACATATTCATTTTAAAACGATTTCAAAAAAATCTTGTTCAATATGTAACGAAAAGGAAAAATTGTCTAATCTTTTTATTACCATATAGTACATACCTACTCTGTAGAAAAGTTATCGTCCCATCAAAAATCATTAACTTTCGAATAATGGTGCCTTTTTGGCCATGTTTATTGCGCCATGATTAGGCTAATTGAAAAAAAAATTAAAATGTTTAAAGAAATATGTGTAACTAGGTGGCCTTACTTTTAAAAGCAGTCTCTTTAGGCAACAATCATTGTACATGGTAGCGCTAACAAGGTAAAATCAGTGTATAGGTTAGGGTTAACAATGTACGGAATCAGTGGCCCGCCGTTGTGGAAATATTGACAAGGTAAATGGTGTTGTGTCTGCTATTTTAAACTGGTTCACATGTAATAATCTGTTGCTAAACTCAGCTAAAACCAAATGCATCAAATTTAGTCTTCCAAATGTGAGTTCTGCCAATACAGAAGTTCTCATTGGGAATAATAAATTAGAATTTGTTAATAACACTGTGTTTCTTGGAATTACAGTAGACTCCAAACTACAATGGGGCCCCCACATAAATAAACTAGCCGGTAAGCTCAGCTCTGCTGCATATGCAGTTAGGAGAATCAGGCAATTGACGGATGTGGCTACTGCGCGCTTAGTCTATTTCAGCTACTTTCACAGCATTATGTCGTATGGTATACTGTTGTGGGGAACGGCGGCTGACATTGAGACAATTTTTATCTTACAAAAAAGAGCCATTCGCTCTATTTATAACATGGGCTCCAGAGAATCCCTCAGGGAACTGTTCAAAGAAATAAATATCCTTACTGTTACTTCTCAATATATTTATGAAAACATAATGTATGCCCGTAAAAATTTAAAGTCGTTTTCAAACTTCAGTGAAAAACTTAGAAGTAGAAATAAGTTATGTATGCCGGTACATCGGCTTGCTAGGACTGGCAGATCTTTTCTTGTAAATTGTATTCGATTTTATAATAAGTTGCCTGAAACAGTTCTGTCCTTTCCTGACAATGTATTCAAAAAGTACATTAAAAACACTCTCTGTAGAAGGGCTTATTATAGAATTGATGAATATATAACTGACAAGGATGTCTGGAAATAATTCAGCACAGACTACCTGTTCTTAATAATCTTTGATTTTACCATTTGATATCATTATTGTACCAATATGCTTATGTATTTTTTGTTTTTGTAATATCTAATTGACAATTTTAAAAGAGACCTATATTGGCAAGTTTCTTTCGGCATTTCTTCTTAGCCAATGGTCATTTCCGAAATGCTAGTAGATAAAAAAAAGGAAAAAAGTAAAAAGAGAATTAAATTAGATTATATTTCAAAAACTGTAAGACGTGTCTAAGTGCCCGCGAGGGCCCAATGGCAAATAAAGATTTTTTATCTTTTATCTTAGTGTACAGGGCAGGGTTACCTAGGTAAAATAAGTGTATAGGAAAGCGTATAGAGTATGGTTAACGTGGTAAGGAAACAATTAATAGAGTAGGGTTCACAAGGTAAGGAATCAGTGTACAGGGTGGGGATAATAATATAAATATGTATAATATTATGTAAGTCCCAAGTCAGACCGCATATGGAGTACTGTAGTCATCTCTGGGCGGGGGCATCTGGTTACCAGCTAGGACCTTATGACTCGGTGCAAAGACGAGCTGTGAGAATCGTCGATGATGCTAAACTCACACACGGCATTGAGCCCTTGAGTCTAAGGAGAGATTTCACCTCCCTTTGCGTGTTCTACCGATTGTACAATGGGTTGTGTTCTGAGGAATTGTTCGATATCATACCAACAGCCTCATTTTACCATCGCACTGCTCGCCGACGGCTGGGAGTTCACCCTCATATACTGTAACCGCAATGGTCGCGTACTGTGCGGTTCCTGAGAAGCTTTCGACCGAGAACTATTAAGTTGTGGAATGAGCTCCCTGCCGAGGTTTTCCCAAGGAACTACAGTATGGGGTTCTTCAAGAAAGGCGTGAAGAGGTTCTTACAGGGTCGGCAACGCACGAGTGACACCCCTGGTATTGCAAATGTTCATAGGCTACGGTAACTGCTTACCATCAGGCGGGCCGTAAGCTGTTTGCCACCTTAGTGGTATAAAAAAATCAGTGTACAGGGTCGGGTTAAGGTAAGACTGAATCTGTGCACAGGGTCGGGTTAATGTAAGACTGAATCTGTGTACAGGGTAGGGTTAAGGTAAGACTGAATCTGTGTACAGGGTAGGGTTAACATGGTAATAAATCAGTGCACAGGGTAGAGTTAATAAGATAATAAATTAGTTCACAGGGCAGGGTTAACAAGTTATAATCAGTGTAAAGGATAGGGTTAACAAGGTAAGGAATCAGTGTACAAGGCAGGGTTAACAAGTTAAAATCAGTGTATAAGATAGGGTTATTAAATAAGGAAGCAGTGTACAAGGCAGTGTTAACAAGTTAAAATCAGTGTATAGGATAAGGTTAATACGGTAAGGATACAATGTATAGAGTAAGGTTAACAAGGTAAGGAAACAGTGCACAGGGTAAAAAAATAAAAATCATACAATTTGCAGACGATGCCACCCTTATTATATCTTCAGACCAGAACAATTTGCGAGAACTTCAGGACAAAATAACAATATCATTAAACGAAACGTTCAAACATTTAGAAAAAATAGGCCTAATCTTAAACATTGAAAAGACAAGAATAATGCAATTCCGACCGTATCAGAGACTAGCTTTATCACTCAACATAATCCAGGAAGGAAAGAAGATTAAAGTTGAAGACAATTTTACAGTACTAAGTATCACCATGGACTCGAACTTGACATGGAAATCCCACGTATCGGAAGTAGTGAACAAAATAAGCCGCTTTACATATGCGCTGCGGGAATTGCGTAAGTGTACTAACGAAGAGTGTGCTCTGGCTGCATATCACAGTCAAGCTGGGGCCTGGATAAGATACGGAATAGCGTTCTGGGGCAACTCAACTGATGTGCAAGATGTACTAATTTTACAAAAACGCTGCTTACGAATAATCACATACACGCCACCAAGAGAGTCCTGTAGACCATTGTTCACAGCGAACTTAAAAAGCATAGAATGATAATTTAGAACAAATTCATAGTGCATAATCGACACCAAAACAATCACACTCTCGTATTTGAAAACAAAACATCATTTCTCGAAAATGCAGTTAGCGAAAAATATGCCTTACCTCCAAAACATAAGCCGCACTTTATGATAATTGTTTATGGTACAAAGGAGTCATAGAAATGTAAACAAAATTTTCTTGTCGATGATTGGCTGCATGCGATCTCGCACGATCGAGACACGAGTTCACCCGATGTGGCGACATGTACGCGCCACGAAAATAAGGCCGTTTATTGCAATAAACAACCACGAATAATATATCTTTACAAACAGAACTACACTTACCTATGAAATGTGATTCCTGAGCATTTATGATTACTGGTAGTGTTATTTACACACCATTTGACGACACAAGAAGGCATTATTACGAAAAATCTTGAGAATACATAAATTAAGACAGACTGACACGTCGTTGTTTCAAGCCGACTGACTAACACCGACTGTCAAGGCGCGCGGCCTCATTTCTAAGCCCCGCCTAACCCGGCCTCTTTTTCGTTGGGTCATTTTTAGGGTTCCGTACCCAAAGGGTAAAACGGAACCCTATTACTGAGACTCCGCTGTCCGTCCGTCCGTCCGTCCGTCCGTCTGTCACCAGGCTGTATCTCATGAACCATGATAGTTAGACAGTTGAAATTTTCACAGATGATGTATTTCTGTTGCCGCTATAACAACAAATACTAAAAAATAGAATAAAGTAAATATTTAAGGGGGCTCCCATACAACAAACATGATTTTTTTGCTCGTTTTTATAGATAATTGTACGGAACCCTTCGTGTGCGAGTCCGACTCGCACTTGGCCGATTTTTAGGGTTCCGTACCCAAAGGGTAAAACGGAACCCTATTACTGAGGCTCCGCTGTCCGTCCGTCCGTCCGTCCGTCTGTCACCAGGCTGTATCTCTTGAACCGTGACAGTTAGACAGTTGAAATTTTCACAGATGATGTATTTCTGTTGCCGCTATAACAACAAATACTAAAAAATAGAATAAAATAAATATTTAAGGGGGCTCCCATACAACAAACGTGATTTTTTTTGCTGTTTTTATAGATAATGGTACGGAACCCTTCGTGCGCGAGTCCGACTCGCACTTGGCCGATTTTTGAAACGTTATTGCTGCTTCTATGCTTTTTAAGTTCGCTGATTGTTCATAAAAAAGAAAATTCTTTATACATTTAGGTTATACATATACGAACTGTGTCGACTTGTGCGTAAAAGCCCACATTATTTCGAGCGTATATCGAGCATATGGCTGTCAAATTATATAACCATTTGCCAGACTTCGTAAAGTTTCCAAAGTAGTAAATTTGATAGAACTGTGAAAAGACTACTTCTGGCAAAAGCTTATTATTCAGTTAAAGAATACCTAGAGGATAAATTGTAAAAATATAAAGTATTTAAATTGTTGTATAAATAAATTGTTAAAAAACTATTATGAATCAAAATTTGAAATTGACATAGTTTACATAATTGACAAATGAATGGCATATCATAATAAATAATATAATATAATCTCTTTAGAATAATAATCAATAGATAAATGTTATAATGTAAGTAAATTATATTGTAAATTGTCATAAGTAAAATGATATCGTAAATTGTCATAAATTTGATAAAAATAATAATTATTGTAAGGTCAAATCACGTGTGCCTTGACAAGGTAATTTATAACATATTGACCACCCGTATACCGCTTTTAATAGTACTAAATTAATGTTATAAATTGAAGTGATTATAAATAAATAAATATGGTTAAAAATGTAATGAATCAGTGTATACGGTCAGGGTTAACAAGGTAAAATCAATGCGCTCTACCATGTGCATTGATTTTACCTTGTTAACCCTAACGCTAAATAAAGAAGGAATTGGTATACAGGGTAGTTAACAATGTGATGAATAAGTGTCTGCGGTGGGTTAACAAGGTAAGTAATTAGTGTACAGGCTAGGGATAGTAAGTTAGGGTTTGTAAATGAAAATTAGTGTTAAGAAAGCCAAAGCCAATCAGCACGTGATGCATCGATTAGCAAACAAGGTTCTCGCGAAAGTGCTAAGTGTCACAGTGATATTAGTTCAGAAGGAGCCCAACTAAAGAATATCTTCTCCTTGCAGAACATCATGCAAATAATAATTTATTGGAGGAGCCCTTTGCGGATGCTCCTGAGAAAATGCTGCTTTAGTAGTCAGTGGTAGTAGCGACCCCTCCAGACGCCATCGCAACCGTTTCACGGTAGCAGCGTGCGATACCTTTTGTGTTGCAAATATTTCTAGTAATAACATGCTTTTTTGCCATCCAACATTGTATAATCAGCAAAAATGTTATAATTCACCTGTGCGTGGTTCATCATCCAAGGTAACGAGGCTGGTATCCTGCCAAGAGAACTGCGTAACGGGTGGCTCCGTAAGATCTGAAACATTACACAGGTTTGGCATTAACGTGAGCAGTGGCTAAGGAACCGGCCTATTGACCAACATGACCCCAGTTCCAATCCGGAATAAATTTACGTCCATATTTATCACTTACTCGGCGGTGAAGTAAAATATCGTGAGGAACCCACACATCCAAGAAATTATGTTTAGAGGGACGTGTGACCTAACCTTACAAAGATCTGGGTTTCCCTCTGGGTTGTGGAGGTCTGATGGCAGTCGCTCCATGTAAAAATCAGTGGCCTCGCCAAATTCTTAGGCTTAGGTAGCGGACCCTGCCAATCCTTACGGAATAGAAACAGGCATAACGCGAAGAAAAAGATTGAATCACTCCAAGAATATAGACAGTGCTATCCAGGGATACCTTTGGCTCATACTCCAAGATGTTATAATTTGGGACACGGTATAGAATAAAAACTATCAATACTTTACTCATAAGTAGTATCGGATAAAAAACTATTGTAATCATAAAAGTATTGATACTCTAAGGCAGAGATTTGCAATCATTTTTATCCCGTTGGCCGGAGACGTGCCCACTGGACCCCTGAAACTCGTACCCTGTGCTCACTCGTACCCTCACTCGACTCCTGTAATATTTTTGGTGCCTACTCGTCCCCTCCCGCAGAGTACAATCAGTCTACAATCGTCTCGCGTGCTAATGGTAAAAATAAAATTCATTAAATTGTATAAATATCACGTTTATTAAAAGTCACAGCTAATTACATTAATTAAAATCATTAACAATAACAAATAATCAACTCACTTGGGTATAAGAGCGGCATCAGCGGGATCTGCGCAAATCATATGGTTTTGATTGATTATTACTATGAATACAAGCACACAATTTTGTTTATGACTGTACTTATTCAACACTTTTTAATCTATAATTATATTAAGGGACGAATAGGTACCTGAAAAATTAATTAATATTGTATGGGGTTCGAGTTGTCAGGGGTCCAGTGGGTCGCGAGTCCGTAGGCCCCCTGCCTATATTATTTTCTGCTCTTCGTAGATCTCCTACCTAACTATAATAATAACTAATATTTGAATCTGATGAACCTCCTACTTGTCGCAATCAACCCCATGGGAACCATATAGAGCACTTTGAGAAGCACGGCTTTAAGGTATGTATACTTTTCTCGCATTTCTCCTACATAAATATTTCCCACACTTAAGTTACAACTAACTATTGAACAGTAGGCCGAAGTATTTTGAGGGAATTTGAACACCTACCACCGTGTTCAGCCGGAAAATGGCAAAATAAAAACCTTTTAAAATAATCAATAATCAATGTTTATAACGATTCTTTTTTAATTATTTATTCTTATTCTACTGTTTGGGGATTCTGATGTTCCCGCCACTACTTATAACAACAAGTTACTATTGGTCTGTGTAATATATAAATGTTTCTTTTTCCTTTGTTAACAAAGAAGCCTATGTAGGGCATAGATTTATACATCCTACTCGAGATTAAAAATAAGCAATAGGTAGCGCTACCACGACTTGATGTACTACTATCTGAAACAATACCATACGATACTTATCAAAAAGTAAGTATTAATAAGAGAAGTATCAAATAAAAAATATCGAATGCAAAAGTATCGGTATCGGTAGGTATACTTTTCCTATCGATACCAAAAAGTAAACACTCTATGTTCAAGGTTGGCTTTTATATGACAACGTATGTATGTATACAAGCATACGACCCGCCTAATGTAAAGCGGTTACCGAAGCGTATGAACGCTCGCAATACAAGTATCACTCGCGCGATGCCACCTCTGCTGCTACCACAGCAACTCTCTCAAGAGCAGGAATACAAGAATCCTCCAGGGAGTTGTTATTTGGCTGCTGTTTTCTGTGAGATGGAAGTACATCCCCAGATGGGCTGTTATGATGCGCCCTACCTCTCTTAAAGAACTTTGATTTTGCTTTGACTCTAAATGTAGTGAGCCATTTACAGCCCAAATTGGTTCTAATTCGCTAAGATATAATAGCAGCATGTTCTCTCATAAACCTCTTAATTTATGCTGCATAATTGTTACCACATGTCAATAATAATTACTTTATGTATACCTGTTACTTCTGCACTCAATTGCTCACCATCAACCAGGTTGTTTGTTGGCAAGTCATCAACCGGCGATGCTGCAGCATCTCCGCCTGGCAACAAAGTGATAATATGAATAAATTCAAAATAGCATTTACGTAAATCTAAAAGCCTATACATGAAACATACTTCACGGGAAATCTGATTTAAAACAACAAAATATCATTACCATCCGAGCGTTAATCCCGGTTGCGTCCTTTGGAGCCCAGGGTCCGCTTTAAGGATTTTATACTTTCATTTCGCGCGGCCATAGCACCCCTTATAGTGAGACTACGCATGTCATCCCTTACGACGTCAAGCTAGCACTTCTTGGGCCCACCCCTTCTACCAGGAGCGGAGCGGAGGACCAGCGGAGGTGGCATGCTAGACAATTGTTCCCCACGTAACTTGCCGATTTTCGTAAGACGTGGCCGTACCAGCGTAGTCGACACTCTTGCAGTTTGTTGGCTATGTCATGTACACAAAGGCTATCGCGAATGCGGGAGTTTTACACGCGATCCTTTCACGTCACTATGCACATCCAGCGCAGAATATTCACACCCGTGACAACCAGCTCCAACTTGTGCCGCTCAAGAATGGGCCACGCTTCGCTGTCATATAAAACGACAGGTAATGATGGATTTTTAACCTGTCTGTCTAACCTCTGGTGTGAAAGATTACTGTTTGGTAGGGTCTAGACTTCTCTGGGTTCGTATAAAACTGGGCATCACGCGAGTTTTTCTGGTTGCAGCATACGCTCCCGTAAGCTTAGCGTGTGCCCAAGAACTAGAGAAGTTTTGGGAGTCTGTGAGGGATGTTCTGGATTTAGCTGAAGGGAATGAAAGAGTGATTATGTGTGGAGATGTGAATGGATGGGTTGGGACCTAACGAGACGGCTATGAAGCTGTTCTTGGTCCCTATGGAGATAAGAGTGAACGAAGTAGGTAAGCCGATTCTAGATTTATGTATGGAACGCGACCTCCTCGTGTCGAATACTTTATGTCGTCACAAGGATATTCACACGTATACATGGAGACGGAATGACCAAAAAAGTGTGATTGATTTGATTATAATTGATAGACGTCTCCGAAATACTGTAATGGATACAAGAGCCTTTAAAACTCTTGAAACGGACCACTACCTGGTGGTAAGCCGGATTGTGGAACTTTTCAAGATGTGGAGGCATTGGCGAGTGCGTATCCCTTTCGGAGATCATGAAAGGATAAGGAGTGAAAAATTGCAAGATGAAAGTGTAAGGAGAATGTATGTACATCTGGTAAGCGAAAGACTTGCAAATGCAAGTCTTTCCGACATAAATGTGGATGATTGCTGGAAAGTTCTGAAAGAAAGTATGGTGGATAGTGCAAAAGAAGCATGTGGATGCGCAAAGAGGCATGAAACATTGAATGGAGATGCCTGGTGGAATGCAGAGGTTAAATCCTCCGTAGCAAGAAAGAAGAAAGCATGGCTGGATTATGTATCATCTTTACCCTTAAATGAAAGTATGAGAGAGAAGAAGAAAGAAATGTACCGTCTGTGCAAGAATGAAAACAAGGCTTTAGTGAAAGAGAAGCGTGAAAGACAAATCATGAATGAGGAAGAGAGGCTGACGAAAAACATCGAGGCAAATACCAAACTCTTTTGGAGAGAGGTAAAGAAGTCTTGGGGTCGTTCGTCGGCATCCAGTATGAACAAGATTAAGTCTAAAGCTGGTATCATTCTTGCAAACACTTAGGAAGTGTTAAAACGGTGGAGTGAATATTTTGAAGAAATGTATGAATATGCCTCGGACGCTGACAATGAGAGTGAGTCTGATGCTCACTCCACGTTGACTGCGTCCGATGAAGGTATAACTATGGATGAGATAGAATGGTCGATACGAAGTTTGAAAAATGGAAAGTCTGCGGGAATTGATATGATCACAACTGAGATGATCAAACTAGGTGGCACTTACGTCCGGGACGCCTTCTGGTACTTATGCAACCTATGCTGGAGAACTGGAAGGGTCCCAATGGACTGGGGACGCGTAGTCATCGTACCCTTGTATAAAGTCAAGGGATCACGCATGGACTGCGCCAACTATAGGGCCATCAGTTTGATCAGCTTAGCAGCAAAAGTATATGGAAAGATAATTGAAAGGAGGAGGGTAAAATCTGACGAAATGCTGTGGGAGGCACAGGGAGGTTTCCGAAATGGAAGGGGATGTACGGATCAAGTTTTCTCGCTCCGCAATATCGTAAAGAAGCATCTGGCTACAGACCAGAAGGTGTTCTGCGGTTTTGTGGATCTTGAGAAGGCATTTGATAGGGTTGTGCGAAAGAAACTGTGGTGCATATTGCCGAGATATGGGATTGACGGCTCACTGCTCCGTGCTATGCAGTCCACCTACAAGGATTGCTCAGCATGTGTGCGAATAGATGGCAACATGTCACCCTCGTTTGATGTCAAAATTGGTGTCAAACAGGGTTGCATGTTGTCTGCTAGGCTGTTTATCCTATATCTTGATAGTTGTCTACAGAGAATAAGATCGACGAATGTAGGATTACGCATGGGTGACCTAGTGGTGAATTGTCTCCTGTATGCAGATGATGCAGTCCTATTAGCAGAAACACCATCTGAGCTGCAAACACTAGTCACAATGATGAAAGACGAATGTATGAAGGAAGGCTTACTACTGAATGCGAAGAAAACAAAGATTTGAAAGAGAAGAAACCAGAACCAATGTAAGGATTACGGTAGATGATGAAGTGTTGGAACAAGTGGATGAGTTTGTAGATCTTGAATGCGCTTTCAGCAGGGATGGAAGGTAACCCGCTGATGTGGAAACTGCTGTGGAAACCGAGTGAGTGCTACGAATAGTGTGAATGGAGCGTTGGGAAAACTTCTTGGCAGTAAAAACTTGAGTCAGAAGGCGCAGCTGGCTATACACAATGCAGTGCTGATCTCATCGCTAACTTATGGAAGCGAGAGCTGGGTATGGCAGAAAGAGCATGAAAGTAGAATAAACGCGGTCTAAATGCGAGCGCTGCGCAAAATTTGTGGCGTAAGGCTTGCAAACCGTATTCGCATTGATGATGTTAGAAAGAGAGTTGGTCTGAAAGAGAGCGTCGGTGTTAAAGTAAGAAGAGGCATGCTCCGTTGGTTCGGACATGTAGAAAGAATGCAAGATAAAAGAATGACGAAGCAGATATACAAAGTGCAGATATAAAAAGTTTTTTTTATATATATATATTGGCTGAGCATAGTAGCTTCTCTTCGCCTGTTGGTAAGCGAAAAGAGGAGCCCAAATTGCAGCGACAACTGACAAAGGACTACAGTGTCCTGTCTGTTGACGCTACCATGCTGGCCCGCAAGGTGCTTCTTCACGCTTCGTTTGAAGGATCCCATGCTGTAGGAAGGAGGAAACACATGTGCAGGCAAGGCGTTCCACTTTTTAATAGTTCGACAGAGATAGGAGTTGCCGAACTTTTTAGTACGAGAACTAATGTCTTCAACAGTGGAATGATGACATCGCAAGCCTGCACGTGTGGTTCTGACGGAAGGGAGAGGGTGGGATAAGGGAAAATAGTTTTTCAGAGCACTCACTATAGTACAGGCGGTAAAATGTAAGTACTTAGGGATCCTATGTCCCTACGAAGTTGCAAAGGTTCTAGGTGTTTTGTGATTTCTTCGTCGTCGATTATGCGGATAGCCTGTCGAGAGTCTCGAGAAGATACTGTGCGGAGCCGTCCCAAAGATGCGAGCAATACTCCACGCAGGCCCGAACTTGAGTCTTATAAATAAGAGAAAGCTGGCCCGGCGTGAAGAACCGGCGCACCCTGTTCAGGACTTGAGAGTTCCTTTGAAGCTGTTAAGTGGAAGGATGTAGGAGCCGAGGAAGGACAAGACTTACCTACCATGACCAAATTGGTCGTGTTCTATCAGAAGGTGATGTCAGGAGCCCTAGAAACCGGCGAGCGTGCATGAAAAGAGTAATGAATGTTAAAGAAGCGAGTGAGGTATGTAAGGATCGAGTCGCGTGGCGCTCGGTTCTCTCTGCCTACCCCGTAAGGGATTTGGCGTGAAGTTATAGTAGTAGTAGTATGCTGAAAACAGCATCTTCTTGAGGTTGATAATTTAACTTTGGAATTCGGAATCTCACGACGAAGGTCCGTCCATGCATGAAATTTAAGTACGGCGTCGTGGTGTGGGACGGCGCGACACGGCTTTCCAGTATCATATATTTTCTTTTTTTGATAATATGGTATATACTTATATTATAATTAACACAAAAAATAAACAATACAACCTCCAAGATATCGTCCTGAAACTCCTCGCAGAACACTATGGCTATCCTGTTCTCACCACCAGATGCACCAGTGTAGATCAGCTTATAGCTATTCCCAATGAATTGGGATCTGTTGCTTTTCCACAGAGTCTCCTGCAGGGACGCCATGGCCACTTTTAGTCTGGAGAGCATATTGGCCAGCTTCCTCGCGTGTCCATTCAGCGTGCCAATGTTCCAGGTCAAGAGACAGATTATTCTTTTGGATTTTACGGCTTTACTTTACTTTTAAGGCTTACCAGCAGGTTGTTGACGCTCCAAGGAAGTAGACCCAGATAATTGCAATTTCAGCTTTGTCGGTGATTTGCAATAAAAATGATCATAGTATCTGTTACTTGAATAAGTATGATCTGTAAGTTCTTTTTCTGAAATTAAATGCAGCTTATAAAATATCATCTTTACTTCTCAGTAGGAGCAGCATATGTACGGCTTGTACATTACAGAATATACTAATATCTTATTATGGCATAATAAGAAACTGTATATTTTGATATAACAGATATATTTATCTGTCATTGTAATTAAATTAAGCAAGAAATAATAAGAGGTTTAATGAAAATACCGGGTATATGTTCCAGGAGCTTCCTTTGGTACCCAACATGTAAAGGAAAATCTGCAAATATTTCTTCCGGTAGAGGTGGTAATGGTAATCGTAATGAGGGTACAGCGTGCTTGCATAGACGATTTCCTTTCGCATTAAAATCCGAAGGAGCGAAATGAAGAGCACATACAAATTTTAACTCGTGTAATTTTTCAATTGGTACATGTACCAAGTCCTCTTGTCCAATTGCTTGTACCCACAGTTTACACCTACAAAACAGCTGTTTACTAAACATGTGTTGCTGATACACCTACATAAACCTTGCTACTTAATATTATAATAAGCGCAATTTATCGCTGATCGCAGATACACATCAGAGAAAAAAAAAACTTAATATTAAAAAAACCTTGACTATGTATGCCACTAAATAATATTATCAATAACAAATAAAAATAAATATGTCATAGTCATAGTTAGTGTAGCTAGATTTTAATAAAATTCTAAAAGTCGAATGCAGCCTTAATGCATATGGTGCATAGCTTGACATAGAAATCTTGTTCAACTCAAATGGTGGCATGATGGCATTAATAACATCAAATAATTTCTACATATCTCTTCATCATTCTCATAACCTGTTGAAACACAAACTAACAATGCAAAAGAAACCATGTTTGCCTGCTTGTTCATTAACCCTTCAAAACCCGGGTGGTCGTATACGACCGCGAAATGTATGGAAAAACGTATATAACGGGTTCTGACTGCTCAATTGGCTACTCTAGCAAGCAAATAGGTAGGTAATCCTTGAGCAGTCAGAACCCGTTATATACGTTTTCCCATACATTTCGCGGTCGTATACGACCACCCGGGTTTCGAAGAGTTAAATGTGAAACTGACTGACATATCAACACATCCTGAAACTATGAATTGATTGAAAATTAAATGAAATTAATTTATGTACGAGGGTCATTTGAAAAGTTCTTAGCCTAACATACTTAATGAAACCACACGATTTTGAGTTTATTTTTATTTTTCAACATACTCTCCTCCGAGCTCAAAACACTTTTTCCATCGACCCGGTAAGGCTTCGATACCCGTTTTAAAAAAATCTTCGTCTAATTCCTCAAAATAAGCGTCCACGGCGGCTATGACCTCTTCATTTGTAAAAAAATGTTTACCACCTAAAAATTTTTTCAGCTTTGGGAACAGATAAAAGTCGGACGGTGCTAAATCCGGTGAATATGGGGGATGAGGTAACAATTTGAAGCCACATTGATGGATTTCTGTCATGGATTGCACAGAGGTGTGAACGCGCGCATTGTCCTGATGAAACAAGACTTTTCTTCTCAATAAACCTGGACGTTTTTCTTTGATTTCTTCTCTCAGACGACGCAACAGGTTGCAATAGTAATCGGAGTTTATTGTTTCACCCTTTTTTAAATAATCCACGAGAATTATACCCTTTGCATCCCAAAAAATGGATGCCATGACTTTGCCCGCCGATAAAACCACCTTTGCCTTCTTTGGGGTGGGCGATCCTGCTCTTTTCCATTGTTTCGACTGTTCTTTTGTCTCGGGTGTATTGTGGTGAACCCAGGTTTCATCTATGGTTATAAATCTTTCAACAAATTCTATTGGGTCAGCTTCAAATAACTCTAAACAGTTGCGAGAAGTTGTGAGTCGGTTGCGTTTTTGTTCCACTGAAAGCAGTCGCAGTACCCACCGCGCAGACACCTTAGGGAATCCAAGTTCAGTAGTAATTATATGATGTGTTCGCTCAGATGAGATGCCTACAGTCTTAGCTATCTCCTCGACAGTCAATCTTCGATCAGATAAAATTAAATCACAGATTTTTTTTGTTTTGATCAGTGGAAGCAGTCGAAGGCCGGCCACTACAGGGCTCATCTTGAATGGTCTCACGACCACGTTTAAACTCTGCCACCCAGTTTTTAACAGTCGCATACGAAGGAGCGGACTCACCCAAAGTAGCAGACATGTCTTCATGTATAGCTTTTGGAGTTAAACCAAATTCAGGTATTTTATCATTGCACGATGTTCAATTTCATCCATTTTCAAAAATAGCTCTGACTTGACTTACGGTATCACATGTAAATGAACAATGAGTTACTGTGAATAAACTAAACTGTGCATACCTACTTGTTGCTAAATAATGTAACTATAAAATGAGAGTAGTTATAAAAAAACACAATGACTTTAACCATGTTAGGCTAAGAACTTTTCAAATGACCCTCGTATGTATATCTTCACACAAGGTCCCTTGTGGGGTAGGCAGGGCGATATGAGCGCCATAAGATGCGGTCCTTACACACTTCACTTGCTTTTTATTAAAGAAGAAAGTGAAGTGTATGTGTGTTCATAGCTCTTTTCATGCACGCTCACCAGCTCCTAGGACTCCTGACATGACATTCAGATAAAACACGGTCAATTTAGTCATGGTAGGTTAGTCTTGATCTTCCTCGGATCTTACATACATCCTTCCACTTTCGTATTGTATATTCTGTTTCATCATGCTTTCATAATGCATTCTTTCTGCATGTCCGAACCAACGGAGCATGCTTTTGATTTATGTAACAAATATAAAACAATAATACCTTTGAGGTTCAATTGGCAAATGCGCCAAAAATACATCAGAGTTAGTTTTTCTACGTCTATTACAAATTACACATTTATTTGTTGATCGGGTGCTCATATTGGATTACAGGAACCTAAACCAAAGTATATATATTTGTATAAAACAATAACTGTAATTGTGTAATAATGAGTGTATGTACAATTAAAAGTGATAAATTCTTCTACATATGAAAGTGAAGTTTTCATGTCTCAGTACGAACATAACCTAACTTTCTAAACCATTCGACTACTACTTTTGAATTTCATTAAAATATTTTGCAAATCATTGTAAACTTACTACGCAATCGATAATTCTCTAAAGTAGTAAAGTAAATAAAATGGTTAACATTTTATTAACAAAATTTTTAAATGCATTATTTATTTACTACTTCATGTGTCAGTAAATTTTTTTTTTGGTTCTTTTTATCCCCGAGGGGAAAGGCAAAGGGGTCTAGCCCATACAGCCAAGTCTATTTGAAAATCTTAATTTTATGTTCCAGCTTCAGGAACTGTGCTGAAAAAATACTTGGGAAGGGTACCTAGGCCCAATCAACGCAGTTCAAAATAGCACCCGTAAAACGATAGCGATTTTTACAAGGTTTTCTTGATGAACTTATTTACGTCTTCCAAAAAGTGCATAAACGTGTTATATTTGAGTTTTTTCATGACTGTATAATTTCACTAGCATTTATGTTAAAAATACTATCGAAATTGTCACATGAAACTAATTTTATACTGAATTATAAAATTTTCAAGTATAACAACAATGTCACTCGTCAAAAGCGCGGGAGTAGTCCTAAATAAACACAATTAAAAAAACATCTTTTGAAGTTATACTTCTAATGCGACTTCCAACAAGTTTGCGTTAAACGTTTAACGCTACCATGGAGGGGGAATAGAAAGAGACAGAGCGAGAGTGAAGCTGCTAAATGTTTCACGATATTACCGGTAGATGGCGCTATATTTAAAAGGAGCAATAGGTTAGAACTGCTAAATGTTTCACGGTATTACCGATAGATGGCGCTATAGTTAAAAATGTATATCATTTGTATTTTACATTTGACTTGTATGTAATACATTCCATAAACATCGCCGCTAATACTTGATAGACGTTTTTTAATTTTACTCCAATAACCCTTCTTATAATTTAAAATATTATTATTTAATATAATTAATACTAAATCTTACTAAGTTATTAATGTTAAATATTTATTATTTAATGATACCAGAGAAGTATATCATCTCACGCGCGTACATATGTATACGCGCCCATTTTTTTTTGGTTCTTTTTTCCCTGAGGGGAAAGGGTCATACAGTTTTTTTTTATACCACTAAGGTGGCCATTGAATAGAATATGCTCACAATTATTTAAATGCAAAAGGAAATGATATCGATCTATTCAATAACAAACTGCCAATGTTTAAAAAGAAAGTGTTGCAAGCTATCTGTGGAACAGCGAACTGAATTTTGTTTAATAAGATTGAATTTGAATTGACAATAATTTTACGATTGAATATTTTTTTTACTTTATCTGTGAATGTTGTGTACGCCTGTCGTTGGCATTACAACAGAATTGATTAAACTAAAATTGAATTTATGTGCACTTATTATATGTATAATGCTGTTGGCGTTCCTTATAAAATAAATAAATACATGTGGCGTGATTGGGGTGAATGTGACTATGTGATCTTTAGAGCGTACGAAAACCTCTCTCGCACGTGATGCACCCTGTATATAACAAAAGAGGTACTGCCTAAAGAGAGGCAGGGCGCATCGAAGCACCTGCAATAATTCACCGTAAAAACGGAGCCAAATATGTGCTCACTGAAGGGTTCTTTGTTGCTCCTGAGGAGTTGCTGTTTTACCAGTGGGGTGGTGACGATGCTACTTGCATTCCAAGTGTTACACGGCGACCATAAAGTTCTGGACGACTATTTAGGTGTTCCGATGTGTTGAAATTTAGGACACAAATTTATCATGATCTGTTTCGAAAATATTCGGGGCTCCTGTTTAAGGCTGGAAAAGTCAAATTCCTCCAGTCGAGGGTGACATCTAGAATATAAACGAAAAAATATGATGTAATCACAATTGATAAAAATTCATATAAACATGTAAGAGTTTCGTTTAGGTAAGCTAAAATAATAAAACAATTTTATTACCCGCAGCAAAAGAGAGTTTTGTCTATTGAGAAAAAACATGTTTCATATTTATATGAAAGAGTAACAATATCCAGTGTTTTATTTTTGTCGTAAAAAATTAATCAGACAGCAGAGTTGGATGTTTGCGTTTCGTAGTAGATTCCCATTAAATAAGTTTAGATATCTGCGACAAATTTAAGGAGAATTTTTCGCGTTCTTTCCGTTCATTGAAATTTTCTCTGGTGTTATAGGTTGTTGAATAAATGAAATGAAAAAGTCATAAGAGAAAAGTTTTTTGAATAATTAGTGTTAAAGCCTGACAATAATGTAGCAACTAAGATGCAAAAATGAAATTATTGCTATTCTAATGCTAATAGCTGAGGCGCATATAATTATGCACTTACCATCATCACGCATTTTTATTATTCCCTCGCCATTTCGCCTTGCAACCGATTGTAGGAAAGTGCACAAAAAGTGTATTTTTATAATGAATTAGGGAAGTTTTTAGTTGAACTTTAAGAGTTTAATTCGTTGAAAAGCTCCAGTGTCATCAAAGATAATTAGATATAAGTAGTTTTTGATTAGGTCTTTGTCCGAGAAGTGAAATGAACGGACCACCATTATTAGGTGTATGTAATGGCACGTTTGAAATGCAACCAGTGCCGTTATTCGTGAGGAACGCGTTTGTGGTTCGGGAACGTGTCTTTAGTATTTAATTTTGCCAACGTCCATACCACGTTGAAAACACCGGTTCTCGTCCGATCACCGAAGTTAAGCAACGTCGGGCGCGTTCAGTACTTGGATGGGTGACCGCCTGGGAACACCGCGTGATGTTGGCTTTTTGATACAAAGACCTCCGTCCGCGTAACCCAAAGGTACGTCTTATACTTTTACCACCGTTAGTTACGAAGGCATAACATTGGCAAACAGTCAGCGTAGCTGCATGTTTCCTTTAACACCAATTAATACTATTTTCTAATTCTGGATATGCAGTATAATAAGAATGTGTTTTTTGAAATCCCTTCGTGATCTAATGGAACTCCAAAGTTGCAGTAGTACAATCAATTTGTTGACCTACTGAGGAGGGATGAAGATTTATAACTGCGTCGTAAAACCAACAAACGTGTGCTCCTCCCGATATCCGGCACTTACCGTAGCCCATGGACGTTCGCGTGTAATAGCAGACACGTCCTCGTGACATGTGTATTATTATTTCATACGTTTATCTGTATACACTTCGGCAATCTCGGGCTATAGTAATAGTTAGTTGCTAGTAAAACAGCAACTCCTCAGGAGCAACAAGACAAGCTCTCACTCAAGCGAGTTGTTATTCGACTGTGTTTTTCTGCGAGTTGAAGGTGCTTCTATTCGGCCTGAATCGATATAGCCAGAGTGTTATATAGTAGGGTGCACCACGTACGAGCGAGATTGACTTTGGATCTAAATCATATAGTCACTTTCATCCCAACCATCCCACGTAACAATACCTCGTACCAATACCACCTGTGCGCATTTGTAGGGTTAAAAAATATGATTTTTGTAAATACCAATATTACGTTTGAAAATTACTTGTATTCGGTAAAGCGGTTTTTGAGTTCGTAGTCTGCAAAACAACACCCATTTTTATATTACTCCATGAACTGATTAGTAATTATAAAAATAAAAACCGTTTACAGATTTTTCAGAGGTAAAAAAAAACAAAAGTGCAAAATGTAATTGAAATGAAGAATTATGCAAAGCTATTTAAGTACATATACAATTATCGATTAAGAATATCCCCTCGTCTCTGATATATCACAACAAAATGTACCCTTTTTGAAATTACCACCCGTGAACATTGTTATGGAACAAAAAAAAATTCTCAAAATTCAATATGTATTTTCATGTATTATATTGCAATGCCAGATTTTATTTTGTATAAGTAATTAAATATTTCAAAATTAGCATCACTTTAGCTTAATATTATGAAAGTTATGTGTGTGTAGTAATTAACGTACAGCATAACATTGATTTGCAGAAATGTTGTATTCACCTTTAATTGGGTTGCACGCTAGAACAAATTGGAATATATTTTTATTTAAACATGTAACCTGTTGGTGTACCAAATAAATAAACAAAAAAGCGCAGCTCAATCTTAACACATTTGTACCGTTCTTATGTCGTTCGCGACAAGAGTCACAATCGCACTTCGAATGTTAAGCGTGATCTGCTCTTAGCTGTACAATTGTAAGATTTTATATAAAAGTCGATATAAGGTTCCGTAGGTATCAGAGGTAAGAGGAATTTCCGAATTCTAATTTCTAATTCTCTTTCGATGGTTGCAAAAACGTCACATTTGTTAACCCTACAAATGTTCACGGTGATTCAAGGTGGTACGAAGGATACATGTGGGGTGGTTGGGGTGAATTTGACTATGTGATCTTTAGAGCTTCAGACAACCTCTCTCGCACGTGGTGCACCCTGCTATATAACAAACGAGGTTCTGCCTAAAGAGAGACATGGCGCATCAAAGCACCTTCAATTCACAGAACAACGGAGCCAAATATGAGCTCACTGAAGGATACTTTCTTTGTTGCTCCTGAGGAGTTGCTGTTTTACCAGTGGGGTGGTGACGATGCTACCAGAACTTTATTCTGGACGACTATTTAGGTGTGCCGATGTGTTGAAATTTAGGACACAAATTTATTATGATCTGTTTCGAAAATATTGGGGGCTCCTGTTTAAAGCTGGAAAACTCAAATTCAGGTGACATCTAGAATGTAAACCAAAAAGTATGATGTAGTCACAATTGATAAAAGTTCATATAAATATGTAGTTTCGTTTAGGTAAGCTAAAATAGTTAAACAATTTTATTACCCGCAGAAAACCAAAGTTTTATCTATTAAAAAAACACATGTTCCATATTTATAAGAAAGAGTAACAATATCCGTGTTCTATTTTGTCATAAATAGTTAATCAGACAGCAGAATTAGATATTTTCGTTTGGTTGTTCAACAAGACAAGCTCTCACTCAAGCGAGTTGTTATTTAGCTGTGTTTTTCTGCGAGTTGAAGGTGCTTCTATTCGGCCTGACTCGCTATAGCCAGAGTGTTATATAGTAGGGTGCACCACGTTCGAGCGACATTGACTTTAGATCTAAATCATATAGTCACTTTCACCCCAACCATCCCACATATATACTTCGTACCACTACCACCCGTGAGCATTTATAGGGTTAAAAAATATGGTTTTTGTACATACCAATATTACGTTGCAAAATTACTTGTATTCGGTCGAGCGGTTTTTGAGTTTGTAGTCTGCAAAACAATACCCATTTTTATAATACTCCATGAACTGATTAATAATTATAAAAAAAAAAAAAAACATTTTTCAGAGGCACAAAAGGCAAAAGTGCAAAAAGTAATTGAAACGAAGAATTATGCAAAACTATTTAAGTACATATACAATCATCGATTAAGAATATCCCCTCATCTCTGATATGTCACAACAAAATGTACCCTTTTTGAAATTACCATCCGCGAACATTGTTATTGAACACCCATGTAATTACCATTTTACAAAACATGTAAAAATGAAATATGTATTCTCATTAGTTAAATTTTATAATTGAACTACTTATACTCAAAGGTATCAATAGTACAGCTGAGTGCAGCTCAAGCTTTACACTTTGTCCTCTGTACCGTTCTTATGCCGTTCGCGACAAGAGTCACAATCGCACTTCGAGTGTTAAGCGTGATTTGCTCTTAGCTGTACAATTGTAAGATTTTATATAAAACTCGATGTAAGTAGGTACTAGAGGTAAGAGGAATTTCTTAATTCTAATTCTCTTTCGATGGTTGTAAAAACGTCACATTTGTTAACCCTACAAATGTTCACGGTGGTTCGTGGTGGTACGAAGGATACCTACATGTGGGGTGATTGGGGTGAATGTGACTATGTGATCTTTAGAGCGTACGAAAACCTCTCTCGCACGTGGTGCACCCTGCTATATAACAAAAGAGGTTCTGCTTAAGGAGAGGCAGGGCGCATCGTAGCACCTGCAATAATTCACCGGAAAAACGGAGCCAAATATGTGCTCACTGAAGGGTACTTTCTTTGTTGCTCCTGAGGAGTTGCTGTTTTACCAGTGGGGTGGTGACGATGCTACTTGCATTCCAAGTGTTACACGGCGACCATAAAGTTCTGGACGACTATTTAGGTGTTCCGATGTGTTGAAATTTAGGACACAAATTTATCATGATCTGTTTCGAAAATATTCGGGGCTCCTGTTTAAGGCTGGAAAAGTCAAATTCCTCCAGTCGAGGGTGACATCTAGAATATAAACGAAAAAATATGATGTAATCACAATTGATAAAAATTCATATAAACATGTAAGAGTTTCGTTTAGGTAAGCTAAAATAATAAAACAATTTTATTACCCGCAGCAAAAGAGAGTTTTGTCTATTGAGAAAAAACATGTTTCATATTTATATGAAAGAGTAACAATATCCAGTGTTTTATTTTTGTCGTAAAAAATTAATCAGACAGCAGAGTTGGATGTTTGCGTTTCGTAGTAGATTCCCATTAAATAAGTTTAGATATCTGCGACAAATTTAAGGAGAATTTTTCGCGTTCTTTCCGTTCATTGAAATTTTCTCTGGTGTTATAGGTTGTTGAATAAATGAAATGAAAAAGTCATAAGAGAAAAGTTTTTTGAATAATTAGTGTTAAAGCCTGACAATAATGTAGCAACTAAGATGCAAAAATGAAATTATTGCTATTCTAATGCTAATAGCTGAGGCGCATATAATTATGCACTTACCATCATCACGCATTTTTATTATTCCCTCGCCATTTCGCCTTGCAACCGATTGTAGGAAAGTGCACAAAAAGTGTATTTTTATAATGAATTAGGGAAGTTTTTAGTTGAACTTTAAGAGTTTAATTCGTTGAAAAGCTCCAGTGTCATCAAAGATAATTAGATATAAGTAGTTTTTGATTAGGTCTTTGTCCGAGAAGTGAAATGAACGGACCACCATTATTAGGTGTATGTAATGGCACGTTTGAAATGCAACCAGTGCCGTTATTCGTGAGGAACGCGTTTGTGGTTCGGGAACGTGTCTTTAGTATTTAATTTTGCCAACGTCCATACCACGTTGAAAACACCGGTTCTCGTCCGATCACCGAAGTTAAGCAACGTCGGGCGCGTTCAGTACTTGGATGGGTGACCGCCTGGGAACACCGCGTGATGTTGGCTTTTTGATACAAAGACCTCCGTCCGCGTAACCCAAAGGTACGTCTTATACTTTTACCACCGTTAGTTACGAAGGCATAACATTGGCAAACAGTCAGCGTAGCTGCATGTTTCCTTTAACACCAATTAATACTATTTTCTAATTCTGGATATGCAGTATAATAAGAATGTGTTTTTTGAAATCCCTTCGTGATCTAATGGAACTCCAAAGTTGCAGTAGTACAATCAATTTGTTGACCTACTGAGGAGGGATGAAGATTTATAACTGCGTCGTAAAACCAACAAACGTGTGCTCCTCCCGATATCCGGCACTTACCGTAGCCCATGGACGTTCGCGTGTAATAGCAGACACGTCCTCGTGACATGTGTATTATTATTTCATACGTTTATCTGTATACACTTCAGCAATCTCGGGCTATAGTAATAGTTAGTTGCTAGTAAAACAGCAACTCCTCAGGAGCAACAAGACAAGCTCTCACTCAAGCGAGTTGTTATTCGACTGTGTTTTTCTGCGAGTTGAAGGTGCTTCTATTCGGCCTGACTCGATATAGCCAGAGTGTTATATAGTAGGGTGCACCACGTACGAGCGAGATTGACTTTGGATCTAAATCATATAGTCACTTTCATCCCAACCATCCCACGTAACAATACCTCGTACCAATACCACCTGTGCGCATTTGTAGGGTTAAAAAATATGATTTTTGTAAATACCAATATTACGTTTGAAAATTACTTGTATTCGGTAAAGCGGTTTTTGAGTTCGTAGTCTGCAAAACAACACCCATTTTTATATTACTCCATGAACTGATTAGTAATTATAAAAATAAAAACCGTTTACAGATTTTTCAGAGGTAAAAAAAAACAAAAGTGCAAAATGTAATTGAAATGAAGAATTATGCAAAGCTATTTAAGTACATATACAATTATCGATTAAGAATATCCCCTCGTCTCTGATATATCACAACAAAATGTACCCTTTTTGAAATTACCACCCGTGAACATTGTTATGGAACAAAAAAAAATTCTCAAAATTCAATATGTATTTTCATGTATTATATTGCAATGCCAGATTTTATTTTGTATAAGTAATTAAATATTTCAAAATTAGCATCACTTTAGCTTAATATTATGAAAGTTATGTGTGTGTAGTAATTAACGTACAGCATAACATTGATTTGCAGAAATGTTGTATTCACCTTTAATTGGGTTGCACGCTAGAACAAATTGGAATATATTTTTATTTAAACATGTAACCTGTTGGTGTACCAAATAAATAAACAAAAAAGCGCAGCTCAATCTTAACACATTTGTACCGTTCTTATGTCGTTCGCGACAAGAGTCACAATCGCACTTCGAATGTTAAGCGTGATCTGCTCTTAGCTGTACAATTGTAAGATTTTATATAAAAGTCGATATAAGGTTCCGTAGGTATCAGAGGTAAGAGGAATTTCCGAATTCTAATTTCTAATTCTCTTTCGATGGTTGCAAAAACGTCACATTTGTTAACCCTACAAATGTTCACGGTGATTCAAGGTGGTACGAAGGATACATGTGGGGTGGTTGGGGTGAATTTGACTATGTGATCTTTAGAGCTTCAGACAACCTCTCTCGCACGTGGTGCACCCTGCTATATAACAAACGAGGTTCTGCCTAAAGAGAGACATGGCGCATCAAAGCACCTTCAATTCACAGAACAACGGAGCCAAATATGAGCTCACTGAAGGATACTTTCTTTGTTGCTCCTGAGGAGTTGCTGTTTTACCAGTGGTGTGGTGACGATGCTACCAGAACTTTATTCTGGACGACTATTTAGGTGTGCCGATGTGTTGAAATTTAGGACACAAATTTATTATGATCTGTTTCGAAAATATTGGGGGCTCCTGTTTAAAGCTGGAAAACTCAAATTCAGGTGACATCTAGAATGTAAACCAAAAAGTATGATGTAGTCACAATTGATAAAAGTTCATATAAATATGTAGTTTCGTTTAGGTAAGCTAAAATAGTTAAACAATTTTATTACCCGCAGAAAACCAAAGTTTTATCTATTAAAAAAACACATGTTCCATATTTATAAGAAAGAGTAACAATATCCGTGTTCTATTTTGTCATAAATAGTTAATCAGACAGCAGAATTAGATATTTTCGTTTGGTTGTTCAACAAGACAAGCTCTCACTCAAGCGAGTATTTTTCTGCGAGTTGAAGGTGCTTCTATTCGGCCTGACTCGCTATAGCCAGAGTGTTATATAGTAGGGTGCACCACGTTCGAGCGACATTGACTTTAGATCTAAATCATATAGTCACTTTCACCCCAACCATCCCACATATATACTTCGTACCACTACCACCCGTGAGCATTTATAGGGTTAAAAAATATGGTTTTTGTACATACCAATATTACGTTGCAAAATTACTTGTATTCGGTCGAGCGGTTTTTGAGTTTGTAGTCTGCAAAACAATACCCATTTTTATAATACTCCATGAACTGATTAATAATTATAAAAAAAAAAAAAAACATTTTTCAGAGGCACAAAAGGCAAAAGTGCAAAAAGTAATTGAAACGAAGAATTATGCAAAACTATTTAAGTACATATACAATCATCGATTAAGAATATCCCCTCATCTCTGATATGTCACAACAAAATGTACCCTTTTTGAAATTACCATCCGCGAACATTGTTATTGAACACCCATGTAATTACCATTTTACAAAACATGTAAAAATGAAATATGTATTCTCATTAGTTAAATTTTATAATTGAACTACTTATACTCAAAGGTATCAATAGTACAGCTGAGTGCAGCTCAAGCTTTACACTTTGTCCTCTGTACCGTTCTTATGCCGTTCGCGACAAGAGTCACAATCGCACTTCGAGTGTTAAGCGTGATTTGCTCTTAGCTGTACAATTGTAAGATTTTATATAAAACTCGATGTAAGTAGGTACTAGAGGTAAGAGGAATTTCTTAATTCTAATTCTCTTTCGATGGTTGTAAAAACGTCACATTTGTTAACCCTACAAATGTTCACGGTGGTTCGTGGTGGTACGAAGGATACCTACATGTGGGGTGATTGGGGTGAATGTGACTATGTGATCTTTAGAGCGTACGAAAACCTCTCTCGCACGTGGTGCACCCTGGCACCTGCAATAATTCACCGGAAAAACGGAGCCAAATATGTGCTCACTGAAGGGTACTTTCTTTGTTGCTCCTGAGGAGTTGCTGTTTTACCAGTGGGGTGGTGACGATGCTACTTGCATTCCAAGTGTTACACGGCGACCATAAAGTTCTGGACGACTATTTAGGTGTTCCGATGTGTTGAAATTTAGGACACAAATTTATCATGATCTGTTTCGAAAATATTCGGGGCTCCTGTTTAAGGCTGGAAAAGTCAAATTCCTCCAGTCGAGGGTGACATCTAGAATATAAACGAAAAAATATGATGTAATCACAATTGATAAAAATTCATATAAACATGTAAGAGTTTCGTTTAGGTAAGCTAAAATAATAAAACAATTTTATTACCCGCAGCAAAAGAGAGTTTTGTCTATTGAGAAAAAACATGTTTCATATTTATATGAAAGAGTAACAATGTCCAGTGTTTTATTTTTGTCGTAAAAAATTAATCAGACAGCAGAGTTGGATGTTTGCGTTTCGTAGTAGATTCCCATTAAATAAGTTTAGATATCTGCGACAAATTTAAGGAGAATTTTTCGCGTTCTTTCCGTTCATTGAAATTTTCTCTGGTGTTATAGGTTGTTGAATAAATGAAATGAAAAAGTCATAAGAGAAAAGTTTTTTGAATAATTAGTGTTAAAGCCTGACAATAATGTAGCAACTAAGATGCAAAAATGAAATTATTGCTATTCTAATGCTAATAGCTGAGGCGCATATAATTATGCACTTACCATCATCACGCATTTTTATTATTCCCTCGCCATTTCGCCTTGCAACCGATTGTAGGAAAGTGCACAAAAAGTGTATTTTTATAATGAATTAGGGAAGTTTTTAGTTGAACTTTAAGAGTTTAATTCGTTGAAAAGCTCCAGTGTCATCAAAGATAATTAGATATAAGTAGTTTTTGATTAGGTCTTTGTCCGAGAAGTGAAATGAACGGACCACCATTATTAGGTGTATGTAATGGCACGTTTGAAATGCAACCAGTGCCGTTATTCGTGAGGAACGCGTTTGTGGTTCGGGAACGTGTCTTTAGTATTTAATTTTGCCAACGTCCATACCACGTTGAAAACACCGGTTCTCGTCCGATCACCGAAGTTAAGCAACGTCGGGCGCGTTCAGTACTTGGATGGGTGACCGCCTGGGAACACCGCGTGATGTTGGCTTTTTGATACAAAGACCTCCGTCCGCGTAACCCAAAGGTACGTCTTATACTTTTACCACCGTTAGTTACGAAGGCATAACATTGGCAAACAGTCAGCGTAGCTGCATGTTTCCTTTAACACCAATTAATACTATTTTCTAATTCTGGATATGCAGTATAATAAGAATGTGTTTTTGAAATCCCTTCGTGATCTAATGGAACTCCAAAGTTGCAGTAGTACAATCAATTTGTTGACCTACTGAGGAGGGATGAAGATTTATAACTGCGTCGTAAAACCAACAAACGTGTGCTCCTCCCGATATCCGGCACTTACCGTAGCCCATGGACGTTCGCGTGTAATAGCAGACACGTCCTCGTGACATGTGTATTATTATTTCATACGTTTATCTGTATACACTTCGGCAATCTCGGGCTATAGTAATAGTTAGTTGCTAGTAAAACAGCAACTCCTCAGGAGCAACAAGACAAGCTCTCACTCAAGCGAGTTGTTATTCGACTGTGTTTTTCTGCGAGTTGAAGGTGCTTCTATTCGGCCTGACTCGATATAGCCAGAGTGTTATATAGTAGGGTGCACCACGTACGAGCGAGATTGACTTTGGATCTAAATCATATAGTCACTTTCATCCCAACCATCCCACGTAACAATACCTCGTACCAATACCACCTGTGCGCATTTGTAGGGTTAAAAAATATGATTTTTGTAAATACCAATATTACGTTTGAAAATTACTTGTATTCGGTAAAGCGGTTTTTGAGTTCGTAGTCTGCAAAACAACACCCATTTTTATATTACTCCATGAACTGATTAGTAATTATAAAAATAAAAACCGTTTACAGATTTTTCAGAGGTAAAAAAAAACAAAAGTGCAAAATGTAATTGAAATGAAGAATTATGCAAAGCTATTTAAGTACATATACAATTATCGATTAAGAATATCCCCTCGTCTCTGATATATCACAACAAAATGTACCCTTTTTGAAATTACCACCCGTGAACATTGTTATGGAACAAAAAAAAATTCTCAAAATTCAATATGTATTTTCATGTATTATATTGCAATGCCAGATTTTATTTTGTATAAGTAATTAAATATTTCAAAATTAGCATCACTTTAGCTTAATATTATGAAAGTTATGTGTGTGTAGTAATTAACGTACAGCATAACATTGATTTGCAGAAATGTTGTATTCACCTTTAATTGGGTTGCACGCTAGAACAAATTGGAATATATTTTTATTTAAACATGTAACCTGTTGGTGTACCAAATAAATAAACAAAAAAGCGCAGCTCAATCTTAACACATTTGTACCGTTCTTATGTCGTTCGCGACAAGAGTCACAATCGCACTTCGAATGTTAAGCGTGATCTGCTCTTAGCTGTACAATTGTAAGATTTTATATAAAAGTCGATATAAGGTTCCGTAGGTATCAGAGGTAAGAGGAATTTCCGAATTCTAATTTCTAATTCTCTTTCGATGGTTGCAAAAACGTCACATTTGTTAACCCTACAAATGTTCACGGTGATTCAAGGTGGTACGAAGGATACATGTGGGGTGGTTGGGGTGAATTTGACTATGTGATCTTTAGAGCTTCAGACAACCTCTCTCGCACGTGGTGCACCCTGCTATATAACAAACGAGGTTCTGCCTAAAGAGAGACATGGCGCATCAAAGCACCTTCAATTCACAGAACAACGGAGCCAAATATGAGCTCACTGAAGGATACTTTCTTTGTTGCTCCTGAGGAGTTGCTGTTTTACCAGTGGGGTGGTGACGATGCTACCAGAACTTTATTCTGGACGACTATTTAGGTGTGCCGATGTGTTGAAATTTAGGACACAAATTTATTATGATCTGTTTCGAAAATATTGGGGGCTCCTGTTTAAAGCTGGAAAACTCAAATTCAGGTGACATCTAGAATGTAAACCAAAAAGTATGATGTAGTCACAATTGATAAAAGTTCATATAAATATGTAGTTTCGTTTAGGTAAGCTAAAATAGTTAAACAATTTTATTACCCGCAGAAAACCAAAGTTTTATCTATTAAAAAAACACATGTTCCATATTTATAAGAAAGAGTAACAATATCCGTGTTCTATTTTGTCATAAATAGTTAATCAGACAGCAGAATTAGATATTTTCGTTTGGTTGTTCAACAAGACAAGCTCTCACTCAAGCGAGTTGTTATTTAGCTGTGTTTTTCTGCGAGTTGAAGGTGCTTCTATTCGGCCTGACTCGCTATAGCCAGAGTGTTATATAGTAGGGTGCACCACGTTCGAGCGACATTGACTTTAGATCTAAATCATATAGTCACTTTCACCCCAACCATCCCACATATATACTTCGTACCACTACCACCCGTGAGCATTTATAGGGTTAAAAAATATGGTTTTTGTACATACCAATATTACGTTGCAAAATTACTTGTATTCGGTCGAGCGGTTTTTGAGTTTGTAGTCTGCAAAACAATACCCATTTTTATAATACTCCATGAACTGATTAATAATTATAAAAAAAAAAAAAAACATTTTTCAGAGGCACAAAAGGCAAAAGTGCAAAAAGTAATTGAAACGAAGAATTATGCAAAACTATTTAAGTACATATACAATCATCGATTAAGAATATCCCCTCATCTCTGATATGTCACAACAAAATGTACCCTTTTTGAAATTACCATCCGCGAACATTGTTATTGAACACCCATGTAATTACCATTTTACAAAACATGTAAAAATGAAATATGTATTCTCATTAGTTAAATTTTATAATTGAACTACTTATACTCAAAGGTATCAATAGTACAGCTGAGTGCAGCTCAAGCTTTACACTTTGTCCTCTGTACCGTTCTTATGCCGTTCGCGACAAGAGTCACAATCGCACTTCGAGTGTTAAGCGTGATTTGCTCTTAGCTGTACAATTGTAAGATTTTATATAAAACTCGATGTAAGTAGGTACTAGAGGTAAGAGGAATTTCTTAATTCTAATTCTCTTTCGATGGTTGTAAAAACGTCACATTTGTTAACCCTACAAATGTTCACGGTGGTTCGTGGTGGTACGAAGGATACCTACATGTGGGGTGATTGGGGTGAATGTGACTATGTGATCTTTAGAGCGTACGAAAACCTCTCTCGCACGTGGTGCACCCTGGCACCTGCAATAATTCACCGGAAAAACGGAGCCAAATATGTGCTCACTGAAGGGTACTTTCTTTGTTGCTCCTGAGGAGTTGCTGTTTTACCAGTGGGGTGGTGACGATACTACTTGCATTCCAAGTGTTACACGGCGACCATAAAGTTCTGGACGACTATTTAGGTGTTCCGATGTGTTGAAATTTAGGACACAAATTTATCATGATCTGTTTCGAAAATATTCGGGGCTCCTGTTTAAGGCTGGAAAAGTCAAATTCCTCCAGTCGAGGGTGACATCTAGAATATAAACGAAAAAATATGATGTAATCACAATTGATAAAAATTCATATAAACATGTAAGAGTTTCGTTTAGGTAAGCTAAAATAATAAAACAATTTTATTACCCGCAGCAAAAGAGAGTTTTGTCTATTGAGAAAAAACATGTTTCATATTTATATGAAAGAGTAACAATATCCAGTGTTTTATTTTTGTCGTAAAAAATTAATCAGACAGCAGAGTTGGATGTTTGCGTTTCGTAGTAGATTCCCATTAAATAAGTTTAGATATCTGCGACAAATTTAAGGAGAATTTTTCGCGTTCTTTCCGTTCATTGAAATTTTCTCTGGTGTTATAGGTTGTTGAATAAATGAAATGAAAAAGTCATAAGAGAAAAGTTTTTTGAATAATTAGTGTTAAAGCCTGACAATAATGTAGCAACTAAGATGCAAAAATGAAATTATTGCTATTCTAATGCTAATAGCTGAGGCGCATATAATTATGCACTTACCATCATCACGCATTTTTATTATTCCCTCGCCATTTCGCCTTGCAACCGATTGTAGGAAAGTGCACAAAAAGTGTATTTTTATAATGAATTAGGGAAGTTTTTAGTTGAACTTTAAGAGTTTAATTCGTTGAAAAGCTCCAGTGTCATCAAAGATAATTAGATATAAGTAGTTTTTGATTAGGTCTTTGTCCGAGAAGTGAAATGAACGGACCACCATTATTAGGTGTATGTAATGGCACGTTTGAAATGCAACCAGTGCCGTTATTCGTGAGGAACGCGTTTGTGGTTCGGGAACGTGTCTTTAGTATTTAATTTTGCCAACGTCCATACCACGTTGAAAACACCGGTTCTCGTCCGATCACCGAAGTTAAGCAACGTCGGGCGCGTTCAGTACTTGGATGGGTGACCGCCTGGGAACACCGCGTGATGTTGGCTTTTTGATACAAAGACCTCCGTCCGCGTAACCCAAAGGTACGTCTTATACTTTTACCACCGTTAGTTACGAAGGCATAACATTGGCAAACAGTCAGCGTAGCTGCATGTTTCCTTTAACACCAATTAATACTATTTTCTAATTCTGGATATGCAGTATAATAAGAATGTGTTTTTTGAAATCCCTTCGTGATCTAATGGAACTCCAAAGTTGCAGTAGTACAATCAATTTGTTGACCTACTGAGGAGGGATGAAGATTTATAACTGCGTCGTAAAACCAACAAACGTGTGCTCCTCCCGATATCCGGCACTTACCGTAGCCCATGGACGTTCGCGTGTAATAGCAGACACGTCCTCGTGACATGTGTATTATTATTTCATACGTTTATCTGTATACACTTCGGCAATCTCGGGCTATAGTAATAGTTAGTTGCTAGTAAAACAGCAACTCCTCAGGAGCAACAAGACAAGCTCTCACTCAAGCGAGTTGTTATTCGACTGTGTTTTTCTGCGAGTTGAAGGTGCTTCTATTCGGCCTGACTCGATATAGCCAGAGTGTTATATAGTAGGGTGCACCACGTACGAGCGAGATTGACTTTGGATCTAAATCATATAGTCACTTTCATCCCAACCATCCCACGTAACAATACCTCGTACCAATACCACCTGTGCGCATTTGTAGGGTTAAAAAATATGATTTTTGTAAATACCAATATTACGTTTGAAAATTACTTGTATTCGGTAAAGCGGTTTTTGAGTTCGTAGTCTGCAAAACAACACCCATTTTTATATTACTCCATGAACTGATTAGTAATTATAAAAATAAAAACCGTTTACAGATTTTTCAGAGGTAAAAAAAAACAAAAGTGCAAAATGTAATTGAAATGAAGAATTATGCAAAGCTATTTAAGTACATATACAATTATCGATTAAGAATATCCCCTCGTCTCTGATATATCACAACAAAATGTACCCTTTTTGAAATTACCACCCGTGAACATTGTTATGGAACAAAAAAAAATTCTCAAAATTCAATATGTATTTTCATGTATTATATTGCAATGCCAGATTTTATTTTGTATAAGTAATTAAATATTTCAAAATTAGCATCACTTTAGCTTAATATTATGAAAGTTATGTGTGTGTAGTAATTAACGTACAGCATAACATTGATTTGCAGAAATGTTGTATTCACCTTTAATTGGGTTGCACGCTAGAACAAATTGGAATATATTTTTATTTAAACATGTAACCTGTTGGTGTACCAAATAAATAAACAAAAAAGCGCAGCTCAATCTTAACACATTTGTACCGTTCTTATGTCGTTCGCGACAAGAGTCACAATCGCACTTCGAATGTTAAGCGTGATCTGCTCTTAGCTGTACAATTGTAAGATTTTATATAAAAGTCGATATAAGGTTCCGTAGGTATCAGAGGTAAGAGGAATTTCCGAATTCTAATTTCTAATTCTCTTTCGATGGTTGCAAAAACGTCACATTTGTTAACCCTACAAATGTTCACGGTGATTCAAGGTGGTACGAAGGATACATGTGGGGTGGTTGGGGTGAATTTGACTATGTGATCTTTAGAGCTTCAGACAACCTCTCTCGCACGTGGTGCACCCTGCTATATAACAAACGAGGTTCTGCCTAAAGAGAGACATGGCGCATCAAAGCACCTTCAATTCACAGAACAACGGAGCCAAATATGAGCTCACTGAAGGATACTTTCTTTGTTGCTCCTGAGGAGTTGCTGTTTTACCAGTGGTGTGGTGACGATGCTACCAGAACTTTATTCTGGACGACTATTTAGGTGTGCCGATGTGTTGAAATTTAGGACACAAATTTATTATGATCTGTTTCGAAAATATTGGGGGCTCCTGTTTAAAGCTGGAAAACTCAAATTCAGGTGACATCTAGAATGTAAACCAAAAAGTATGATGTAGTCACAATTGATAAAAGTTCATATAAATATGTAGTTTCGTTTAGGTAAGCTAAAATAGTTAAACAATTTTATTACCCGCAGAAAACCAAAGTTTTATCTATTAAAAAAACACATGTTCCATATTTATAAGAAAGAGTAACAATATCCGTGTTCTATTTTGTCATAAATAGTTAATCAGACAGCAGAATTAGATATTTTCGTTTGGTTGTTCAACAAGACAAGCTCTCACTCAAGCGAGTATTTTTCTGCGAGTTGAAGGTGCTTCTATTCGGCCTGACTCGCTATAGCCAGAGTGTTATAAAGTAGGGTGAACCACGTTCGAGCGACATTGACTTTAGATCTAAATCATATAGTCACTTTCACCCCAACCATCCCACATATATACTTCGTACCACTACCACCCGTGAGCATTTATAGGGTTAAAAAATATGGTTTTTGTACATACCAATATTACGTTGCAAAATTACTTGTATTCGGTCGAGCGGTTTTTGAGTTTGTAGTCTGCAAAACAATACCCATTTTTATAATACTCCATGAACTGATTAATAATTATAAAAAAAAAAAAAAACATTTTTCAGAGGCACAAAAGGCAAAAGTGCAAAAAGTAATTGAAACGAAGAATTATGCAAAACTATTTAAGTACATATACAATCATCGATTAAGAATATCCCCTCATCTCTGATATGTCACAACAAGTTGTACCCTTTTTGAAATTACCATCCGCGAACATTGTTATTGAACACCCATGTAATTACCATTTTACAAAACATGTAAAAATGAAATATGTATTCTCATTAGTTAAATTTTATAATTGAACTACTTATACTCAAAGGTATCAATAGTACAGCTGAGTGCAGCTCAAGCTTTACACTTTGTCCTCTGTACCGTTCTTATGCCGTTCGCGACAAGAGTCACAATCGCACTTCGAGTGTTAAGCGTGATTTGCTCTTAGCTGTACAATTGTAAGATTTTATATAAAACTCGATGTAAGTAGGTACTAGAGGTAAGAGGAATTTCTTAATTCTAATTCTCTTTCGATGGTTGTAAAAACGTCACATTTGTTAACCCTACAAATGTTCACGGTGGTTCGTGGTGGTACGAAGGATACCTACATGTGGGGTGATTGGGGTGAATGTGACTATGTGATCTTTAGAGCGTACGAAAACCTCTCTCGCACGTGGTGCACCCTGGCACCTGCAATAATTCACCGGAAAAACGGAGCCAAATATGTGCTCACTGAAGGGTACTTTCTTTGTTGCTCCTGAGGAGTTGCTGTTTTACCAGTGGGGTGGTGACGATGCTACTTGCATTCCAAGTGTTACACGGCGACCATAAAGTTCTGGACGACTATTTAGGTGTTCCGATGTGTTGAAATTTAGGACACAAATTTATCATGATCTGTTTCGAAAATATTCGGGGCTCCTGTTTAAGGCTGGAAAAGTCAAATTCCTCCAGTCGAGGGTGACATCTAGAATATAAACGAAAAAATATGATGTAATCACAATTGATAAAAATTCATATAAACATGTAAGAGTTTCGTTTAGGTAAGCTAAAATAATAAAACAATTTTATTACCCGCAGCAAAAGAGAGTTTTGTCTATTGAGAAAAAACATGTTTCATATTTATATGAAAGAGTAACAATATCCAGTGTTTTATTTTTGTCGTAAAAAATTAATCAGACAGCAGAGTTGGATGTTTGCGTTTCGTAGTAGATTCCCATTAAATAAGTTTAGATATCTGCGACAAATTTAAGGAGAATTTTTCGCGTTCTTTCCGTTCATTGAAATTTTCTCTGGTGTTATAGGTTGTTGAATAAATGAAATGAAAAAGTCATAAGAGAAAAGTTTTTTGAATAATTAGTGTTAAAGCCTGACAATAATGTAGCAACTAAGATGCAAAAATGAAATTATTGCTATTCTAATGCTAATAGCTGAGGCGCATATAATTATGCACTTACCATCATCACGCATTTTTATTATTCCCTCGCCATTTCGCCTTGCAACCGATTGTAGGAAAGTGCACAAAAAGTGTATTTTTATAATGAATTAGGGAAGTTTTTAGTTGAACTTTAAGAGTTTAATTCGTTGAAAAGCTCCAGTGTCATCAAAGATAATTAGATATAAGTAGTTTTTGATTAGGTCTTTGTCCGAGAAGTGAAATGAACGGACCACCATTATTAGGTGTATGTAATGGCACGTTTGAAATGCAACCAGTGCCGTTATTCGTGAGGAACGCGTTTGTGGTTCGGGAACGTGTCTTTAGTATTTAATTTTGCCAACGTCCATACCACGTTGAAAACACCGGTTCTCGTCCGATCACCGAAGTTAAGCAACGTCGGGCGCGTTCAGTACTTGGATGGGTGACCGCCTGGGAACACCGCGTGATGTTGGCTTTTTGATACAAAGACCTCCGTCCGCGTAACCCAAAGGTACGTCTTATACTTTTACCACCGTTAGTTACGAAGGCATAACATTGGCAAACAGTCAGCGTAGCTGCATGTTTCCTTTAACACCAATTAATACTATTTTCTAATTCTGGATATGCAGTATAATAAGAATGTGTTTTTTGAAATCCCTTCGTGATCTAATGGAACTCCAAAGTTGCAGTAGTACAATCAATTTGTTGACCTACTGAGGAGGGATGAAGATTTATAACTGCGTCGTAAAACCAACAAACGTGTGCTCCTCCCGATATCCGGCACTTACCGTAGCCCATGGACGTTCGCGTGTAATAGCAGACACGTCCTCGTGACATGTGTATTATTATTTCATACGTTTATCTGTATACACTTCGGCAATCTCGGGCTATAGTAATAGTTAGTTGCTAGTAAAACAGCAACTCCTCAGGAGCAACAAGACAAGCTCTCACTCAAGCGAGTTGTTATTCGACTGTGTTTTTCTGCGAGTTGAAGGTGCTTCTATTCGGCCTGACTCGATATAGCCAGAGTGTTATATAGTAGGGTGCACCACGTACGAGCGAGATTGACTTTGGATCTAAATCATATAGTCACTTTCATCCCAACCATCCCACGTAACAATACCTCGTACCAATACCACCTGTGCGCATTTGTAGGGTTAAAAAATATGATTTTTGTAAATACCAATATTACGTTTGAAAATTACTTGTATTCGGTAAAGCGGTTTTTGAGTTCGTAGTCTGCAAAACAACACCCATTTTTATATTACTCCATGAACTGATTAGTAATTATAAAAATAAAAACCGTTTACAGATTTTTCAGAGGTAAAAAAAAACAAAAGTGCAAAATGTAATTGAAATGAAGAATTATGCAAAGCTATTTAAGTACATATACAATTATCGATTAAGAATATCCCCTCGTCTCTGATATATCACAACAAAATGTACCCTTTTTGAAATTACCACCCGTGAACATTGTTATGGAACAAAAAAAAATTCTCAAAATTCAATATGTATTTTCATGTATTATATTGCAATGCCAGATTTTATTTTGTATAAGTAATTAAATATTTCAAAATTAGCATCACTTTAGCTTAATATTATGAAAGTTATGTGTGTGTAGTAATTAACGTACAGCATAACATTGATTTGCAGAAATGTTGTATTCACCTTTAATTGGGTTGCACGCTAGAACAAATTGGAATATATTTTTATTTAAACATGTAACCTGTTGGTGTACCAAATAAATAAACAAAAAAGCGCAGCTCAATCTTAACACATTTGTACCGTTCTTATGTCGTTCGCGACAAGAGTCACAATCGCACTTCGAATGTTAAGCGTGATCTGCTCTTAGCTGTACAATTGTAAGATTTTATATAAAAGTCGATATAAGGTTCCGTAGGTATCAGAGGTAAGAGGAATTTCCGAATTCTAATTTCTAATTCTCTTTCGATGGTTGCAAAAACGTCACATTTGTTAACCCTACAAATGTTCACGGTGATTCAAAGTGGTACGAAGGATACATGTGGGGTGGTTGGGGTGAATTTGACTATGTGATCTTTAGAGCTTCAGACAACCTCTCTCGCACGTGGTGCACCCTGCTATATAACAAACGAGGTTCTGCCTAAAGAGAGACATGGCGCATCAAAGCACCTTCAATTCACAGAACAACGGAGCCAAATATGAGCTCACTGAAGGATACTTTCTTTGTTGCTCCTGAGGAGTTGCTGTTTTACCAGTGGGGTGGTGACGATGCTACCAGAACTTTATTCTGGACGACTATTTAGGTGTGCCGATGTGTTGAAATTTAGGACACAAATTTATTATGATCTGTTTCGAAAATATTGGGGGCTCCTGTTTAAAGCTGGAAAACTCAAATTCAGGTGACATCTAGAATGTAAACCAAAAAGTATGATGTAGTCACAATTGATAAAAGTTCATATAAATATGTAGTTTCGTTTAGGTAAGCTAAAATAGTTAAACAATTTTATTACCCGCAGAAAACCAAAGTTTTATCTATTAAAAAAACACATGTTCCATATTTATAAGAAAGAGTAACAATATCCGTGTTCTATTTTGTCATAAATAGTTAATCAGACAGCAGAATTAGATATTTTCGTTTGGTTGTTCAACAAGACAAGCTCTCACTCAAGCGAGTTGTTATTTAGCTGTGTTTTTCTGCGAGTTGAAGGTGCTTCTATTCGGCCTGACTCGCTATAGCCAGAGTGTTATATAGTAGGGTGCACCACGTTCGAGCGACATTGACTTTAGATCTAAATCATATAGTCACTTTCACCCCAACCATCCCACATATATACTTCGTACCACTACCACCCGTGAGCATTTATAGGGTTAAAAAATATGGTTTTTGTACATACCAATATTACGTTGCAAAATTACTTGTATTCGGTCGAGCGGTTTTTGAGTTTGTAGTCTGCAAAACAATACCCATTTTTATAATACTCCATGAACTGATTAATAATTATAAAAAAAAAAAAAACATTTTTCAGAGGCACAAAAGGCAAAAGTGCAAAAAGTAATTGAAACGAAGAATTATGCAAAACTATTTAAGTACATATACAATCATCGATTAAGAATATCCCCTCATCTCTGATATGTCACAACAAAATGTACCCTTTTTGAAATTACCATCCGCGAACATTGTTATTGAACACCCATGTAATTACCATTTTACAAAACATGTAAAAATGAAATATGTATTCTCATTAGTTAAATTTTATAATTGAACTACTTATACTCAAAGGTATCAATAGTACAGCTGAGTGCAGCTCAAGCTTTACACTTTGTCCTCTGTACCGTTCTTATGCCGTTCGCGACAAGAGTCACAATCGCACTTCGAGTGTTAAGCGTGATTTGCTCTTAGCTGTACAATTGTAAGATTTTATATAAAACTCGATGTAAGTAGGTACTAGAGGTAAGAGGAATTTCTTAATTCTAATTCTCTTTCGATGGTTGTAAAAACGTCACATTTGTTAACCCTACAAATGTTCACGGTGGTTCGTGGTGGTACGAAGGATACCTACATGTGGGGTGATTGGGGTGAATGTGACTATGTGATCTTTAGAGCGTACGAAAACCTCTCTCGCACGTGGTGCACCCTGGCACCTGCAATAATTCACCGGAAAAACGGAGCCAAATATGTGCTCACTGAAGGGTACTTTCTTTGTTGCTCCTGAGGAGTTGCTGTTTTACCAGTGGGGTGGTGACGATGCTACTTGCATTCCAAGTGTTACACGGCGACCATAAAGTTCTGGACGACTATTTAGGTGTTCCGATGTGTTGAAATTTAGGACACAAATTTATCATGATCTGTTTCGAAAATATTCGGGGCTCCTGTTTAAGGCTGGAAAAGTCAAATTCCTCCAGTCGAGGGTGACATCTAGAATATAAACGAAAAAATATGATGTAATCACAATTGATAAAAATTCATATAAACATGTAAGAGTTTCGTTTAGGTAAGCTAAAATAATAAAACAATTTTATTACCCGCAGCAAAAGAGAGTTTTGTCTATTGAGAAAAAACATGTTTCATATTTATATGAAAGAGTAACAATATCCAGTGTTTTATTTTTGTCGTAAAAAATTAATCAGACAGCAGAGTTGGATGTTTGCGTTTCGTAGTAGATTCCCATTAAATAAGTTTAGATATCTGCGACAAATTTAAGGAGAATTTTTCGCGTTCTTTCCGTTCATTGAAATTTTCTCTGGTGTTATAGGTTGTTGAATAAATGAAATGAAAAAGTCATAAGAGAAAAGTTTTTTGAATAATTAGTGTTAAAGCCTGACAATAATGTAGCAACTAAGATGCAAAAATGAAATTATTGCTATTCTAATGCTAATAGCTGAGGCGCATATAATTATGCACTTACCATCATCACGCATTTTTATTATTCCCTCGCCATTTCGCCTTGCAACCGATTGTAGGAAAGTGCACAAAAAGTGTATTTTTATAATGAATTAGGGAAGTTTTTAGTTGAACTTTAAGAGTTTAATTCGTTGAAAAGCTCCAGTGTCATCAAAGATAATTAGATATAAGTAGTTTTTGATTAGGTCTTTGTCCGAGAAGTGAAATGAACGGACCACCATTATTAGGTGTATGTAATGGCACGTTTGAAATGCAACCAGTGCCGTTATTCGTGAGGAACGCGTTTGTGGTTCGGGAACGTGTCTTTAGTATTTAATTTTGCCAACGTCCATACCACGTTGAAAACACCGGTTCTCGTCCGATCACCGAAGTTAAGCAACGTCGGGCGCGTTCAGTACTTGGATGGGTGACCGCCTGGGAACACCGCGTGATGTTGGCTTTTTGATACAAAGACCTCCGTCCGCGTAACCCAAAGGTACGTCTTATACTTTTACCACCGTTAGTTACGAAGGCATAACATTGGCAAACAGTCAGCGTAGCTGCATGTTTCCTTTAACACCAATTAATACTATTTTCTAATTCTGGATATGCAGTATAATAAGAATGTGTTTTTTGAAATCCCTTCGTGATCTAATGGAACTCCAAAGTTGCAGTAGTACAATCAATTTGTTGACCTACTGAGGAGGGATGAAGATTTATAACTGCGTCGTAAAACCAACAAACGTGTGCTCCTCCCGATATCCGGCACTTACCGTAGCCCATGGACGTTCGCGTGTAATAGCAGACACGTCCTCGTGACATGTGTATTATTATTTCATACGTTTATCTGTATACACTTCGGCAATCTCGGGCTATAGTAATAGTTAGTTGCTAGTAAAACAGCAACTCCTCAGGAGCAACAAGACAAGCTCTCACTCAAGCGAGTTGTTATTCGACTGTGTTTTTCTGCGAGTTGAAGGTGCTTCTATTCGGCCTGACTCGATATAGCCAGAGTGTTATATAGTAGGGTGCACCACGTACGAGCGAGATTGACTTTGGATCTAAATCATATAGTCACTTTCATCCCAACCATCCCACGTAACAATACCTCGTACCAATACCACCTGTGCGCATTTGTAGGGTTAAAAAATATGATTTTTGTAAATACCAATATTACGTTTGAAAATTACTTGTATTCGGTAAAGCGGTTTTTGAGTTCGTAGTCTGCAAAACAACACCCATTTTTATATTACTCCATGAACTGATTAGTAATTATAAAAATAAAAACCGTTTACAGATTTTTCAGAGGTAAAAAAAAACAAAAGTGCAAAATGTAATTGAAATGAAGAATTATGCAAAGCTATTTAAGTACATATACAATTATCGATTAAGAATATCCCCTCGTCTCTGATAGGTATATCACAACAAAATGTACCCTTTTTGAAATTACCACCCGTGAACATTGTTATGGAACAAAAAAAAATTCTCAAAATTCAATATGTATTTTCATTTATTATATTGCAATGCCAGATTTTATTTTGTATAAGTAATTAAATATTTCAAAATTAGCATCACTTTAGCTTAATATTATGAAAGTTATGTGTGTGTAGTAATTAACGTACAGCATAACATTGATTTGCAGAAATGTTGTATTCACCTTTAATTGGGTTGCACGCTAGAACAAATTGGAATATATTTTTATTTAAATATGTAACCTGTTGGTGTACCAAATAAATAACAAAAAAGCGCAGCTCAATCTTAACACATTTGTACCGTTCTTATGTCGTTCGCGACAAGAGTCACAATCGCACTTCGAATGTTAAGCGTGATCTGCTCTTAGCTGTACAATTGTAAGATTTTATATAAAAGTCGATATAAGGTTCCGTAGGTATCAGAGGTAAGAGGAATTTCCGAATTCTAATTTCTAATTCTCTTTCGATGGTTGCAAAAACGTCACATTTGTTAACCCTACAAATGTTCACCCGTACCATGTACCACCCGTGAACATTATGGCACAAAAAAAAAATTGTCAAAATTAAATATGTATTTTCATTTATTATATTACAATGCCAGATTTTATTTTGTATAAGTAATTAAATATTTCAAAATTAGCATCACCTTAGAAGGTGGTGTTAGGAGCCCTAGAAACGGGCGAGTGTGCATGAGAAGAGCAATGAATGTTAAAAAAGAAAAATTCGGCCAAGTGCGAGTCGGACTCGCGCACCAAGGGTTCCGTACCATTATCTATAAAAAAGGCAAAAAAATTACGTTTGTTGTATGGGAGCCCCCTTAAATATTTATTTTATTCTATTTTTTAGTATTTGTTGTTATAGCGGCAACAGAAATACATCATCTGTGAAAATTTCAACTGTCTAACTATCACCGTTCATGAGATACAGCCTGGTGACAGACGGACGGACGGACAGCGGAGCCTTAGTAATAGGGTTCCGTTTTACCCTTTGGGTACGGAACCCTAAAAAGCGAGTGAGGTATGTGAGAATCGAGTCACGTGGCGCTTGGTTCTCTCTGCCTACACCGCAAAGGATTTGGCGTAAGAATAGAATAGATATTACAATAAATTCACTTTAGCATATTGGTACAATAATTATATCAATTGGTAGAATTAAAAATTATTAAGCACAGGTCGTCTGTACTAAACTATTTCCAGACATCTTTGTCAGCTACATATTTTTTAATTCTATAATAATTACAGAGAGTATTTTTAATGTGCTTTTTGAATACATTGTCAGGAAAGGACAGAACTGTTTCAGACATTTTATTATAAAATCGTATACAATGTACAAGAAAATCTACCAATCCTAGCAAGCCGATCGGCAGTATCGGCACACACAACTTAGTTTATGATGAAGTTTGAATACGACTTAACATTCTTACGGACATACATTATGTTTCATAAATATATTGAGAAGTAATCCTGTGGGTATTTATTTCTTGGAACAGTTCCCTGAGGGATTCTCTATCGCCCATGTTATAAATACAGGGAATGGCTCTTTTTTTGTAAGCTTACTGGCGACCTCACTCACACGCAGGAATACAACAAGACTCTTGGGAGTTGTCATTTGGCTGCGGTTTTATGTGAGGTGAGAGATACAACCCCAGACTGGCTGCTTAGATATGCCTTATCTCTCTTAAAAATACCCAGACTAATACAACACAAATGTTTGTCTTATGTGGGAATCGTACCCACGAGCGTTGGTGTCAAAGTCGCGTCATTCACGACTGCGCCACCGAGCTCGTCAAATTTATTATATAATCATACAACTTATAAAATAGTTATTAATATAATCGTAACATAATATAAACACAATACAAAAGAAGTCCAACAAATACAACCTCGTAAATTAAATCACTTTTCTAGCAATTCATTTTAAATGCTGGATTTAATAAATGCTTAAGTGCGAAAGCACAGTGTTATTTCCCTTTGAGACCGGCCAAAGAGAATACTAGAAGAAAAATGGGACCACCCCAGCGGGCGTTGCCACCCCACGGGGGCATTGCTTTGAATAAAGAAAAGTTAAAATTTTCTTAAAACCTCCACAGCGCCGGGCGGGGTGGGCCCTATCTATCTTCGTTTAAGTATTGGCAAAAATTACCCCCTCTTTTTCCCGTCTCGCTCGCACTTCACGATGTCATTGGCTGGTTTTTAAAAGACTCGCAACGAGGGTCGGGTGTCAAATCGATACTTTTTACCTTTCTTATTTATAAATTTTGTTAAGACGCTGCGGAAGAATTCAAGTTGATATTTTGCAGTCGCGAGAGCTTACTAACGTAAGTAATACAACATCTAGTAGCAAATACATATGAGCAGTAGTCAAAGCACCGGCCGATTGACAACTGGCGCACGGTTCGAATCCTGGCGTGGGCATGTATCATTAAATTTGTGTTTTCGTATGTATGTACATATTTGTAATCACTTGCTCACACCCCGCCAGTCCTAATGGATTAGGAAACGGGATAGCGCTAGGAAGAAGATCTAGTAGCAAACGCGCATACGGCCCGCCTGCTATGAAGCCGTTATTTAGGAATAAGGAAGATATTTTTTTATTTTACGTCGGGAGGCATACAAGCATACGGCCCACCTGATGTAAAGCGGGTACCGTAGCCTATTAACGCTTGCGATACATTATCACTATAAGTATCACTCGCGCGATGCCTTCTCTGCTGCTTACACAGCAACTCTTTGGGAGCTTACTGGTGACCTCACTCACACGCAGGAACACAACAACCCTCTAGGGAGTTGTTATGTTGATGCGCCCTACCTCTCTTGAAACATCCAGACCAAGACAAACAGACATGTTCATGCATACAAATGTCTGCCTTGTGTGGGAATTGAACCTACGAGCGTTGGTGTCAAAGTTGCGTCATTCACGACTGAGCCACCGAGCTCGTCATATGTTCCATACTGTTAGAACATAAATATATAAATGAAACTCCGTTTTCATTCCATTGCATAGTTACATAAAGTGTTAGTAAAAGCAGTGATAGCTCAGTGGATAAAGAATTGGCCTATTATCCGATGGTTCCGGGTTCGAATCCTAGTGTGGGCATGTACCACTAAATTCGTGGTTTTGAATTTATGTACGTATTTGTAATTATTACTTTTCGGCGGTGAAAGAAAACATCGTGAGGAAACCCGCACGTCCATGAATTTATATTTCGGAAGACGTGCGGGTGATTATCATCCTGGGTTGTGGAGATCTGACGGCGGTCGCTCTATGTAAAAATTAGTATCTTCGCCAAATCCTCAGGCTTAGGTAGTGGACCTCGCCAAACCTAATGGGTTAGGAAACGGTAAGAGAGAGAAGAGATACATAAAGGTTGACTCTTTAAAAGCATTTTATAAATAGGATTATACTACATCGGGAGGCATGCAAGCATATGGCCCACCTGATGTAAAGCGGTTACCGTTGCCTATAAACGAGTATCACTGAGTATCACTCGCGCGATGCCACCTCTGCTGCTAACACAGCACCTCCATAGGAGCTTGCTGGTGACCTCACTCATACGCAGGAACACAACAACCCTCCAGGGAGTTGCTATTTGGCTGCGGTTTTCTGTGAGGTGGAGGTACTTCCCCAGAAGGCTGCTTCGATGCGCCCTACCTCTCATAATAAAAAGGCATGTATCAAGCACATAATAATATATCGCAAGGCGAATTGACGAAGACATAGGTACAGGTATTTACTGCGACCTTGCTAAGCCATAATATTCCAAGCTATACAGAAGTTAGTAGATACAAACGAATTCCATAAAACGTGGTGAAAGTGAACTCTGAATGAGGGGCGTAAGTGAAAATCACCAAAGTTCCCACTTCCAAACTTAAACCGCTCTACTTCGGCTATGGGACGTGTTCGATGTACCGTCCGCAGAACAGTTTTAAACTAGATAATTGTTACAAAACTTATAGAAACTACAAGGCATTTTTAAACCCCGATGCATAAAAGCTACGGGTGTTATGTGCGTGTGTTTGTCTGTAGTACCCCAGCTATTAAACGGGTGAACCGATTTGCATACGTTTTTAGGGTTCCGTACCCAAAGGGTGATAGTATAAAAGAGAAGAAGAAAGAAATATACCGCCGATGCAAGAATGAAACCAAAGCTTTAGTGAAAGAGAGGCGTGAAAGACTACTTGTGAATGAGGAAGAGAGGCTGACGAAGAACTTCGAGGCTAATACCAAACTCTTCTGGAGAGAGGTAAAGAAGTCTCGGAGTGGTTCGTCGGCATCCGGAATGGACAAGATAAAAGGTAAAGCTGGTGGCAATCTTGCTAACACTAAGGAAGTGTTAGAACAGTGGAGCGAATATTTTAGAGAAATGTATGATTATGTCCAGGGCGCTGGCACTGTGAATGAGTCTGTGACTGATTCGGCAGTGCCAGCGTACCATGAAGACACGAAGTTTGAAAATTGGAAAGTCAGCGGGAATCGATATGGTAACAGCTGAGATGATCAAACTGGGTGGCACCTACGTTAGGGACGCCTTCTGGTTTTTGAGCAAATTATGCTGGAGAACCGGAAGAGCCCCGAGTGATTGAAGACGCGCAGTCATCGTTCCCTTGTATAAAGGCAAGGGCTCACGTATGGACTGCGCCAACTATAGACGATATATATAGACGAGCTCGGTGGCGCAGTGGTGAAACGCGTTGTTACGCTACTTTGACACCAACGCTCGTGGGTTCGATTCCCACACAGTACAAATATTTGTGTGCATGAACATGTCTGTTTGTCTTGGTCTGGGTGTTTTCTATGTATAATAAGTATGTATTTACAAAAAAAAAATGAATTTACGTATGTTTATCAGTTGTCTAGTACCCATTACACAAGCTTCGCTTACTTTGGGGCTAGATGGCGCTGTGTAATTTATCCGACAATATTTAATATTAATTTTAATATAGGGCCATCAGTTTGATCAGCCTAGCAGCTAATGTGCATGGAAAAATCATTGAAAGGAGAATGAGGGTGAAATCCGATGGAATGCTTTGGGAAGCACAGGGGGGATTTCGAAGCGGCAGAGGATGTACGGATCAAGTTTTCTCGCTCCGCAATATCGTGGAAAAGCATCTGGCTATGGACTAGAAGGTTTTCTGCGGTTTTGTGGACCTTGAAAAAGCATTTGATAGGGTCGTGCGAAAGAATCTCTGGAACATCTTGCCCTGATATGGGATTGACGGTGACCTTCTACGTGCTGTGCAATCCACACATGAGGATTGCACAGCATGTGTGAGAGTGGACGGCAGCTTATCACCCTGGTTTAATACCAATATTGGTGTCAGACAGGGATGCGTGCTGTCGGCTCGGCTATTCATCCTGTATCTGGACAGTTGTCTTCAGAGAATGGGAAATATGAATGTGGGAATGCGAATAGGTGGCTCAGTGGTTAACTGCATGCTGTATGCAGATGACGCGGTATTAATAGCAGAATCATCATCCGAACTGCAAACACTAGTCACAACAATGAAAGACGATTGTATGAAGAAAGGCTTACAATTGAATGCGAAGAAAACCAAAATCTGAAAGAGAGACAACCAGAACGAACACTAGGATTACGGTTCATGATGTAGTGTTGGAGCAAGTGGATGAGTTTGTATATCTTGGAAGCGCTTTTAAAAGCGATGGAAGGTACACCGCTGATGTAGAGAGACGAGTGAGTGCAGGGAATAGCGTGAATGGAGCGTAGGGTAAACTGTTTGGCAGCCGAAATCTAAGCCAGAAGGCACAGCTCGCAGTACACAACGCGGTGTTAATCCCAACGCTAACTTATGGAAGTGAGAGCTGGGTATGGCAGAGAGAGCATGAAAGTAGAATAAATGCGGTCGAGATGCGAGCACTGCGAAAAATTTGTGGCATAACGCTTGCTGACTGCGTTCGAAATGATGACGAACGAAAGAGAGTTGGACTGAAAGAGAGTTGGACTGAAAGAGAGTTGGACTGAAAGAGAGTGTCGGTGTTAAGATAAGAAAGGGCATGCTCCGTTGGTTCGGACATGTAGAAAGAATGCAATATGAAAGACTGACGAAACAGATATACAATGCGAAAGTGGAAGGATGTAGGAGCCGAGGAAGACCAAGACTAACCTACCATGACCAAATTGGTCGTGTTTTATCAGAAGGTGATGTCAGGAGCCTTAGAAACCGGCGAGCGTGCATGAAAAGAGCTATGAATGTGAAAGAAGCGAGTGAAGTGTCTAAGGACCGCGTCTTATAGCGCTCGGTTCTCTCTGCTTACACCGCAAGGGACTTGGCGTGAAGATATACATACATACCCAAAGGGTAAAACGGAACCCTATTACTGAGACTCTGCTATCCGTCCGTCCGTTCATCTGTCTGTCACCAGGCTGTATCTCATGAATCGTGATAGTTAGACAGTTGAAATTTTCATAGAAAATAACATAAATATTAAGGGCCTCCCATACAACAACGTGATTTTTTTGCTCGTTTTTGCTCGATATTGATAATGGCAACAGGTAGACGCTTGAAATATTCACAGAATATTTAGTTACATATTCATTTTAAGAATAAATAATTAAATTAAATAAAACAAATATTTAAGGGAGCTCCCAAACAACAAACGTGATTTTTTTGCCGTTTTTATAGATAATGGTACGGAACCCTTTGTGCGCGTGACTCGCACTTGGCCTATTTTTTATTTTTTTATTTGAAAGCAGATTTCTAGTGGTAGTTCTTAGATTTCTTTTATCAAAATCAGCTCCTGTGTTAGCTGCGGTAGGGATCTTAGACGTATAGTGGGTATTTACTTTACTATCAAACATATATGTGGCCTATTTGAAACACCCATGTATACACCTATATAACTGTGCAAGATTATGGATTTATTTTACTTTTTATAGGTTTTTGTGTCGGGGGTTTTTTAAATTATAATTTGTTGTAAGTTTTAAAGAGATTCCATTTTCTATGTATGTATATTACGAATATGTATATGTATGTATGTATATCTTCAAGCCAAGTCAGAGAGAACCGAGCGCCATAAGACGCGGTCCTTACATACTTCACTCGCTTCTGTGACATTCATAGCTATATGTATATGAATCCGAAAAGACGAATTTAGTGGTACATTGGCACAAAAGGATTCGAACCGGGGACCAGTTGGTCGATAAGCCGGTTCTTTATCCGCTAGTTCATACTGTAATATTTTACTGCACACAATGGTGACTTATTTTAACGTCTTGTTTTGCCGACCGTACCCAGTATACACAACCACCTGTTGACAACGCGTGCTCTTATCACCGCTCGCAGACCTTTGTGCCAGATTTGTGAAGTGTCATATCGGCAATTATCTATATTTTCACGCCAACTCCCTACTAGGGTAGGCGGTTGGCAAAGAAAACGCTCTTCTGAGCGTTAACTGACCCGATCTTTTCACGTTTGTTTAACGTTATCTTTTCATGGTCCGGTTTTTGGAGTTTCTGAGTTCGCCTTCTATTCACTTCCAAAAATTCTACATCCTCTTCGTCTTCCCAGCGTCATCCCTTTTCCTAATCCATTAGGATCGGCGGGGTCCGCTTCCTAAGGCTAAAGATTTCGCGAAGATACTGATTTTGACATGGAACGACTGCCGTCCGATCTCCACAACCCAGAGGGAAAACCAGACCTTCCTTAGGTTAGGTCACACGTCTATCGAAATATAATTTCTTGGACGTGCTGGTTTCTTCATGATGATGTGTTTCGCCGCCATCACCGCCGTGCCTATGACAATTACAAATATGTACATAAATACGAAAACACGAATTTGGTGGTACCTACATGGCAGAATCCGAAACGGCTGAAAATTCTACATCCTATAACTATATTTTAAAATGGATAGGATTTCTGTTGAGAAGGTTGGGGAAGGTAGTTAAACACAACTGACGCCTCAATAAAAAGTATTGTGACGTACAACAATTTTACAATACTATTAAAAATACTTTATTTGCAGAATTTTAAGCTGTTTAAATGCTTCTATAATTTCAATCTTATATCAATTTTAGTTTTTTATTTGCGTACATCGATGTTTGCGTACTACAGCCATGCAATTCTCTAAGCGACTCGTAATGGCTGTGTGCGTCGCTGTGATCACAGATGTCACAGCTTTGACATCGTCTACTGCGATCACGGCTAAATTATTTGGTATTCTGTAAAGCTGTAAGCGTACGCGGGGCTGTTTGCCTTGTAGAATTCCAATTCCAAACGCAGCCTTGCGGCGCTAGTGTCGCACAACCATGAAAAGCGACACTAAGGAATTGCAATTTTGTGTTCAAGGCTATAACAGCCGATGTTTCCGAGGATGTAAGGATGTTTGCTCTTACAGAATTGCATGGCAGGAACGTACGGAAACACATACCTATAATAACCGGGCACAGCAAGTTATTGAGAGGATGGCGTTTTGTTTCGCATAGTAATGCTATAAGTGTTTTTAAACTACATATTTCTATTTATATCACCACATCACCACTTACTCATCCCGCTGCAGAGATCCCTTCAACCGAAGGGGTTTAGAGCATACTCCACCACGCTGCTCAAATGCGGATTGACGGAGGCCAGTGTTTTCAAGCCGCCCGAGGGCCACTGACATCGACAACAGCCAGGACCGACGGCTTAACGTGCCCTCCGAGCACCGAAAAACTCTTGATAGATAAATCCATCCATAGACAGGCTGCGGTCGACGTTGCTTGACCTGCGTGCTCGGTTAGGACAACACGCGCAACGACGCCTAGAGCTCTCAATCTCTCTCTATTTATATAAATTTAGTATTTTACGTTATTTATTAATGTTTATTCTCACATTCATATATATTATTTTGAATATATATACATATATATAAATCTTTGTATTCATCTATAGAATATATGACGTTGTGCTTAGATTCCAATTAATATTTGTACGCCTACGTATAAATTAATTACATTGTTAAGATCGCTATAGGTATGTATTCATCTATAGAATATATGACGTTGTGCTTAGATTCCAATTAATATTTGTACGCCTACGTATAAATTAATTACATTGTTAAGATCGCTATAGGTATGTGTTGATATGCTCATTGCAGAAAAATGATGATTACCTACGATTGGATATCCTCTCCGTGGTTACTACGGTAGTGTGGATTAACCAGGGGAATCACACTCTCGTGACACCCTGGAAGAATTGCAGTGCAGTTGCAGTTTTTTAGTAGAATCGGCCTACTGTATCTCGTGGTCTCCTCATTTATTTTTATACAACTAGATTGGCTTACCAGCAAGCGGGCCGCATTAGATGTAGAAGAAGATATTTTTTGACGAGCTCGGTGGCTCAGTCGTGAATGACGCGACTTTGACACCAACGCTCGTGGGTTCGATTCCCACACAAGGCAAACATTTGTGTACATGAACATGTCTGTTTGTCTGTAGGTCTGGATGTTTTAAGAGAGGTAGGGCGCATCAAAGTAGCCCGTCTGGGGAAGTACCTCCACCTCACAGAAAACCGCCGCCAAATAACAACTCCCTAGAGGGTTGTTGTGTTCCTGCGTATGAGTGATGTCATCAGTAAGCTCCCTAGGAGTTGCTGTGTAAGCAGCAGAGGATTCATCGCGCGAGTGATACTTAATATATCGCTAGCGTTAATAAGCTACGGTACCCGCTTTACATCAGGTGGGTCGTATGCTTGTATGTCTCCCGACGTAGTTTAAATATATATATATATATATATGATATAAAATGTTAGGGGAAATGAAATTAGGTTATAGATAGATAGATAGAATACACTTTATTTGCATAACACAGAATTTAAGGAAATACATTCAAAAGATTCTTACAATTATAGAAATGTACTATGCAACAAGGCGGGTTATGTGTTTTTATAAAGATAGAGATACATTTATTTGCGTAAAACATAAGTAATATTACATTCAATCGCATGCAAATATGGTGTTAAGTATTACAATGATTATTGTCCTTATTGTTTTGCCTTGTCGGCGTACAAAATTTGAGAGACAGAGCAATTTTATACAACTAGATTGGCAAACAAGCATGCGGCCCGCATCAGATGGTAACCGGTCACCGCAGCCTATTCAAAGTCAAAGTCAAAGTCAAAGTCAAAATCTTTTTATTCCGTAAAAATGGCTACATTTGTTTGGAATCGTCACAATTTTTTTCCCTACCGTGCAGTTCATGACTAGGTGAGCACTGATAAAAATACTGCCAAAAAACTCAGGCATCCCTCTTTTGGTATCCAAACAAATTTACATAATTTATTAATTACATTATAATTGGATCGACTCAATCCCAGGCATTTTTATCATTAATATAGTCAGATACTTTATAATATGCCCTGCTACACAATTTGGCTTTAATAGTAGTTTTAAACTTGTTTATTGACAATTCTCTTATATTGCTGGGAAGTTTGTTATAGAACCGTATACATTGCCCCATAAAAGAATTACTTATTTTGTGGAGACGGCTTGCATGTAACACAAGATTATGCTTATATCTAGTATTTATGTTATGAGTATCACTCTTTTTACAAAATGAGTCTATGTTTTTATGGACATACAAAAGATTTTCATAGATATATTGCGATGCGACTGTTAGAATATTTATTTCTTTGAATTTTTCTCTAAGGCTCTCACGGGGACCAAGTTTGTAGATAGCTCTTATGGCTCTCTTTTGCAATAAAAAGATGGTGTTAATGTCCGCGGAGTTACCCCAAAGAAGAATTCCGTATGACATAATACTATGAAAGTAGCTGAAATAAACTATTCTAGCCGTATCAACATCAGTGAGCCGTCTAATAGTTTTCACTGCATAGGCTGCAGAACTTAGTTTTCACTGCATAGGCTGCAGAACTTAGTTTTCCTGATAATTTTTCAATTTGTGGGCCCCATTGTAGTTTGGAGTCAATTGTTATACCCAAGAACACAGTTGTCTCCACTGGGGCTAAATTAGTTCCATTAACATGTACATTGGTAGTACCTGTCTTACATTAGGTGTTGAGAACTTAATTACTTTAGTCTTTTTATCATTTAAAAGCAGATTATTAACATTAAACCAATGCATAACTTTAGAGAGAGCATCGTTAACTTCGTCATAATTACCTAACTGTCTATTAATTTTGAATGTCAAAGAGGTATCATCCGCAAACAATACAATCTCATGTTTATCCTTTACATAATAAGGTAAGTCATTTATATATACTAAAAATAAGAATGGACCTAGAATTGACCCCTGTGGGACTCCCATGACTACAGGGGACCCCGAAGATCTTTTACCATTAACATCGACCTTCTGTATCCTATTGCCCAGATAAGAAGACAGAAGTTCGAGAGCCTTGTTCCTGATACCGTAGTGGTGTAATTTTCTGACAAGAGTGTCATGGTGCACGCAGTCAAACGCTTTAGACAGATCACAGAAAATTCCCAAGGCATCTTGCGAACCTTCCCATGCCGCGAATATACTTTTAAGCAAATGAATCCCTGCGTCTATAGTTGAACAACCTCTCGTAAATCCGAACTGTCTCCTATGAAGCAAATTATGTGTATTAAAATGTCTGAGCAACTGGCTAAGCATTAGTTTTTCAAAAATTTTACTGAGAATGGGCAGTATGGAAACAGGTCGAAAATTCGAAGGGTCCGAACTATCACCAGATTTAAATAATGGAATGATTTTACTATGTTTCATCAAGTCAGGAAATACACCAGATGCCACACAACAATTGAAAATTGTAGCTAAATGTGGAGCGATTGAAATAATAATAGAAGATATGGTTTTGACAGATAGACCCCACAGATCTTTAGTGTTTTTCATATTTATTGATTTAAAAGCGTTCAAAACATCTTTTGGGCTTACAGCTGAAAATTCAAATATTGTGTCGCATTCTACCACGCTCTGTTTGAGAACGAGTTCAGCAGCTATAGAAGAAGACCTAAGATTTCTCGTAGTAATAAGAGGAATGTTAGAAAAATATTTTTCAAACTCAGTCGCAATTTCTACATCATTTTTGATATCTATATCATTTATCTTTAACTGAAAGTCTCGACTACGTACTTTCGCTCTACCCGTCTCATTATTTATCATATTCCAAACAGATTTAATAATATTTGTTGAACCATTAATTTTATTTCTTAAATATATAGACTTAGCATTGGAACAGGCTCGTTTAAATATTTTAGCATAATTTTTTACAAGTTCTTGAAAAGTCGGATTGTGATTACAGGTCCTTTCTTCATAAAGTTCATACAATTTATTCCGACTTTTGTAAATACCAGGAGTTGCCCAATCACTGAATGTCATACGGTCACTTACAGACAGTTGTTTTGGAGTAAAGATTGCATTAAATTCACTAGTAATTAAGCTAAATAATGAACAGTACAAGTGGTCCGGAGTACCGTGATAGGGCAACAATACAATTTTTTCTGCTATATTAGACTTAAATCTTTCTAAGCGGCTTTTACTAAATGGTATATAATTTATTTGCTTTCTTTGTATTTTTGAAGAATTTGGAAATGAAACCAATTGACCTGAATGGTCTGACTGAACTTTATTAATTATAGATTGATATGAAGGTTTTACATTGCTAAATATATTGTCAATACATGTAGCACTTGTAGCAGTTACTCTTGTTGGCTCTGTAAAAATATGATGCAAATTGTTTGATTTAAATAAATTTAAAAAGTTGTAGGTAACAGTATTTTTCTCCAAGATATTTATATTAAAGTCTCCACAAATTATAACAGTTTTATGGCTATTAGACAATTTATTTAAGGCATCCTCCATGATATTTGAAAATGTTTCAAAGGGCGCGCTAGGAGGTTTGTACAGGTTCATAACAATGAATCGTTCCAATTCAATGCATGAAATCTCTACAACTCGCTCAACAGAGAGGCTCACAATGTCACACCTTTCTTTAAATTTAAGCAACTTATTTAATAATATTAAGGAGCCACCATGTATACAGTTATCTCTGATGAATGAGCTTGCAACCTGGTGGTTATTGAAGCTGAAAATGAATTGATGGGGTTTTAGCCAGTGCTCAATTAGACATAAAATATCAATATTGTTACAATTCATAAACAACTCCAATTCTAACTCCTTTCCTATCATCCCCTGAATGTTTTGGTGCACCAGGTTGATACAATTATTATTCTTTCTATATTCTTGACAATTTACAATTGATGGGGATATTGTATTATTATTACTTTTAGTTTCATTTTGAATATTGTTATTATTACTATTTACATTGCCAGAGTATAACTCTATTGTCTTGTAATGACGCTTGTATTGACGCTCGCAACACCACGGGGATGTTACTCGCGCGCTGCCAATCTTGTGACCTAAGGATGTTTCGTCACAGTACTTAGTAATTTCTCTGCCATAACCTTCAAAGCGGAACACAGCTATATAAATGTAGCTGCTTGGCGGTAGAAATAGGTGAAAAAGAGGTACCTTCCAGTCCAGACGACTTTTGTACAAAGTCTCCCTCTGGTGATGGCAATAGTGGCATGTAAAGATATATTAAATAGTTAAAATGTCAAATAATAATAATACATATGCCAATAAGAACCATATACAGTACAATAACAAGCATTATCCGTAATCAAATCGTGAACGCTATAAAAACTTTTATTTATTAAAAGGTTTTTACATGTTTTTTATACATACTGTTATTCGGTGTGTACAAACATAGGAATTTTATTAAATACTAGCAGAAGCCCTTTATTTCTCTGTAGACATGAAATTGTTTCTGTTAAAAAAAAACAAAGTTCAGGGTCGTAGATGCAACCATAGAGCGATTCAATTTTCGTACAGCGCCATCTATTGACCTTTACAGGAGGCAACGTATATGTATTTTATTTTTATTACATAAAAAATGCGTAGTTACAAAAAATACGTATTCTATGAAAATAATAAAAATAAAATAAAAGTCCCCCGAAGGGGAAAATAGTTCACCCTAATTTTAACAGTTTTTCATTTTTTACGCGGGAACCCTACATATTTACGGGATAAAAAGTACCCTATATTCTGCTCTGAAGAGTCCTCTACCTATTAGTGAAAGTCCCGTTAAAATCGGTTCAGCCATTTCGAAGATTAGCCCGGACAAACAAACAGACAGACAGACAGACAAAAAAGTTAAAAATGCGTATTTAGGCTTTGGTAACGGGAAAATAATAATATGAGCTTAAGATAAGGGCTTTATTTTGAAATCACAGACAGACACTTCAATTATATTTATATGTATAGATTTTCGGCGCCATATAAATTGAAGGTATAAAAACACATAACCTAATAATATTTCAGCGTTTTTGCGAGTGAAATTATATTATCTGTTATTATATCGTAAGTACGAGTATATTACACTACCGTATATTTACCGCATACTACCGTATAAAACTTCGGTATTTTGTACTTTCGGTATTTTAAGTTTACGGTTAAATAAACATTCGGCGTTCTAATGTTCGGCATTTCGTTCATAGGCCTTTTGAACATCGGCATTATAATACGTACCCGCAGGGACAAAATGCGTAGAGACTCGGTCCTTACAAAACTCGCTCACTTCTTTAATATTCGTAGTTCTTTTCATGCACGCTGACATCGCCTTTTGATAGCACACGATCAATTTAGTATTTGTAGGTAAGTCCTGAGTTTCCTCGACTCCCACATAATTATAAAAAAAATCGCACTGTAATTTTTCTTTTTATACAAAGTCTGGAGGCATACTAGCATATGACCCACATCATGTAAAGCGGTGGCCGTAGCCGATAAAAGCTTGCAATACATTAAATATCACTCGCGCAATGCTATTTCTGTAAACACAGCAACTCCTTAGGAGCTCACTGAAGACCTCACTTACTTGCAGGAATACAACAACCGACCAGGCAGTTATTTGACTGCGGTTTGCTGTGTGGCGAAACAGATATATTTTCTAGAAGTAGGACGCATCAAAGGCGTCCTACTTCTAGAAAATATATCTGTTTCGCCATTTTATCGTTTTGCATTTTGCCTATGCCCGAACCAACGGAGCATGACACTTTATATCTTAACAGCGATACCCTCGTCTCAACTTGACAAATCTCTTTAAAAAAATACAATGTTTCTAATATTATTATCAAAAAACAAACAAAGAATATAAACAAATTTATTCCCAACAACAAAACAACCTACGCTTGTTTCTTCTACAAAGGTCCTCGAAGAAAATAATTTTATATTTTAACAAAATTGAAACTGGGCGCGGGTATTTCTTGTACAAATTTTAATATCTCGGGGAGGTAGATAAGGCTATTTATATTTTTCCTCCCCTTTTCTTTTGGCGATTATTATTCTGTGTTTCAATGGGCGGGGGAGGGGGACGCCCCTCGGACTCTTTCCTTTTTGCTTCTTAAGTCCATCTTGAGACGGGACAGAGAAATCTGGGGAGTCGGTGTTGAGTTTTTTCTACTTTTTTTAGAATTTGAAACATTTATTTATTACAAAAGCTTTTTTCACTAGACACACTTAACAAATACATTTTGTATTTGTATTGTATAGATCGTTATTTAAGGAAATAATGTTAAGATTCTTTTTTACATATAAATATATATAAAGATTGAAATTTTAAGACGATATATGCATGAAGTGACGAAAATGGACGACATGTTGAAATTATAAACAAGAGAAGAGAGAGAGAGAAAGGTGCATCAAAGTAGCCCGTCGGGGGAAGTACTTCTACCTCACAGAAAATCGCAGCTAAATCTCAACTCGCTAGAGGGTTGTGGTGTTCCTACGTGCGAGTGAGGTCACCAATAAGCTTCTAGGCAGTTGTTGTATTAGCGGCAGAGGAGGCATCGTGCGAGTGAAGCGGTTACCGTAGCCTATAAACGCTTGTAATATATTACAAACGTTCATAGGCTACGGTAACCGCTTTACATCAGGTGGGCCGCATGCTTATATGCATTCCGACGTTGTATATAAAAAAAGAAGGTAAAGAAGTTGTCTTTGAAAGGGAAAAATATCTAGGTAAGAGAATGTGATAAAACGTGACGCAAGTATGTGACTAATAGAATAATGACTAATATATAATACATTCATACATATATACATATACATTCATTCTTATCACGGGCGGAATGAGAGAGAACAGAGACGAGTTCGGTGGCGGAATGGTTTAGTAACGCAACTTTGAAATCAACGGTCGTGGTTTCGATTCCCACTCGGGATAAACATTTGTGTGCATGAACATTTCTGTTAGTCTTCGCTTGGGTGTTTTAAGAGAGGTGGGGCGCATCAAAGTAGCCTGTCTAGGGAAGTACCTCCACCTCACAAATACCGCATCCAAATAACAACTCCCTGAAGTGTGGTTGTGTTCCTGTGTACGTGTGAGGTCACCACTAAGTGCCCAAGGAGTTGATGTGTATTGCAAGCGTTTATAGTTCAAGTGGGCCGTATGGAACACAAAACCCTCTAGGGAGTCGTTATTTGGCTGCGGTTTAGTGTGATGTGGAAGTACTTCCCCAGACGGGCTGCTTTGATGCACCCTACCTTTCTTAAAATATCCAGACCAAGACAAACAGGCACACAAATGTTTTGCCCTGTGTGGGAAGCAAACCCACGAGCGTTGGTGTTAAAGTCGCGTCATTCACGACTGCGCCACCGAGCTCGGCAAAATCTTCTAAAGTCTTCTTAAAATGTGCAGATCATTTCAAGCAATCATATAACATATGATTATGTAGCTCTTCTAGGCTGTGTCAATTAAACAATTATCTCATTGGATTAACCCTACGAAACCCGGGTGGTCGTATACGACCGCGAAATGTATGGGAAAACGTAGATAACGGGTTCTGACTGCTCAAAGTAACAACAAGAAAGGAATCATACTACATACAATTTACTAAATCGTTTTTTTTTTATATTAAATGCTCTATAGTCAAACTATAGAGCATTTAATATAAAAAAACGCTATTTATCATTTTATTAAAAAAAAAAAAATGATGCCTAATTACTCATTTCATTAGGCAATGTACGCTTACGATACGATACGATCTGGACACACTTAACAAATACATTTTGGGTATATAACTAAAAGCTAGTCTTTAAAAAAATCCCAAAATATTAATGACATATTTTCAACGTATGCTAAAAATATTTTGCTAACGACAACCACCTAGTAATAATTGCCATTACTATTTGGTTTGGCAAATACTAGTTAAGAAGTTTTTAATCACTATTATGTTAGGTAGAAACCCAATTATGAGAATGTTCATGAATAAATAAATCAATCGCAATAAATATGCAATATAAATCATAATAAAGTGTTCAATTTATATTTTTTCGCAAATAATACAAATTATTAATAAAATCTCTATCCCGGTCCTGTTCTCTGCTTCTGTCACTTACCCCTTTTACTGGAAAAACCGTGGCACCTACCCGGAAGGGGTTCGATATTTAAATATAAGAAGAACACCCCCTTTTTTCAGGGGGTCGCCCTCCCCCGGATTTATGGATCTGCCCGAAGTGGGCGCGTAATTACTTATCTTAGGAGTACAAATCAATCGACGGGCTACTGAAAAACCATTCTGTTGTGATTACTTGCGATCTTGCGAAGCTTTCAAAAGTTCGTATTGTCTGTTTGTCTGGCCATTGAGACGGGGTCGATGTGTTAGCTTTTACTTTCGTTAACCCAGATGGTAAATTGGTGATTGTTTCGAGGAGTTCAATGGGGTCTATGCGTTTACCAGTCTAATCAAATACGGAAGTTAAGCAGCATCGACCGTAGGCTATCTCTGGATGGGTTTAATTCTCTGCGGAGGGCACGGTAAACCGTCGATTCCGTCTTCTATGAATTGATGATAGTCGTTAAAAAGAGGTAGGTCATAGCATGATTGGGGAAGTCCATCTCAGAGACAAGTGCAGCGACGTAATAATTGTCTACAGGATTGCTGTGTTTCTGAGATTGAGTAAAGTTACCTACAGTAGTAGTTCCTACATTGCCAGTGTTTATAGGCTACGATAACCATTTTATATCGAACCAACCGTATGCTTATATGCCTCCTGACGGCGTATTAAAGAAATTATTAGTCTCCAAATGTTTTGAAAACTGTTCGAATTTCCGAATTATTTCTAATACTTGTTGTTTTATGTTCATAAATAATTTACTGCTGGCTGATGAGTTACATAGAGAAGTAGCACTGTGTGAAGAGCGGCTGCAGCATTCTTTGCTTGGCACACACAGTGGGAGCCTGACACTTTTTTTTATACCACTAAGGTGACAATCAAGCTTACGGCCTGGCTTATGGTAAGCAGTTACCGTAGCCTATGGACATTTGCGACACCAGGGGTGTCACTCTTGCGTTGTCGCCCGTGTAAACGACTCTTTATGTTGCTTTCCATCCGGACGGACTGACATCAGTACAGTTAGGTAACAATTTACTTAGACAATTCTATCTTGTCTACGTGTTTGTTCTGCGTGTCTTCGTTGTTCGTCCGTATGTCGTATTTGTCCTCACACATCTACGTGTGTAATTGTAAAGCGAAGCGTCCGCCACTTCATCCCTTGTATTATTCTACTTTTTCCACACCGATAGAGTATATATATACGAGTAGCTATACCGAGGACAGCCGGGGCAAAGAGCTCACAGCTCGAGGCCCGCACGCAGGAATGCAGGAACCGAATGAGAAGAAGGATTCTATCTTAAGTCGTTGACAACATCCGATGACGTTGCGTTTCTGCGTCTTGACTCGTTGGGTGACTCCCGTACTTACGTAAAAAATGTAATCACAAATTTAATGATAGCATATTTTGTCACAAAATTGTAAATGTCAAATAACAATATGTAAAACTAGCTTCTGCCCGTGGCTTCGCCCACGTAGCCTACACTATCCTACGGTGACTTGAAGGCCATAAAAAACTATACCTGCCCCAGTTTTTCTTTGTAAACAATATTTTTTATTTCTCTTTCAGGTGCTAAAATCACCAAGCTGTTTGGCAGCTTACTCTGGAGCAGGCCACGTATAACTGACCGTGTGAAAAGCAGTTCTCCTTTAAGTCTTCTCCTGGTAAAATAAGAGTATGACCTTGAGATTTATTTATGGTTTGAGCAGTCAGAACCCGTTATATACGTTTACCCATACATTTCGCGGTCGTATACGACCACCCGGGTTTCGAAGGGTTAAAGCAGCCTTTGAGTGGAAACTGAACTCTTATGAACTCGTAAGCGTAATTTGATGGTGTTAGAAGAATCTTCGGAGTAAACACAGGCTCCCCTCGGGAACAACCGGTCAGTATATAGTGGCCTTGATAACATTTCGTTGCAATATTTTCACTGGTAACCTGTGCCATTGTACAATTTTGGCGGGTTTAAATAACGCAGCAATATAACGGGGGCGCCAACTCTCAGTTTTAATATGTGAGTTGGGAGACCGGAAGACTTAAATGTGTTAATAAATTCAACCAAATAAAAATATATATGGCGTCACCGGTGTTTATCACTGAGTCTATAGATTTATAATGATTATCAACTCTTTCGCACGATCTCAAAAAAAAATTTCATTGATGAATGTGCCTTGGTAATTTTTTTGGCGTTACCACGCTCAGAATGGTTATGCCATTCAGCAGGTTTATCGTGGATATTACTAATATCTGGGTAGATTTTAGATATTTGCTCCTGTAGAGTGGTCACAATTGTGCCTAACTCTGTAGAGAGAATTATCTTATTATCCACTTCTGGGTAATCCTAATCACCATTTCCTATTTCGAGTAAAAGATTTGAAATCTGTCCAGCAGAAACATCTCCCCTCACGTGGAATCTAATGCTTTTTGTAAGACTAAGTTTAGTCTCTGATGGCCACACATGAGACCGCTTCACACACACCTTGACTTCTTCCGCTCGCGTTCCCCTAGTTTAGTCACTACTAGTTATGTCTACCGGAAATTACCTAACAATACAATTAGTCCCGCTATTTGAGCATTGTTAGTCATACCTTGTTGATTTATTTAGGGCTTCGAAACGTAGAGTTGCACTTTTGCCTCCTTCCAGCAGCGTGTCAGCAATTCCAGAACACGCGACCGGTAAGGCGATACCGGGAAAGCTTCTCACTTTGGCCAGTAGTAAGTTAATAAGAAAAGTCTCACCTGTTCCACCAAGAGCATCCAAGAAAAAGATCTCACCTACCCCTGTTTCAATACTGGAAAGTATTTTCTTATATATATCTATTTGTTCGTGGGTTAGAAAGCCTTCACTACTTGACTCTACTTCTGCTATAGAATCGATGTTGTAACTTGTTTCCCTCAGGTAGTCCTGGTTGTGTAAGCCTTCAGACCTTAGCTTAAGCAAACCGTATTGCTGTAAGTTTTGATGAGTTTGCATGATGTAAAGGTTTACACCACATTTACCCTCTTTTAGGGGTTTCGGGGTGACATTCGAAAAATGCGTGCTTAATTAAAAATTTAAAAATATTAAAAATTTCATGTTTTTAAAAGTATTTATGTTGACACACGCGGGAAATACAAATTTTCAAACTAACTTGTACACCCCGTTTCACCCCTTTAGAGGTTAACTTTCGAAAAATTATTTCTTTGTGCATCTGTATACAATTTTTATTTTAACTTCAGTCATTTGGGTAGTGCGTTGTGTTCCCATATAATATTTTAAGAGAGGTAGGGCGCATCGAAGAAGCCCGTCTGGGGAGTACCTCCATCTCACAGGAAACCTCAGACAAATAACAACTCTCTGGAAGGTCGTTGTGTTCCCCCGTGTTAGTGAGGAAACCAGTAATCTCCTAAGAAGTTGCTCTGTTAGCAGCAGAGGTGGTATTGCGCGAGTGATACTTAATGCATTACAAGCGTTCATAGGCTATGGTAACCGCTTTACATCAGGTGGACCGTATGCTTGTATGCCTCCTGACGTTGTATAAAAAATCCCATTTCATTTCATGCAATGCATGTAGTAGTCTATGCTAAGCTGGCTAGGTATCTAGCACATAGGTAGAGTAAACGCTACTCAACGTAGCGAGGCATACAAGCACCAAGACCACCCTGATATACAGTGGATACTGTAGCCTATGAATGCTTGCAATCCTTAAAGTATCGCTCGTGCGTTGCCTATAATTGGAGTATTTATGTAAATAAATCTGAAAACATGAATTTAGTTGTACTTGCCAATATTCGAACCGGGTATCAGTTGGTTAATAGGCCATTTCTTTATCCACTGGGCTATCATTGTTACATTGTAATCCCGAATACAGGCTGTTACTAAATTTCATAATGATTTCATTTGGAAGTGACTGAAATTAGGTTCTTTAATTTTAAACGTGTAGATACAACCTCCGATCTCAATCATCAGACCAGGTCAATGATATTACACTTTTGTATTATCATCTGAAATTCATTCAATAACCAAATTTCGTGGCGATAGATAAATTTTACGAGTAGGAGACTTGAATTTTTTTTTTAATCTGCTAGCATTTCGGAAATGACAATTGGTGAAGAAGAAGTGTCGAAAGAAACTTGCCAATATAAATCTCTTTTCAAATCATCCATTAGGTAAGTGTTACAATAAATTCACGTAACAGAGGTAGGGCGCATCACAGCAGCTCGTCGGGAGAAGTAGCTCCACCTCACAGAAAACCGCAGCCAAATAACAACTCCCAAGAGAGTTCATGTGTTCCTGCGGATGAATGAGGTCACCAATAAACTCCTAAGGAGTTGCTGTGCTAGCAGCAGAGGTGGCATCACGCGAGTGATACTTAATGTATTACAAGCGTTCATAAATTACGGTAACCGCTTTTCTTCAGGTGCGCCGTATGCTTGTATGCCTCCCAACGTTGCATAAAATATCAGTATATTGGTACATTAATTATGATGTCAAGTGGTAGAATAGAACATCATTAAGAAAAGGTTGCATGTGCTGAATTATTTCCAAACATCTTAGTTACATTCATTTCTCAATTTCACTTGCTCTTCCGGCCGCTGCGCGCCGATGATGCTCGCTGCTGGTCTTTCAGTGGCAATTAACACTTACCTGGATACAATTTTCAAACAAAACTACTACTATACTTGTATAAAATTTAGGTCATGAAAACTAATACATGATTTATATTTTCAGAATCGATTTCAGTTAGAAATAAATACTTACCACTTTAAAATGGCAATACCAAATGGTAGGTAATGCTACCACGGGTTTCGTAGAATCTTTATAGAGAAAAGTCGTAAGTGATGTAAGGATGTCAAAAGTCCAACGAAAAGAAAAAAAAAATGTTTATATACGAAAGTAAGTTTTATTTAAGTATTTTTAATAAGGAAGTACTTGTTCTTCACAAAGTATTATTAAATTTATATACTTATAAAAATCCACGCTCTTTTAAATTAAAATTTAATCATTGATTAATATGACACCGACTATATTTATGACCTGACAAAAAAGTTGCGGCTGAAATGATTAAACACAATGTATATTTTTCAAGTTTAGTAGTAACTACATAAAAAAACGGGTTGTATTCCGGGAGTGCCGGTGGAAGTGAAAACATGAACATGCGGACCAAACAGCGATGTTGATAAACTACGTTGAACGAAACGCGTAAGCTCCAAGAATTTCATGGCGCTTACAATGTTTACAATGATCTAGCGCTTCATGTTTTAATCGTTTAATTAGAGGTAACTAATGTTTTAGCGCTGCAGCGAACTTAAGTTTTAATTCTCACCTAAATCTTACGAATTTTCGATCAGGGTCACGTGTCTTGACGCGAGTAACACATTTTACTCATCCCAAAAAGTGCACAACGCCGCTAAAGAAGTTTTCACTTCAAAAATATCAACCAAAAATACCTAAATTACAAAACGTATACTAATAGATAACCCAGAAGTAACCCAATGTTCATATAATTCGTACATGCGTAGTCAGCCATCCATAATCTTCTCTTTGACTTCGGAATAGTCAGGTAAAATAGGTAAGTAAATTTTTAAAAAGTGACAACCCTAACTATAAATAAAGATGCCATACCGAGTGTGTTGGCAAGTTAACCTAACCACTGCTTTCGTTAACCTACTCGATATTTTAGAAAATACATTAATAAAGCAACTCGTTTCAATGGCAAAACAACCTCCATTAGTTTTTCCATATATTTAATCTACTTGCCTTCCTTCAGTAGTTGTCGACTTACAGGCACAATTTGACATAAAACTGCAGTTTGTATGACACTTTCAATCGTATTGTCTTAGGTTTTCGCGATTGTTATGTTGTGTACTTTCAATCGTGTTTATGCAATCCACCATAATTGTCTTATAAGAAATGCTGTCAACTTGAAAACATTTAATTTTACCTTACCACCAATAATCGAAACACCCAACCATTATTTTATTAAGCTTCTACATAATGTATTTTTAGAATTTAAGCTCCTTAAGAAACGATTTTGAGGCCTTATAGGCCTGGTACGGAAATTTTATGAGGAAATCAAGTAAACGCGTTAACAAAAAAGGGAATCGTTACGCTCGTCCATTTAAAAAGGAACAAGAATATACATCTGTAGGATTTAACGTGCGAGAGAGTGAGATAGAAGTGCCATTTGAGATATAGTATTTTCATAATACTAGTTCAGATGGCACACACCGTATTAAATAACTATAACTACATCGTATTTCGTAATCCTGGTAGTACGGCTGGGAGCAGGTCATGCTTTATACTCTAAGTGTGTTTGTAAATCTTATTGTATACAGCATACAATAAGGTTTACAAACACACTTAGAACAGCATTAAGGTTATGCTGTTCTAAGTGTTATGCTTGACGTGCACTTAGCTGTATTATTACTATTATAGTACTGTATGTGAATAATTTATATAGTAACAATGTGCTGTTGTTATGTATGAAATAAATTATTATCTAAAGGATTTAATCGAGATTTTTTTTATACAAGCTCGGAGGGCACACGGCCCATTTGATGTAAAGCGGTTACCGTAGCCTATTTGTAAATACATTAATTATCACTCGAAAGAAAAACCAAAGATGAAAATAAATATACCTATAGTAAATATACCAAGATACAGGCCCTAAACCTAGTTTGGACACCAATCTCACACAATCTTAAGTTACGCGAAACCTATTTTTCTGTAAATGTATAATTTAAGAAACAAATTTATTGGAATGTAAGATTGTGTGATGATAATAAAGGATTATTAATAAAGGATTATTATAGTTAAAGATGAAGGTGAAGGCGAACGCGAACGTGAACTGAACGTGAACGCGAACGCGAAGACGAACGCGAAGGCAAACGCGAAGACGAACGCGAAGGCAAACGCGAAGACGAACGCGAAGGCAAACGCGAAGACGAACGCGAAGACGAAGGCGAAGCCAAAGACGAAGATAGCGACCGAGAGTCGTACGTGTGTGAGTACGTGTGTATGCCTGTGTATTAGAAAGCGTGGTACATTTTACGTATATTTTTAAGTACTATTAAACAAATCATCAAGTGATTAAAGTTAAATAAACATTGGAAAATATGGAAGAAATTGATTCGAGTCGTAACGAAGAAGAATCCGAAAAACACGTAAATGCGGTTAATTCGTAAGCCTGTACGATATGAATTTATAGTTCATGTTCATGAATAATATAAACTTTATTCTTATTGTTTCAGAAGATGCATTCATTTACCTCCTTTTTCTATTCGATATATATAATTTTTGACGAGCTCAGTCGTGAAAGACGCGACTTTGACACCGACGCTCGTGGGTTCGATTCCCACACAAGGCAAACATTTGTGTGCATGAACATGTCTGTTTGTCTTGGTCTAGATGTTTTAAGAGAGGTAGGGCGCACCAAAGCAGCCCGTCTGGGGAAGTACCTCCACCTCACAGAAAACCGTAGCCTAATAACAACTCCCTGGAGGGTTATTGTGTTCCTGCATGTGAGTGAGGTCACCAGTAAGCTCCTAAGGAGTTGCTGTGTAAGCAGCAGAGGGGGCATCGCGCGAGTGATATATGTTACAAACGTTAATAGGCTATGGTAACTGCTTTAAATCAGATGGACCGTATGCTTGTATGCCTCCCGACGTTGTATAAAAAAAAATATCGTTCGTAAGAAGTAAACGCCAGTCGTGCGACGGTGCTGACACACACACACTTTTAATAAGAGCTAATAGCTTAAAATGAAGTGTGGTAAAGATAACACGAGAAAGTATTGTTGTTTGACGGCACATTTAAAAGATAAACGACCTTGTCGTCACGTCACTTGCATGTATTTTGAATATCGTAAAAGATTGGATTCAACACAAAACACTGCGGCCCGTATGGGGAAGCTCAAGGTCGCTCAGCGTGCTATGGAAAGAGCTGTGCTCGGGGTTTCTCTGCGTGATAGAATCAGAAATGAGGATATCCGCAGTAGAACTAAGGTAACCGACATAGCGCACAGGATAAGCAAGCTGAAGTGGCAGTGGACCGGCCATATAGTTCGTAGAACCGACAACCGCTGGGGAAGAAAGGTTCTCGAATGGCGACCCCGTACTGGTACACGCAGTGTGAGATGACCCCCACCAGATGGAGCGACGACCTCGAGAGGTTTGCAAAGGATCGAGACGAGTGGCACTCTAGAGGCCTATGTTCAGCAGTGGACGAATACACGCTGAGATAATGATGAACAGTAAACACTTAGTAGGTACTACCAGCTGCAGCACACCTACTGCAGTTATGTATCTATACTAATTTACCCGTCTGGGGGAGTACCTCCACCTCACAGAAAACCGCAGCCAAATAAAAACTCCCTAGAGGGTTGTTGTGTTCCTGCGTGAGTGAGGTCATCAGTACGCTCCCAAGCAGTTGATATGTAAGCAGCAGAGCAGGCATCGCGCGAGTGATACGTAGGTCACACTATAAGTTTTGCGTAACTTAAAAAAACAACATGTTATACCTAACCAAAATGTTATGTTTATTGCTTTTCAAAATACTCTCCTTTACATTTTAAACATTTGTTCATGCGATCGAACCATTTTTTAAAACAGGAGGAGCACAGATCTGAAGCGTGTTTTCTACGTGCTGATTGAACGCTATCACTGCCTCTTCGGAGTTGGTAAAAGTGAAAGCTCTCATCAAATCTTTGATTTTGGGGAAAATACAGAAATCACAGGGTGCTAGGTCGGGGCTATGCGCAGGATGGGTAACGAGTGGTACTTTTTCGGAAGTTAAAAATGACTTTGTTTTTTTGGCCGTGTGTGAAAAAGCGTTGTCATGATGTAGGAGAACGCGGCTTTTTGGTCGTCTTTCGCGAACTTTTTCTAACACCCTGGGTAAACAAATGGTAGAATACCACTCGGCATTAACACTCTTTTGATCTTCAAGTGGAATTGTGCAGATGGGACCCGTAGCTGAGAAAAAAACGCGATCATTTTTTTACCAACGTTTCTCGCCTGCCTCACTTTTGTTGGCCTGTTCTCATTTTCAAACACCCATTCACAAGATTGCTGTTTTTTTTCGGGTTCAAAACAATAAATCCACGTTTCGTCTCCTGTGACAATGTCATAAACAGCATTAGAATGTCCGTGGTAGTACTTCAGTAGCATCTGTGAGCATCATTCCACGCGAGCCCGCTTCTGCTCCGCTGTCAGTTCATGAGGGATCCAACGACAACAAAGTTTCCAAACTTTCAATTCTTCATGTAAAATTTTCTAAATTTGGCTCATACCAATCGCCAATAGTTCTCGAATTGTCTCATAGGCAATCCGCGGGTTTTCTTCAATTAGCCGCTTAACAGTAGCCACATTATTTACGTTGACGGCAGTTGAAGGCCGCCCTGCACGAAATTCGTCATGTAAAGAAACTCGACCTCTCTCAAATTCAGCAAACCATCGCCTCACGGTGCTCAAAGAAGGTGCTTCTCTCCCAAAAGCATTTTGAAGACGAACAGCACAGTCTTGCGGAGAGAGAGAACTTTTAAAATCATAAACAATCATCGCTCTAAAATATTTTCGACTCAATTCCATTTTCGTTGCGTACGTAGAACTTTGATGTGTGATAAAAAACAATTGACAAATGATTTCCCGCCAATTGTTTTTTTTTATTACTAAGTAGGTTGCAACGTTTCAAAAAATATAACATTCGAAATTCAAATAGTTCCGATTAGCTAGAAGTGTAAAACTTTTAGTGTGCCCCATGTACTTAATATATTACAAACGTTAATAAGCTACGGTAGCTTCTTTACATCGCAGTGGTATGCTTGTATGCCTCCCGACGTAATATATAAATAAATAAATAAATAAATATTGTCGGACAAATTACACAGCGCCATCTAGTCCCAAAGTAAGCGAAGCTTGTATTATGGGTACTAGACAACTGATAAACATACGTAAATACATTTTTTTTTTGTAAATACATACTTATTATACTAGAAAATATATATATATATATAAAACTGATTATTTGATTTTGATTTGATTGTTGACATGAACTACCAGTGAAACTTGATAGCATGTTCCGTTCATGTAGAAAGAAAGCAGGAAGAAAGAGTTTCGAAACAGATATACAACGCAAAGGCAGAAGGATGTAGGAGCCGCGGAAGGCCAAGACTTGACTATCATGACCAAATTGATCATGTTTTATCAGAAGGTGATGTCAGGAGACTTTAAACCGGCGAGTGTTTATAAGAAGAACAATGAATGTTAAAGAAGCGAGTGAGGTTTGTAAGGATCGAGTCACGTGGCGCTCGGTTCTCTCTGCGTACTCCGCAAGGGATTTGGCGTGAAGTTATAGATAGATAGTCCAATTCTTGAGGAAGGTTATAGGCTGTTCAACTTCACGATACGACTCTTAGAAGCCAAAGAAAAAGAAGGTAAGTAGAAAAAGCGGTTCCTACGGGATACTAATCTATCTATACTCTCTATCTATCTATCTATAACTTCACGTCAAATCCCTTACGGGGTAGGCAGAGAGAACCGAGCGCCACGCGACTCGATCCTTACATACCTCACTCGCTTCTTTAACATTCATTGCTCTTTTCATGCACGCTCGCCGGTTTCTAGGGCTCCTGACATCACCTTCTGATGGAACACGACCAATTTGATCATGGTAGGTAAGTCTTGGCCTTCCTCCTTCATCCTTCCGCTTTTGCATTGTATATCTGCTTCGTTATTCTTTCATCCTGCATTCTTTCTACATGTCCGAACCAACGGATTATGCCTCTTCTTATTTTAACACCGACGCTCTCTTTCACATCAACTCTGCTTCTAACCTCATCATTGTGAATACGGTCTACAAGCGTAACGCCACAAATTTTGCGCAACGCTTGCATTTCAACCGCGTTTATCCTACTTTAATGCTCTCTCTGCCATACCCAGCTCTCGCTTCCATAAGTAAGCGTTGGGACCAGCACTGCATTGTGTAGTCAGCTGTGCCTTCTGGCTCAGGTTTTTACTGCCAAGAAGTTTTCCCAACGCTCCAGTATGAATGGACTCACTCGCCTTTCCTGCGGTGCACCTTCCATCCCAGCTGAAAGCGCATCCAAGATATACAATCTCATCCACTTGTTCCAACACTTCATCATCTACCATAATCCTTACATTAATTACTCTCTATCGATAGTACTTAATGATTAGCACATAAGAGTAGTGCCTATCAATAATTGGTAATAGTAAAGCAGGAAGTGGTCACAGAACGCTGCTCTACGCTATTACGTACTTTACATAAAAATAACTTAAGAAATATTGTATCTTTAAAATAGTTGATCCAAAAAGGATTAAGTAACTTCACATAATCGATTCAAGGTCCATATCGATAAAATGTCGACGTGTTTTCATGCTGGAGCTATAAAGGCGTCCAGTCACGACCCTGGGCCTCCTCAGCTTGGCAATTTCCTATCTGACTGACAATTTCCTTAGCTCGCCCGATTTTAATATAAAACGAGAAAAAACATCGCCCCGACTTCTGTAGGCTGAGATAGAATAGAGTAGATATGACTTTAAGTTGAATACAAAACTGTAAATAAAAAAAGTCACTGGCAAAATTATCTGTTTGATTGTGATGGCACAGTTGATAGCAGATGAAGCGAATATGTTGATCATTAAACGGTTTAGAATCTTACAACATAAAACTAGCACCGCTAGTGGTAAATTTTGGTTACTTGTTCATAAGTAATAAATACAAAATATGTTTCAAAAAAACATAAATATGGTTCTCCAGTGTCAGTATTGAGCGTTAATTTGGAATTGGTCTTAAATTCAGCGTTGTTACTAAAAACAAAATGAGGGCGCCAGTTAGCTTTATACGTTCTCTTAAGAGGATCAATTAAAAAAACGCTCAATACTGCCACTTTAGAACCATATTTATGTTATTTTGAAACATATCTCATATTTATAATCTATGCACAAGTAACCAAAACTTTAACTATTGCTTATTGTGGCACTTATAGCAATAATCAAAATTGACTAATTGTACATAAATAATAAACACAGAATATGTCTTGAAAAACATAAACATTGGCAGAATTTAGAGTTATTTTGGAATTGGTTAATAAAAACAAAATGTGGGCGCCGCTTAGCTTTATACGCCCTCTTAATAATTGAGATATTTCGTTTGATGCTAATGATTGTTTCGGTACGAATTATGTTAAGGTTTTTGCAGGTTTGATTAGTTTTGTTGTAAACAACGCAGTCTTTTAACTGCCCGGACTTGCCAAAAAAGATTTCGTCGTTTCAACCTAACGCATAATACAGACGATAATAAGCTAGACTATGTAGCAGAAGTCCAGATGTAAATCCTAAAATTGCTATTTTATATGTTGAACTCTGATGTCTAAGGACAGATTTTGCGTATTATATCGACCGTACAAAGGGATGTTTTCTGAAGAATTATGTAGGTATGTTGACAGCTAATTTCTATAGTCGCATCGCTTGCCATTGGCAGATAATCATCAATCACCATTTCACACTGGAACAATAATGGCGATTTTAGAAGAGTTCCTTTCTAGAGACGTTAGGTTATAAATGAAAAATGTAAGGTACTTATTGCACAAGTACAGTATTGCAAAATCACTTTGATCAAGTGTTTTTTTTATGTTTATCTGTAGCGCCCTTATAATTCTTGCACCAATTGATTTAAGAAAGGATAACGTCTAATTGACTTTTCTTGTTATTTAATTATTTATGCTTCCGCACGGACTTACGTTAACTTTCTCAATTAGTCCACTTTGCCAATTTCTATGTACGCTACTAACATCGTCTTCTGATAAAATATAACTTTTTTGATTGTCACAGTGAGTGTCAATTCTTGGCTCTTACACTTATACTAGAACCAACGCAACGTGGTTCTAAAGTATAAATTTTATTATCGTTATATGGCAATTCAATTACATCTCTACTTAATTACAACATTACTGCCTCAATATTATTCTATCTATCTAGCTAACTATCCATATCTACGCCAATTCCATTGCAGGGTAGGCAGAGAGAACCGAGCACCACATGATTAGGTTTACACACACATACTTCTTCAATAATGTAACTTTTTATCGATAATGAAGGCAATGTCCATAGTAAACCAACGTTTCATTCAAAATGGCTTGGCGAGAGAAAGAAAAGTGGTTCGCTATGGCCGCGCCCCCACGCCTGCCCCCACCCTCCTTGTTATTTTATAAGATGTTATTTTATTATGCCATTGTATTTGTCCAGTTTCATCAAAGTAAAACTGCTTTTGATAAACGTAAGTGCTTTGTATTTTGTTATTACATCTTGAATATAATTAAAAACGAGTAGTTTTATTTGATACCTACAGAAAATCACCGCCTAATAACAATTTCTTGAAGGGTTATCGTGTTTCTGCGAGTAAATGAGGTCACGAAGAATCTCTTCCAATAACACCGGCATAGTTGGAGTCATATAGTATATATACTGCTCGAACTTTCCGCCAATGAAAAAATATATTGTTTGGCTTTAACAAAAACATCTATAAATTTAAAAAAAAACTTTCCATTGAGCTTTCGCGGGTATTATATATTTAGACACGTCTTACATTAAAAAAAAAACTTCTCGTATCTTATTCTTAAAAGGTTTATTTTTCGTTTTCATCATATTTATTTAATTATGACATTATAACATTTCGAAAATGATCATTGACGAAAAAAGACGAACTACGAAAGAAAATTTTGACAAAACAAATTATTACAATAAGTTTATGTCAGCATAGCGATATATTAATAATGATGTCAAGTTAAAAAGTTAAGGAAAGTTCCCTGTGCTCATCAGAATCATTTCCAGACATCTTTTTCAGTTAGATCATCTTCGCTGTATAAAGCCATTTCACAAAGAGTAGGTATGTCTGACCTGCTGTAATATCCTAATACAAAGCGAAAGCGTATTCCATACACTTGGTTTACAATTTGAATAAATAGTATGTTGTTGAGTAGTAGCACAATAGAGACTAATAACAGTAGGTAGACTCGCGCACTTACGCCTTTTTTTAACATAATTACTAATGCTCGTCTTCAAGCGAGCATTTCGCTACGTAACGTGCACGTGAAATGTGAACGGTTATAGTCATTTGAGTTATTGTTCTTCTTCTATTTAGCGCATCCCGTTGCCAATCCATTAGGATTGGCGGAGTCCGTTACCTAAGCCAAATGTATTTATTGTTGTCACATAAATTTAAAGTGGGCGCTAGAAAAGCTACATATTTATAATTATAATTAGGAATTTATGTTTATTTACGTATAAGATTAAAATTACCTCCTGTGTCGAGTTGTTTTCATTACAATATTTTTCTTTCTTCCTCTTAGTGTTATCCCTTTTTCCTAAACCATTAGGATTGACGGGATCCGCTACTTAAGCCTAAGCTGTAACTGCAACTGCACTGCAGCGGGGCGTGTGTCAAAATCCGTACATTTTGACGTTTCGTTAAGCGATCTGACAGCAGCGACGTTTAACGAAACGTCAAAATGTACGGACGCAGTATTTTAGTAGAATCGGCTTACAGATCTCTACAACCCAGAGGTAAATCCAGTCCTTTCTTAGGTTAGGTCACACGCCTTTCGGGATATAATTTCTTGAACGTGCGAGTTTCCACGATGTTTTCTTTCACCATCGAGCAAGGGATAATTACAAGTATGTATATATAAATCCGAAAAGACGAACTTAGTAGTACGTGTCCACGCCATGATTCGAACCCGTGAACGTTGGATAATAAGGTCGATCCTTTATCCACTGAGCCATCATTGCTCAATGTTTTCATTTCAATCATCAATGTGAATGTGAGTCAATTGTAGATCATGAACTACACTTTGTTGTGAATAAATAGGCAATTTGTGATAAGACATATCATTGGTCTTGATAGTGTAGGTATGCTCTACAGAACATCAATAAATCTTTATAATTATTTAATAACGATGCTATATATTTTCCCGCCTAAATCTTATAACTAGCGCAACACCATCTATATAGCCTCGCTGTTGAAGACAGTTTTAAAATGACCATTACTCTTGATCTTTGGCTATCGTCGATTTCACCCCTCTCCAGTCGCGTTTTTATGATGGTAGGCGGGGTGGGAGAGTTCAGGTTGGGCTGGACGACTGTTTATTTTATTTGGGAGCGTCATTTTTGCTAGGTTCCCCTTTCGCGAATCGTTTTCGTAGGGCGTCCAGTAAAGTCGATGTTCGTTGCAAATGGCCTGGAAATAAAAAAATATATATATCATTAAATAAAATTTTTGTGAATGAAATGAAAATATCAATAATACTGTGAAGTAAGAATGGGTGTCTTTAGCCCAAGAGAAGAACTGAAGAAAAAATCTTCGTCTCGACGAAAACTAGACTCCAGGCTAAATATCTAATTCTTAGAATCATTAGTTTGGTCTGTAAGTTAAGATTAAGAAGAAGTTAAGACCCTATAAGAAACACACACTGTAGTCCGCGCAGTACGCGACCATTGCGGTTGTGGAAGGAAACAGTTATCAATATATCGAACAACTCTTCGAAACATAACTTATTGTGCAATTGGTTGAACACACAGAAAGAGCCATAGCCTCTAAAGCAAATTAAATGTAAGACACAATATCGTCTGTAAGCACAGGATTATCGGCAATTCTTCCAGCTCATCACCGAACCGAATCACAAAGTCCTAGTCGGAATCCAGATGTTCAGTAGTATAAATATTTTGAAATTAAGTAGGACATTATAAAGATGCTATTAAATTGGATCTAACAATGTCAGAGAATATTACATACTAATGTAATAAATCTATATAATGTATAAATACTTAAGCAATCAAGCTCGGCGTTTTTGTTTTTGAGGCAAGGCACCTAAAACTAGACACGCTTTAAGATCCAAATGAGAGCCGTTTTAAATATACATGAAACATATTTATATATTGTGTATACAAGAATTGCTTATTTAGTTAAAGTACACGAGGATATACGAATATAGTATAGTTTACGTGGTATCATGAGAAAGTAATTTTCTGGACATCATTACAGCACAACTAACTATGAATAAGTTGGAAAGTAATAAAAGATTATTCATGCAATTAAATCTAAGATGGATAATAGAGGTAATAAACAAGTATTTCCGAAAAAGGCGACGGTCCCCCGGAGAAAGTCCAGCGTCCTATCTTTTTGCGAGACTTTCTTCAAATAATTGTATAGATAACGCGGGACAAAGAAAGCGCCCCTGTCACCCCCCAACCGAGGGGGGCATTTTTAGCATCAGACCCTCTTTGATCGGGGTACGTTTTGACGGCCCCATTGCTTAATTACCAAACGAAAAAATTCGACTGTTATATTTCCGCCATCTTTGAGAAATCTTGTAAAACTGTTGTTAGTTAGAGTTTAATATTTTGTTGTGTGATATAATGGAGCTCTTATTTATAACATATTTATCTATCTTCACGCCATATCCCTTGAGTTTGGGGGGTGTTTAGTCAGAACTGAGCGCCATATGACTCGATCCTTACACACCTCACTTGCTTCTTTAACAATAATTGCTCTTCTAATGCACGCTCGCCGGTTAAGGCAAAACAAACAAGCATATGGTACGCCTGGTGAGAAGTGCTGAACTTAACTTTGGAATCGTTTGCAATATAAAAAGCTACGCTCGCCTATCACTCCATAGCAGAGCTACAACATGGAGGGTTACATGGAATTAATATAATATGGAAGCTGGCACTAGGTACGGGACAAACCACTCATGCTGTTGCTATCCCCAAGATAGCAAATTTTCAGAAGAAGAAAAAGCGGCTTGAACACACTGGCCTCCGTCAGCCCGAAGTTGAGCAGCGTGGTGCAGTATGTTCTAAACCGCTTCGGTTCAAGGGAGACCTGTACCTCTTCAGTGGGATGAGTAAGGGTTGATGTTGAAATTCGTAGGTAAGTAAATGTACCGGTGGAATAAACACTCATTTTCTTACCAGAACAAAACTCGAGCTGTACAACACGGCCATTATTTTTAATTTACGTATACAAATTTGCAAGTTGAATAGGCATTATTTTTCTTGTAACAAGTCTTGCTCGTTCCCTCTTAAATTAAAAACAATTATGAGAGGGTTGAGGGCGGGGAGGCGGCCCGCTCGCCGAGATGAAAAATTAAGACAATTTGAACGGCACCCGCCTTCTGAGACACATAATCATAGCTTCTAGAGTGGACATAGACAAACTGGGCACAGGGCATATTTTGTTTACTACTGCTACTTCTTTTTCTTAGTATTATCTCATTTCCTAAACTATTATTTGGCGTGGCCCGCTATATAAGCCTAAGGATTTGGGGAACATAATGATTTTTTCACATGGAGCGACGGTCGGATACAGCCAATAGGAAACCAGACCTTTCTTAGATAAGGCCACACGTCTTTCGAAATATACTTTATTGAACGTGCGAGTTTCCTCATGATGTTAACCGCCGAGCAAGCGATAATTACAAATAGGTATGTACGTAAATCCGAAAGCATTAATTTAGTGGTTCCATGTCAGGTCAGAACCGGGGTCCAATTGGCCGGTTCTTTATCCACAGGGTTAGGTCAGTCAAATAGATGTCAGACCTCCACAACCCAGAGGGAAAACCAGATCTTTCTTAGGTTAGGTCACACGTCTTTCCAAATATAACTTGGACATGTCGTGTGGGTTTACTGGCGATGTTTTCCGTCACCGCCGTGCAAGTGACAAAAACAAATATGTAGTATTGTCTTATAGTTCGGGAGCTCGCAGCAAAATTGGACAATGATTTTGCAGAGAATGGCGTTTTGATATAAGTTAGATTACTATAATTAGAACCGATTAAGGCTATTGGCCAGTTATAGTCTATTTAAGTTTAAGTTTAATGAAAGTTTGAACTTGTCGATTTTTTTAACTATAACAAAAGTGATCTTGCACAGGATGACGCTTGGTATATATGCAAATTATATTGTCCCCAATATAATTCCTGACCGCCATCTCATTTAGAGGTTAGGTTTGATTTTTATGAATTTTTAAAAATGTCATTTTATTAGGTTTTCGCGATTGTTATAGGTACATTGAATTAAACAATTTTTAACGGAGTCTTCCTGCGACCACGGACGCTGCAAAGCATTCGGAACGTCAGGTTCAACAAAATTAATAAAACACGCGATACTTCCGTTAAAAATTGTTTAATTCAACAAATATGTATCTACATAAATCCGGAAACACGAACTTAGTGGTACAGGTAGGCCGGTAACTTATCAAGTGTGCTTCTCTTTAAAAATTTAATTGCTACACTTTATAGTACTACACACATAACGCAAGCTTGAAATCACACTGAAATTTGTGAATAACCTTAAGGCAATTTACACTGTAATTCCTATCTTTCTTCTTTTAAAAGCAACTACAGTATCTGCCTTCGTCAGAAAACCAGCGTCACCGCTCTGCTGTCACTTCATGCCTCATGTCATGGGATGTTTTTGCTGCTATAACACTGTTCAAACGTCTATGGTTACCCCGCAAGGGATTTGCAGTGAAATTATAGATGAACACTGCTCAATAAAGGTTTTCTAATTTCTAAATGTATTCCTAAAATGGTGTTGACGTAATGCAGCAAAATAAATGTTCTTTGTTTTCTTTTCTGTCTTTCTTTCTACATTTTGTTAATTGTAAAAATAAATTACATTTTCAAAATTTGAAAACAAAATAGACACATTTTTGTGGTTCCAAAGGAGTTCTAAGAGTACTATTATATTGTAATTTTTGCGGTTCCGTACCTCAAAAGGAAAAACGGAACCCTTATAGGATCACTTTGTTGTTCGTCTGTCTGTCTGTCCGTTTGTCGTCTGTCTGTCAAGACCCTTTTTCTCAATGACAAGGGTGGAGCTATCAAGATGAGATTAATATCAAATACTCAGGTCTGCAGTCCCTTCGAGCAGTGAAAACATCAAAACTTCTAAGTCAACGCAATCAAAAGATACGGCCGTTTATGACCCGTTTATGCCGCATATTTTGACACTTACTTCCCGTTGACCCAGAATCATGAAATTTGGTTAGAACCAATATCATATAGCACAAGTAAAGGAAAAAATCCGAAAACCGTAGTTTTGTAGTTATATCATAAAAAACAAAATTTTTTGCGAAAATATTTTTTTACGGAACCCTCAGTGCGCGAGTCGGACTCGCACTTGACGGCTTTTTTGATATTATGTCGACTAGCAAACAAGCATATTGCACATCTGATGAGAAGTGGTGAATTTAACTTTTCAGTTATTTGTAATATGTACAAGGAACTACGCTTGTGTGTAGAAACACACCTATGCAGCATCTCCCCAGGAGCTTACTGGCATCATTTGTAAAGTAGGGGTCACTTTCCTAGTCGGACTGTTTGAAGCACCCTACCTCTCTTAAAAACACCCAGATTAGGATGAGCAGACGTGTTTATACTCATAAATGTTAGTCTTACCTGGGAACCGAACCCACGAACCTCGCTCTTAAACTAGCCTTAGCTAACCACACTACCATAACTCATTAAGTGCTAAAAGAAACACATTTTCTGTAAGCATTAATTATTTTTCATACTTAACATTGCTAAAGTAACAGTTTTCTTATAAGAAAACAGACAGACGCCTCTCAAAGTAACAAATTAAAATGTATACCTACCCACAATGAGATAAAACCACCCTCCACCCTTGAACAACAAAAAAAATATATAGAAAGAAACGAACGATGGCCCCGCGAAAGTCAGACGAGAACAGAATACCACCCCGTGAAAAATTAAGATTCAAATAGTAAGAAAATTAAAATCGGAGCGGTCAAATTTCCGTCTCTTTCGTTCGTGTTGCTTTCTTGTATGTCTGTCTTTGTCGTTGGCGCAAAAAAAGGGGTTCGATTGACGTTTCGTTACCGAGGGATCTTGAGCTGAATCGAATCTATTGAGTTTTAATAGTAGACTGATGTCAAATAGGACACGATTTTGTGATTTTGGTACATAGCCATATGTCACGTTGGTGTTTGGTATATAATTTTGTCACGTGACGTCATTATTATTGTATGTGTGTATATCGCTAGGTCCCTCGCGTGATAGGCAGAGTGAACCGAGTGCTATAAGACGCGGTCCTTGCACACTTTACTAGCTTCTTTAACATTCATAGCTCTTTTCATGCACGTTCGCCGGTTCCTAGGGCTCCTGACATCATTATTGTACCATAGTTAACAGATGAGAGCAGTAATAGCCTAGTGGATACAGAACCTGCCTGTTGATATCCCCGGTTCGAATCCTGGCATGTATGTACCAGTAAAATCGTATTTACTGATTTATTTATCTATCTATAACTTCACGCCAAATCCCTTACGGGGTAGGCACAGAGAACCGAGCGCCACGCGACTCGATCCTTATATACCTCACTCGCTTCTTTAACATTCGGATTTATGTACATATCATTATTATCACGTGTTCGGCGGTGAAGGAAAACATCGTGAGGAAACCCGCACGTCCAAGAAACTATATTTTTCAAAAGATGTGTGGCCTAACCTAAGAATGATCTGGTTTTCCCTCTGGGTTTTCTTTATACAACGTCGGGAGGCATACAAGCATACGGCCCACCTAATGTAAAGCAATTACCCTAGACCTCATTGACACGCAGGAACACAACAACCCTCTAGGGAGTTGTTATTTGGCTGCGGTTTTCTGTGAGGCGGATTAACTTCCCCAGGCGGGCTGCTTTGATGCGCCCTCTTAAAACATTCAGGCCAAGACAAACAGACATGTTCACGCACACAAATGTTTGTCTTGTGTGGGAATCGAACCCACGAGCGTTGGTGTCAAAGTGTCATTCACGACTGGACAACCGAGCTCGTTAATATGGGTCTGACGGCAGTTGCTTCTTGTAAAAATCAGTATCTTCGTCGAATTCTTAGGCTTATGTAGCGGATCCCACTAATCCCAATATATTAGGAAACGGTATAATGCTAAGAAGAAGAACTTAATAGATTCAGGATCAGATGTTTTTATAGTTATGACGAGCTCGGTGGCGCAGTGGTGAAACGCGTTGTTACGCTACTTTGACACCAACGCTCGTGGTTCGATTCCCACACAGTACAAACATTTGTGTGCATGAACATGTTTGTTTGTCTTGATCTGGGTATTTTCTATGTATAATAAGTATGTATTTACAAAAAAAAATGTATTTACGTATGTTTATCACTTGTCTAGTACCCATAACACAAGCTTCGCTTACTTTGGGGCTAGATGGCGCTGTGTAATTTGTCCGACAATATTTATTTATTATTTAGTTATAGATACGTCGTACACGGTCTAGAATGGCAATACGAAAGTAAGGTAATTGCCCAACTCGCACTCTTGTTGTTGGGTACGCTCTCACGTCGCGTCTATAGGTACGTATTTGGCTACGAAGCATAAATGTCTTAAGATATATATTCATCTCTTTCTAACGACAGGTATGCCCTATCATTTGTCTCTTTGTTAGAGCAAAGTGTCATAATAAATAACTGTACGTAGATATAGTACTACTTGCGCCATTTTAAAATACAATAGTGTATAACGTGTCTACCTTTTGATACGTCGCTGGATTCAGGTGTTATTTTTTTTCGTTTTATTGGACTTTAAATAAAACCATCTGATTGAAAATTAAATAAAAAAAAACTGTATGTTTGAAATTTAAATTAATTTAAATTCTGATTTTTAATACCTTTTGATACATCGCTGGATTCAGGTGTTATTTTTTTTTCGTTTTATTGGACTTCAAATAAAACCATCTGATTGAAAATTAAATTAAAAAAAAACTGTATATTTGAAATTTAAATTAATTAAAATTCTGATTTGTACGATTTTTTTTTTGAATTTGAAAACTTTGAAATGCTCTATTGTAAAATTCCAAAAATATCGTCTCAAGCCATTAGCCTTTCCACGCTCGATATATTAATGCATGTGAATCATTTCTAGATTTCTTTGTCAATCAGATATTCATTGATTCTTTTACAATGTGTAGGATGTCTTTTGAAGACATTTGAAAAGTTTGTTGTTGACTTATTCCTGATTCTAAGATTTTCATTCAATTTTGAAAATAACTTTATATGTAGGTATTTGTATGCGCGTGGCGCATTGCTTAGTAACACGACTTTGACATAACGCTTTTGGGTTCAGTTCCCACACAGTGCAAACATCTGGTATTCGATGAGCCCGATGGCGTGGTGGTTAATATAATATTAATATAATAACACTACTTTGACTCATGGATTCGATTCCCACACAGAATAATCATTTGTTTGCATGAATATGTCTGTGTGCCTTGGTCTGGGTGCTTCTAAGAAATGTAGGGTGTATCAAAGCGGCCTGTCTGAAAAATTTCCTCCACCTAAAAGAAAACTGCAGCCAAATAACAATTCGCTGGAGGGTTGGGGAAATGGAAAAAAGAACATACATTATATTCTCATAAATATACCTACTGAGAAATAACAGTGAGGATATTTATTTCTTTGAACAATTCCCTAAATGTTTTCTTGGAGTCCATATTATATATAGAGCGGACAACTTTCCTTCCAAAGGTCTCAATCAAGCCATACCACATACCAGATTTCCTGCCTGATGGTATACTGTTTAAGCTATCCAGGTTAAGGAATAGGTTAAGGATGTCATTGTACATATATAAAAAAAACATTGAGCGAGTGCGAATAAGCTACTATTATGTGCTAATAGTAACTTACTCACACTGCCATCATCATCATCAATGCCAGCATCACCTGCACGTGTTGCATCCGGCTAATTAACAAGGTTCAGGGCGAATCAAAGTAGATCGACTAGAAAAGTACTTTCACTCACCAAAGACCGCAGCCAATTGACAACTCACTGGAGCACTGTTGTGTTCCTGCGAGTGAGTGAGACTACCAGTAAACTCGTGGGGAGTTTGTTCGTAGCATGTTATTCTAATGGCTAACATCTATAGCTCTTTATTCGCGTTTGGACACCTTGACGATGTCTCGTGGAGAGGCGAACCATGTATCACAGAGACGACCGGAGCAGCCAGGGCAGCAACGTGTCTGGTACATGCGGTTCATATTTCAGATGACGGACATTCGGAGATATGACCACAGCAGCCCAGGCAGAGACGACCGTAGCAGCCGTGGCAGTGGCCTGCATATGCACGGTAGTGGATAGAGCCGGCCGGCACTAGTCCGCATGAACTAATCGGTAGCGGAAGCACAAAAAGTATCTTAGATCAAATTGCCTCCTGAGGATAGGAGTTATGGTAACCACTTTACATCAGTTAGGTGGTACGTTTGTTTGTCTTCCGATGTTGTATATATATAAAAACAAAGGTGAAGATCATGGAGTCTCCACCGCCTCCTTTTAGGATCCCGCCGTGGTATTAACAGTTGGCAGTGTTCCAGCGGTGTTGTCTGTCTGTCTCCATCCGTTTCCGGCGTAACCCCTGAAAATGTGTTGTTACTGTTTGAACATTGCCTTGGTAACTATTAAACATTCTCAAAAGAAATGGTTTTGTGTTCTTTCGCTGTCACAAGGGGTTCCTATTTTTATATACATATTAAAACTTTTTTACAGGACTGCTCCAAAAAAGGAGTGTAATATTTTCAGCGTTTATGTACGAATTTGTTTGTAACCATAACTACAAAACGCTTTAATGAATTCGTATGTATGTATGTATGTACACTTAATGTAAACTAGTTTTGTAGCCTATGAACGCTTGCATTACTGCTAATGCAGCAATTCCTCAGCGCTTGTCTGGTAATCGGAGCCAAATAACAACTATCTGAAAACTACCTGGGCTCCTGCTTGTGAGTGAGGTTATCAGTAAGCCCCTAAGGAGTTGCTGTGCCTTTTTGGAGCAGTCGCATATAAAAAAATCTTTTTTACGCGACTGGTCCAAAAAGGCATGTTTTCAGCGTTCATGTAAGTATGTTTGTAAGGTTCTTTATTCACCATAACTACTAAACTCCTTAACCAATTCGAATGTATGAGGTATTATTAGAATCCTTACGTTATCGCGGACGACATAGGCCATGTTTTTTTTTACTACGTGGGAGGCATGCAAGCATACGGTCTACCTTTTGTAATATGGTTACCGTGCCTATGAACGCTGGTAATACAATAAGTATCATTCACGCGATGCCTCCACTGCTGCTAACACAGCAACTCTTTAGGAGCTTGCTGATGACAACTCACTGGAGATAGGGTGCAACGAAGCAGCACAAGTAATAATTTAAATCCAATCCTTCAAGTGAATTATAAATATATATTTTATCTTCCTTTTTAATTTCCCGTTTACCCTTCATTTATTAGGTTGGTATATAAGCGAATCCGGGAGACGTTACCTAGGGGTGGTGATTGTCAAGCGAAGACTGAGTTTTTACAAGGGGTAAGCGCCCCTTCTTATTTTTTTATCCAATTCGTATTATGAAGTGTACGGATGATAGAAAGTTTTGAGATCTTTAAAATATTTTTATACGTCTAAACTAATATTATAAAGACAAAAGCTTTGTTTTTTTGTATGTTTGTTCGTAATGAAATTAAATTATATTTATGAAATATTATTACAATAATGTATTACAAAACTATGCATAATTTGCCGCCATAAAAATATAAGATCTCATCTTATGTCCAGTAGTGGATTTACTATTATTAATTGTAGTTTCAATAAGAGTTACGTTTAACTGTTAAGCATCATTTTCATTTATTTTATTGGAATTATAATCACTTCCTAATCAGAATTTAAGGCCAGTCGGTGTACACAAAAAGTCTGTTTTTCTTCAATAACTTCCCATTTCTCCAAATATAGGTATATATATTAATCTAAAATAATAGTAATATATATATATATATTAATAATATTAATTGTATTTGGTCTAAAGTTCGAAAATACAATTTCGTTGGTTTCTTTGACTCAATTTCCTTGACCGCTGCATTTTGCTTGATTCAGCAGATTTTCAATCATGATGACAATCAAGCATACGGCCTGCCTGATGGTAAACAGTCACCGTCGCCTATGGACATTTGCAACACCAGGGGTGTCACTCATGCGTTGTCGACCCTCTAAAAACCTCTTCACGCACTTCTTGAAGAATTCCATGCTGAGATTATTTTATTTTGTTTTAGATTTCTTTATATCAAGTTTATCTTATAATAACTTACCCCTAATTTTATTTCCAATTTAATCAGGCCAATGTATTAGTATATTAAAAAGGAATGTACCCCGCAAATTTGGACTCATTTGCTGAATACCCATGATAAAAGTGCGCCTTCTTCTAAATTGCGCCTAGTTCTTCTTCAATAGAACACATAAACAGAGTTTACCTTAATCTTAACTAACTTAATCTGTGGTCAAGACTTGAAATAGTACAAAAATTTTACATTTACTCTAGGAAATCATTTCGCAAACTAAAAGAAACGTCCCTAGCGACAGTACTTCCCCGCTGTACCCGCACCCACCCGAGGTGGTACGAAAACTTTCGCCCCCTAAAAAGGGAGAAAAATAAATCTAAATTGGCCCGATCCTTTGAATCCCCTAGTTTTTCTGGCGCCATTTTAGAGAATAATTGTCGACTAAGTTGAAGGAATTGGTTACATGCGCACCGCACGAAAATGAATCTTACAATTATTAACATTAAAGCAGGAATTTGTGTCAAGACATAGTTTTAAGTTAAAAATTTTAATATCCAACAATATAAGTTCATTTTATAGACTAATTTATGCGTTTTGGTTCGGCTGTCTCGGCGTTTAGAACGATTATACTTTTGGGGATCATTATGAGAAATGTTTGGAATGATTTTTATGAGACGACAAACCGGACCCGAACTTAAAGTCTCGAAAAAATAAACTATGAATTCAAATTTTACAGGTCCACCTTCATCTACAGGTCTACGCTCTAGGAGATGTAGTCGAGAAAGCTGTGACTATATTTAGATATATAATGAGACTTTGCGGGCGAAATGTATAAGGACCGCGTCTTGTGGCGCTCGGTTCTCTTTGCTAACCCCGCAAGGGATTTGGCGTGAAGATATAGTAAATAGATGGATATATTAAAACCTTTTATAAGGACATCTGTTGAGTTGCTGAGGGGAAAAAGCACTGAAGTGTTATTTCTGCCAATTTACGAGTACATATACGAGTATAGTACTGTTTTTAGAAAGACTTATATAGATAAATTTTAACAGCAAAACATTTTCTAAATACACAATTTAACCCAAATCGTTAGAGCCACACAATATATACTCGTAATTACGTATACCCATACAAAAAATAGCTGCAGCTCTCGACTTCGCCCGTATCTCGGTACCCCGGTAGCATATAACCTTCCTTGAGAATTGTGCTATCAAATACAAAAATATTTTTACTAATACAGCTGGTAATTCCTGATATTAACGCATTCAAACATTTATATTATTAAAGACTTTATATATTAGTTTGCTCGTTTAAAGTATCAGCCTGCATTCATCTACTGCTGAACATAGGCCTCCCCTCTAGAGTTTAAAGTAATATTAATTATATTATTATTAATATGTAGAATCACCTTTTTCATTATGACCATCCATTCAGTAACATCCTGTGTATATAACATAATTACGACTTTACGGCAAACTATGCGACCGATCGGCACTTCCTGTCGAACCGGAACTAGGCTATTACGTAACTTCCGGGCGGGCGGAGAGCGGCCAACTTGGGAATTGGGGTAATTTTTCAGGGAGTGCCAACGCGCTGTGGTCACGTTACTCGTGCAAGAAACCGCTAAGTAACAAATGGCGAGAGTTTTACCATGTTTTTAATGTAACTTTTTGGTGATTTTTTCTGTTAGGGGTGCTGTTTTTTTTTCGTTAAACATGTTTTAATATTACCGGTGCATCTTCATCTATATGAATGAATATTTGAAAATGGATCAATGTATGATAAAAAAAATTGTATTGAGAATTTTTGATCTTCTTTCTTAAAGGTGGCTTAAGGATAAAAACTTTAAAATGACAATCTTTTACTTACTTCGATTAACGATAAACAACTATGTGAAATTAAAATACATACAAGTCAAAAGTAGAAGAATGTAGGAAGGCGAAGACTTTACCTATCATGATTAAATTGGTCGTGTTCTATCAGAAGGTGATGTCATGAGCCCTAGAAACCGGCGAGCGTGCAAGAGAAGAGCAATGAATGTCAAAGAAGCAAGTGAGGTATGGATCGAGTCACGTGGCGCTCGGTTCTCCCTGCCTACCCAGCAAGGGATTTGTCATGAAGTTATAGATAGAGAGATAGTGATATTAAAAAATAATAAAACGTCGTAAGAAAAACACTAAAATTTTCTACAATAGAAATAGATGTTTATATTAAACTTACATCATTATCTCTCTATGTACCTATATCTTCCTCTAAATCCCTTACAAGGTAGACACAGGGAACTGAGTGCAATACGACTCGGTCTGAGACAGCACACTTCTTTAATATTCATAGCTGTTTTCATGCACGATTTTAAGCTCCTGCTGATAATACACGACCAATTTCGTTCGTGGTAGGTAAGTCTTGGTCTTCCTCGGCACTTGCATTCTTCCACTATAGCGTTAATTTATTAATTACTGATAAAGCTACAAGTTATGTAAGTTTGCAAAACGGCTTATTTTATTTTCCTCTTCTTCCTATTCCATTTCTTATCCATCAGGATTGTTGGGGTCCGATACCTAAGCCTAAAGACTTGGCGATGATACTGATTATTACATGAAGTGATAATTATTACCTATATAGGTATACAAATCAGAGGGAAAAACAAACTTTTCTTAGGTGAGATCTCACGTTTTTACGAAATATAATTTCTTGAATGTGTGGGTTTCTTCACGATGTTTTCCTTCGCCGGCCAGCAAGTGATAATTACAAATAGATATGTATATAAATCCGAAAACGCAAATTTAGTGATGCATGCCATTGCCATTAAATCTTTTAAGTATAAACCTACGAATAAATAATATTTATTCGTAGGTATAAACTCAAGGAGCGTATTTTGAGTATTCAAAAAACACAGTGATTGCAGCATTATAAGCATTTATTGTATGAATAAGTGTGCTTACTTTTCCTTTTTGTTTTTATATTACATAATCTAATGTTAATTACAATAATATTCCACTCAATACGCAGCTAAATATAACAATAATAATATATTGTAAAATGTAAGTCATCTAATTTATTCAATTTGTTATAATTTTATTATTTTGTATTATATAGATATTTTTGAAATTACTTTCTAAATAATTTACTGGTATCCGCGGAAGACCAGCGTTGTGGTCCACACCTCGGGCCACGACATATGCTGAGCGGAGGCCGTTTTCGTGCATTTATGTAGGTAGTTGTAATTTAACAAGCATGTGAAATGTAACCAAATAAACAAATTTTTCTTTTTTTCTTTCGTTCATGCCCGATAGGAACCGGGGACCGGGAATAATATTGACCAGTACAGGCCAGGTATTTACCCTCGGGCTATGACTGCTCTGTTTTACACATTTATACAACGACGGGAGACATACAAGCATACGGCCCACCTGATGTAAAATGGTTACCGTAGCCTGTGAACGCTATAGGTACAAGTCCAGTTGCCGCCCCGGCTGCTAACAATTTATTATCTTACCAGTAATCCCACTCCATCGCATGAACAAAACAATCTTCCATTGAGTTATTTTGATGCTTTGATGTGCCAAGAGAGTTGAGCACATCCAAACCTAGATGAACAGACATGTTTATGCAGACAAATGTTTGTCTTATGTCGGAATCGAATCCACGTGCCTTAGTATTGAAGTACCATTCTTAACCACTGCGCCACCGTGCTTGTCAATTTCAGTCGCCAGCTACGAATAAATAATGGTCGCCATATCCTTGTGTAACTCCCGACGTTAAGAATAAAATAAGTATTACTCGTTAAATGAAACATAGAAAGTATTTCAGATAAGCATTCAAACAGAAAGCAAATTTTCTCTCCGTAAAGACATCGCCTCGCAAACAATTTAATTTTGAAATTTACTCAAAGTTGCTTAACGCATCAGGGTCTTAAGCCAATCTTTTTCTTTTTAAAACCACGAGCAAACTTAAGCTATTAAACTGTTTCGCACCTCGCTCGGAGCAGTACAGATGAAAAATTTCCTCTCGAACTCGGCCGTTAGCAAATTAAAAAGTTCCCGAACACTTTCCCTCCAACATCAACTATTCCGGTAGCCATTTTGGTTTTAAACGCTCTAACTTTTTAATTTTCAATGCGAGGGAAGCAGTGAGTTTGCGGCTTTTTGTTAATATGACGATGTTTGAGGAGTTTGATTTTTATTCAATATTTTATTACATAATTAGTAATGTTCGCGTTCGATATGATGATGTACCTACGAAAGAGAGTGTCGGTGTTAAGATAAGAAAGGGCATGCTCCGTTGGTTCGGCATTGTAGAAAGAATGAAGGGGGAAAGAATGACGAAACCGGTATGCAATGCGAAAGTGGAAGGATGTAGGAGCCGAGGAAGACCAAGACTAACCTACGATGACCAAATTGGTCGTGTTTTATCAGAAGATGATGTCAGGAGCCTTAGGAACCGGCAAGCGTGCATGAAAAGAGCTATGAATGTGAAAGAAGCGAGTGAAGTGTATAAGGACCGCGTCTTATGGCGCTCGGCCCTCTCTGCCTACCCCGTAAAGGACCTGGCGTGAATATATATACATTAGTAATGTTATTGAAATCGTAATTATTATTACTATTTAATACATTGCACAGTCTTCTTCGCGTTATACCGTTTCCTAATCCATTAGGATTGGCGGGATGCGCTACTCAAGCCCAATGATACTGATTTTTACATGGCGCGACTCCACAACCTAGAGGGGATATCAGACTTTTCTTAGGTAATTTCTTTCGAAATATAATTTCTTGGACGTACAGGTTTCCTCACGATGTTTTCCTTGCAATTAAAAATTACTGATAATTATAAACATGTACATAAATCAGACAGTAATGGTGAGTATATGCAAAGATTCCATACTTTATTATATACATGAATTGTCCATTGATACATTAAATAGTATTTATTTAAAATGAGAAAATAAACGAAACGCTAACGGATCATCGCTTAACGGACTTTGTAATACCATTTTAAAACAAGGTGTTTGAAGCAACCAAACAATACAGCTGCTATAGGTACAACACAAGGGTCGCTCCTAGGTCCGCTACTGTATGTAGCATACGTGAACATTATGAATGCTAATAAGTGAGATGAAGTAGTTCAATTTGCGGATTATACTTATATTGCAACTTACCATGCTCAATAAGGCTCTTTAAGTAGGGGGGCTTGTTGGAACAGGGGTAAGTAGTAACACTCAATTTTTACCTAGTAAAGTAACATTTATTCGCAGGATTTTCGGCTTAACCTCTCCTTTATAGCGTGCTCTAACCGTGGGACACCGCCAGTATCCCGCAGGAAGACGCTTGAAGTAGAGGTCTGTACACGCACCGTTTCCGTTAGGTATCGGATTTTTTTTCTTTCGGAAATCTTTGTATTTTGGCACTGATTTTAATTTTTTTTATTATTATATTTATCCAAACTTATAGGTAATTTATTTCATTTTTAGCATATAGATTTTAATCTTATTGATATTATGTAGATTTTTATTAATCTTAATTTTTGTCAAAAATTATACCGTGGGGCAAGTTGTAACAAAATCGTGGGGAAGTTGTAACATGTTACAACTTGCCCCGCGTGAGTACACAGTATTGAAGATGAAGTCAATTAATTTACGTAGTTATGAAATTCTTTTGTTTTTATTCCAGAATGAGAAACTACAAAAGAAAAACTAATCGAGCAACACGAAGTACCTAAAGAAGTTTACGATTTGGTTGCCATCGCATCGTAGTTATAGAAAATAAGGCCAGTATCAGAAAAGCAGCAAAAACGTTCAATTTGTGCCATGTGGCATTACACAGATACGTAACAAAGAAAAAGAAAAACACACATCCCCATCTGTTGGCTATGTTAAACCTAGATTTTATAGAGGAAGTGGAAGAAAAGATATGTTCATACTTATTGACGTTTGCAGACATTTATTTTATCTATTTTATCAATGTTTTGTTACACTTGATGCAAAAAATATACCACCTTCGTGGCATGTACATAAGATGGCAGAACCTGATTGGTTCAAAAGCTTTATGAAGAGCAATCCTTAACTCCCACTTGTAACGCCAGAAGCGACCTCTTTAAGCCGGGCTACGTCTTCTAACAAGAGCAATGTAGGGGATTTTTTTAGAAAATACAAAGAGGTCCTTCATAAATACCAGTAAAAAGACTAAAACAAAAACGAAAAACATGCATGGAATAGACAAAGTTAAATTTTTTTTTAAAATCTGACTCAGAATCAGAGACACATGAATCGTTTTGTTTGGCCTATAGAGATTCAAAAGATGAAGAATGGGTGCAGTGCATCATATGTAAACTGTGGGCAAGCGTGAAATGCGTGATAGGAGAGTTGTTTTCATTTATATGACTAAATTGTAATTCAGATGAAGACTGATTTATTTGGTTATGTGATTCTTAAGTGAAATTTTATTTAGATAGTTAATAAAAAACAAATTGCCTATGCAAATCATGTGATACCAAAAAGGTTAGTAGATATAGAGTTGAATCTTAAAAGTCTGACTATTATTGATAAGATTAAAAATAGCTGTAAGCCTTAAAATACCTCGTTAATTATAATAAAGAGTAGAAGAGATGATGCTATAATTAATAATTTTACTGTTGTGTTTTCCAGTATCCTAAGTATACATTTTGTTTAGTTTAAAGCTCATCTGAATGTTTTAACATACTTTTGAGTCCATTATATTTGTAAAACGTTTAATAAAAATCATAATTTTAGCATATAAGATTAGTATTTTTATTGTTACTACATGCCCCAAGGTTGTTACAACTAGCCCCAAATAAGGGGTAAGTTGTTACACGCGACATATTTTTTTTAAATGCCCACTAATTAAATACTCTGAACGATTAACCAAATATTACTTTCTGAAAAGCTAGATAGATAGTTTATCTTGCAAAATATGAATTTACAATTTGAAAATAAGTTTTTTCTTCTTTTCTATATAGTATTTTCCAAAAACTGTTACAACAAGCCCCCCGCTCCCCTACATGACGATTTTTGACAAATCTATTTCCGTCAATTACAAATTTTGATATTTATTTGACTATGTATAACATTTTTTTTTTAATATATTATGTTAGAATCAAGTAAATGTACTAATTTAATGATTACATTAATTAAATTTAGATATTAGGTATGATTTGTACTATGCAAAGCAATGTTAAGGTTTATTGTTAATAATTTAACTTTATTGTCCTACCTACACCTTTTGTTATGTTTATAATTCTTAATAATGTTACTTTTAAGTTTTCTTGATCCGCACAAGCTTCGGTTTAAAACTATAAAACCAGCAAAGTTCTTTTATTATATTATGCAGATGGTATTCGAGAGGTGCGTGCAGACCAATCCCCCCAAGCAGCACCTGTTCACTAGATGACGCGTGATGAGCCATCGTCATTTTCAACCATTCTGAAACCGGCAACCTGTTAGACAACGCCGCCGCTCGTTTGGACACTTTTGTGAACATGACTCGCTCGCCTGTCTCGACCCCAATGGCAATGTTAGGTTTTAAAGTACACGGTTAAATGATTTTTTTGCAGCGTCATGATCATGCATGCCAGCTATACCCATCATATAACAGGTACATGTCAGGATTCGAACCGGGGACCTGTTGCTCAATTAGCCAGCTCCTTATACACTGGGCTATCACTTCTTTGCATAAACTAAACGCGAGAAATCATCCGAAAAACCTTATGCCTGCATAGTTAAATTTGAATGTATGTATAATTCTATTTATAGTAGATAGAATCCACATTAACTAGACCTCCACACATACCATGTTTAGTGACAAACATGTCCTTACTACCCTCTGAATTTTACATTTGTATAGTCATAAAATAAGAATACCAATGAGTGGATTATAAATCTTTACATTAAAAAAACCTAAGCACTCGCTCAAATTTTAATCCCTTCTGTGTGTTTGTAGGATTCAAATCCAGTAAAACACCGTCTCACTCATTACGGAGAGATAAAATTTAAATTGCAAAACTCCCCCCTTCGAAAAAAGGGCTAGTGGGCGTCAAAAAAGTAGCTAAACGGTGGCCCAAGGAGCCACCCTTCGATCTAGTGTCGCCACGCGAAAAGGACTTGGTAGGACAATGATTACATTTTGAAATTCATGATAGAAATATAAGTAAACAATAAATATTTGAGGATTAAAAACTTTATTATCTGTTTAGTCAACAATTTAACCTAAAGTAAGTGATAATTTGACGAGCTCCGTGAGTGGTGAAACGCGCCGTTACGCTACTTTGACACCAACGCTCGTGGGTCCGATTCCCACACAGGACATGCATTTGTGTGCATGAATATGTCTGTTTGTCTTGGTCTGGGTTTTTTATGTATCACAAGTATTAAAAAAAATGTATTTAAGCATGTTTATCAGTTATTTAGTACAAGCTGCTAGTATAGTAAAACTTCCCTTACTTTGGGTCTAGATGGTGCTGTGTAATATCAATTATGTGAGAATAGGAATATATAGTAGTTACGTCATCATTGATTGATCTTCTTTGGTGGCGTTTGTTTACTGTATGGCAAAGATATACTATCAAGTATGCGTTCTCCAAACGAAGAAAAATGAGGTCCTTTTCATCTCAAAAATGTATCATGATAAAATTTTCAGCAGAAATTATGGTAATCTGATATTCTTGAACATTTTGTCTAGTTATTAGAATATCCCCCCGTGGCCTGCAATTTGGTGAACCTATTCCACCCCAGCGAATTAATATTTTTACCCGTTTGTTTCTTGTTATCTGTAATTTTAGGTATTTTAATATTTCGCCTCTCGATTTTGCGTTTCATGATAATTTTGTTGGAATTTATTTGGTTCGTAAAATAATACGAATATCTCTTTTCATGTTTTTGGTTGTATTTGTAAGGGAAATAATTTTGAGCTTAATTTCATAATGATCATGTTCTAGATAGCTAATCTATCAGTCAAAAGTAACCTGAACTGTCTTGTAGAGATGTCTAAACCGCAAGTTGTGTTTATACACTATTTGTTCAATATCATTTACTTGACATTGTGCAATAAATAGGTAACATAAAGATACGCACTTGGAAAGTTTTTGTTTATTATTATCCTTTATCTATCTATAACTTCACGCCAAATCCCTTACGGGGTAGGCAGAGAGAACCGAGCGCCACGCGACTTGATCCTTACATACCTCACTCGCTTCTTTCACATTCATTGCTCTTTTCATGCACGCTCGCCGGTTTCTAGGGCTCCTGACATCACCTTCTGATAGAACACGACCAATTTGACCACGATAGGTAAGTCTTGGCCTTCCTCGGCTCCTACATCCTTCCACTTTTGCGTTGTATATCTGCTTCGTCATTCTTTCATCCTGCATTCTTTCTAACTAACCAACGGAGCATGCCTCTTCTTATTTTAACACCGACGCTCTCTTTCAGATCAACTCTGCTTCTAACCTCATCATTGCGGATACGGTCTGCAAGCGTTACACCACAGATTTTGCGCAACGCTCACATTTCAACCGCGTTTATCCTACTTTCATGCTCTCTCTGCCATACCCAGCTCTTGCTTCCATAAGTAAGCGTTGGGACCAGCACTGCATTGTGTATAGCCAGCTGCGCCTTCTGGCTCAGGTTTTTACTGCCAAGAAGTTTTCCCAACGCTCCATTCACACTATTCCCAGCACTCACTCGCCTTTCCACCTCTGCGGTATACCTTCCATCCCTGCTGAAAGCGCATCGAAGATCTCAAACTCATCCACTTGTTCCAACACTTCATCATCTACCGTAATTCTTACATTGGTTCTGGTTTCTTCTCTTTCAAATACCATAATCTTTGTTTTCTTCGCATTCAATAGTAAGCCTTCCTTCATACATTCGTCTTTCATCATTGTGACTAGTGTTTGCAGCTCAGATGGTGTTTCTGCTAACAGGACGGCATCATCTGCATACAGCAGACACTTCACCACTAGGTCACCCATGCGTAATCCTACATTCGTCGATCTTATTCTCTGTAGACAACAATCGAGATACAGAATAAACAGCCTAGCAGACAACATGCAACCCTGTTTGACACCAATTTTGACATCAAACCAGGGTGACATGTTGCCATCTATTCGCATATATGCTGAGCAAGCCTTGTAGGTGTTGTAGGCCTTGTCTGCACAGCACGCAGCAGTGAGCCGTCAATCCCATATCTCGGCAATATGCACCACAGTTCCTTTCGCACAACCCTATCAAATGCCTTCTCAAGATCCACAAAACCGCAGAAAACCTTCTGGTCTGTGGCCAGATGCTTCTCTACGATATTGCGGAGCGAGAAAACTTGATCCGTACATCCCCTTCCATTTCGGAATCCTCCTTGTGCCTCCCACAGCATTTCGTCAGATTTCACCCTCATTCTCCTTTCAATTATCTTTCCATATACTTTTGCTGCTAAGCTGATCAAACTGATGGCCCTATAGTTGGCGCAGTCCATGCGTGATCCCTTGCCTTTATACAAGGGTACGATGACTGCGCGTCCCCAGTCCATTGGGACCCTTCCAGTTCTCCAGCATAGGTTGCATAAGTACCAGAAGGCGTCCCGAACGTAAGTGCCACCTAGTTTGATCATCTCAGCTGTAATCATATCAATTCCCGCAGACTTTCCATTTTTTAAACTTCGTATCGACCATTCTATCTCATCCATAGTTATACCTTCATCGGACGCCGTCAACGTGGAGTGAGCATCAGACTCACTCTCATTGTCAACGTCCGAGGCATATTCGTACATTTCTTCAAAATATTCACTCCACTGTTCTAACACTTCCTGAGTGTTTGCAAGAATGATACCAGCTTTACACTTAATCTTGTTCATACTGGATGCCGACAAACTACCCCGAGACTTCTTTACCTCTCTCCAAAAGAGTTTGGTATTTGCCTCGAAGTTTCTCGTCAGCCTCTCTTCCTCATTCATAACTTGTCTTTCACGCTTCTCTTTCACTAAAGCCTTGTTTTCATTCTTGCATTGACGGTACATTTCTTTCTTCTTATCTCTCATACTTTCATTTAAGGGCAAAGATGATACATAATCCAGCCACGCTTTCCTCTTTCTTGCTACGGAGGATTCAACCTCCGCATCCCACCAGGCCCCTTCCAATGTTTTATGCCTCTTTGCGCATCCACATGCTTCTTTTGCACTATCCACCATACTTTCTTTCAGAACTTTCTAGCAATCATCCACATCTGTACCGGAAAGACTTGCATTTGCAAGTCTTTCGCTTACCAGATGTACATACATTCTCCTTACACTTTCATCTTGCAATTTTTCACTCCTTATCCTTTCATGATCTCCGAAAGGGATACGCACTCGCCAATGCCTCCACTTCTTGAAAAGTCCCACAAACCGGCTTACCACCAGGTAGTGGTCCGTTTCAAGAGTGGGACCTCTAAAGGCTCTTGTATCCATTATAGTATTTCGGAGACGTCTACCAATTATAATCAAATCAATCATAATCTTGTGTTACATGCAAGCCGTCTCCACAAAATAAGTAATTCTTTTATGGGGCAATGTATACGGTTCTATAACAAACTTCCCAGCAATATAAGAGAATTGTCAATAAACAAATTTAAAACTACTATTAAAGCCAAATTGTGTAGCAGGGCATATTATAAAGTAACTGACTATATTAATGATAAAAATGCCTGGGATTGAGTCGATCCAATTGTAATGTAATTAATAAATTATGTAAATTTGTTTGGATACCAAAAGAGGGATGCCTGAGTTTTTTGGCAGTATTTTTATCAGTGCTCACCTAGTCATGAACTGCACGGTAGGGAAAAAAATTGTGACGATTCCAAACAAATGTAGCCATTTTTACGGAATAAAAAGATTTTGACTTTGACTTTGAATCACACTTTTTTGGTCATTCCGTGTCCATGTATACGTGTGAATATTCTTGTGACGAAATAAAGTATTCGACACGAGGAGGTTTCGTTTCATACATAAATCTAGAATCGACTTACCTGCTTCGTTCACTCTCTTATCTCCATAGGGACCAAGAGCAGCTTCATAACCGTCTCGTTTGGTCCCAACCCATCCATTCAAATCTCCACACATAATCACTTTTTCATTCCCTTCAGCTAAATCCAGAACATCCCTCACAGACTTCCAAAACTTCTCTAGTTCTTGGGCACACGCTGAGCTTACGGGAGCGTATGCTGCAACCAGAAATACTCGCGTGATGTCCAGTTTTATACGAACCCAGAGATGTCTAGGCCCTACCAAACAGTAATCTTTCACACCAGGGGCTAAGCGAGAGGAGAGTATGACACCTACTCCAGCACTGGCATGATTGTCCCGGTCTACACCAGACCAAAGGGCCATCATCCCATCGGGCAGATCATCGGTGTCGCTCCCCTTGCGCTTAGTCCCTGTCACACACACAGCATCTAAGCGTCTCTCATTCATTAGGTCTATCAGCTCATTCATCTTATCACTCAGTCCACCTCTCACATTCCACATGCCTATGCAGCACTCGGCTCTCTTCGACTCGCCGGAATTGGCGCTGCGTGGTGGGTGGCGGCCCCCACCGCCGCATGCAGCTATATTCGCACCGACGGGGACGGATCGGTGCGCGTCGCCTCCGGGGGACGCCCTAATCCGCACATCGGTGCGTTTTCGGGCCAGAATTGCAATCTAATCGATTGGCAGGGGTCGCGAACGAGCACGCTTCTGGTACATGACCCCCGCCATCCTTTATTGCACAAAAAAGACATTAAATAAATATGTTTAAAGTACCTATTTCGTTCGCAAAGGGAGCTTATCTCTAAAATAGATCTCTTCCAGTCAACCTCCAACAGTGGGATATATTGTTAGGTACGGAATAGATGTATGTGCTTTTGTATATACCTACTGTAAGGATTTATTATTAGGATAGTATAAGCAGGGATAGCCCAGTTGACAGGAAACCGGCCTAAAAACGACCACTATATTCATGTTTTTGGATTTACGTACATATTTATCACTCGCTCGGCGGTGAAGGAAAGCGTCGTAAGGTAACCGGCAGTTCCAAGAAATTATTTTCGAACGACGTGTGACCTAATCTAAGAAAGATCTGGTGGGTTGTGGAGGGCTGACAGCAGTCGCTCCATGTAAAATGTCTGTGTCTTCGCCAAGTCGTTAGGCTTAGGTAACGGGCCCCGCCAATCCTAATGGATTAGGAAAATAGCGTGAAGAAGTAGACTGTCAGGATTTAATATTAAAAAAGAAACAAAGTCTAATACAAAATGAAAAAATTTTGGAATCGGTTGAAGATCGATTCGTATTTTGGCTTTATATGAAAAATTACAAAAATATCGCTGAGTACGAAAACCTACGCAATGGGGGCCAGATTAGATGGGATTCAGATAGCTCGTAGCAGTGATAGCCCAGTGGATAAAGAACCGCCCTAATGACCAACTGACCCCCTGTTCGAATCCTGGCATGTATGCTCTTACCGCTAAATTCATGTTTTCGGATTTATGCACACATTTGTAATTATCAAATGTTTAGGCTTAGGTAGTGAATATCGCCAAGGGGTTCACTACCTACGCTAATAGAGTGGGTAGAGAACCGGCCCATTGACCAACTGGTTCACGGTTCCAATCCTGGAATGTGCCGCTACATTAGTGTTTTCGGATTAGTGAACATATTTGTAATTATCACTAGCTCTGTGTGGTCGAGGTTGGACGGCAGTCATTCCATGTCAAAATTAGTATCTTCACCAAATCCTTGGAGGTAGCGGATCCCGTTATTAAAGAAAAATTAAAGCTATGAAAAATGAATAAGATGTCGCAGGAAAATAACGATGCCGCGGATTTCACGAAATCCCTAGGGATATTACAAAATCCTGATAGATGTCGAATACTCTCTTCGTTTACGTCTTCTTACTGAAAGTGTCTAGTGATATGACAAAATACTAACAACATTTCAGCTATGACGTATAGCTGAAATTTCAGCTTCAGAAATTTCAGCAGCAACATCTTATTCATTTTTCATAGCTTTAATTTTTCTTTAATAACGGGATCCGCTACCTCCAAGGATTTGGTGAAGATACTAATTTTGACATGGAACGACTGCCGTCCAACCTCGACCACACAGAGCTAGTGATAATTACAAATATGTTCACTAATCCGAAAACACTAATGTAGCGGCACATTCCAGGATTGGAACCGTGAACCAGTTGGTCAATGGGCCGGTTCTCTACCCACTCTATTAGCGTAGGTAGTGAACCCCTTGGCGATATTCACTACCTAAGCCTAAACATTTGATAATTACAAATGTGTGCATAAATCCGAAAACATGAATTTAGCGGTAAGAGCATACATGCCAGGATTCGAACAGGGGGTCAGTTGGTCATTAGGGCGGTTCTTTATCCACTGGGCTATCACTGCTACGAGCTATCTGAATCCCATCTAATCTGGCCCCCATTGCGTAGGTTTTCGTACTCAGCGATATTTTTGTAATTTTTCATATAAAGCCAAAATACGAATCGATCTTCAACCGATTCCAAAATTTTTTCATTTTGTATTAGACTTTGTTTCTTTTTTAATATTAAATCCTGACAGTCTACTTCTTCACGCTATTTTCCTAATCCATTAGGATTGGCGGGGCCCGTTACCTAAGCCTAACGACTTGGCGAAGACACAGACATTTTACATGGAGCGACTGCTGTCAGCCCTCCACAACCCACCAGATCTTTCTTAGATTAGGTCACACGTCGTTCGAAAATAATTTCTTGGAACTGCCGGTTACCTTACGACGCTTTCCTTCACCGCCGAGCGAGTGATAAATATGTACGTAAATCCAAAAACATGAATATAGTGGTCGTTTTTAGGCCGGTTTCCTGTCAACTGGGCTATCCCTGCTTATACTATCCTAATAATAAATCCTTACAGTAGGTATATACAAAAGCACATACATCTATTCCGTACCTAACAATATATCCCACTGTTGGAGGTTGACTGGAAGAGATCTATTTTAGAGATAAGCTCTCTTTGCGAACGAAACACTTTAAACATATTTATTTAATGTCTTTTTTGTGCAATAAAGGATGGCGGGGGTCATGTGCCAGAAGCGTGCTCGTTCGCGACCCCTGCCAATCGATTAGATTGCAATTCTGGCCCGAAAACGCACCGATGTGCGGATTAGGGCGTCCCCCGGAGGCGACGCGCACCGATCCGTCCCCGTCGGTGCGAATATAGCTGCATGCGGCGGTGGGGGCCGCCACCCACCACGCAGCGCCAATTCCGGCGGGTCGAAGAGAGCCGAGTGCTGCATAGGCACGTGGAATGTAAGAGGTGGACTGAGTGATAAGATGAATGAGCTGATGGACCTAATGAATGACAGACGCTTAGATGCTTTGTGTGTGACAGGGACTAAGCGCAAGGGGAGCGACACCGATGATCTGCCCGATGGGATGATGGCCCTATGGTCTGGTGTAGACCGGGACGATCATGCCAGTGCTGGAGTAGGTGTCATACTCTCCTCTCGCTTAGCCCCTGGTGTGAAAGATTACTGTTTGGTAGGGCCTAGACTTCTCTGGGTTCGTATAAAACTGGACATCACGCGAGTATTTCTGGTTGCAGCATACGCTCCCGTAAGCTCAGCGTGTGCCCAAGAACTAGAGAAGTTTTGGGAGTCTGTGAGGGATGTTCTGGATTTAGCTGAAGGGAATGAAAAAGTGATTATGTGTGGAGATTTGAATGGATGGGTTGGGACCAAACGAGACGGTTATGAAGCTGCTCTTGGTCCCTATGGAGATAAGAGAGTGAACGAAGCAGGTAAGTCGATTCTAGATTTATGTATGAAACGAAACCTCCTCGTGTCGAATACTTTATTTCGTCACAAGAATATTCACACGTATACATGGAGACGGAATGACCAAAAAAGTGTGATTCAAAGTCAAAGTCAAAATCTTTTTATTCCGTAAAAATGGCTACATTTGTTTGGAATCGTCACAATTTTTTTCCCTACCGTGCAGTTCATGACTAGGTGAGCACTGATAAAAATACTGCCAAAAAACTCAGGCATCCCTCTTTTGGTATCCAAACAAATTTACATAATTTATTAATTACATTACAATTGGATCGACTCAATCCCAGGCATTTTTATCATTAATATAGTCAGATACTTTATAATATGCCCTGCTACACAATTTGGCTTTAATAGTAGTTTTAAATTTGTTTATTGACAATTCTCTTATATTGCTGGGAAGTTTGTTATAGAACCGTATACATTGTATTGTCTTAGGTTTTCGCGATTGTTACACATTGAAATTAAACTATTTTTAACGGAAGTATCGCGTGTTTTATTTATTTTGTTGAAACCTGACGTTTCGAACGCTTTGCAGCGTCCGTGGTCGCAGTCTTTCCTGCGACCACGGATGCTGCAAAGCGTTAAAAATAGTTTAATTTCAACCGTATACATTGCCCCATAAAAGAATTACTTATTTTGTGGAGACAGCTTGCATGTAACACAAGATTATGATTGATTTGATTATAATTGATAGACGTCTCCGAAATACTATAATGGATACAAGAGCCTTTAGAGGTCCCACTCTTGAAACGGACCACTACCTGGTGGTAAGCCGGTTTGTGGGACTTTTCAAAGCTATGAAAAATGAATAAGATGACGTATAGCTGAAATTTCACTACACAGAATCTACTAAAATATTAAAAAACCGGACATCATAGAATAAGATACGAGTCATGCCTCTGTGTCACTTCCACGAGTGCCAGCTTGGGGCCGGGGAGCCTGTGTGACAGTGATAAAATCGATTTTAATTGTCAAATTAGTATAATAAAATTGGCAACGATTATGAATGAATCTCGAAAGAGACTCGAATAATTATTATGGAACTAAATATGCATAATGTAATGAGTATTGGCCAACTATAAGGTTTGTTTGTTTATTAAACTTTATTGTATAATTTATCATTAAAAATAAATACGTAGTAATAATAACACAATAAAAAAATCTAAATTATACAATGGCGGATTAATTCCAATAGGGACATCTTCCAGTAAACCATGCTTGAAAAGGAATTCATCGCATTTCGTCGGTTTGATGCAATTTACGTACAATACATACTTCACTTTCATTATAAAATACCTAAACACACAGCACATAATATGCGTTAAAATGTTTATGCTAGTTCAAGTATCAGAAATAGAGTCATAATGTTTCTTCACTTGTAATTTAAAGGAGTTAGACGATTGGGATTACTTCACACTGGTTAGGAGTGTATTCCAGAGAGGTACGGCATGTTTTGGAAAAACATTGGGAATATGGACAGGGGAAGTTTTTCCCTGTCCATAATTCCCAATTGTGACTATATGAATCAGACTCAATTGTTGTAATCATTTCAACGGAAAATTAGGTACCTACTATTTTGATCGCATAGAGAGCCGTGAATCCATTGAACTTGGTGATCAAAACAAATTACTATTTTCTCTAAATATTTCCATTAGTTCATTTTCATTTTATTTTACGTCGATGAATACTTTTCTCATTTTACAAGTCTCTGTTTAGTGAAACAACCTATCATTGAAACAAATTAGTGTTTTGTAATTACACTAGATAATTTTAGTAAGGAGACGTAAAAGAAAAGATTATTCGACATCTGCCGTGACTTCGTGATTCACTAGCGATTTCCTGAAATCCTCATTTCCCTGCGACATATACATCATTTTTCAAAAATATAAGCCGCCTATTAATACATTTGTTTCTCATTCCCATTTGCTCCGTCGTTTAGAGACCTTGATGGTTAAGTTATTTTTAAAGCAAAGGTCTCATTATATGTATACATTAAGGACGCAATAGACTATTGAGTATTGAGATGCAATGAGATTTTATTTAAAAAATATACCTAACTTTTATTTTTTATACTACGTTGGGAGGCATATAGAGGAGGAGGGATGTAAAGCAGTCACCGTAGCCTATTACCGCTTGCGATATATTAAGTATCACTCGCACGATGCCTCCTCTGCTGCTTACACAGCAACTCCTTGGGAGCTTACTGGTGACCTCACACGCGGGAACACAACAACCCTCTAGGGAGTTGTTATTTGGCTGCGGTTTTCTATGCGGTGGAGGTACTTCCCCAGACGGGCTGCTTTGTTGCGCCCTACCTCTCTTAAAACATCCAGACCAAGACAAACAGATATGTTCATGCACACAAATGTTTGCCTTGTGTGGGAATCGAACCTGCGAGCGTTGGTGTCAAAGTTCCGTCATTCACGACTGAACCACCGAGGTCGTCGAAAATCCGAAAGTGCCCGCGATCCAATGGCAAATAAAGAATGGTTATCTTTAACTTTACACTGAAAGATATTCTTTAAAACACAACACAGGCAGCTAGCTTCATACAGCTATTCGAACCCCATCGATTTGCGCCACGAGCGGGCAGATATTTCATCTCAAGATTTCGTCATTAAAATTTTCAGAAACTCGAACCCCGTTTTAATTAAAAAATCGTGTCGACTCGCAAATAAAATCAATTCCACCCCGTTCTCGCCCTTAGCATTTTCTGTGGAGTTTTTCTTTTGAAAGAACCCTTCACCTCCCTTGGATTTGCTTGTAATTATATTTGTATAATGAACACAAAGTTTTCATGGACTACGGTGAGTTGGTAAATGAGTTGGTAAATAATACTCAGGTGGTAAACAATACACGATTGTACTGATGGAAAACAATTACTACCTACATTATGTGTGTCACAAGTGTTAATAGTGAGTTGCCGTCCCCGCTGGAATTTTGCTCTGGTGATCCTATTTCGCGTAAATATATGTTTTATATTCTTCACTAGATGATGTTTATATGTCATTTGTAATACAGTTCTCGCTTATATATTGTTAATTTTTTTATCATCTGTATATACAGAATGTGTACGTATCTATATATATCTTCACGCCAGGTACCTTGCGGGGTAGGCAGAGAGAACCAAACGCCATAAGACGCGGTCCTCACTCGCTTTTTAACGATCTCGGCGATTCCTAGGGTTCCTGACATCACCTTCTGATAAAACACGACAAATTTGGTCATGGTAGGTGAGTTTTGGTCTTCCTCGGCTACTACATCCTTCCACTCTTGCATTATCTCTGTTTCGCCATTCTTTCATCCTGAATTCCATCTATGGCTTTGAACCAACGAATGCTACGTTTGCCTTTTCTAATCTATTTTATAGTTATTTATTTGTTAATAACTAGGCTGGCAAACAAACGTACGGCTTGCCTGATGGTGAGCAATTACCGTAGCCTATGGACATTTGCAACACCAGAGGTGTGTGACTCTGGTGTTGCCGAAAATATAGAATATTGAACATGTATGAAAATACAATTTTCTAAATACAAAAAACATATGAAAAGATTTACCGTCAGCTCAAGCCATACCTATGCCTGAGTCGCCGGTGGTCAGCATGACAGACTGAGGAATACGATTAGTTGCCGATATTTCTCTATCTTCTGTATTCGACTGTTGACCCAGTTATTATCTACTCTTATATATAATATTATTCTATAACGGTTTAAACGATTTTTATCAAACTTTGTTTTTTTTATATTAGATTTTGCTTTTTAGTTCTATATAGCTTCTTCCCTGAAAGAAAACGGGATTTTACAATACCCAAATATAAAACTCCGCCCCTCCACTATTTATTTAGTAGGTATGCATAAAGTCGTTACTCACAAATGTTTACTATGTAACTTATATGTATAGGTACTATCTAAATATCAGTTTAAGAGCTGGTGCTTAACTGCACTTAGATAACTTACATTTATTAACAAGTTAAATTGGTGAAAGTAGATCAAGTGACGTCATTAATATTAATTAGTTTAGTTTTTGAATTTTTCAACTTGTCACGCGGTGGTAAAGTTTGCGAGCCAATTTTCTGTTTAATAGGTCTCATTTGTTTGAAAAACGTCTCTGGGATAGCTTTAGACGGAGCACCGCCAAACTTTCCTCGGCTATTTGTTTATCTCGAAGCTGATATTAAACGCACTGACAATCGCAGCCTTCCAAAAAATGTCACGTGTTTCATCGTCGGGAGGCATACTAGCATACGGCCCACCTGATGTAAAGCGGTTATCGTAGCCTACAGTAAGTACCACTCGTGCTGTGCCATCTCTGCTGCTAACAACGGCAACTCCTTAGGAGATTACTGGTGACCTCATTCACACGCAGGAACGCAACAACCCTCTAGGGAGTTATTATTTAGCTGCGGTTTTCGGTAAGGCGGAGGTACTTATTCACTCGGGCTGCTTTGATGCTCCCTACCTCTCTTAAAAACATTTAGACCAAGACAAACAGACATGTTCATGCAAACAAATATTTGTCCTGTGGGAATGGAACCCACGCGTTTCACCACTGCGCCACCGAGCTCGTCAAAGTGATTAAAAAATTTTAAACTGTGATTAAATTTTATCTATTGATATCTTCGCGCTAGGACCCTTACTGAGTAAGCAGAGAGAACCGAGCGCCGCGAGATACGGTCATTACGCATTTCGCTAGTTTTTTAAAAATTCGTAGCTCTTCATTTTTTCGTTTAATTTTTTTTATCAAAATATTTAAACAAACATGTCTTGTATATATGTATATAATACGACGAGCTAGGTGGCGCAGTGGTGAAACGCGCTGTACGCTACTTTGACACCAACGCACGTGGGTTCGATTCCCACACAGTACAAACATTTGTGTGCATGAACATGTCTTGGTCTGGGTATTTTTTATGTATAATAAGTATGTATTTACAAAAAATATATATATTTACGTATGTTTATCAGTTGTCTAGTACCCATAACACAAGCTTCGTGTACTTTGGGGCTAGATGGCGCTGTGTAATTTGTCCGACAATATTTATTTATTTATAATATGTTTCAGAGCACTGTTAGCGCAGTGGTTATCAAATGCAAAAATAATTTCTCAAGTCCTAGTGATAGTTCCAGAGATTAAAGCGTGCAAATAAACAAACAAACTCGTTCGTTTTATCGATTATTAGGCCACTAGTAAGCTCCTAAGGAGTTGCTGTATTAGCAGCAGCGGTGGTCAATTATTTGAAATAAAAAAAGGTTAGGTATATCTAAAGAATTTACGCTAAATTCTCCTATCAAAATACACGTTTTACTTTTTGAGTAACGAAACAGTGAACTCATTATAGTTTGAGAATAAAAAAGATCTAAATGAAGACATTTTCCCCCGAATATCTTGCCAAAAATATAACACAATAGGCTAAAATACGCCACGTTACCCACCCCTACCTCCCAACGCCCACGACGAAAAAAGCTACGCGGTTTATAAAAATACTCGCTTCGTCCAATGGCGGCTAGTCAAAAATATTGCGGGCGGAGTAGGGTGGCGCGGAGAAAAAAATGGGTGCAAATGAATAGTTTGAGTATTGACAATGGTGGCAGGGGAGAAATAGACATTGATTTGGAGGGAAATGCGTGTTGTTGGCCACTGCTAGATTTAAAGCGAAGCCGTTTTTTTAAATAAAAAACTCTAACTAATGCTTACTGCATTATTTTGGGCAAAACTGTTGGATTTATGTTGATTTTTTTTTATGTAACCATGTTTTAATACACCCATAAATAGTCAGCGGTGGCGGCGCTAGTCGAGATTTGGATATCGGCGATGCTTCTGGCTAGCGCGGCTTCTCTCATTTGCCAGTCAGTATCAAAAACATACACATAGGCACAAAAAATGTTCAATTAAATTAGCTGAATTTTGTACTATACAACTTCGGGAGGCATGCAAGCATACGGCCCACGTGATGTAAGATGGTTACTGTAGCCTATCAACACTTGTAATACATAAAGTATCACTTATGCCACGCCTGCTGCTAACCTAGTAACTCCTTAGGAGCTTAGGTAAGTACGAGTGACCTCACTTACACGAAGGAACACAGCAACCCTCCAGTGAGTTGTCATTTGGCTAAGGTTTTCTGTGAGCTACCTCCTCCCAAATGGGCTGCTTTGATACGCCCTAACTTTCTTAAAAGACTTACCTTACCTCTCTTACTAAGGTAATCATACCATGATATAAAAAAAAATACAGTTTTGCGAGACCTTACAGGGCGAGGCCGACGGCGGTCGCCGACGCCTGGCGTCAGTTAGTGGTAGGTAGCTATGTAAACCAACCACATAGCTACCATTCCGCTAAACATAACAGTAACACTACTATTTAGCAATTACTAGGCTGCGGTTTTCTGTAAAATGGAGGTATTCCTCTAGTCGGGCTGCTTTCCCCATACACCTTATACGTCAGTAGAGTCTCGCTTGTAAATCAAGGTTCACCAGGTGCAGGTGAGCTTGACTTTGATTATGAATACTCGTATGTAAATGGGCCTCTTAGGGACATCACAGAATCATTAAAACTGACAGGCAAGTGGATAAAGAACCCGCCTGTCAGCCGACAGGTCCGGGGTATGAATTCTGGTGTGAGCTTCACTAAATGTTGTACAACTTATGAACAAATTTGTAATTATCACTTACACGGCGGAGAAGGAAAATATTATGAGGAATTCCGCACGTATGAAAACTTCCCAATTTCAATTACCAAAAAAAAAATCTTGTACATCGAAAAACGTGTGGCCGAACGTAACAAGATTCGGTTTTTCCCCCTCTGTCCACAACACAGAGGTCTAACGAATGTCAAAATCAGTATCTCCGCCAAATTCTTAGGCTTAGTAGCAGACCCCGCCAATCTTAATAGATAAGAAAACGGAACAACGCCAGGAAGAAGCGCACTATGGAAGATATTGCTTACCTTAATTGGCCAATTTGATGACGGAATTTTGCGTCACTTTTATGCTAATATTAAATCTCATATTTAGCACCACACTTCACAGACGGCCAAGGGCCAACTGAAGTAACCCTTCCTTCGTATAGTGGGTCAAAAGCTGTCTTACCGGTTATCTAGCCGCAGGGATTGACACAAAAGATACGGAAGGGTGCCAACTGGACATAAAAGAATCACCTTTATTACAAAAAGGTAACGGACCCGGTAATAATAGCATTGCATTATAATATTTGGACCTATTTAAGTATCCAATGGGTAGGGTAGTGTGATTTTTGCGGAACTGACCTAACCGGTTTTCCGTTGTGGGTTAGTTCGGGTGTTGAGCTTCACTGTCTTATCGATATCGATAATGTTTTCGACAGACTGTGATGTTTTTAAACTTATTTACCAGCGAAACTTTACTGAATATAGTACAATACCTACTTAATTTATTTGTATGTTGTAGGTAATTATTCAACCCTCTAACTAAGGCTACTTTGTCTGTCAGTTCGTCCGTTTGTCACAGGGCTATATCTTTTGAATTGTAATATGTAGACATTTGAAATGTTCACAGGGTATGATTTATCGTTACAAAGACAAATAATAAAATTAAAAAATAACTATTAATTAAAGGGCGTCCCCTTTATTTTGTGGTTTTTACATATAACAAACTCGTTTATTTTTCGATGATTTTTCTACACAGCTGTACGGGCCCTTCATGTTTGTGATGTTATTTATCACATTCATAAAATTGTCTAAAAATGATAGACAAATTTATATTTTAGTATTACGTACTACGTATTTTAATACGACGTACTACAATAGTTAGTTTTATATTAATTACTTACGGATACGCTCTATTTGATGTAAAATTGATTTTATTTACCGAATAAATCGTCAGGGAATCATTAATTATTGACTAGTTTGCATCTACTATTATTTAGCGAATACTCTTATATTTATTATTATTTATAAATTGTTTTAAGAATTACATACCATTAACTTATTGGTATCAAGTGTACAAAAATATTTTTTTTAATAACCAACTTTAAATTGTATATCATTTTAACGTAGCATTTTATCGATACTTTACAGCTCTGCGACCCGGACGATGTACAACAATTAAAAAGCAAGAATTGTCCATGTCCACAATGGGCCTGATTTGCATTCCGGCGTGACCGGTTCTCACGCGAAGGGTTGAACACCCGGCGCTCGCGGACAACGTATGTCTTAATTTCACACTTCACAACAGTTCCTCGTTATTTTTGGTAGGTTGGTAGACTGATCAATTTGAAGATAGAATTGGCGTTTTTTATCGTAAACAGAACAAATTGTAGACAGGGTAACGCTCTTTGAAAGATGTCTCACCGCAACGTGTCTGATATTCAACCCTCACAGCGCTAGATACTCGTAGAACTTGAACCTACATTTATAAATACATATGGCAAAAGCGGGACTAATAATGGTACTTCAATATGATAAAGGCTTTCTGATATTTATTCAATTTTATTATAATACACGTAGGTAACGTGGATGATTGCGTAATTTAGTTTAGGCATAGTTACGAGGTAGATTTTTTTCCTGAATATTAATTATCATCATAATATCCTGTCAATTTCCCGACATAGGTCTTTATTGTTTTCCACTATATATGTCCACCAGTTACCACGTCTAATTACTTATTACTGAGCGTTCTTTTAGGTCATTCGCCCGTTTAGAAAGACGCCTTTACTGTAGGCTGTCATTACCGACTCAGCAGATAAGATCGGCTCATTGCTAGTAATTTGCTGATTCATGGGTTATATTGAATTTCATCCGCAGTCGAATTTTTTCGTTCTAGGTTGTTTCATAGAAAACCTGAGCTTAATCTATGTAAGTGCCATCGTCACAATGGTTAATATATGTTTATGATAGTAAGTATTTTACGTTTACGGTAGTAAATTACCATTTCATCCTGTTGAAAATTAGAAATTGGGAAAATGATTAGAGTAGTAAATCACGTTTTTAATTTTGAATGGGACTTTGTAGTTGGGACGAAGTGTATTAAAAATGAATTAAAAATAATAATAATAATCAACGCTTGAAGTATTCGCAATGATGATATTAGAAACAGAGCTGGTCTAAAAGAGAGTATTGGTGTTAAACTAAGAAGAGGCATGCTCCGTTGGCTCGGACATGTAGGACATGGACACAACGCGAAAGTTGAAGGATGCAGGAGCCATGGAAGGCCAAGATTTACGTACCATGACCAAATTGATCGTGTTTTGTCAGAAGTTGAGGCCAGGAGCCTTAGAAACCGGCGAGCGTGCATAAGAAGAGCAATGAATGTTAGAGAAGCGAGTGAGGTTTGTAAGGATCGTGTCATGTGACGCTCGGTTTTGTCTACCTACTCCGCAAGGGATTTGGCGTGATGTTATAGTTAGGTAGATAAATAGTCAATATTTTGAAGACTGTACATTAAGTAACTGCATGTGCTATCTATACTGCATCTCTACTCTCTATGCTTTAGTGGTCAATCTTGTAGATTAAAATATAAATTAATTATATCTATGCAAGTAAAGTTCATGACCAACAAAATGAAGTAACCTCGAATCTTGAATCAAAATTGGTCTGGAAAATGGGCATTCTTAACGGTCACACGGTTAACAAGTAAAACCTCACTATGCGTCAAAGAATAAAACTATCGCCAGTAATTTTAATTCTTTGTCCTTTTTCTCATACATCAAATCATCTTTTGTCCATCCGAATTCTCTCATCTAATCGCTACAGCATCCCGCGGCCCCTAAGACAAACATTATTGTAATAGGCGACACCTGAATACAAGTCGTTATATTAAGGGCAATTAATTTGAATAACAAGGGGTCCATCTGACCCCGGTGTCTTGAGCCAGGGTTATGTTATTGTTCTTTGAGGGACGGATGAACATCTTGTGTTTAATGTGTGAGCATAAAGCTTATTTAATTATCTTTTTATACTACGTAGGCTGATAAACAAGCATACCGCCCGTCTGACATGAGCCGTTTTCGCGTTGCAAGCGCCGTTGCTTACATACCTACTCCTTAGTTCCGGGTAATCTCCATCACTCGCAACAACAGCACAATCTTCTCACGAATCCGTATATAACATATTGCTAGATTTTGGTCTGTCTTAATGCTTTTTACCATGCGATCATCTTCATAAGACAAACCATTTGTTGTATAGGTACTTCTCCTTTGTTTTTTATGGGAGTAGGAGGAATTTTTGCACACGGCCCTACTGATATAAAGTGGTTACCGTAGTCCGTTGTTGCTAACACAGCAACTCCTTACTGGTAACCCCACTCACTAACAGAAACACAACAACCCTCCAGGGAGTTGTTAATTGGGTGCGGTCTCCTATGAGGTGGAGGTACTTACCCAGTTGGGTTGCTTTGAGACTCTCTGCCACTCTTAATAATATCTAGACCAATAAAAACACTTGTTTCTCCGTGTCGGAATTTAACTTTGTTATTAAAATAGCATTTGCTATCCGCAATCAGGCTTGACAAACATTGGGTTACTGTCGTCTGTAAGTGGAGAGTTTCCCTACTTCCCCAGGCCGGCTGCTTAATTTTGTTTTGAACTAAAAGTATATCAGGTATTGTGTGCTTCGTTTCTTAAATGTCAGGGTGTGCCGCGTGCACATGGGGTTTTCTTAGCGATTAAAAACAATATCGTACTTGGAACTTTACCTACGACGTTATAAAAAAAACTAGCCAAGTGCAAGTTGAACTCAAACGCAGAGGGTCTGTATAGTTAATAAAGTAAAAATAGTATTATTTTTACATACAATGTCGGGAGGCATTATATACAAGCATACTGCCCACATGATGTAAAGTGGTTACCGTACACTAAGCTTGCAGCACATTAAGTATCACTCGCTCGATGTCACCTCATGTTTGTCCTTTGTGCGAATCGAACTCATGAGCGTTGGTGTCAAAGTAGCGTAACTAGCCCATGCGCCACCGAGCTCTTTGTAAATAATGTAAAGGAAGATAATTTTCACATTTTTCTTTTCATTGACACCTATATATGACATTTAACATGTATATCTTACATACATGTTAAATATCATGAGTCAGATCTCTAGTAGCCCATAGGTTTTGATCAGATGTCATATACCTATCTACAATATTTGTATTGTATTATATTGTGGCAAAATATATTAGATAGATAGATAGATATTACAAATATTGTAGGCAAAATTTGTGGCATAACGCTTGCTGACCGCGTTCGTAATGAAGACGCGAGAAAAAGAGTTGGTCTGAAAGAGAGTGCCGGTGTTAAGATAAGAAAAGGCATGCTCCGTTGGTTTGGACATGTAGAAAGCATGTGGGACGAAAAGTTTTTGGCAGTATTTTTATCAATGCTCACCAATAAACTGCACGGTAGGGAAAAAAATTGTGACGATTCCAAACAAATGTAGCCATTTTTACGGAATAAAAAGATTTTGACTTTGACTTTGAAAGAATGAAAGAAATAGATATATAATGCAAAAGTGGAAGCATGGAGCCGATGAAGACCGAGACTAACCTAACATGACCAAATTGGTCATGTTTTATCAGAAGGTGATGTCAGGAGCTCCTGGAACCGGCGAGCGTGTATGAAAAGAGCTATGAATGTCACAGATGTGAGTGAAGCATGCAAGGACCGCGCCTTATGGCGCTCGGTTCTCTCTGCCTACCCCGCAAAGGACCTGGCGTGAAGATATATATATATATATATATTTGTAATACATATCTATATATTAAATAGCCATAGAAAAAACTCCGAGATCTGAGCAGTGATAGCCTGGTTGATGAAGTACCGACCTTTTGACCAACTGGTCCACGGTTCGAATACTGACATTCCACTAAATTCGTGTTTTCAGATTTACGCACATATTTGTAATGATCATTTGCTCGGCGATGAAGGAAACCATAGTAAGGGATTCATGTTCAAAAAATTATATTTCAAAACAAATGTGCGAAAAGAAAGGTCTGGATTATGGAGGTCTGACTGGTCTGATTCGTGTGAAAATCTTCATCAAATCCTTAGGCTTTGCACACTCTTAATAGATAAGGTTAATTAAGGATAACAAAATTATGCTAAGATGAAGACAAACCATAAGTTATATTTAAGCGGTCAAAAAGGTTCAGTACAACTATTAATATAACAGGTCGTTATCTATATAGGTAAAAGTTTGTTTGTTTGTTTCACCGCGTTGATCTCTGGAACTACCAATCGGATTTGAAGAATTCTCATTGCATTTGATATCCCAATTCTTGAGGACGTTTCTGTGAACATCATGATACGACACTTAGAAGATGAGCAAAAAGAAATAAAGTAGGAAAAAGCGTTTCCCACGGAACAAGTTTGTGAGACGCAAATAGTGGTGGTACAAAATATGCTGTAAAACCAATAAATCAAATTGTTTCAGCGAAACATAGCCGCTATACCTAAATGATTCCTAAGTCAGCCAAATAGGTCGTTAACCTGATTTAGAATAGTATCTCGGCAAGGAGACGTAGTGGTCTAGTGGTTAGAGCGTAACTCGCCGCGGTCGTCATACTACTTCGACAGACGAACAACTTGTGAGATCGCTCTCTGTTGAAATTATCGGTCACTTAAAAATGGATCTGTTCTAATAAAGCCGTTAATTAATAATAAAAGAGGGTATTCTTTCTTCTTCTCAGCGTTATTCCGTTTTCTAATCCATTAGGATTGACGGGGTCCGCTACATAAATCTAAGGATTTGGTGTAGATACTGATTTTTAACTAGAGCATCTGCCGTCAGACCTCCGCAACCCAGAGGTTTAAGGTTCTTAGGTAAGGTCACACATCTTTTGAAATATAATTTTTTGGACGTGCGGATTTCCTCACGATGTTTTTCCTTCACCGCCGACTAAATTCGTCTTTTCAGATTTATGTGTACAAATACGTACACATAAATCTGAAAAGACGAATTTAGTAGTACATGCCCACGCCAGAATAATAGGTACCTAATAAAAGAGAGCATCGGCGTCAAAATAAGAAAAGTCACGCTCTGTTGGTTTGAACGTCTAGAAAGAATGCAGGAGGAATTATCGCGAAACTGATATACGACGTGAAAATGGAAGTGTACAAACCTAGGAAGGCCTAAACTCAACGACTATGATGAAGTTAGTCGTGTTATATCAGATGGTGACATCTTAGAAATCAGCGAACGTGCATAAGAAGAGCTACGAATGTTAAATAAGCGAATGAGGTGTGTCAGGATCACGTAATATGGCGTTAAGATATAGATAGATAGATATTAGTTAACAAAAGTGCTGATACCATTCTTTACTTAGAGTCTCGATTATATATTACCTCAATAATAGTAAGTAATCGGCACGGTGCACCGCGTGCAAGTTAGCTTTGGCTGTTAAGATAGTGTTTAGACCAAGTTCATGGAATTGCGAAGGATGAATGAGGAGAATGCAAGACATCTGTGGACTGTTATGTCGACAACAGAACTTAGTAGTTTATCAGCAAAAAAGGTGCAGGAGTTAATAATTTTCTTTCTCCAGAGTACTATGCTCGCCGGCCAAGAGAGACGGCGAAGTCAAAATACGTTAAAGATAAAAGTTACATATTCACCTATTTCATAATTCATCAACTAAAGTACCTACCTAATAGTAATAGTCCAGTAAAATTCTTAATAGTCCAGCGTTTGGTGCTGCAAACGACCATTTGTAAAGACAAGCTTATCAGCTGCTACTTAGGTAGTAATTATTTCTTGTAATTCAGGTATTGGCTCGCTGTCATTTGGTTTATAGTAAACAACAGTTGCACAAGTTTATAACGACTTATTTAGACAAATAAAATGTAATAATGAGGAATTACATAGGTTACAAAATATTAACTTACACAATATTAAAAACGGTAGGTATTACATGTAATAAAGGAATGGCAATGTAGTACAGTTAAAGTTAAATTTGTAGATTATTTTATTTGAATTACTGACATCTAGTGTCCAATAGCACAAATTATATTTTGTACATCGCCATCTAGGAGCAAAAAGGCATGTGTTGTACCGCCATCTATTAAGTTAGAATAGAAAACTGTCGGACAGCGTCATCTGTTGTTGATAATTAAAACTAAAAGAGACACCTGGTGAGGAATAGCATAATGACGTATTATTAAAAATAAAATGTTTTTCGTTATTTGTAATATATTTACCATAACACATTAAAATAAATTGCGTATTTTTTTGACAGTATAATATTAGCATAATTTTCTTTTTGTAATAGATTAATGTTAGCTATTCGCTACTAGATGGCAATAGATGTTAAAATTAAGGGTCGGGCGTCCGGTTTCAAGAATATTCAAGTTCAAAGCCCTTTTTATTTTTAGGGCGACGAAAAAGGAAAGTATTATTAAAATATCGTGATAGGCAATGATTTTTTTGTCGTCACTGTAACGATCTAGCGACAAAAGAAATGCTACTAAACATTTGAATAAAGTTTAAATGGAGTATTCATATGAATAAGTATGACAGGTTAAGTTCTTTTTTCGTTTCGAGTGATTGAAGATCATGGTGAAGTAATTAGTATCGTGTTTTTTTTGCTTACAGATTTTGACAGTATTATGTACAGAATCATAAATAGAGCCCAAAATATTTGATTAAAAACCTGTGTTTCTGTTCGTTGTCAACGATTCAAAGTAAACCAATTTTGCATTTTGCATAATTTTACAGTTTTCCCCCGGATTTTAATAGATGCTTGCATGCAGAAAATAAGTTTCAATATTCAGAGAAAAAGTAAAAAGTATTTTTTCATACAAACTAAAATGAATACTGCATTCATTTTAGTTTATATGAAAAAATACTTTTTCAGACACGGTAAGCGAAAATTAAATCTATGCAAATGAAAATAAATTCCCCCATGTATCTAAAATACTTGAGAACGGGTCGACCGATTTGAATGTTTTCATTTGTTGTGTTCTATTGACATTTGTATGAAATAAAATAATTGGGAATTTTCCAATTTTATTTCATACAAACCTTATCAGAAAAGTATTATATGAGATTTATAATATTGTATAAATGATGAATCGCAAAGATTGCATTGAGTTCGTGTTTTATTTGTCTGCTAAAATGACACCAGGGAGGCATCGTAATATAGAAAAGCAGTTTCAGGAAAAAATATATGAAACTTCTCGGCTAACTGACTGACTGACTGACAGAGAGAAATCGAACTACTGGAGTAGAAGTATGTTATAAAAGTAACATATTTTATGTTTTTTTGCTAAGCGCACTTCTGATTTTCTTCATTAGTAATGGCATCCGTGCCTAGTCGGGGCGGGCCACTAGTATAATAATTCTATAACTATAATCTATAACTTCACGCCAAATCCCTTACGGGGTAGGCAGAGAGAACTGAGAGCCACGTGACTCGATCCATACATACCTCACTCGCTTCAATAACATTCATTGCTCTTCTCATGCACGCTCGCCGGTTTCTAGGGCTCCTGACATCACCTTCTGATAGAACACGATCAATTTGGTCATGGTACGTAAGTCTTGGCCTTCCTCGGCTCCTACATCCTTCCACTTTTGCATCGTTTAATAATTTTTATCCAATATTTCAGTAAACGCAAATGTTCAACATCATTTTTAAATTCATACAAGGGATTATTTTCAAAATAGAAAACTGTTCACTGTTCCCATAGCTTTGATTCTTACAAATGACTACCGATTTATACGGGAAGTAAAAAATAGGGGAAGTTTTGGCCTTATAATTTTATTAACAATTTTGAGGTAGCTACTTAGCTCGCCACCATCTAAAGGAGCAAAACCAAACTCACTTGAACATGGTACACACTGTAGTCTAGCAAAATTGGCTCTGGCGACAGAAGTACAGCACAGCTCCATTTAATAAGAAACCCGACAAAGTAGGTATCTTCACCTCTACAACCCTTCGGAGTACACATACGTGCAACAATGTTAAGCACCTGGAGAGTTGCCGTAGGTCTTTTGCGAGTGAGTTTGGTTACCAATAAGTGACCAATAAGTGCCGCCTTGGCAGCGGAAAGGGCTGAAGTGAGCGATAATTATTGTATTACCAGTAGTCACAGATTGAGGGTAACCGCTTTACATCAGGCTTCGCGTATGCTTGTTCAACATCCGACGTAGAATAAAAACGAGGTTACGGTATAAAGTCTAATCAATTATAAATATTTTGGATTTTTTTATAACTTATTTATTAATTATTGATTTAATACAAGCAGAAATGAAATAAAATTGTGGTGCACATGGAGTGAGAGATTAATGTTTAAAACTATAGGTTACTTGTTACATATTACAGCATCGTTTTCATCGTTAATGATTTTTCAGTAAGCCATAAATCAATACCTATACAATGCTTGCAGTATTTTTGCTGAAAGACATTTGCAAGAAACAAGATCTCTTTGCATAATTACTGAGAATAATTCTGAAATTTCCATCTTGTAGTTATATCTCCTAAGCAAAAGAAGATAAAGAAAAGTTTAAGAAGCGCGTGGGGTGTGGAAGGACCGCGCACGGTTCTCTGCCTACTCGCTCCGCAAGGGACCTAGCGTAAAGCTATCATATATTTTTTTAAATTAATATTCGCAGACATACATAGCATATTTTTTTTAATATATATGCAAGTAAAAAATCTCTAACTGTTTATGAATACTGAATAACAGTCGCATTATTATATAAAAAAATGTTTTTTTAATCACGCCTAGCTCTTACGGATTTGTTCACAATTTTGCATATTAGGTCTTTGTCAAAACTATTCATGGCATTCGGGAAAAGAGAGGTTGTATTTCTTTCTCCCTATTTTGTTTTTCGGAAAAGATAAATAAAACCTATGAAGTACTTGCAGTATTTGTGAGATATTGCTTGCAAGAACCAAGGTAGTATAAATACTGGGAAAAATCCAGAAATCGCGATTTTGGTAGTACAAGTAAGTGCAAGTCAAGCTTCCTGAACTCGAAACTTGTTCAGAGGTATCAAAATAGTACTTTTCATGATTGATACCTTTGAATAAATTTAATAAACATAATGTACAGGGAATTTTTAAAAACTATCAACCTGTGTCTGTCTGTCTGCGTGTTAAGATATCATAAATTAAAACCAATAGGGTACCTAATGAAAATCTTTTATTTATGTAAAGGAATAGGGGTTACTTAGTACAAAAAGGGGCAAAAATGTTTTTTAGCTATATTTCTACACCACTTACATGCAAAACAAGCGTACAGCCTGCCTGATGGATAGCAGTCGCCGTAGCCTTTAGACTTTCGCAATATCAGGGGTGCAACGCTTGAGCTATAGGTATTCAAAATATAATAGGTACACTGCGGGCTGTATAGGGACCCTCAAATTGAAAGCGTGCTATGGAAAGAGCTATGCTTGGGGTTTATCTGCGCGATAGAATCAGAAATGAGGATATTCGCATTAGAACTAAGGTAACCGACAAAGCCCACAGGATAAGTAAGCCGAAGTGGCAGTGGTCCGGCCACATAGTTCGTCGAACCGACAACCGCAGTGAAGAATGGTTCTCGAATGGCGACCCCGTACTGGTACATGCAGTGTGGGACGACCCCCCACCAGATGGAGCGACGACCTCAAGAGGTTTGTAGGGAGTCGATGAATGCAGGTTGCATAGGATCGAGACGAGTGGCACTCTTGAGGCGAGGCCCACGCTCAGCAGTGGACGAATACAGGCTGAGACGATGATAATGATATAGTTTTATAATTATTATGTTGATACTGTTGATTGTTGACGCTGGGTGGAATTTTGTAGACATCTTGTTAATGTAAACACTTGTACGGATTCCACTTCACAATGTATTTCATTAATCATTTTTACAAGATGTTTTATAATTATATAGGTTTCTACCCAGAACTATTGAGATGTGAGGTATATCGAAAAAGGCGTGAAGAAATTTTCACAGAGTCGGCAAAGTGCTAGTGATGTTACAGATGTCTATCTATAGGTAACTGCTTATCATCAGGTAAGCAGTACGCTTGTTTGCTCTCTCAGTGATTTATATCAATTTAATACAATCTCCAACCTCAAGAAAGTGCGACATACTTTAAAAGTGTTGTATTTAGTCATCTTTGACGCGTCCTACCTCTCTTGACTACGCTTGATCCCTCTTTGCAATTATAGAATCTGAATCCTCTTCAAATTAGACGATAGGCTCTATTGACTCTATATTGCTTGCCGCACAACGAAGTACAAAACGTCTTCACCGGCCTACCTGAAAAAAATAGTGCTTATTTGATAAGTACTAACCGGAAATTTCCAAGGGGCCCTATCAAAGGCGTGAAGAGGCTTTTACAGGCTCGAAGAATAACACCCCTGGTTTTGTAAGTATTACCTACAGGTTACGTATTCGCTTACCGTCAGGCAGGTTTATACTTCTTTGGCACATCAGTGGCATGAAAACACATGTAAATCAAGCAAAATACAGATGTTTATCGCAATAACTCTAATTGTGGCGCATTTAGACAATCTGCGAAAATTCCAGCTGGCAAATTGGGACGGCCGGTCATTAGCTTCAACTTAGTTGATAAATCTCGCGACATCGAGCACCAGACTCCCGAGATTGCAGGTCTTTAATAATGACGCATTATCACCAAGTTTGTCTCTCTCTAAGTTTCTTCATATAATTACAACAGTTACGGATTATATATATCCCGGGGTATCCCTGGATTACTATTTCCAAATTAGAAAGTCAAAAATGACAGTCAGAAATAAAAAATAAACATTCGGTCTTAGCGGAGGTTATTAGATGAGGAATGTGAATATATCGACAAAATTTGATGTAAAGTTGTTACTGTAGCCTATGAACGCTTGCAATACATAAAGTATCACTCGCGCGATGCCACCTCGACTGCCAACACAGCCACTCCTCAGGAGCTTACTGGTAACTTTACTCCATGTGATGGACGCAACGACCCTCCAGAGCGTTGTTATTTGGCTGCGGTTTTCTGAGAGGTGAAGGTTATATCCGCAGATGCGCTATTAAGGTGCTCTTTTAAAAATTCCCAGACCAAAATTAACACACATGTTCATTACACATTTTTCTGTCCTCTTTGGGAATCGAACCCACGAGCAAGCTAGGTGTCAAAGCAGCGTTACTAACTACTCACCGAGCTCGTCAAAAATTATATTATTTATCCATAAATTAAATTAAATTATGCAAAATTTGGATATCTTGTATTCAAATTTTGGGTCGATGACTCATTTTGCGTACGAATTAGTTACTCCAGACTACTTACTAATAAACAGGCAGAGGGGTGACCGCAATATACAGTCCATTTGTAAACTATACAGAATCCAAAACATAAAAAAATACCCTTCCTTTAAAAAAATATTTGTAAAAAACGCCACCTGTTACACAGCCCTTCAGCATCTTGGCGTGCGAGGCCCGCGTGCGTCGCCCGCGTGCGACGCCCGCGTGTCCCCGCATCAGGATACAAATGGGTTTTTAAGTGTCCATTTTTTGCCGGCGCCGCACCGGTCATGCGGGGTACGTCGTGATTAATTCGCCTGTTAACACATTTTTAGCCTTTTTCAAGCTATTTGTCAAGCAATTTGTAACTCGCACCCAGCTAATTGACTTTTACGGCCAGTTTTAAAATTGTGAGATTCATGGACGTAACTGGTGAACGTTTTCGGGGTTTCGTACTAAATAAAAAGGTAAAAAACATCCATTTTTCATCCGATGAGACGATTTGTCGAGCTCGTAGCGCAGTCGTGAATGACTCGACTTTGACACAAACGCTCGTGAGTTCGATTCCCACACAGATTTGTGTGCATACATATGTCTGTTTGGCTTGGTCTGGATGTTTTTAAGAGAGGCGCATCAAAGCAGCCCGTTAGGGGAAGTATTTACCTCCACCTCACAGAAAACAGCAGGTAAATAATAATTCCCTAGAGGGTTGGTGTGGTGGCGTCGCGCGGGTGATACTTAATGCATTCATACGGTACCCGCTTTATATACTTGTATGTCTTCCAACATTGTATTAAAAAAAAATGATTTTTACCTTTCGCCTGATGTTTGTAAACCGAATAATACTAGTAAATAACAGCAAGCTGTGTAAGCAGAGCAGATATTTTTAAATTTAAAAAATATTTAAATATTTTATTTTTAATTTTTTAAAAATTTATGGAACCCTGTACGACATCTAGTGACGAGTGCTGTTACTTTTTCTGTTGATGGGAGTGCAGTGCAGACTCTGCACTGCAGAGTGGCCGGCCATACGTTTTCCCATATGTTTTTTTTTCTAATTGGAACGATTTTGGACCGTTCTTCCTCACCAACGAACATTTAAATTTCAAATTAAAGGATACAAAACTACAATATGTTAGCTATTAGTGTGTCGATTTTGGAGTTTCTCACTATTACCGTCTAAACTCTAGCTGGATGACATCAGTCTACCCCAAACGGCAATTTTGAGGGTAATGTGGCTCCGCTGGCTATCGCAGCTCTGCCAATTAAATTTACAGTAACAGTTGATGACATCAATAAATTGATGTGCTCAACTGCGAAACAGTGTTTCAAATTACGGTAAAAACTACGTCATAAGTACAAGTTACAAGTCAGACCGCAAATTTTAAGAGAGGTAGGGTGCATCAAAGCCCTTCTGGGGAAGTACCGCCACTTCACATGAAACCGCAGCTAAATAACCGGGGTCCGTTAGCTAAGCCTAAAGATTTGGCGAAGATACTGATTTTGACATGGAGCGACTGCCGTCCGACCCCGTGGGTATACCAGATCTTTCTTAGACGTGCGGGTTTCCTCAGGATGTTTTCGATCACCGCCGAGCAACTGATAATTAGGTACAAATATGTACCTACATAAATCCGAAAACACGAATTTAGTAGTGGTAGGATTCGAACCGGGCACCTGTTGCTTTATATAGGCCGGTTCTTTACCCACCGGACTATTACTGCTTATTGCATGTGGTATGGTTACTAGATATACATAAATACTCTTTTAAATTACATACTCATAATATGTAGTAAATATCCAGATCAAGATAAATGGCATTGCATTCGAAAATACTATAATAAAAAATATATATATTTTACCAAATAGGCCCGTACCTCGAGCTGCATACGGATATCCCGCCATTTTCCGGGACGTCCCACAGGCGGCGCGGGATAGGTTGGGAACACAATGAGTACTGCGGAATTCTGTTCAGCAATATGCAGTTACACGACCACACGTTGGTGTCGCAATCGCATTGCAGAAACTATATACATATACTGTGAGTATGCCGCTATATTTTCTTTTTTTAATAAGTTTCTTTAATATGTCGGGCGTCAAAAAAAGATGAAGCACATTGAGTAGTTACTGTAAAAGCCTATAGAAATTGTTGTACTGTGAGGAATGTGCCGTACGCTTTGTCCCCAACAAGATTCAATAAGAGTGCCGTGACTGAAAAAGGAATAAAAACTAGACAGCGGTTTCTTTCAAACGTATATCCTCATCTGTACATAAACCATATGAGGATAAAGCAGATGGGTAAAGTTTAAAAAATATATATGCTTTGTACCGTATGTTTTGCAATTTAAAAAAATGTACTCAGTTATGCATATTATATGCAGGTTTTACTCTTACCTACATACTTTTTTTATACCACATTGGGTGGCATACTAGCATACGGCCCACCTGATGTAATGCTTGTATGCCTCTCGACGTTGTATATAAAAAATAATAATAAAGAAAACGAATACTCAGTGCACTCCTGCCCTTATCTCGTTAGCATTCATCTTGGTAGTCTATTTGTGTTTTTTTCGGAGTACATTTCACGTAATAATCGAGAGATTTTTCGCGCGCACCCGGGGGCAATGTATACCTAATGCGTTTACAACATTTTCGTATTTTTTTGCGGCGAGGGCACTTGTTAGGGCGGTTAACGTGTTAATTTTCATCCCTCGGTGTTTTTTACGTGTTTTGGATGTAAATTCGTGTGTTGTTTTATTCTATTATGGTGGGGGAGCAATAGAAACCGTGGTTATTTATTTATGACTCTTGTTGGCTTTTTATACGTAGAGATAGGTCAGTGGTTAAGGAACCAGCCTGTTTACCAACTGGTCTCCGGTTCCAATCCTGGTGCTTACCACATAAATTTGCGTTTTTGGTTTAATGTAACATATTTATAATTACAAATATGTTACATAATACTTGCTTGGCGGTGAAGGAACACGCCGCGAGGAAACCGGCAATGGTACTGTGCTGTTCCAGAGAAGTTTTCAACCGAGAACTATTAAGTTGTGGAATGAGCTCCCTGTCGAAGTTTTCCCGAGGCAGCATGGGGTTCTTCAAGAAAGGCGAGAAGAGGTTTTTACAGGGTCGGTAACGCATGAGGAACTACCTAGTGTTGCAAGTGTCTGTAAGCTACAGTAACTGCTTACCATCAGGTAGACTGTACGCTTGATTATCTTACCACCTTAGTGGCATAAAGAAACCTACACATACAAGAAATTATATTTTGAGAGACATGTAACCTAACATAAAAAAGGTCTGGGTTGTCCAGGTTGTGGTGTAAAAATCTCAGTATCTTCGTCAAGTCCTTACGCTTAGGTAGCTGACCCCGCCAATCCTAACGGAAAAGGCAACGGGATAACGCTACTAAGAAGTTGGCTTTTTATACAATTCGGGTATAAAATATCCTACGATGCCGATGAAGATCGGTCGGGGAGGCATAAGCAATTATCACTTGCTCGGCGCTGAGGGAAAATATCGTGACAAAACCAACAATGGTCGCGTGCTGTGCAGTTCCAGAAAAGTATTCTACCGAGAACTTTTAAGTTGTGGAATGAGTGCCGAAGTTTTGCCAAAGGGACCGTAGTATGAGCTTCTTTATGAAAGGCGTAAAGATATTTTACAATGTCGGCATCTCATGAGTGAGTGATTTTTTCATACGGCGTCGGGAGGCATACAAGCATGCATCGCGCGAGTGATACTTAATATATTATAAGCGTTAATAGGCTACGACAACCGATTAACATCAGGTGGGCCGTATACTTGTATGCCATGTAGGGATGTATCCTAGCGGTGGGATGAGTATAAGTAGTACGGAATGAGTGTGATAATTCATGGGTATAGGACCTTCCACAGTTTAGGTCCCAATAGTGATAGATATTTGATATTTGGTAAACCGTGATGCATGGCAGTTGATCTTCACTTGACTAGCCATCTCTTTGAGGTTTTTGAATGCCTTATTTGTCATATTGCTGTCTCTCACTTTGCCAAGACGGGAAGTCAATTCCAAAACTTCCTACTGCTACAAATTTCTGATTAAATTCGTTGTGAGTTCCAAGGCAGCTGTAGTTTAAACCCCCGGGACAGTAATGAACTTCACTGTTCATTGCCTTTTTGTGGTCGCCGCTGTTAATTCTGGCTATACAGGAGACACATTGGTAGTTATGAGTAGTGAGTCTGTCCCGTTAAAAAAAAAGGTATAGACCTATAGGTCTATCTACCACCGAATAGGTTTAGAGCATACTCCACCGTGCGGCTCAAATGCTGGTTCGTGGAGGACAGTACTCAAGCCTTCCAAGAGTCACTTGGTATAACGGCAATTTAACCAAGGCTCAACGTTCCAACGGAACTAAGAATGATTAAACCTATCCATAGACAGGCTTCTGTCTTAGGCAGCCTTAGATGCCATCATCTTCTCGTCGTCTACCTAAAGAGTAATGTGCTTGCCAGAACTAATATGGAACAGTGATAGCCAATGCATAAATATATACCTTGATGCATGAACATGTCTGTTTGTCTTGGTCTGGATGTTTAGAGGTAGGGTTCATCAGAGCAACCCGTCTGGGGAATGCACAATGGGAAACCGCAGCCAAATAACAACTCTCTAGAAGGTTGTTGTGTTCTTGCGTGTGAGTTAGGTCACGAATATGCTCCCAAGTAGTTGCTGTGTAAGCAGCAGAGGAAGTATCGTTTGAGTGATACTTAATATATTACAAGCGTTAACAGACGTACGTACGTAATGACGTGATTGCCACCTTAGCGGCATAAAAAAATTGCGTGTTGTAGTGCTCTTTCGTGAAAATTTTTTCATCTGTATAGAATATATTTCTGTGCCTTTCACCAGCGTATCTAGGCAGAAGGCGTTTTGATCGATCCACTTACTTCAAGTGTAGGGATTGATTTAAGGCGTTGTTTTATTATACGTGATAGAGTCCTATCGGGAATCTTCATTTCTCGGGATTTTTTTGTATCCTAATGGGTTTTCGACGAATTCTGGCTTCAACAGCATTAATAGCCTTTATAGTTCTAACAGCACGCGGTCGCCTCGATCTTTTATGGTCTTCGACAGAGGAGGTGTTGGTATATCTGCCGATAGTACGATATCATATATGGCTGATACGATGCTTTTGAAGTGTTTTGAATATTACCGACGGCTCCATACGCACTTTGTGCAAGGCAATCCTGCAATCATTTTTTCTTTAACATCTTCTTCCATATTGTAATTTGATAACAAACACAAAAAAAAAATGTAAAACGGCGGGAAGTCGAAAGAAGTTTTTAACTAATATATTTATTGTTTATTAAACTTATTTTATATTGTGATTATTACAGTTTTTGTTATGTTGTAATGATTACGTAACAGTAGACGCTTAACGGTTTATGAAATGCGTCAATATTGTTTATGTATAGGTATTATTTTTGTAAACTAGTGTACTAAATAAAAAAAACATAACAAACGCGTTCTAAATTCAAAATAATTAAAGACTTGGAAAAGAAAAATTTCTACGTAACAGTATTTATGGTCAGACTAGTTATATATTCTCATTAGTTTATAGCTTTTTTATACCATTAAGATAGAAAACAAGCGTAAGGTCTGCCTGGTGGTAAGTAACAACCATAGCCTATGGATATTTGCGGCATCTTTACCCTAGAAATGACTCTATTTTGATGAACGTCAGGTTCAACAAAATAAATAAAACACAACGTGTGTTTTATTTATTTTGTTGAACCTGACGTTCTTCCGTTAAAAATTGTTTAATTTCAATGTGTAACAATCGCGAAAACCTAAGACAATACTCTATGAATGAGTTTAGTCTTCTCGAGTTTTGTGCTTCGGAGTGCATTTTAAGCAATCGGTCTCGGCTGTTTTCGATAGATGACAGTCGTTATGGCAATTTAAAAGTGGAAGGACGCTCCAATCAAATCAAATCAGCTCGAATGGAAAAGTATAAACTCACAGGAAATTGCAACTAAATAACAACTCTCAGAACTTCCCGCGAGTGAGTAAGATCATCATCATCAGCAAATTCCTGATAAGGTGTTAGCAACGGGAATAACAACGCGTGGATGATGCTTCCTGTAGTTGCTGTAAGCGTTCATAGGCTACAGTAATGAATTTACATCAGGTGGGTTTTAGGTTTGTATAATAATACATGTCATTTATGAATCCATAGTCGAAGAACAGTGTTTGACGCACTCACCACTCCCTACTGCCTGGTGACCAGCCAGAAGAATAGAGCAACCTGTCCTGCACCGGCTCTCTTCGTAACCAAGAAACCTATAGCCGTCAGTGCCATCGGATTTGTAAATGTGTTGTTTTTAAGTGGTGGGGGTCCTTCCCCCGTCAGACTGTCATTATGCTCCCTTTCTGATGAAAACATACCTTAATTTTTCATGCAACGGTAGTAGGTATACAAGCAGACGAAACACCTAATGTAAAGCGGTTACCGCAGTACACACAGTATTCTTTCCCTTCGTCTAATAACGCCATCTCACTCTTCACAATATTACACTAAGTCCTTCTCGGTACGAGCTATGCAACTCTGGAATGCGTTGCCAATTTCTATACGCAGTGCACAATCCTTAGCCTCCTTTAAAAATATGGTAAAATCTCACTATCTCTCCATGTAACTATGGTACTATATATGTATATATATATATATATATTTGCCATTACCTTTATGTGAATATTATTGTATGATCTGGTCTTCTGTTATGTTTTGCTACTTTGTTATTTTTTCCATTATTATTTTTATTTTTTGTATTTGTTAGAATGTGTAATTCGTTGTATATAAGTATACAATATATTAAGTGAAAATTGTACTTGCTTAAATGCGCCACCTACTTACTTTTTATATATGTATGTTTTTTTCGTGTCATGGTTGTCTGGAAGAGATCGCTTTAGCGATAAGACCGCCTATTGTACATTTGTTTTCTTTTTACGTGTGTTCTGTATGTATTTGTCATTGGTGCAATAAAGAGTATTCTATTCTATTCTACCGTAGTCTATAAACGCTTTCAATATATTAATTATCACTTGCGCGATGCCACCTCTGCTGCTAAACACAGCAACTCTTAAGGAGGTTACTGGGGACCTCACTTGCAGGAATACAACAACCCTCTAGAGAGTTCTAATTTGGCTGCGGTTTTCTGTGAGGTGGAGGTACTTCCCCAGACGGAAGATTTGATGCGCCCTACCTCTCTTGTAAGGATGATATACTCTTTTCAGAAGGCATACAAGCATACGGCCCACCTGTGTTACGCTTGCAATTATCAGTAATTATCCGTAAACTCCATAGGAGTTGCTGTGTTTCGTATGGTGATATTTCGAAGCAAATAACGTACTGAAGATGTGGATTTGTCGTATCATGTTTCCAAATAAATTTCAGTTTTATATTTTATTTATTGCACATGTCAGATTACATTAGGTAGCAATTATAATAATACGTAAAATACCACAACTTAAACTAACTAAAATTACAATATACAGCAACAGTTAACATATTAATACTAATTAAGTTACATGTTTATTTTCCACTCTCTTTTTCGGTCCTTGTTCAACAGTGACGTCCAACTTAAAAGGATCATATACCGACCGGCCGCGCTAAAGCCCGGCCGGTCGGTATATGATCCTAAAATTATTTTAAGTGAAGCTAAAAGTATTTCACAGGATTTTAAATACGCGAGTGTAAATACTTATCCTAGCAAAATTAATTAATCTATTTATTTAGATAATTATCAATGTAATAATAAAAAACTAAATATTATTGGAAGCTTAATTTAAATTTATTACCTACCTGATTAGTTTTCATCAACATTATCATCTTAATATTAATTTAGTTTATGTAAGGGCCTGAAGATTCCTTTTGATTCCAGCACTATGAAGTTTATTAAGTTCATTGTGCTATTTTATCTTATATGAAATCAACGAAATACGGTACTCAATATTTTATTAATTTCATAAATAAACGAAAGGTTTTGCCACCATTTACTTTTACCAAAATCAGTTTGAACTCTGGTTGAGGAAATTCTCATATTTAATTTTTATATCTTCACGACAGGTAACCTTGCGGGGTAGGCAGAGAAAAACCGAGCCACAAGACACGGTCCTTACACGCCTCGCTCGCATCTATGACATTCATAGTTTTATTCATGTAGGTACCCTCGGCGGTTCCTAGGACTCAATTCTTCCTTATATTATTCGCATACTAAATTTGGGCTGAAAAAAATATATAAATATGGACATATTAATCCATAAGCGATAATAAAATCGAAAGGTTATCCCACTCTAAAACCACCCACTTTAAAAACACTCACCCAAAAAGCGCTATCAGTGAAGTGTTTAAATATAGACTCAAAAAACTAAATAATGGCTCAAGAATACTTCCCTGAGTTGGGCTTGGCATTAATATATACTGCTGTGAATATTTTTTGGAAGCATAATTCATAGTGATACTTCCCGCTTTGATGTCGATTACATAAGCTGCTTCACCTTAACAACCCACTTCCCGTTTCAATTTCGATAGAGAGATAGTTAAATATGGGGGCGAATAGCTAGGAACATAAATAGCTATGTAAAAGGGTGGATGTTGCTCCGGATCGTAATCTATTTAATTGGAAATTTCCTTTGATTAAACGCAAAGACGTTGTTAGAAGTTGACCTAATAAAATATGGAGGGTTGGCAGAAACATCGCTATGAATAACTTATTTCTTGTAACCAAAAATATGAAAATAATAACAGTATACATTTTGAATTAGTAGTACAAATCTATAAAAATGGCAATTATTTTATGACCTTTCACACATATTATGAAAGTGTTACAATGACTTTAATTGCATAAGCACTTTATTTCCGACGACAGTTTCTTGGTGATATAAATTTGATTATAAATTTAGTTTATTCTATCTATTTGTAACTTCTCGCTAATCCCTTGTGGGGCAGGCAGAGAGAACCGTGTGCCAAATAACTCGATCCATATACTTCTGAATCGCTCTATAGGTTCCTGTATCCATTATAATACTTCGGAGATGATAAGAATTAAATCTGTCACGTTTTTCTATTCCTTTTGTGTATACGTGTGAATATCCTTAAAATGAAATAAAGTATTCGACATGAGAAGGTTTCGTTCCATACATACATTTAGAATTGGTTTAATTGCTTCGTTCACTCTCTTTACCCCATAGGGACCAAGAATAAGCTTCGAAGCTGTGTTGTTTGGTCTCAACCCATCCATTTAAATCTCCATGCATTATCATCATTTCATTATTTTCAGCTAAATCCCGAATATCCCTTACATATTCCTAGAACTTCTCTAGTTCTTTCGCACACACTGAACTTACGGGAGCGTAAGCTGCAACCAGAAATATTCGCATGATACACAGTTTTATGTGAACCTAAAGATGTCGAGGATGGCCCTGTCGAAGAAGGTGGTGGCACTCTTCGCCTCATGCACTATTTGTCGCATCGAAGGAAGCGGGTCGGTGCGCGTCGCCTCTGGGGATGCCCTAATCCGTTCCATCCGAACGTTGGTGCAGTTTTGGGCAAATTAAGCATTTAACACAATTTTATACTGTGCTATTATCAAATGCAGACTTTACAAAGTTTACATTATTTCATTTTTAAGTATGATGTGCTTCAAATTAACGTTTTATTCATAATGATAATAACTTCCGAAATGTTAGTAGATTAAAAAATGAAAAATAATAACTAAGATAATCAAATAAGATATCTAAAAATGTAAGACGTAGGTATCTAAGTGCCCAAGAGGGCTACAATGGAAAAAAAATATGTTTTTTTTTATCTTTATCTAACGCAGCTAGTTAGATAAAGACAAAACAAATAATTTAATGCCATAAATACGGTTACACAGAAATGTTTCTTTTTTTCAACTCTTTAATCATTTTCAATTTAAAACACGCATATTATTTTAAAACCTTCTTTCGATTTCCCTCCGTTTTACATATTTTTTTCCTGTTTATTATAAAATTACAATATAGAATGAGGTGTGAAAGAAAATAGGATTGCAGTGATTGCTTTGCATTAAATGGGTAATGTCTTAAGTATGACCGACGGCTGTCGGTCATACTCAAGATACTTCAGAAGCTTGGTATCAGCCGTATGTTTGTATATCGTACTATCGACAGGTATCAACACTTCCTCTGCTGAAGACCATAAAAGACGTGCTTAGGCCTACAAAGGCTGTTAATGCTGTTAAAGCCAGAATTTGCCGAAACTCCATTAGGAAACAAAAAATCTTATCGTGAGAAATGAGGATTCCCGATAGGACTCTGTCACGTATAATGAACCAAGACCTGAAGCTCAGCGCTTATTGTCGATAATCAGGTGCTCTAAATCAATTCCTACAGTTGAAGAGAGTGGATCAATTATAACTCCTTCTGTCCCGATACGCAGGTGAAAGGCACAGAAATATCCTCTTTACTTGAAAAAAATGTCACGATTGAAGAGCAAAATGACAAAGTGTGCGCACACAGTTCTAAAGAAGCTGCCCAAATGGTCGGAAATGTACAATGTGGTCATCATCTTGCATCAATGGTTTCGTGGGGGTGTTTTATCAAGGAGTCACAAAGCTTCATTTTTGTGAAAAAGGAGTGAAGACTTCAGCCAAAGTGTATCAAGAGACTTTCTTGGATCGTGTTATTAAGCCTCTATGCATTAAACTTTTTAAAATATGCCGTAAACTTTCCCGCGGCACTCTGCACCAGGTCACAAGGCACGAACTACCCAAGCCTGGCTCGAAACTAACTTTTCGGACTTTATAAGAGCTTAAGACTGGCCCTCGTCTAGCCTAGATCTACACCCCTCAGACTACAAATTATGGTCAGTTTTAGAGGACATAGTCTGCTCAACAGGATACGCCAACATTATGTCTCTTAAGAAATCTCTGGAGCAAGCAGTGGGTAAATTTCAAGAAATAGTGTGTAAATCTGGCCTGTATCAAAGCCAAAGGTGGCCATTTCGTATAGAATCATTTTTTATTGGTTGCTGAGACTTCTATAAATATGCACTACATATAAGTTTATTAAGATTACATTACTTCATAAAAAAATTAATGCATATTCATTTGTAACAGAACTTATGGCCGGACCAGGTATAATTTAAAATGTATTTTTATACAGCTTATGTTTTAATGAAGTTATTTGTTGCACTGTATGTAATATAAATGTTAAAGCACCTACGATACATTTTAATAGTACATTGTCGTATATAGGTTGAATATATTAATAGCATTATATTCAAAATTTTATAAAATCTGTTTTGCTGACTCTCCAAGATTCGTATATCTTAAAATTTCCACCCAGTGAATCTTGCGGCCGGGCGAGATTATGCCAATAAAATTTATGTATGCCCGCATAGCGGAGAACTTGGCTCCACCACTGCCGCACCCGATACATATCGCGGATTCTAAGTAGGCACTTTATGTGTGTGATCTACTACATATTTTACATATATCAAATTAGTTTCTATACAAATCAACTCTTTTCTATACAACTTTGGTGGCATACAAGTATGCGCCTATGTGAAGTAAAGAGGTAAACGTAACTCATAAACGCTTGCAATACATTAAGTATTACTCGCGCGATGCCACGTCTGCTGTTACACAGTAACTCTTTAGGAGCTTACTGGTAAACTCACTTACCCTTACGAACGTAACAACCCTCCAGGGAGGTTTAGTCGCGTTTTTTGGGAGCTGAAGGTAATAGAATAAAATAATACGCAACAATAGAACGCCGGTAACCGCACTATTTTTAGATATGTCCAAGGCTTTCGATACCGTGTCTCATAAAATATTGTTGGATAAACTATGGCGTTATGGTATTCGAGGTGTAGCTCATAGTTAGATTCAAAGCTACTTAAGTAACAGACAGCAATGTGTAGAGATAACCCGAACGACTGGCTACGATAAACAGACATATCGGTCCGAATACTGTCATAACGCTCATGGAGTGCCACAGGGCAGCATTTTGGCCCCACTGCTATTTTTGATCTACATCAATGACTTGCCTCAGGTATTCAGTCACCAATGTATAATGTTTGCGGACGATGTGACACTGATTATTAAAAAAAGGGATAATATCAGTCACGAGCTTGATATTAACAATATATATAAATATAATAATTTAAAAATTAATACTGATAAAACTAATTTTATTCATTTTAGGACGTGAAACAATACATATAGTAAATATTTAAATATCAATTTTAATAACGCAGAAATGGAAGAAGTAGATACAACCAAATTTCTGGGTATCACGTTAGATAGCCAATGTAATTGGAAGGCCCACGTAGATGTTCTTTGTATTAAACTACATAAATTTGTCTATGTGTTGAGGCGAGTGAAACAAGTTGCCACTATCGATGCACCACTTATTGCATACCATGGCTATGTATCATCAATCTTACGATATGGGATAATACTATGGGGAAGTTCAGTAGATGTGTCGAAAGTATTTATAGCCCAGAAAAAATGTATTAGAGCTATCAGTGGACTCGACTTACTAGATAGCTGTGTGTTTGCATTTAAAAAACACAAAATTCTACCATTACCATGTCTCTATATTTTCGAGACATGTGTGTTTGTACACGAGCACTCCAATTTATTTATTAGACATGGAGACAATCGGTTCTAGAACTCGACATAAGAATAAACTGTACGTACCGGAACAAAAATTGGCTCTTTTTAAAAAAAATGTGTACTGCATGGCTATAAAGCTATATAATTTATTATCAAACCGTTTTAAAGACATGACTTTGAATACATTTAAAAAACATCGATTTAATTATCTTTTAGACAAATGTTATTACTCTTATAATGATTATGTTAATTATAAAAATATAATCAATGACTAGAATAATATAGAAAAAAAATAAAAATAGAAAAAAAATGAAACAAAATGTTAACAATAGGTAATGTCAGTACATTACCTATTGTTAACATTTTGTTTCATTTTTTTTCTGCACTTATTAATTTATTAAGAAATTGTATAACATATTTGACATTGATATTATTTTTATTAAGATGTTATTAACTTTAAAGATTTATTTAAAACATAATATTAATTAATTTTTGCACGCTGTATTGAAACAGTAGAATATGTTGGATCGAAAATCTTGTGAATAACTGTATGTTACACATATTCTCAGCAAATAAAATGTTTGATTTTATTTGATTTGTTGCTTCCACGTAAATTGTGAATCTGAGCTTTCTGCTTGTGCTTCCGAGATGGGATTATTGTTGTATGATGCAGAAATATTAGTCACTTTTTCATTTTTGTTATAAAGTCGCATATATTTTGTTTTATTAATTACTTATGATGACATAAATAATTTAAGTTAAACCTTCAAATTATTCAATGTTATCCGATATATAATTTTTATTATATATGTATCTTCACGCCAAGTCCATTGCGGGGTAGGCTGAGAGAACCGAGCGCCATAAGACGCGGTCCTTACGTACTTCACTCACTTCTGTGACATTCATAGCTCTTTTCATGCACGCTCGCCGGTTCCTGGGTCTCCTGACATCACCGTCTGATAAAACACGACCAATTTGGTCATGGTAGGTTAGTCTCGGTCTTCTTCGGCTCCTACATCCTTCCACTTTTGGATTGTATATCTGTTTCGTCATTCTTTCGTCTCGCATTCTTTCTACATGTCCGAACCAACGGAGCAGCATGCCTTTTCTTATCTTAACACCGACACTCTCTTTCAGATCGCTCACGTCTTCATTACGAACGCGGTCAGCAAGCGTTATGCCACAAATTAGACGCAATTCTCTCATCTCGACCGCATTTATTCTACTTTCATGCTCTCTCTGCCATACATACCTAGCTCTCACTTCCATAAGTTAGCGTTGGGATTAGCACCGCATTGTGTACAGCGAGCTGTGCCTTTTGGATATAATATAATTTTTATTTTATTTTCTGGATATAATTTTTGGAATAATGTTATTTAGTTCATTCAGTTTATAATAAATGTTATTTCTGGACAATCATTGACATATGGACCAGCAATGGCCCTTGGATGCTACCCTGAGGTCCATGAATTTTATTTTGTCAGAATGAAGACCTGCATCATTTTAAACAGAATTTATTTTATGTATGTCAACGAACTGTGTTCATTGCCGGAGGTAGCTTTTAATCCATAATACACTTCTGCATATGTAGTAGATCTACTACCAGTAAAGTCATATTGGCCATCATGAAAAAAATGAATTGTTCAAAGATAAGGATTGCAATTGACAAGAATTATAATGCTTATTCGTAATAAAATTATATTATTACGAATATTTTACCCAAAAAGAAAGAATTACGAAACAGATATACAATACGAAAGTAGAAGGTTGTAGGAGCCGAGGAAGGCTAATACTTACCTACGATGACCAAATTGACCGTGTTTTATCAGAAGATCATGTCAGGAGCCTTAGAAACAGGCGAGCGTGCATAAGAAGAGCAATGAAATCAAAAGAAGCAAGTGAGGTTTGTAAGGATCGAGTCATGTGGCGCTCGTCTCTCTCTGCCTAAATAGGCTCGCTTGCGAAATCGCAAGGAATTTAGCGTGAAGTTATAGATAGATAGAATATTTTCCTCAAAGTTGGCAGTATATGGATCTGTAATTCGCCAGCTCACACTTTTCCTCTGATTTTCAATAAGGAAAGTATTTACTAAATTTCATTAAGTCTAGGAACACATTCGAATCTATACATTTATTAAAATAAGTGACAAGTGTAGAGCTATTGCCTCTCTAATACAATATTTTAATAGACATTCCCCTATGATCCACTACTGAGTATTTAATTTTAAATTGTTTAAATGTTTTAATAGTTTCAGTTGATTTAATACGTGTAAATTGAAAATAACTAGGTCTCACATTTTCATTTAACAACTTAGTAGCACCATCTGTAGATGTTCTGAGCATCTTTTCAGCTTACTGATGACCTCACTCACTCGCATTAATACAGTAATCCTCTAGGGAGATGCCTTTTGTCTGCGATCTTTTGTGAGGTACTTCCTCAGTGAGAATTCAGTATCCTACATCTCGTAAAATAGATTACAATTAACAAAAGAGATAACAAAAGAATTTTATTTATTGTCAATTGACATTACTATTATCTATAATTTGACGAACCCTACCTTTCTCTTAAGAGCCATTCATCATCTAAGTCTCTCTCCTGTGCCACCTGCATCCATCTACTCCCTACAAACCTCTTGAGGTCGTCGCTCCATCCAGTGGTAGGTCGTCCCACACTGCGTGTACCAGTACGGAGACACCATTCGAGAATCTTTCTTAACCAGCGGTTGTTGGTTCTACGAACTATGTGCCCGGCCCTCTGCCGCTTCAACTTGCTTATCCTGTGGGCTATGACGGCTATCTTAGTTCTACTGCGGATATCCTGACTTCTAATTCTATCGCGCAGAGAAAATCCGAGCATAGCTTTTTCCATAGCACGCTGAGCGATCTTGAGCATCCCCATACGGCCCGCAATGAAGGACCACGTTGGACATACGGAACCGAGAGGTGGCCCTTCACTGGCCCTTCACAAGAGTCAATTGTCGGAGGTTTAATTTCTTGTCAATTTACATTAGTTTGATAATTTGACGTAATTAACGCATTTCACCGAGACATCTCCATAAAGCCGTTAGCTTATTACGTTAAAGTTCATTTCAAGTACAAATATATAATGCAGCCTATGAACCGCGGCGACATTTGGCTCCAATCCCGCGGCTCTCACGTAACGAACCTTCATAAATAGATTATGTACTGCTACCAACTTACCTGATGCAGATCGGATCGACTCGTGTGGAGCTGTCATTTATTTTTGAAGTGAAAACTTCTTTAGCGGCGTTGTGCACTTTTGGGATGAGTAAAAATGTTAAACTCGCGTCAGGACACGTGACCCTGACCGTAAGATTTTGCTGAGAATTAGAACTTAAGTTCGCTGCAGTGCTAAAACATTAGTTACCTCTAATTAAACACTTATAACATGAAGCGCTAGATCGTTCATAGGGCATTATTTTCTCACGACCAAAACGTTGTAAGCGCCATGAAATTGTTGGCGATTACGCGTTTCGTTCAATGTAGTTTATCAACATCGCTGTTTGGTTTAAGCGGCACAGGGTGCGTGAGTGTGCGTGTGTGTTTGATTTTAGAGATTGGCGATGATGATGATGGTGAAAGAGTCGTTGAAATTATGGATGAAAGTTATTTTTTCTGAGAGATAAACTTTTTAATGAAAAATAAATTGTCATGTTTGTGTACGATAGCGCAATAAATGAATATTGTATTTTACCACATACATGATAATACTTTTATACTGATAAATAAAGCAATTCGTGCGAAATGATTCCCTAACCATTCCAAAATATTCATAAATGCACAACGTTAATGTTCAAGTTTTCACTTCTGCCGGCACTCCCGGAGTGCAACCCGTTTTTTTTTTATACAAGTTAGGACGCATACGGTTCACCAGATCCTGAGTGGTCTTCAGTTTATTTTTTAATACAACGACGGGAGGCAATTAAGCATACGACCCACCTGACGCAAAGTGGTTACCGTAACCTATGAATGCTTACAATAATACATTAAGTATCATGCGCGATGCCATCTCTGCTGCTAACACAGCAACTCCTTAGGATTTTACTGGTGACCTCGCTTTCACGCAGAAATATATCAATTCTCTCTTAAAAACCCAACAAAGACAAACAAACATATTCATGTACACAAATGTTTGTCTTTTGTAGGAATGGAAACCACGAGCATTCTATGATACATAGATCGATAGCAGTGGTACATATTTTGTAGGTACTTACTGTCGTTGTCCAATAAACTTTTAACCGAAAGTCTACACTTTGGTGACACTTGCAAAGTTGCAAGCGTGTTGCAAGCTGAGTACGTGACCGGCGACAGTGCAGCAACTCGGGAGCGACAAATCATCGCCGCTGCTTCTGTAGTTGTCGCTATAAATCGCGGAACCCCAGCGCCCGGGGACTTGGTGTGCGGCATGCGGTTCCACGTTTAATACTAACCTAACCGATTAACGCATTACCGCTTGTCAACCCTAGCAACCGTATGGAAAGAACTATGAAGTTAAAGAAGCGAGTGAGGGGTGTAAGGACCGACCGTCGTGTGATGTTAAACCCTCTTTATCTGCGCCGCAATGGATTTGGCGTTAAGGTATTGTTTGATACATCTATCTATCTATAACTTTACGCCAAATCCCTTGCGGGGTAGGCAACCGGGCGCCACATTTTTTTTTCTTTATACTACGTCGGGAGGCATACAAGCATACGGCCCACCTGATGTAAAGCGGCTACCGTAGCCTATTAACGCTTGAGATATATTAAATATCATTTGCGCAATGCCTCCTCTGCTGCTTACACAGCAACTCCTTGGGAGCTTACTGGTGACCTCACTCACGCACTGGAACACAACAACCCTCTAGGGAGTTGTTATTTGGCTGCGGTTTTCTGTGAGGTGGAGGTATTCCCCAGACGCTGCTTTGAAGCGCCCTACCTCACTTAGAACACCAAATAATGCTGATTGGCCACATGACTCGGTCATTACACACCCTACTTGCTTCTTTAACATTCGTAGCTCTTCTCTACGCTCGTCTGTTTTTAACGCTTCTAACATCACCTTCTGATAAAACTCGATTAATTTGATCATGGTAGGTAAGTCTTGGACTTCCTCAGTTCCACATCCTTCTACTTTTGAGTTGTATATCTATTTCGTGATTCTGCCTTCCTGCATTCTTTCTACAATTTCGAACCAATAGGGCATGCCTCTTCTTAGTTTAATACCGATACCCTCTTTCAGATCTAGACTGTTTCTTACATTGTCATTGCGTACGCGGTCTACAAGCGTTACGGTACAAATATTGCGCAACGTTCGCATTTCGACGGCGTTGTTTTGTAGTTTGATATGTAGATATTTTTTTATAGAATTGATGAATGTCTAACTAACAAAGTTGTCTGGAAATTATTCAGCACAGGCAACAATATTAATTCTACCATTTGACATTATTATGATTTTAGCAATGTATGCAATAAATTTACTATAATGTCTAATTGACAATTTGAAAAGAGACCCCACATTCACACATTTTGACGAGCTCGGTGGCGCAGTGGTGAAACGCGTTGTTACGCTACTTTGACACCGACGCTCGTGGGTTCGATTCCCACACAGGACAAACATTTGTGTGCATGAACATGTCTGTTTGTCTTGGTCTGGGTATTTTCAATGTATAATAAGTATATATTTACAAAAAAATAAATGTATTTACGTATGTTTATCAGTTGTCTAGTACCCATAACACAAGCTTCGCTTACTTTGGGGCTAGATGGCGCTGTGTAATTTGTCCGACAATATTATTTATTATTCAATTGAGCAATTTCTTATTCGTCAATATAGAAAATAATAGTAGATTGAGCAGTCGGAACCCGTTATATACGTATTCCCATACATTTCGCGGTCGTATACGACCACCCGGGTTTCGAAGGGTTAAGTAAGAATAAAAACAATGAGAAATGAATAAGATGCAAAAAGTTCTTATTTAAATACTATAAGACGTGTCTAAGTGCCCGCAAAGGCTAGATGGCAAAAGGAATTTTTAATTCATAAAATATCAATCAAACTCTAATTACTACTGAAACAAAGTCATACTCGTAGAGTAAGCTCCTAAGGATGGCTGTGTTCCAAGCAGAGGTGGTATCACACGAGTATTACTATATTGCAAGAGTTTATAGGCTACGGTAACCGCTTTACATAAGGTGGGCCATATGCTTGTATTCCTCCCGACGTAGTATAGAAAAAAAGATGTATGGAACCGTGGTTACTTTAACCTATAAACGTTGCAATATAAGAACTATCACTTACGCAATGCTGCTAACGTAGCAAATTCAGAGTAGTTTACTCACTGGCAGGAACACAACAACTCTCAAGGGAGATGTTATTTTCGTATTCGAGTACTTCAATATAAACATAAAAAAATATATTTGCCATTGGGACCTCGTGGGCACTTAGACAAGTCTTTCATTTTTAAAATATAATCTTTTATATTAGTCAATTTAAGAGACGATAATAATGTAAGAAAGTTATTATTTTTCTTTTTCAATGTGCTAGTATTTTGGAGATTACCATAGTGAAGAAGAAAGGCTGAAAGAAACTCTCATATGTACTCGTCGATCTCTTTCAAATCGTCAATAAGAATTACAATAAAATTAACGTCAACACATTTGGTACAATAATGATGATATACCCCGCAGGACAGCTTGTAGCGAGCTATTGATGCGTAACGACACCATGGGTATTAGTCGATTAGGGCCTTTGTCTACGGCGTGTCTTTGTCGGTCGGAGTGGAAACACAAGATGGCCCGCGGGACTCTCAGCTCTGGCTGACCTCCGTTGATCGCCCAGAGAGGAGTCGATATTGCTTTATTAGGTGATATGCTCCGGGGGTGGTGGTCTTAAAGGGCATAACGCCGCGAGAAACTTCGGAGAAAGTGCAGCACACCTCTCGACACCCCTGCGTCACTCACACCGGTGTTGACCCAGGCCGACTTTCTCTGGCATTTCAGGGGTCTATCTAGTGAGTAGCGAGCCACCTGCCGAAAGTAACATCAGATTACGATAGTTATTGGAGGCGTCCGTCCCTCTTCTGCAAAAATCCTGTTCTAATAATACCTCCAGATCTCATTTTAATAGCCCACTTTTTTCCGCCATTTTTCCAATAGTTCCAATGCCTGCCGTGATCTGTCCATGGGTTTATTGTCCCAATGATATCCCCTGGAGCAACTTACAGCAGGTATAATATTACATCATTCATCTACGCGTTGGATTCATATCCCCGCGCACGCCTATAAAAGACCGAGATAAACGCCCATGACTTTAGAGAATGATATCAAGTGGTTAATAGATTCAATTGGTGGCGGAAGCACACAAAGCAGGTTAGATCAAATTGCATGATATCAAGTGGTAGAATTAGGACTATTAACAAAAAGACCTGAATTATTTCCCGACATTTTTCACAGTTACGTATTCATCAATTCTACAATAAGACTTCTTCCAGAGATATTTTTTTATGTGGCTTTTGAACACATTGACAGAAAGCAAGACATTCTGTTTTAGTTAATTGAATAGGCAGGCAGGCAAATAAAATTGAATACGATTAACAAGTAAAGATCAATCAGTTATAGCAAGTCATGTCTTCTTTTTCGTCGCGTGAACCCGTTTTCTATTCCATTAGGATTGGCGGGGTCCGCCACCTAAGCCTAAGGATTTGGTGAAGATACTGATTTTTATATGGAGTGACTGTCGCCAGATCTCCACAACCCAGAGGGTAAACCAGATCCTTCGTAAGTTAGGCCACACGTCTATAGAAATATAATTTCGTGGTCGTGTGGGTTTCCTCACGAAGTTTACCTTTATCGCCGAGCAAGTGATCAATATGTATATAAACGCGAAAACACGAATTTGATGGTATACATGCTCACGTCAATTCTAAAACTTCCTACTCCTACAAATTTCTTCTGATTAAATTCGTTTGTGAGTTCCAAGGCAGCTGTAGTTTAAGGCGACACATCGAAAAATTAGACCAACTTTCATCGAATAGTATAGGCTAATGACTAAACTGACGGATCTAAGATTTTAATATAAATAACTTCATTTCTTTATCTTGAATTTGCTTGCTCAAATACGCGATTGTGTAAAATTGATTCGATAATAATTACTTTCGAAAACACCTCCTGAAATTCATTATTCTTGAAATTACAACGAAGTTGTTCTGTTTATACGCTTCAAAATTACTTAAATCTATTAGTAATATCTATGTTTATAATATGCTTGCTGCATATTTTGATAAGTGAAACATGAAATTTTTTAAAGATATTTTAAGTTTCTGACAATTTCTAAGCGATCACATTCGTCTTGGGTGCTACGTGTTTTCGACCTTATTGTGCGGTAATGAGGATTATAAACGCGTTGACTAACTACATCCAGCCAGTCCGGCTGCAGCCCGCTTCGAGGTAAGACCTATGTCGACTGTCTGCTCGAGCTCGCTCCATTTACATCGCGACACCGAAGTTTTTATAATTAATAGTTGTAAATATTCAATATTATAGTATTTAGCGTAAGTGTATTATTATTAGATATAAGTAGTAAATAATATTATAGGTTTATATATATTTATTATACTGTTGTAATAATGGGGAACACTAAAAAGAAAATATATAGAATAAAAATACAAAGAAAATGTTCGTAGAATGGGGGAGGCGAACAAGACAAGGTATTTATTTTTTTTAATTATTATATTCATTAAACATATTATAATAACATTGTGTAGACATATTTCTAGTTTTTAGAACAGTTCCTAGGTATGGTTGGCCCAAGCTATTTAATTCCTCTTCAAACTTTTTTTTAATTTTGCTTACTTAATAACTCTATATAAAACTGCATTAATTAAATAAGAGTTATTTTTTGCAGGAATAAACAGTAACATTTGATAATTGGTATACATTATCCACAGGCTGACCGCGTACCTATATAGGACGTCAAACTCCTATTATGTCCATTATAATCTGACCGAACTCCGACTTAGAAGTTGTACGTCGGTGGAGGTCAGGTTACGTTGGAAATTTATACCAATAAGGTTCGCGTTCTCAGCACATAGCAACCAGTGGAGACTCTTTATTTCTTTGTATTAAAATAAAAACTTATAAAATAGAATATTTTTGCTGTTTTGTTTTTTAGGAGAAACTTACTAAATAAACATATTCCACTAGAAGAATCACTACTCGATTTATATGCTACTTTAACGTAAGTGTCATACGGGACGACAAACTCATAGTAACCATTATAAGCTCACCGAACTCCGACTTAGACATTGTACGTAGGTGAAGGTTAGTTTACGTTGGAAATTTATCCAATCAGAAGATAGAAAACCAGTGGAGGTTTTTTTTTTTTTTTTTGTATTAAAATAATTACTAGTAAAATAGTATATTTTGATAGTTTTTAAAAAAACTCGGTATGTTTCATGTTAAAGAAGCGAGCGAGGTGTGTAAGTACCGAGTCATGTGGCGCTCACGAGGGATTTAGCGTGAAGATATAGATAGATAGTATACTTATACCCATGGTACTCGTGAAAACAAATAATATTTACTATGAACCAACACTGAAAACACAAAAAAATCATCTATTCTATACATTGTGGTTAGTATTGAACTATTGTACGGATTAGATTTATTTTGCAACATCAGAGATGGTCCTGGTTCTTTCTTCTTGAGAGTTTAATAAATAACAAGGAAACGTACAACAATACAAAACACAGAGTATACATAAGTAAAATACAATAAATGTCATTATACTGAAGTTAAAGTTATGAAACAGCAAGAAAATCATTTGTCACATGTTTTTTTTAAATATGAATAGATTATAAAAATAAATCTATTTGTATATATGTATATTAGGGTGTCCCTTATTTTTCAAAGTTTTTATTTTCTAACGCATATGTCTTAGTTTTGTTCATTTGCTTTTAAAACACTCGGAAATTAATTTTTAACTTATTTGGATTACGATAATCCGTGCCGAATTACATCGAAACATGTTCATACAAGTTGCGCGGCAGTGCCGCACGTACTCGCGGTATTCATTTGTTCAAATTCAAAGTCAAAATCTTTTTATTCCGTAAAAATGGCTACATTTGTTTGGAATCGTCACATTTTTTTTCCCTACCGTGCAGTTTATGACTAGGTGAGCACTGATAAAAATACTGCCAAAAAACTCAGGCATCCCTCTTTTGGTATCCAAACAAATTTACATATTTTGTTAATTACATTATAATTGGATCGACTCACTCCCAGGCATTTTTATCATTAATATAGTCAGATACTTTATAATATGCCCTGCTACACAATTTGGCTTTAATAGTAGTTTTAAATTTGTTTATTGACAAATCTCTTATATTGCTGGGAAGTTTGTTATAGAACCGTATACATTGCCCCATAAAATAATTACTTGTTTTGTGGAGACGGCTTGCATATAACACAAGATTATGCTTATATCTAGTATTTATGCTATGAATATCACTCTTTTTACAAAATGAGTCTATGTTTTTATGGACATACAAAAGATTTTCATAGATATATTGCGATGCGACTGTTAAAATATTTATTTCTTTGAATTTTTCTCTAAGGCTCTCACGGGGACCAAGTTTGTAGATAGCTCTTATGGCTCTCTTTTGCAATAAAAAGATGGTGTTAATATCCGCGGAGTTACCCCAAAGAAGAATTCCATATGACATAATACTATGAAAGTAGCTGAAATAAACTATTCTAGCCGTATCAATATCAGTGAGCCGTCTAATAGTTTTCACTGCATAAGCTGCAGAACTTAGTTTTCCTGATAATTTTTCAATTTGTGGGCCCCTTTGTAGTCTGGAGTCAATTGTTATACCCAAGAACACAGTTGTCTCCACAGAGGCTAAATTAGTTCCATTAACATGTACGTTGGTAGCCACCTGCCTTACATTAGGTGTTGAGAACTTAATTACTTTAGTCTTTTTATCATTTAAAAGCAGATTATTAACACTAAACCAATGAATAACTTTAGAGAGAGCATCGTTAACTTCGTCATAATTACCTAACCGTCTATTAATTTTGAATGTCAGTTATTCTCGTGATTAATACGTAATGTTTTAACCTTTATAAGATGGCAGTGGAATTGAGAAGCAATAAATCAAGTATTTTCTTAGTTGGAGACGTAAATGATCAAATAATAGGCGCAAAATTACCGTCTAACCGTCAAGTTCTTCCTGTACTTTTTTATAAAATTCGCGAAGTTAAATTGACTGTTAGTGAAAGCGCATACCTAGTCATTCGAGAGTGTATTATATTTAGGGAAAAAGCTAGGATCCCTACCAGAGCTATACCTAACTGTGTAAAATAACTTGTGAATCTTCACCAGGAGGGAGTTGCAAAAAAATTCCAATTTTCTATTTCAATTTCAATCTAATTCAATCTGATAATTTTATTTCTCTTATTTATTCGAAATAAAAAAATCCTGTGTTTACTCGGCGCTATCAGCCATTATGACACTCGAACATCTATAACTTCAAGCCAAATCCCTTGCGGGGTAGGCAGAGAGAGCCGAGCGCCACGTGACTCGATCCTTACATATCTCACTCGCTTCTTTAACATTCATTGCTCTTCTCATGCACGCACGCCGGTTTCTAGGGCTCCTGACATCACCTTCTGATAGAACATGACCAATTTGGTCATGGTAGGTAAGTCTTGGCCTTCCCCGGCTCCTACATCCTTCCACTTTTGCATTGTATATCTGCTTCGTCATTCTTTCATCTTGCATTCTTTCTACATGCCCGAACCATCGGAGCATGCCTCTTCTTATTTTAACACCGACGCTCTCTTTCAGACCAACTCTATTTCTAACATCATCATTACGAATACGGTCTACAAGCCTTACGCCACAAATTTTGCGCAGCGCTCGCATTTCAACCGCGTTTATTCTACTTTCATGCTCTTTCTGCCATACCCAACTCTCGCTTCCATAAGTTAGCGTTGGGACCAACACTGCATTGTGTATAGCGAGTTGTGCCTTCTGGCTCAGGATTTTACTGCCAAGAAGTTTTCCCAACGCTCCATTCACACTATTCCCAGCACTCACTCGTCTTTCCACATCTGCGGTGTACCTTCCATCCCTGCTGAAAGCGCATCCAAGATATACAAACTCATCCACTTGTTCCAACACTTCATCATCAATCGTAATCCTTACATTAGTTCTGGATTCTTCTCTTTCAAATACCATTATCTTTGTTTTCTTCGCATTCAGTAGTAAGCCTTTCTCCATACAGTCGTCTTTCATCGCTGTGACCAGTGTTTGCAGTTTAGATGGTGTATCTGCTAACTAAACATATGTGTCCGAATCAACAAATGGCCCGCTTTAGCCTCTCGATAAACAATGTTGTATTATGTAGCTAGTGTTTCATTCTTCTTAAGGGGGATACATGCCGTCCAGTGGCGCCTCAAGGAATAAAATATCGTATCTTAGCGTGGAAGATAAACATTATAAAGTCATGTGTTGCGTGTGTTACAAATACAATAACGTACTTTTACGTCATTAAACCAACAATTGAAATGTTTTGCTTTCGTTGTTATAGGCATAATTGCCAAAAAACGGCCTCTTTTAGCACTTTTGCTTATAACAACGATAGTGGAATATTTTGAGTGTTGGTTTAATGACGTAAAAATACTTTACTATCTTCGTAATAAATGCAACATAAGATTTCATAATGTTTATCTTCTATGCTATAATATGTTTTTTTATTCAATGAGGGCGCCACTGGACGAGACCTAAGTAAGAACAACATAGATACCAAGACATGTTAACTTATAGAGATATAAACATAAAACGATGTCATTGATTTCTCTTTCAATAAATAAATAAATAAATAAATAAATATTGTCGGACAAATTACACAGCGCCATCTAGCCCCAAAGTAAGCGAAGCTTGTGTTATGGGTACTAGACAACTGATAAACATACGTAAATACATTTTTTTTTGTAAATACATACTTATTATACATAGAAAATACCCTATTCTCAATAAACTTTTAAAAGTGAATACGTTTCTGTAGTTTTTTATTACTATTATTACTATTGTTTTCCGTCTAGCTTAAATAAATATGTTTGGTTCAGTATGTATAAAGCTAAATAATAATTAAATCAATAATTTTTATTAAATATTGATATTATAAATTTTATTTAAGTGTGACGCGACTCTGTAGCTTTTCTGTTCGTTTGCATTGACTATACGTTGACCCCAGGTTACCTATTAGGCGCTAATTTCAAATTTTACAAATCGAGCGTCGAGTGTCAATTGAGGGGCGCGGGGTGATTGGGCGGAGCCATTTTAAAGCTTCACGATCGAGGTGTCGCCTTAACCCCCGGGACGGCAATGGACTTCACTGTTCATTGCCTTTTTTGTGGTCGCCGCTGTTAATTCTGGCTACACAGGAGACACAGTGGTGGGTATGAGTAGTGGGCCTGTATCGTTAATACATGCTCACGCCAGGATTCGAACCTGGGACCAGTTGGTCAATAGGCCGGTTCCTTATCCACTGGGCTATCACTACTTAGTTATAGCAAGCCAATGAATACGCAACTTATACCTACTACTACTAACTTATACTTCTAAGATTTTCACTGAAGTTTGAAAACACAGTAATTTTTTGCGCCCATAGATTACGGTTAGGTACATAAATATATTGCGAAGTAACATTGAGGATATTTGATATTGAGGACTTTGAACAGTTCCCTGAGTGATTCTCCGGAGCTCAACTTATAAATAGAGAGAGTGGCTTTTTTACGTTATATTGTTACGGGAAACTGCGACTGACGTCGAAACCATTTTAAATTCGCAAAAAAAAGCTTATTTATAACGTGTTATTTCATAGATTAAGGACGCAGTAGCCACGTCTGATTCTGTTAACTGCATATGCGGCGAAACTGAACTTACCGGCAAGTTTATTTATGTGATTCAATGTTCTCTACCTCTCCCCGGCTCGTTTAGTAATTATCAGGGAGCATCATGCACATGTGTGGACAGCTTTAAGTCTAAAGACTATAGTGAGTCACTTATGTCCAACATTTGTCAGAAAAGTAATTTCACGCGGTTCTATTCCGTAAAATGTATTCTTTAATCCAAAGACCTTAACTACGTTCAAAGTACAACCATACCTGCCAACTATGTATGAGTACATATATGAACAATATATTTACTATCAAACAAAGCGCCAACATCCATCAAAATCCAACATTATATAAGCCCGTAAAACTACTCATTTATATCTCTCGTAAACTATAATCTCGAATAGACACCGTGCCAACATAACAACATAAAACTTCATCATATAAGGGGCTTCCCAAGACGATATTAATATTAAGATTACCCCCTTACACCCCCACAGCCCGGGCAAAGCCTTAACTCCGAATCATCCGTACGAGTGTCACCCTTATTCGGTAGTTATAAGAGTGGTAATGCTTTACGGGTCGTGCTAAGACGGGAGACTCGCGGTGGGGTGGGTATACTTGAGGGGCAAATGTAAAAACCACCCCGCGATCGACTTATATGCTGTATCAAGACAGTAACGCACTGCGGGTAGAAGGATGTAAGGGAGGAATTTAAATTACCTTCTGACGTGGATACTGAATCAAACAAGATAACGAAGTTATTCAAACGTTAGATACGATGTCACTTTCTGATAAAACACGATCAGTTTGGTAATGGTAAGGCCAGGTGAACCCGTGAAATATGCCATGTCGTTGCGTAATTTGCCAACTTACCTTCTTACTTGTGGTACTTACATTAGTTATCCAGAGCGTATAGTTATTACAGGAAAAGTTTTATATTATTGTAGAATTTTAATTTAGTTACCAGACGTGGCTGTTCTTTTTACACATTGCGTAATAGGCAATTTAATCGAACCAGCTTTGCATGCTTCCGGTCTTATTTCCGGTCTAATCACCGGTTACAATAAATTGCATATAAGTTTCACTTTCGCAAAGTAATGTATATTAATTAAAATAAGTATGACTGCTTTCGGCGACTCGAACTTGAACAAGAGATACGAGCATGAGCATATCATTACTCATCCCACTGCAGAGATACAGATCTCCCTTTAAACGGGTTTTGGAGCACGTTCTACCATGCTATTGAATTGCGTATTGAGAAAGCCAGTGTTTTCAATACGTTCGAAGAAAAGTTACTTAGGTTAACGACTGTCATCTATCGACAATTGCCTGGACCGATGGTTTAAAGTGCCACCTAAAACACGGAGAAGCGACGTTGCTTAACGTGCGTGATAAGAGTGCCATGCGTAACGACGCCATTGAGCTCATATTATAACGTCAACCCATTTTCTACATACTTACCTTTTAAGTTCATTGTTAAAATTGACTGATACAAACAATTTTACTAAGTACTATTTCTAGAAATTACATTCCTTTGAAAATCGATAATGATATAAAATATATAAATTGAAAGTAAAAAGAATAATACTACTACTACTACAAATATAGTAGGGGTCGGTACCAGGAGCGTGTACGCCGCGACCCTGCCAGTCCAACACTGGATTGCAATTCTGACAAACCACACAGACGTGCGGATTAGCGCGTCCCCCGTAGGCGACGCGCACCGACCACGCAACGCCCAACCCGGCGGCTCAAGGAGAGCTAAGTGTCGTATAGGCACATGGAATGTGAGAGATGAATTACAAGATAAGATGAATGAGTTGATAGATATAATGAACGAGAGATGATTTGTGTGTGTCAGAGACCAAGCGAAAGGGAAGCGACGTCGAAGATCTGCCCGGTGGCATGATGGCCCTGTGGTCCGGGGTCAACCAGGACGATCATGCCAGCGCTGGCGTAAGCGTTGTGCTTCCATCTCGCTTGGCCGCTGGTGTGAAAGATTACGATTTAGTAGGGCCAAGACTTCTCTGGATTAAAATAAAACTGGGGATTACGCTTTTTGGTTGCAGCATATGCTCCTGTAAGCTCTACTAATCCCCAGGAGCTCGAGAAGTTTTGGGAGACCGCAAGGTGTGTTCTGGATTTGGCTGATGCGAATAAACGGATAATTATGTGTGGAGATCTGAATGGATGGGTTGGGACCAAGCGAAGCAGTTATGAGGCTGTGCTTGGTCCATACGGAGATAAGAGAGTGAACGATACTGGTAAGTTACTTTTAGTCGTACCTATGTATGGAACGAAACCTCCTTTCATCCATCACAAGGATATTCACACGTACACATGGAGACGGAATGAACAGAAAAGTGTGATTGATCTGATTTTGATAGATGGACGTCTCTGAAAGTCGTTAATGGATACAAGATCCTTCAGAGGTCCCACCCTTGAAACGGACTACTATCTGGTGATAAGCCCATTTGTGGGCCTTTTCAAGAAGTGGAGGAACTGGCGAGTGCGTATTCCTTTCGGAGATCATGAAAGAATAAGAAGTGAAAAATTGGAAGATGAAAGTGTGAGGAGTACCTACATATGTAACGTCTAACCAGTGAAAGGCGTGCGAATGCAAGTCTTTCCGACTCAGAGTTAAAGGAATGTTAGAAAGTTCTGAAAGAAAGTATGGTGGACAGAGCGAAAGAAGCATGTGGATACGCAAAGTGATAAAGAACACTGAAAGGAGATGCCTGGTGGCATGCAAAATTTCATGCGTCTAAACCAGCTTACGAAACACTTTTTCCAGTCCGCCGCAGACACTTCATTTACAGCCTGCTCGAACGTTGACAGCGCATCTTCCGGCGACGAAAATTGTATCCCTTTGAGTTGGTTTTTTATTTTTAGGAATAAAAAGAAGTCACACGGTGCTAGGTTAGGGCTGTAAGGACGGTGACACAGGAGTTTGACCGGCGTACTGTTCAGGAAGTCCTTCGCGGTGTGCGCGGGCGCGTTGTTGTGGTGGAGCAGTAGCCCGCGGAGCCCTGTGTTTGGTCGGTTGTTGCTCACAACAGAGCCAACTTCTGCCAAGCATTTGGTAGTATACTATTCAGCGTTGATGCTTCTTAGGTTCTAGGTAAAGGAATTGATGTTAGGTAGCCAGTCAAATTGAAAAAGCTCGCAATCAAAATAGGCGTGGTAGGCGTTGATTCGTTTTAAAACACCCAAATCGTCGACTGGCGCTTCATTTCTTGATCGTATCGATAAATCCAGGACTCATCACCTGTAATGATGTCGTAAACACGCCGAGAAGAGCCTGCTTCAAATTTGTTTATCATATCACGGCACCATTCAACCCGGGCCTGTTTCTGAGCAACGGTGATGTAGTGCGGCACCCAGCGTGAAACCATCCTTCTCACGCGAAGATGCAAGTGTAGAATCTCGTGAAGGTTTCCCGATCCAATCTGCAATATGTGCCGAATCTCCTGTACGTAACTTGCCTATGTCTTGGATTAAATTTTTCACTGCTAGCACGTTTTCTTCCGTAACAGCCGTCAAAGGGCGACCAATTCTTTCTTTATCCCCCAAAGTTAGTCGACCGCGCTTGAATTCGTTATACCAACGATACACGGATATACGGTTGCCTTCATCAACGAATGCCATTTGAAGACGATTCGTCCGATTTCAGGCGACACTTGAAATCGTAAAAAATCATAGTGCGAAAATGTTCCCGACGCAGATCCATTTTTCAATGAGACGCTATAATTTAAATAAGCTCACAAACAAAATGGAGATAAATTTTGAAATTGGAACGAACCTATTTTTACTTATAAATAATCATATTTTCAAAATAGATTATACTCGTAACTGGCCAGTCTCTCATACATATAAACATTTTTTTTCGCAATACTTTCTGAGTGGGTATATCTATTTTTTTTTCTTTCTGCACTCAATCTCCATATGATTTAATTATGGTAAAATTCACACTCCTATAGGTATTTAAAAAATAGGTACAAAGGATTTTCTTCACTTATTAATGTATAGATAAGCACAAAATCCTTCGAGAAAAATCACTTGCGTAGTTTTCTTGCGGCGGTCCAGCACCCCCTTCGAATTTTCACCGTGCTCGTTCGCGAGGCGCACGTCTTAATATCTAGGTAGGTACTATACGTCGTGTATATATTACAAAGACTCGCATTTATTATGTACATACGCCTCCGTGGAAACACGTAGAATGGAATATTACGATACCAATTTGAGTCTGATTTTACTCTATGCTACTACTAGGAAATAGGTGAAGTGTCTTCAACACTTTCTGTACTAGTGTTTACGCCCACCGTCTTCGCAAATTGTTTTACATTGAGACCGACTCATATAATCACAAACTTATTTGAATAAGTAAGGTCAAGGGTGGTAAGAAAATATTACACGAGTCTTATTCTGCCCATACATGGGTTAGCAAATATTTGATAAACTACATTGCAAATATTTTCTAATTACTTATATCATTTTGTGAGTGCTAGACTCATTAAAAGCTTGCGCCAGAAGGCACAGCCCGCTATACACAATGCAGTGCTAGTTCTAACGCTTACTTATGGAGCGAGAGCTGGGTATGGAAGAGAGAGCATGAAAGTATAAACGCGAATTGCGAGCGTTGCGCAAAATTTGTGGCGTAACGCTCGTAGACAGCATTTGCAATGATGATGTTAGAAACAGTAGAAGGATGTAAAACGGAGGAAGGCCAAGCCTTACCTACTATGACGAAATTGACCGTGTTTTACCAGAAGGTGATGTCAGGAGCCTTAGAAACCGGCGAGCGTCGCTGAGAAGAGCAATGAATGTTAAGAAGAAGTGATCGAGTCATGTGGCGCACGGTCCTCTCTGCCTAACCCGCAAGGGATTTAGCGTGAAATTATAGATAGATAGATAGATTTTTTTATTTTCAGGTACAACTTGTTTTCCATATTTACTTACTCGTTGACTGTTATATACTTACCATGATGTTGAATTCACTGTTAACAGATTTCCTTTACAAAAAAAGCATTTTTCTTTTAGGGTTCGATACCCAATGGGTACCAACGGAACCCTATTACTAAGGTTCTGATTTTTTTTTGCAACGGCATACAACGTCGGCAAACACACAAACGGCCACCCACCTGATGTAAAGTGATTACCGTACATTATGAACGCATGCAATTCATTAAGTATGATGCCATCTCTGCTGCTAACACAGCAGCTCCTTAGGAGCTTACTGGTAATCTCACTCACGGGCAGGAAGTCAACAACCCTCTCGGGAGTTATTATTTGGCTGCGGTTTTTGGTGAGATGGAGAACATCGTGAGGAAACCCGCGCGTAAAGGAATTATATTTCGATAAACATGTGTGCTAACCTAAGAAAGTAGTTAATAGATTCAGGCGTTATTTTGCGAAAGTCAAATTTACATGCAATTTGATGATGGGTGGGTGCCGGCCGGCGCTAGGCCGCATGAACTAATTGGTTGCGGAAGCACACAAAGCAGGTAGATCAAATTGCATGTAAACCTAAGAAAGGTCTCGTTTTCCCTCTGGGTTGTGGAGGTTGGAGGGCAGTCGCTCCATGTCAAAATCAGTGTCTTCGCCTAATCTTTAGGCTTAGGTAGCGGACACCGCTGATCGTCATGGATTAGGAAACGGGAAAACGTTAGGAAAAAGGAGCTACTTCCCCAGACGGGCTGCTTTGATGGGCCATACCTTTTTTAAAAACACCCAGACCAAGACAAACGGACATGTCCATGCACACAAATATTTGTCTTGTGTGGGAATCGCACCCACGAGCCCTGGTGTCAAAGCGTTTTTAACCACTACGTCACCGAGCTTGCCATAATTGGTCATTGCTCTTACAGCGGTCATAGTAATCTATGACCGCTGTAAGAGCAATGTTGTTATAGCGGTCATAGTAACATAGATGATATAGTTAAAAATAGAAGTTTTTTTTCAACGTCAGGAGGCATACGGTCAACCTGATTCAAAGTGGTTACCGGAGCCTATGAACGCCGACAATACATTAAGTATCACGCGCGTGATGCCTCCTCTGCTGCTAGCACGGCAACTCATCGGGAGCTTACTGGTGATCTCATTCACATGCAGGAACACAACAACCCTCAAGGGAGTTTGTTATTTGGCTGCGCTTTTCTGTGAGGTGGAGGTCCTTCCCCAGTCGGGCTGAACTTACTAACTTTGATTTATTCTATTTAACTTGCCCTGTTCCTATCAAGTCTTGGAAGCTAAATTAGGACCACTTCTTAACGTTTGATTGGATTCGAATTTGGTATACTTGCATATCTTCGACGATAATACAATAATATGGTACCTACCATGGCGCTTGTCTGATGACGGAGTCGGAAGGTAGCCATCAGTACTCCTAAACTAAACAAAATTAATCCATCGAGTTTGGACTCATTTATTTTGTCTTGGTAAACACATTTGTGCTATATGATATCCAGGATCTGAAGATGAAGACAGTAGGTGGTCACAGGTACTTCTGAACTAAACGAGATAGACCCGTCGTGTTTGGGCTCGTTTGATTTATTTTGGCAAGCACTTTTATGCTGCACGATATCCAGGGCCGGAAGATGGAGCCGGAAGGTGGCCAAAGGAACTCAACCACGCATCCTTATTGTTTGAGGTCATTTGTTTTGTCTTGGAAAACATTCTAGTCCTGTGTAATACCTATTCTATTCTGAAGATGGAGACGGAAGGTAAATATACTTCTGCACTAAACAAAGGAATAGACATCGAAGAATTAGATGGTTCGAATTTAATAGAAAAATACCATAAATAATGATGCACAAATGCACAGATTAAAATAAAACTAAAAAGTTGAAAATTAAATTATAAAAAAATATATTTTAACTATTCAGTTGAATTAAAACTAAACTAAAGTTGTATTAGAATGAAAATAGTAATTTTATTAGGCACAAATATTTTCAAAAGCTCGTAGCGCAAATAGAAAACAGAGAATAAGAATTTAAAGTACTTTAATTCTTGCGTGATACAAGCGTTTGAAATTATTTGTGCCGAATAAAATTAATATTTTCATTTCAGTACAACATGATTTCTGATTAATAGATCCAAATTTGGTTCTATTTGAATTTAGAGATCTGATGATTAGTTTAAAGATATTTACCTATGGAAAAACGTTATTGATAACGGCTTTCTTTTGTTTTGTTTAGGATCCAATGTTGGTATTCCTAATGAGATGAGGTGAGGAGGACGAATAATGAGAGCAGGTCTCTACAGATCTTATGTGATTTTGGGCAGGCTTAATGATAAACTACATAGGTATGTATATATTATCTTAATCATTGCTTCGTTCAGGAACTCACACCTTTCTATCATATCTATCACTGTATTTTATTATACATTATTACCTATATATGGACAATTCTATGCCTTTATCTTCAAAGTTTAGGAACGTAATTTTTGAAATACCCACCTAAATATTAGAGTATAAATTGAGTAACTTGTAGGTATACAATATTAATAACATTCTTTTAAATCCGCACATCTTGTATCCTAAGCAAGCAAATAAGCAGAATGATGAAATAATAAAATGATTTTTGTTTACGTTTAAAACTCTTAATTTAAAACATCAGCAAGTATATTCTATGTTGATGATATTAATGAATAGTTTTTAAATTCGATAATAAGTAACAGGATTATTATCGAGATATAAAAACTGGAAAAATATATTTATTTGTGGAGGAATTATTCTCTACAAATAAACTTGAGTCGTGCAGGAAACGTAAGTTACCTACGGTCAAGCCCGTCTATCACGTAATGAGGTTGTTTTGAGTCAAGTTAGAATTGGGTTTGAGCATAAGGTTGACTTACATTTGATGCCGGGACATGTCACCTTTCAGTAACATGAAGAAACATGTAATGAAGAACAATATGACTACCACATGTAATAGAAATCAAATCAAAATCCTTAACATACAAATTTAATCATGCGATTTAAGGAGGGAAATACTTAGTAAATTGGCTCAGTAAGTAACAAATAAGTTCTGATAATTGGCATCTTATGTCCGTCTCGTGTATAATAATAATAACCAAACATGTCCACTGTGCTTGGATTCGTTTAAAATTTGTAAACATGTAATCATCGATGTATACATGTAATATTAAAAGAAAACAAACTATGTGTTAATGCAGGTAAGTGCGCACGAAGTTTTACACTTTGACCTTTGTACCGTTCTTATTTTGTACGTGATAAGAACTACAATTGGACCGTACACTATTCTTAACTCTACACACATACAATTAGAAATTTAGAGGGTGCTTAGTACTTAGTGTGAGAAAAGTTACATTCAACTGTAAGGTTACTTTCGAGGCAAATTCTAATAAATAATAGATTCAGGCGTTATTTTGCGAAAGTCAAATTTAGATGCAATTTGATCTAACCTTGGTGGCGGAAGCACACAAAGCAGGTTAGATCAAATTGCATGTAAATTCTAATAAATTAAACGTATAATTACATAGTACCTACCTAGAAAACAGAATTATGTACATACTTGGAAAAAGTAGAATTACGTAGATCTACTCAGAAAACGTACAATTACCTACATGCTTAAATTATTAACCACCATAATAACGCCACCTTAGGTTTATTTTTGGAGGTCAATTGTCTCGCTACCATGATTCAATAAGGTAGGCAGTACGTCTAAACACGTAAAATGTCTAATTAGGCAGGCCTAGACTTCCTAAGTAAGAAGTCTAGGTATACAGCAAAACGCCTAACTATCGGAAAGTCTAAGTATAGTTGTCACAAAATGTATATTTGTAGTAATTTTTAAGGGTAAGTACTTACACTCATGAAGACTGTTTACTGTGTCAACGTTGGGAAAAAATTGGGAGATTTTTGAAATTTCATTCAATACTTCGACAAAAAATGGTACCCATGAGTACGTAAGCATACATCTACTGCGCTTTAGTGGTAATCCCTATTCGATATTTCAAAAACGCGCGAAACAGAATCCATTTTTAAAATCTTTGATAAACAGTTTTTTTTGCTATGGATATATAAACCTTTTGTTAGAGTATTGTATTTGTTTAAACAATGATTTCTGTTCAGGTGTTCGCTATCTCGATTTGTACTCTTACCTTACTCATTGTTACGTAACTTTACTATCCACCTGCCTTCATAAACTATTCGCAATACACTTATTTACGTCAGGCTTCAAACTTCATTGTCGTCTAACCTGTTAAATAGAGACCCAAACAGGAAGTAGCAATAATTTTATTATTATCCATAACAACTTTACCGAGCGACCCTTCGAGCTGGCTGACCTAGAAATAAACGCCCGATTTCCGAGCTCCAGCGGAATCTAGTTATAACAAAAATTATACACACTACTCGAAATTCAAACATCGTTCTAAAAACAAAAACATTTTCCATTTTGTCCAAATCCCACGAAATTAAAACTAAATCGCGCGACCCGAATTCAAATTCGGAACCCCTCTCACACAACTGCAAAAACAAAAACACCAATGAACGGCGCGCATTTATATTTCGAACGCAACTATAAAAGGTGCAGGTATCGCTAACCCTCGGTAAGAATTTACTTTTGCAAAAATATACGAGTAGTTATAGAACGCGGTGGGGTGCTCGCCTTGGGGAGGGGGTGGGAGCAGGAAGTGGGGTTGAAGTAGCGGGGTGTTTCTGCGTTGGGCGGGGTGTCTCCTAAAAACGGTTAAGTAGCTCCCCCTACCCTCTATAACTATTTTATGCGGTCCCCTTTAGAAAGACAGCGGAGATGGGGCCGCCGCGATACGCCATAGGCGTAGTTAGGACGGGGAAGTGAAATTTTAATATGTCTAGTCGGTTAAGAATTCATGGTGGATTTATAATTAAATGCCTAATTAGGGTATTGTGTTGTTTTCCATGCGCGGTATGGTTTAATAATTCAGATATATCTGCATGTATGGTTTAATACTCGTAATATGTTGTAGGTACTAATCACGTGAAAGTAACTAAGTAGATAGAACCTTAAATATTTGAATATGCTTTGATGTGAAATATGAACAATCTTGAAGTTATTAAATTATTCCGATATTAGATTACCTGTATAATAAATAAGTATGTTTAATCACTTACGTATTTATATTATTTTTTATTAATTTTTGAATATTAATTTTATTCCACAATATGATTTATTCACTGACTAGATTCTTTAAGCTTCACTAAATGAACTAATAATAGTAATACACATACAGGTATGCATCACTATGATAGTGCTAAAATAATTTAATAATTAAAAGAAACATTGTTATTATTTACAAGTACTTATACTACGAGTAGTAATTAGTACTCGATGTTGAACACTTAACACTTATTAGACAAATTTGACTGACGTGCTCATAAACGCAACGGAAACAAATAAGTTGTTTGCACGACGCAAAGTTACAGACTGAACGAAAGAAAACATTCAATTTAATTCACCTGTGCAAGTTATAAAATAAAAACAGGTTACCTAATAAAAAATATCAGACAACAAAAAACTCATACGTTCGTGGGAATGTCTTGGTTTTTGTAAACCTGTTCGCATTTCATTGTTGAAGGGAGGGTTCCATTGTGTGGGAGCGTTATGAAGATAATATAAATAGTCATGTTTTGAGGCATTGTGCTTCATAAATGAGAACACATTGAATTTAGAAGACGTATGCTCATTTGAATTTGAATAACGTGATGCTGCGGTTACAATGGCTCGTGTGCATATCAAATAAGGTGAAAGAAGTTTTAGTAAGTACCTATTTTTTTCAGAGTCATCATCAACTTCATTCTATTATTCTGTTTGAGGTACAGAATTATATTTTATACATAGAATACATTGATCTAAATTATTATCATGGAAAGTACCTATTCTATTAGTATTATATGAAAATATAAAGCAATTATTTTGTAAAAATGTACATTAGCTTTTTTTTGAGATTTTAAAGATTAACAAGTTCAAACTGCATTGTAGGAATAATGCATATGGCAACGTGGAAATGTTTTAGTTAAATAAACATAAACCCTAATATGACTTGATTAAAAGTTTCCTCATTTTCTCATAACCTTTAATACTTCCCATGAACTAAAAAATAATAGGAACCAGTATTCTATAGTTAATTCATTGCCACAATTTCAATAAAAAGCAATCATGCTCAATTGTGATATAACTTGTCTTCACGTAAACTAGATTCCAATATATCAGACCCCACATTTCACATCGAGCAGGTTCGTCAAGAAATAAAACACAAAATTTTGTACCTTTCATACAATTCTCACGTTGACCACTTTGCTTTTTCAAAACCTGTCGTTAAATTTCGAGGGAGAAATGTCTCCAATTCAACTTGATCATAGTTACAATTTACTCGGAAACCGGTTTCAAACAATTTGTTTATGGACAAGATAACTATAGAACTTCTTTTTTTCATTTAATGTCAAATACAAGTGCGACTAGATATTCTTGTTACAAAAAAACTTTGTACAAATTTAAAACGGGTTATAGTGTGACTCTGACATAAGATTAAAGATTTAGATCTGTCTAAGTCTTTTTTGATAAACAAAATAGTATTAGCTATGACACTATCACTGGTGAATTTGGTACGAATGGAAAGGTACTTACAGAAATAATTGTGTGATAATATCCATAGTTTTATTTAATTATTTTATACAACGTCGGGAGACATACACGCATACAGGACACCTGATGTAAAGTGGTTAGCCATTTTTAGTCAATACATTAAGTATCACTTGCGCGATGCCACCTCTGCTGCTAACACAGCAACTCCTTAAGAGCTTACTGGAGACATTCACACACAGGAACACAGCAACCCTCTAGGGAGTTATTATTTGACAGTGGTTTTCTGTGAGGTGTAGGTTTCCCAGACGGACTGCTTTGATGCGCCCTACCTCTCTTAAAACACTCAGACCAAGACAAACAGAGATGTTCATGCACATAAATGTTTATTCTGTGTGGGGATCGAACTTACGAGCGTTGGCGTCAAAGTAATGTAGTAAGTAACAGCGCGTTTCACCACTGCGCCATCGAGTTCGTCAAATTAAGTCAAGACAAGTGTAACATGAAGTCAAAATGATAACAATAACTTTATAGAATATATAAGACTGTTTGAATTTGTGTTGATATATAAGATATGTCATGCTCATGCCTCACATGTAAAAAACACTGCAGAATTAAAGCTATTTAGTCATTGTGCACCAAATGTTGCGAACTGCTGCGCGGCTGCTTATACTCATGTAAAAAGCCAACGTCTAAGGCGCAGCGAGAGCAACGGGTGGGTGGAAAAGGGGTCGTGGTTTGTGTGTATACACCTGCCACGTATTAGTGTGAGTATATTCATTATTGTATCTGTATGCGTGAGCTTATATTTTCATTTCAATAGTTTTTGCGCTGCAGAGGTGGGCGTAAGTGCACGTGTGTGCGTTAATGCCGTATTGATTTAGCTCCTGTGGCAAAGTTAACAAGAAATTTATAATCTCCAAGATGACTTTATAAGTGAATGTTTGAAATTTTCAATACAATTTACATTATTAATTCTGCTCTGTAAGTTTGTTTAAAAGTTGGCAGTTGTTTGATGAATATTAGAAGCTTGCTGAAGATGTTATCAACATGTTTAAGATGGTTAAATTGCAAATAATTTAGCAAAAACTTGACAACTTAATAGGTTAAAGCTTTTATTATTTACGTTTATTTAATAACTTTAATTAAATTAAGTACTTATGATAAGATCTCCCAAAGACGGGTGGAAGCGGGTGGATGGGATGACAGAATCTAGTGACCGCAAAGGGCGGGTGGCTAACATTGCAAAATACTTGTTAAAAAAGACAGATGAACTAGTTACCTATTATAATCACTGTCATGGTTACTATTAGTGTTTATGTTACATGTTACACTATAAATTGATTTTTGTTAGCTGTTACATATATATGAGGATCTTTAATACACTTTTTTACTGTATTATTATCTGTAGATAAGGTAGATAAAATTGAAAAATATGAAAATCTATTTTCGAAATATATTTTATATAATTTAAGTACTTAAGTAAAAAAAAAATATCATGTTGTAAAATGATTAAATATAATTTAAAATGCGAACAATTTTCCTACTCGATGCCACGTAGTGGTTAATGTATCAGTTTTATTGAATTTTTTCTCTTCACTCCAAGTCCTTTATGAGGTAGGCACAGAAAACTGATTTAAATTAAAATTGATAAAACGGCCTATCAACAAATATAAATTAATAATTCTTTCCAGGGTTGATGTGAGAGAGTGAGTAAGGTCACCGGAAACTGAATGAGTTGTTGCGAGAGCCGTGTACGAGTGGCACTTTTTAGATTGATATCCTCCATTAATGTTTCTGCGTAATCTTTGTATTAGTAACTGCTTGACATTAGGGGGCCATATACTTGTTCCCGGCATTATATTTAAAAAATATACTTCAATAATAATATCACTGTCAACAAACGTTACGTTTAGTGATATTCGCTGGATGAAACAAGGTTTTCTTTTTCCTAGGGTAACGCTAGAAGAAGAAGAAAACCTTGTTTCAATCAATGTTCCTTAATCAATTAGAATTGGCGAGGTCCCCTACCTAGACCTTAGGATTTGGAGCAGATATTGAGTTTGCTATACAGCGACAGACCTTTACAACCCAAGGGAAAACCAGATCTTTCTTCCGTGCCACGCGTGTTTCGAAATATAATTTCTTGGACGTGTGGGTATCCTTGCGAGGTTTTAATTACATAATTATAAATATATATTTAGTAAACCAAGATTCAAACCATGGACCATCGGTTAACAGGCTGATTCTTTAACTACTACAAATGTTAGTTAATATCCCATCATGTAATATGACTTACATCATCTATTTGTCTATTAAAAAAGACAATTATGATTCACCCCGTAATCGTGCCGAGTGTTGGCGGCGCCTCCCCGCCACACCGCTCGAGTTTGAAAAAGCGAGCGTCTAAGGAGGCGAGGGGGCGCGGGGGGCTCTTATATTTTAAGATGGCTTCCGAGCGCGAATATCGACGCGCCCCCGCCTCCCGCGCTCTTCTGTTCCCTCGCTACTTACGCGGTGGAATTTTGAGGCACTGATTTGTGTGGAAAATAGTGTTACGTGGAGCCTCGGTAGCTCTTTGTGTCGAATTATATTTAATAAAAAATTTCAGCGTAAATTTATTTCGTGACTTGTACCCTACTATTAAAATAATAGGATAGAGCTAAGCTTTTTAAGTTTTTCAGCGTATTGATAAAATCACTACTTATTGAAATACTTCCTAGTATTTCTAGATTAAGTATTTTATTAATAAAACTGTTAACTTATGTCGGTGTATAAAATATCTTGGTCAGATTTTAGATTAATCAGGTTTGTTGTGTAGCAAATATTGTAGAGTTTAAAGAAAATTGAAAACAGTTCTAGAACATGTATATTACTATATGTATAGAAATATAGGTATAGAAATTTATTAAATTCGGTAGGTTGGTACACCTATCCAGGTTTTGATGAGCTCGGTGGCTCAGTCGTGAATGACGCGACTTTGACACCAACGCTCGTGGGTTCGATTCCCACACAAGACAAACATTTGTGTGCATGAACATGTCTGTTTGTCTTGGTCTGGATGTTTTAAGAGAGTTAGGGCGCATCAAAGCAGCCCGTCTGGGGTAGTACCTCCACCTGACAGAAAACCGCAGCCAAATAACAACTCCCTAGAGGGTTGTTGTGTTCCGGCGTGTGAGTGAGGTCATCAGTAAGCTCCCTAGGAGTTGCTGCGCATTGCATCGCGCAATACTTAATATATCGCTAGCGTTAATAGGCTACGGTACCCGCTTTACATCAGGAGGGCCGTATGCATGTATGCCTCCCGTCGTAGTAGATATAAAAAAGGTAATTAATTACATTACACAAATATAAAATAAATATAGGTCGTAATAGAAGTAACGTCAGGAGCTCTAGAAACCGGCGAGTATCCATGAAAAGAGCACTGAATGTTAAATAAGCGAGGGAGGTGTGTACGGACCGCGTCTAATGGCGCCTGTTTCTCTCTGCCTACTCCGCAATGGACCAGGCGTGAACATATATTATAGCATTGTAAAATACTACAAACTATATCTATTATGGTAATAATCATCGACTACTTTATAAATAGGGTAGGTAGTATGTAATTTTTTAATAAGTATTTTTTTTTATTCAACGTCGGGAGGCATACAAGCATACGGTCCACCTGGTGTAAAGCCGTACCGTACCAATTACTGTAACCAATGGACGCTTGCAACACTCGCGCGATGCCACTTTTACTGCTAACACAGCAACTCCTTAGGAGCTTACTGATGACTTCACTCACTCGCGGGAACACAACAACCCTCTTATGTACTCGTACGTAAAAGCCAGGTAGTTAAGTTAAAATGGCTAATCGTGCGATTTTTCATGTCAACCATAGAGTTTTACATACGACAAGCATACGGCACACCTGATGTAAAGTGGTTACCGTAGCCAACCAACACTTACACAGGAAGTATCGCCCGCGTGTTGCCACTTCTCCTGCTAACATAAATCCTTAGGGGCTTACTGGTCGCCTCGGTCACTCACAAAAACATAACAATCCTCCAGAGAATAGTCATTTGGCTGCATTTTTAGATTTAATTTTCATAAAATACTCTTGCTACTCAGGACACCTGCTGGGCTAACCTGAAGATTCACTGAAAATTTCATCAAAATCTGCCCACCCGTTTTTGAGTCCATAGAGGACATACAGACAAACATTCATTTTTATATAAATTGAACAGTGAGAGCTCAGTGGATAAAGAACCGGCCTATTGATCAACAGATCCCCGGTTCGAATTCTGGCATGGTAGCACTAAAATAGTGTTTTCGGATTTTTGTACAAAGGAATTATCATTAGTTCAGCGGTTAACTTAAAGTTTTAGCAGTAGATATATAGTTAAATCAATATGTAGGTAATTTAAGTTAATATTTATTCCCTTCATTTATTAGTATACCTATGTCTGCAAATTAATCATTATATAATTATTATTGTTTACGAAATTCGCTTCTACTTGCTATTAGCGTTACCCTGTTTCCTAATCCCTTAGGATTGGCAGGGTCTGCTAACTAAACCTAAGATTCGGTCAAGATACTGATTATTACATGGAACGACTGTCCTCAGACCTCGACAAGCCAGAGGGAAAACAGACCTTTCTTATGTTAGTTACTTTAATTTTCACGAGCTCGGTGGCTCAGTCGTGAAAGACGCGACTTTGACACCAACGCTCGTGGGTTCGATTCCGACACAAAATAAACATTTGTGTTCATGAACATGTCTGTCTTGGTCTGGATATTATAAGAGAGGTAGGGCGCATAAATGCAGGCCCGTCTGAGGAAGTACGTCCACCTCACAGAAAACCGCAGCCAAAATAACAACTCCCTAGAGGATTGTTGTGTTCCTGCGTGTGAGTGAGGTCACCTGTAATCTCCTAAGGAGTTGCTGTATAAGTAGCAGAGGAGGCATCGCGCTAGTGATATACGTTACAAGCGTTAATAGGCTACGGTAACTGCTTTACATTAGGTGGGCCGTATGCTTATATGCCCCCCGACGTTGTATAAAAAAAATACGTTTGAAATAAAATTTCATAGACTTGAGAGTTTCCTCACGATGTATTCAAAAACAAACGAAAACACGGACTAAGGATAGACGATTATATGGAGAAAGGCTTACTATTGATTGCGAAGAAAGCAAAGATGAAGCGTTTGAAAGAGAAGAAACCAGAACTAAACTATAGTTATATTCTTAAACCACATCAGCTAAAATCTATATACCTACGCTTAAATAAAAATATTTTGTAAGGCTTACGGTTGATGATGAAATGTTGAAAACAAGTGAATGAGATTGTTTATCTCGGATGCGCTTTTAGCAAGGCTGTAAGGTGCACCGCTGATGTGGTAAGACGAGTGAGTGCTGGGAATAGTGAGAATGAAGCGTTGGGAAAACTTCTTAACAGCAACAAAAAGCTTGAGTCAGTAGGCACAGCACGCTATACACAATGCTGTGCTGGTCCCAACGCTTGCTTATGGAAGCGAGAGAGCATGAAAGTAGGACAAACGCGAAATGCGAGCGTTGCAAAAATTTGTGGCGTAACGCTTGTAGACCCTACTCGCCATGATGATGAACAGAGTTGGTCAGAAGGTCTGAAAGAGAGTGTCGGTGTTAAAATAAGAAGAGGCAGAAAGAATTACGAAACAGATATACTACAACGCGAAGGTAGAAGGATGTAGGAGCCGAGGAAGACCAAGACATACCATGACCAAATTGATCGCGTTTTATCAGAAGGTGATGACAAGAGTCTTAGAAACCGGCAAGCATGAAAAGCATAATGTTACAGAAGCAAGTGAGGCGAGTAAGGATCGTGTCATGTGGTGCTCGGTTCTCTCTGCCTATAACGTTATGCCAAATCCCTTGCCGGGTGCAAGGGATTTGGTATAAAGTTATAGTTTGATATATTTTATTTTACTCTATGAAGCTAAAAAGATATAAGGTCGCCCCCAGTAGGTATTGTGTTTTATTTCAGCATTTTTTTAAGTAGGTAACAGTTAAGAGATTTTAAATAAGTGTGAATATAGATATATTTTTTTAAACTTTATGATAAGTAAAGTTTTAATTCCTTCTCTCTAAAAAAAATGCGCTTTTTTTTAATCGTAAGGAAACGTCTTGACAAACTTTTCTAAGACTCTACAGAGTGAGGTTTTTAAAAACAGCATGAAGAGGCTTTTACAGGGTCAGTAAAGTATGATTGATGTATATTACCTGGCGTTTCGTGTATTCATAGGTGACGGCTTACTATCTGGCAGGTCGTACGCTTGTTTAATGCTAGTGCTATAAAATGATTAGCAATAATAAAAAATGAATTGAAAGTAGATATACCTATTATGTTCACAAAACATATAGAACATCATTCGCGCTGAACACGCTGCTAACCCTGAAACTCCTTGTGACCGTGAAAGAAAACGAGCTTCTGAGGTTTTCGCAGGAAGAAAAGAATCCTAATTTGTGAATTCGGAAACCTTTATTTAATCAGTAAATATACTAATTTTAACTCAATTTATAATAAATATAAAATTAAACCTCCGAACAAAAGCAATCAGTATGACAAACTTAAAATAAAAATTATAGTATTATCTAAATTTTATATTACTAATTTTTTTTTTATATTCTATTTTATCTATCTATCTATAACTTCACGCCAAATCCCCTACGGGGTAGGCAATATATATATTCTATTTTATTGCAATAATAATGCAATTTCAAGAGTTATTAAATATTTCGAGTAACTTTAATAATTACTATAGTTATAATTACATACAAATACACAATAAATAAGAACATCATATTAAGAAGTAGGTACGTAATTTAAGTTATATTGTGAAACCACATCAGCTAAAACCTATATAAATAAAAATATTTTAGAAACGATTACCTAATTAAAATTAAAAAAATGTGCTAATAATTTCAAGAATCAAGCTTATGTTATGTTATCTTCGACGTGTTTTTTGACACAGGTCTCTTTTTCTGGGCTGACAACCTTCTTGCATTCGATAAAAGCCCTTGCTCCAATAATATATCTATTGAATATAATTCCTTACAAGCCACCGGTAAATTGTTACCTTCAATATTAACATTCACCAAACCTCTTGGTATTCTGTCACAACTTTTTTGAATATTCAATACATTAAGCAATTTCTTAACAGTTATATATGTTAAAGTATTATACGATATATTTATGTAACACAATCTATTGTTACCGTAACAGTATTGTAAATCATCATGTCTAATTATATTTGAGTAACAAAATGGGTCATCGAATTCCCCAATAACATTTTCCGCCATAGTGATTGCCTTTTCTAGTAACATCGCTTCCACCTCAGCGCAATTCTTCGAGTCAGGCATGGATTTTTCAGAACACTCCTTTCTAAGAAGAACTATATTTTTCCCTTTAGGAGTAGATGTTGCCGTTTTTCTATCTATCTTACTCTTTTTGTTTCTCTTCTCAGGATCTCCTGTACTGCGTAAGTCCTTTATTATTTCATCGATTAGTTTATTCCTATGTTTTAAATATTCCATTAACCTGCATTTTGAAGCTAGTATTTCATCAGATGTCAATGGAAATTCTATTAATATATTTAATATGTCATCTGCACCCGCGTCCGTTAGCATATTACCAGCGAGATTTAAATAACTCAGTTGTCTATTTGATCTTAGTGCTTTCGCTATATAACTTGCACCTAAATCTGTTATTTCGTTTGATGATAAATTCAGAATCGATAAGGTCTTCGAAGCTGGCAAAGGATATACTAAACATTGAGCTATTGTTTCGATTACACTATCAATTATACTGCATCTCGATAAGGATAGGTGTCTGATTAAATTTTCGTTTTCAAGAAGAACATAATAGTTAGCTTCCTTTATATATGTATTGTCTAGGCATATATCAGTAATGTGAGAGTAGGGTAGAAATTTACATAGTTCGTATAATACGTACTGATTCAGACCTCGATTTATGACGATGGTGTGTAAACTGAGATAAAACTTTATGATAAGTGCTATAATCTTCATCACTTTTCGAGGGATACTAGGGTTTCTGTCAAACTTCAATTGTACGAGGTTGTTGCTTGTGTCGTATACTGCCTGAATTCTAACAGCATCGTCTGAGACCCATAAGGAGTCAGCGAAGCTATGACCGTCTTTGTCTTGATCTGACGTCGTATCAGTTTTAGAAATTTTAGGTTTGGGTTTCGATTTAATTTTTGAACGTTCAGAGACAGCACTTACACTTACATAATCATCTGTGAAAAAGAAAATGATATCGTTACACATTTAAGAATGTCAAGGTTGCAGAGATCATCTTCGTTTTGCAGTTCTTGTCCAACTCTAAGTAGTATCAGTTCAGTATACTTTTTCCCACCACTCGTCTCAACCGCTTTCACACATAAATTGATTGATAAATATTGTTTAATAAATATAAAATATGTAGGAAAATATAATATCTGTAAAATACCAATTCTACTTAAAATAACATATTGTCTAATTTTACCGTAATTCTTAATGCAGTGGTTCGGCTTTTCATCGGCAGCACCAATATAACAATTCTATTAATACTTAAAGTACTAACACCTAAATTAATATAATTTATACTTCAATAATCCTGTTCTAACTTGGCACTCGCAGTCCTCCATTTTATTTTGAAAATCAGAACTTCTACGTATAATAAGTTGTCTTTTATATATGCCTTACAACCTGGTACTATCGGAATACTAGAAAAAGTGTATTGATGCATGAACTATTGCTCGTGCGAACCATTCCACGCTTTCCACGAAGAATTTTCCTCATGGTCACTCACAAGAACACACGAGCTCGGTAGGTGTCAGTTACGTAGTGACTTCTGTATGGCAGGAAAGTATTTTCACTTTACAGAACCCAATTAATAATTCCTTGGAGGTTTGTTTTTGATCCTGCGAATAACTGAGGTTCTGTAGAGTTGCTGCATTAACAGCGGGGGTAATTTTTAAAGAGAAGATAATCTCTCAGATATTCAGCAAAAATTCGATCATTCATTCACGATAATTACTAGACTATTAATTACTAAGGCAAATTATTAAACATTATGGTGACTCGAGATGTCTTAAAACTTCATTCAAAGCTAGACTGTGGTTACCACGGCTTGACTTGATTTGAATACTACTGGAACCCGATTTTCTAGAGCACTTCATTTTTTGTACATTTGTGTCCGTAAATGATTCGTGCGATTGGTTATTCGCCTAGCAAATAGATTTTGAAAGCGCATTGGCTAGTTTTTATCGTCAACAGTTTTTCCATATTTTATAATGGATTATGGATATTTTGGAAAATTATCTATAACTTTACATCCAAGTATATTACGGAAAATTACGAATTGCCATCAGTGAACTTAAAAAGCAACAGATTAGTGCAGTCTGTAATTTTCCATAATAGCCATATTTTATAACTGGCTGTATTTGCTATGCCATGCTTGATTTACTAGAACGAGAAAACAGAGTAGATACAGAACTTACGTTGCTGCACTTTGGTGACCAGGACAATAAAACTTTCTTGGAACTGGGCACATGCCCAGGGCAAATAGACTTCGAACTCGCAGGGGCTAGGCTTACTGGTTACAGCCTCGGCCATTGTTTTTCCATTGTAATGTAAAGGTATATATTGTACTAATTTTTAAATTGTGCAAAAATAATGTAGTAATAAATTACGATTGTTATATTGACATAAGGGAAATTCTTTTTGTTCTTGTATGAAAGAGTTTTAATACGTGACTTGTATAATTAAATGACGAGTTCTATAGCATTATTGGGTGTATATGACACGTACCGATATTACGTAGTACTCGTAAGTCAATTCACCGCTAAGGGTCGGGTGGTAAAGTAGAAGGCGCAGCTCTTATTGGCTAGATCGATTTCATTGATTGATCAACATCGCGGCATTTATCCGCTTATTGGTCAAAATATACTGCCATTGGTCAGTAGGCTCGGATCGCTGAGATATTAGGCGCTAAAACACAAGCCTTTTGTGAGCGATGGTGCCTTTATGCGTAGTCTCGAGGTTTATAGGTTTGAGTGCGTATCAGCGTAATCGAAAACGAAGGTTAAGCAACGTCGATTGCAGCTGATTTGTATATCTCAAGCGTCTCCGTCTCATGAGGGCACGTTAAGCCGCCAGTCTTAGCTGTCTTCGATAGATTACAATTGTTAAGCTTAGTCAGCGCCCTCCTTGAATATTCTGACTTCCAGTAGGGCCATATATTCCCTATTTTTTAAGGAGCTCGGTGGTGCAGTGGTGAAACACTACTTTGACACCAACGCTCGTGGGTTCGATTCCCACACAGGACAAACATTTGTGCGCATGAAAGGACATGCCTGTTGTCTTGGTATGCGTGTTATTAAGAGAGGTAGGGCGCATCAAAGCAGTCCCTCTGGGGAAGTACCTCCGCGTCACAGAAAACCGCAGCCAAATAACAACTCCCTGGAGGGGTGTTGTATTCCTGCATGTGAGTGAGGTCACCAGTACGCTCCTAAGTAGTTGCTGTGTTAGCAGCAGAGGTGACATTGCGCGAGTGATACTTAACGTATTGTAAGCGTTTATAGGCTACGGTAATCGCTTTACATCAGGTGGACCGTATGCTGGTATGCCTTCTGACGCTGTATTTTTATTTTTTTATTTCAGCTCAGTATAATGGCGTCGCTTCGCCTGAGGGTAAGCGAAAAGAGGAGTCCAAATCACAGCGGCAAATGACGAAAGACTACAGTGTCCTGTCAGTTGACGCTGCCACGCTGGCCCGCAAGTGCTCTTTCACGCTTGGCGTGAAGGATCCCATATTGTAAGAAGGAGGAAATACATGTGCAGGCAAGGCATTCCACTTTTTAATAGCATGACAGAGACAGGAGTTGCCGTACTTTTTAGTACGCGAAGAAATGTTCTGTGACAGTGGAATAATGCCATCCCAAGCCAGCAAGAAGGGATAGAATGGGTTAAGAGAAAACAGTTCTTCAGAGTACAGCAGCAGCAGAAGCGTATTCGTGTGCAAGGACGCGGATTCTACGCTTTTTTAACTGGACAGCCCACCACTCATTCCCACCACTGTGTCTCCTGTGTAGCCAGAATTAACAGCGACGACCACCAAAAAGGCAATGAACAGTGAAGTCCATTTGCTGTCCCGGGGGTTAAACTACAGCTGCCTTGGAACTCACAACGAATTTAATCAGAAGAAATTTGTAAGAGTAAGAAGTTTTGGAACTTACTTCTATTCTAGGAAAAGTGAGAGACAGCAATTTGACAAATAAGGCATTAAAAAACTTCAAAGAGATGGCTAGTTAAGTGAAGCTCAACTGCCGTGCACCACGGTTTATCCGATATCTAACACTATTGGGACCTAAATTGTTTTTTAGTTAACACATCGATTCCAATAATAGATTGCAGAACCGCCTAAACACCCGGTACGTCTCACTTGTTGCCACCAAATCAGAATAGTGTAGGTAACTACCCCGGATGTGACATGCAAGGAATTTAACATTTCGTCCCGCTCCCGACGCCAGGGACCGCACTACCAGTGAACATGATGTGCTGTTTGCTCGAATTCATGATTTGTCGTAGAACACTCGCATAAAGGCGATGACACAAGTCTAAACGAAAAGAGCTTAGCTCTAAAGTTTCCATGTCCAGTTAAAAATTGCGCAAAGGTATCATCGACTTCTAATCACTCTTTACTCAATCTGTCTCGCACTGATTGAAAGAACAGATACAAGTGGCGTCCCTTAGTAGAAGTTTCTCATATTTCTTGCCATTCAGACAGCAAAGTTTCAAATACCTCGTCAATTGGTTTGAACAGTCTAAGTATTTTGTCAAGATCGCGGTGTTCTAGAAAGTCAGGGTGTATGTTTTTAGAGGTGTATTATACATGCGGCGGCGTTGAATTTCTAAGTTAACTGGTAACATGCCTCCTTGCACTGGTAGTGCCACCGAGGCACTTTACTCACAGTTCTGTACGATTTACATAAAAATATTAAAGCGAGACGCTGACTTTGCAGCAACTTACGACGCGCAGCACCTATGGTAGCCCTATCAGCCCATGCAGGTGAACCGTACGTACATCCTATATGTGTGGCTGTGTAAATAATTTTTAAAGTTTTAAAAGTTAAGTCCCACATCGAGGTGGAAATTCGAGTTAACGCATAAAAGTAGTTTTTGGCTTTTTCTCCAACCCGGTTCATGTGTTCAATGTAATTAAAAGCTTTGTCTAACATTAAACCCAAGAAAAAAACCGAGTTTTTATTTGCAACTCCATTCAAGTGGAATCGCACCAAAACAAATTCCCCTTGAGTAAGAGCTGATATGTTTTGTGGGGTGCTAAATCGAGACGGTTACGATAGCCCCCCGTCTGAAATCAGGTCAAGGCAAGTATTGGCTAGTTTTTCTATACTTGATCTGGCGGTACCGCGGAAGAGTAGGGCCTCGGTCTTCTCCAATCGGACCCGAAGCCCAAGCCTTTCTATACGGCTGACCACCAGTCCTACTCTAACTTCGGCCAGCCGCGCCGCCTCCACGAAGAGGTCGTAACCAACCTTAACCTGAACCACATTTAAACCGAACCTAAAGTTTTGATGGTTTATTTTTGATGTTATTCCGTGGAACATCGTTCTCTTAAGATTTAAAGCAAAAATGTAGCTATACAGAATTGAAAATATTCCATATATTGATAAGCATAGCTTGCATTCTTTCACTTTCGCGTTGTATTGTTTTACACCAAAAGGTGTAAACAATTGTTATCTCAGGAATTCGATCCTACTGACCAGTGGGAGGATATCTTAACCAATAAGCTGATAAGTGGCGCGGCGTTGATCGGTGAACTAGCCAGAGCTACGTGGTTTACTTTACCTCTCGATCCGTAGGGGTAAATTTATTTCCCACGCAAAATTGTGTCATCGGTTTTCCATAGATTATTTCCTTCATGTTCCAGGCAAGTGAGTATACCTTTTTATCTTAGCATTGATACTCTAGTGAATTAACTATAACTTCACGCCAAATCTCAATCTCGTAGGCGAAGAGATCCGAACGCCACATAAGTAGGCCTTTACACCCCTAACTCGCTTATTTAAAATTTATAGCTCTTCTCATGCACGCTCGCCGGTTTCTAGGATTCTTGATATCCCCTTGTGATAAAACACGATCAATTTGGTCGTGGTAGTAAGTCTTGGCCTTCCTCGGCTCCTGCATCCTTCCACTTTCGCGTTGTATATAAGTTTCATTATTGTCTCTTCCTTATCTTAACCGACACTCTCTTTCAGACCAACTCTCTTTTTTAAATTATCATTGCGAACGCGATCAGCAAACGTTACATTTTTTTTTGTAATGCTCACATATCTACCGTATTTATTCCATTTTGGTGCTCTACCTGCCATATCCAGCTTTCACTTCCTTAAATTATCGTTGGGATTATCACCGAATTGTGCACAGCGAGATTTCGACTGCCTAAATTTCGAAAGTAGAATACTTTTGCATTGTAGGTACATTTGTTTCATAATTCTTTCCGTGTCCGAACCAACGGTGCATGCTTTTATTTTAACACCGACATTCGCTTTCAAAGTCTGTTTCCAACATGACTATTGCGAATGCGGTCTAGCGTTACGTCACAAATTTTTGGCAACGCTAGCATTTCGACTGCGTTTATTCTACTCTCATGCTCTCTCTGCTATACCCAGCTCTTCCATAAAATAGAATTACGTTAATTAATACATCGCAATATAGAAACATAGATGTTAACTAGGCAAATATTCACGCTTCATACTCAACATACGATATAACATTACGAATTATATGTAATTATGTAAATAAGTAGCGAAGTAGCGAGTTATCACGCCTCCCCCGCCCTCCCCTGACCCCCTCCCACCCAAGACACCACCCGCGAAAACTACTAGCAATATTATAACTTCGTGCTCTTGCCGGCTAAAATATATGGAGAAGGCGTTTTGTAAGATTATTTTTGAAGTGAAAACTTTTTTAGCGGCGTTGTGCACTTTTTGAGATGAGTAAAAAATGCTAAACTCGCGTAGGACTCAGAACACGTGACCCTGACAGTAAGATTTTGGTGAGAATTAGAACTTAAGTTCTCTGCAGTGCTAAAACATTAGTTACCTCTAATTAAACAATTATAACATGAAGCGCTAGATCGTTCATTGGGCATTATTTTCTCGCGACAAAAACGTTGTAAGCGCCATGAAATTGTTGGTGTTTACGCGTTTCGTTCAACGTAGTTTATTAACATCGCTGTTTGGTTTAAGCGGCGCAGGGCGCTTGCGCGAGAGTGCGTGTGTGTTTGAGTTTTAGAGATTGGCGATGATGATGCTGGTAATGATGATGGTGAAAGAGTCGTCGAAATAATGGAGGAAAGTTGATTTTCTGAGAGATAAACTTTTTAATGTAAAATAATTGTAATGGTTCTGAAATGTTAAATTTTTAATGTAATATAAATTGACATGTTTTTGTACGATAGCGCAATAAATGAATATTGTATTTTACCACATACATGATAGTACTTTTATACTGATAAATAAAGCAATTCGTGCGAAATTATTCCATAACCATTCCAAAATAAAACATACGTCATACCTGAAGCGCGGACTAACCTTGGTAGAAACGCGCTACTGCCGAGAATGCTATCTAGCTATAATAAAATAAACAACTCATGTGATCTCGATATTAATCATGACTCACTCTTAAAATTCAAGCGAGGGGATCAGTCGTTCCATAACGCTTAGTAAATTTTACTGTTTTTAGAGATTAATGAGCATTCATAACCTACAATGTTATATGTGCCTGTTGAACTTGTAGTTATTTTGTTCCATTTTTTTTTTGTTTTATAAATCTGTTCTGAAATTTGTGTTCACCTGTAATTGGATTGCATGCTGGCCACAGATTGGAACAAATTATTTTTAATGTAATCATGTAATCCTGTACCTTAATAAAATAAATAAATAAAATATTCAAAATGCACAACGTTAATGTTCAAGTTTTCAATTCTGCCGGCACTCCCGGAGTGCAACCCGTTTTTTTTTTAATTTTATACAACGTCGGGAGGCATACATGCATATCGACCACCTGATTTAAAGTGGTTATCGTAACCTGTAGATGCTTATAATACATTAAGTATCGATCGCATAACGCCACCTCGGCTGCTACCACACTTCCTCAGGAGCTTACTAGTAACTCTAGCAGTAATAGGAAAGCTCTACAGGGAGTTATTTGGCTGTGGTTTTCTTAGAGGTAGGGGTACTTCCCCAGTCGGGCTGCTTTTATGCGCTCTATCTCTATTAATATTTCTTATTTATTCTTATTTATTTTTATTAAATAAAGAAGTTGAAATCTACTTAAATAATAATCTATTCATATATATCTTCATGCTAAGTTCTGTGCGCGGTAGGCAGAGAGACATCAACAATAATCCTAATACAATTAATACTTTTTCATGCATGCATAAAAAGATAAAAGAACAAAAAGTAAATATCATAGGCGAACATATTAATAGATCGGGGATTTATTTTTCGTATATTGTAAATAAAAAATTAAAGTAAAATCTCTTTGGTTGTACTGTTTGTATCTGGTACCGATGATATGAGATCAGTGAAGTATACCTATCCCGGTTGGTTCTCACTACGCTGTATCCCGTCCATCATTCTACAACACAGATTGTCATATTTAAGACAGGACTACAATATGTGATCCCTGTCCTCTTAATTCTCTCTACTTACCCATATTGCATGCTTGCCGTCCTAATACGTTCCGTCTCTTTCTAAATATGCTAATTACAGGGTCCGAGCATTGTATTACACGTACAATGCTCGAACCCTGTAATAAACACTATATAATGCCTTCTATCTCATTCTCTCGCACGTTAAATCCTATAGATGTATGTGGTTGTCTCTTTTACTGTCGCGTTTTCGTTTCGTCTAGTTTCAAATTAAAACTAAAGAAGTTTTCTCTTCATTAGATTGCACTGTAACTGTTGGCGGTTGCGTCGAGCCGCCAGAGTGGCGGACTATATATGTGGGGTGTTCGTTCGATGTTTCCAAATAAACACGGCGAGGTTTCTTTCTTGAGACTGTACTGGCTGAGGTTAGGAGAGAGGCTTCTTATTTTTCTGAGACGTCCGCTGGTGTTGCTCTCGATCGGTAGAATGACAAATCTGAGGCGGGGCACCGGTATTTCTATGCGCGCGTCGGCGCGCCGCATACGTATTCAATTTGCTTTATTTATTTTACTTTATTTACATGCGTTTTCAATATAGTCTACAAATGTTTTCCGTCGCGAACAAGTACAATAACTCTACATATTCATATTTACTTATGCTAAACATTGATACGGTGGCTATACATTTACATATACACGTGGTCAATTTGTCTTCACTAGCAATACGTGGTCAATTTGTGTACGAGTGTTTTCGTCGTGAACATTTCTCCCGCCGTTGCCTCGCGATTCCACTGGTAAATAAATAAATAATAATAATAATAAATGTTGTCGGATAAATTACACAGCGCCACCTAGCCCCAAAGTAAGCGAAGCTTGTGTTAACCCATAACACTAGACAACTGATAAACATACGTAAATACATTTTTTTTTTGTAAATACATACTTATTATACATAGAAAATACCCCAGACCAATACCAACAGACATGTTCATGCACACAAATGTTTGTACTGTGTGGGAATCGAACCCACGAGCGTTGGTGTCAAAGTAGCGTAACAGCGCGTTCCACCACTGAGCCACCGAGCTCGTCATTGGTAGCACGACAATCTTCTTGGTAGGCCGTCTCAGCGTGTGTCCCTTGCTGGTAACGACATCGACCACTCGAACTACGCCGTCCTTGCCCGGGTAGGTCTTCGTCACGCGTCCTCGTGGCCAGATATACCCCGGGAGGTTCGGGTCGCAGATGAATAGGATGTCTCCGACGGCAGGGATGACTTCACTGCTGAAATGGTTCCCGCCGGTCGCGGGAGTTTCGACCTTATTTTCAACGGGCCAAGTCGACTCAGCTTGATACAGGAACGCCGGTCCCTTGTACCATCTGTGCTGCGCGTTGAAGTCGGTCGGCGTAGCTCTAGTCGCGTCGTCTGCTACGTTGTCGGCTGACTGCAACCACCTCCACTGGTCTTTTCGGGTCGACTCTTCTATTTCTGCTAGCCGGTATGCTGCGAATGTTTTGTACGTGCGGGGCCCGGCGCGTATCCATGCCATAGCGGTGCGTGAGTCACTTCAAAAAGTTTTCGTAGTGATCTCGTAGTCGTGTTCTTCTGCGATCGATCTGGCTAGACGGACGCCGAGGACTGCGGCCTGGAGTTTCAATCTTGGCACGGAGATGGGCTTCGTGGGCGTAACTCGACTCTTCGCTGCGGCTAACGCGACCTTGAAGCTTATAGTTGTTGTAGCCATCGGCTCCATCTTCCTTGTAGCTCCGGCGGTATTGTCTCGTCCCACCCCGTCTTGTAGCGTCACGTGTCTTGCATAATTCGCTTCGCCGGCGTAGTCATCGGTGAAACTAAACCCAGCGGGTCGAAAATCGACATAATTATGCTGAGCGCTACGCGTTTCGTCGGCGGGCGTGTATCACTGAGTACTTCCGACGGAGCTCTTCTGGTGTTGAGGCGGAAACGTACGCAGTCGCTGTTCGTGTCCCATAGCAGTCCGAGCGTCTTTTCCAGCTCGCTCCCGCCGATGGGGACCGTCATTCGTTCGGCCCCTTCGGTGATCTCGCTAGTGGCCTCTTTGTCGTTCGTAGCCCATCCGCGTAGCTCGAACCCAGCTTGTCGATGCACGTGGTTGACCTCTCTGACGATTCCTTGTGCTTCAGCTGTAGTCGGGATGCTCTGCAAGTAGTCGTCCATGTAGTGGTTTTTCTCGATCGCCCTCGCTGCCTCCGGATACTCGGCTGCGTGTTCTCTTGCATTTCTATTCTTGATGTACAGGGCGGTGCACGGCGATGACGAAGCACCGAATATTACGGAGGTCATTCGATACTCCTCCGGTTCCCCTTCCCGTCGGTTGCCCCTCCATAGGAAGCGGAGCGCGTCCCTGTCTTCATCGCGTATCTTGATCTGCATGAACATCTCTTTGTGTTTGCCGATACAGCGATTCGTTCGATGTTTCCAAATAAACACGGCGAGGTTTCTTTCTTGAGACTGTACTGGCTGAGGTTAGGAGAGAGGTGTTTCTTGTTGTTCTGAGACGTCCGCTGGTGTTGCTCTCGATCGGTAGAATGACAAATCTGAGGCTGTGGCTATACATTTACATATACACGTGGTCAATTTGTGTACGAGTGTTTTCGTCGTGAACAGTAACAATAATAAATTGATAATAAATAAATGGGTATGGTTTAATCAATTACCTAATAAATGTACTTTCAAGGATCTAATAAACAGTAGGTATTTGTTCTTAAAATAGTAGATCTGTCACTTAAACCGAATCACTAACCTTACCTTTTTTTTTTTTTTTTTTTTTGTGACGCGGGGAAAAATGCGTTACGCACACCACCGGTGCCTGGGTAGCCTCCGGTGGTAGTGTGGGACTCCCCGTCGGGGGTCCGACGGTATACCCACTAAACGACCCCGCGAAATGCCATCGGCCGCGTTGGTGTGGTGCCCCGGATCTGTCAGCAACAGGGCACCACTACGACTGGCCAGCCCCTCAAAAGGGGCCGGACTTCTTCTCTCTAGGGGCCATCCCGGCAAATTGGGACAGCCCTTCCGGCGGCGGGACCATTATGGGGCTAGGTTCCCAGCCTGACCCCTAGTCCCACAGGTTAGGGAGGCGGCAGTAGGTGCGCGTAGCGCCTACGCCGCACTCCCGTCCGCCGTCTCCGGATCGGGACAGCCAACGGATCATCCTCCCTGTCCCGCTCCGCGGCCTCTTTCTGGGACATGACCGTCTCACAGAAGGAGGCCATCGCCTGCCAGGCACTGTCGCTCCCGAGCATGTAGCGGACCACGCTCGGGAGCGAGAGGTCCGCACTTCCCAGTGCGGACACCAGATCATGGCGCTGCCGAGACCACCTGGGACACTGCTCCAGGGTGTGCTGAGCAGTGTCCTCGGCCGCGCCACAATCGTGGCAGCCTGGCCGCTCCTCCCGCCTCGCGACCCGGTGCAGGTACTCACCGAAGCATCCATGTCCGGTGAGCACCTGCACCATGCGGAAGGTGAGGGGTTTGCGCCTACGACGCATCCACGCCTCCAGGACCGGGCGCAGCGCCTCCGCAACGCGGACTCCGTACCGCGGCTGCGCCAGGTCCATCACTAACCTTACCTACACCAACCTAACCTAGCCTAAATATTAATTAAGGATTATTTGGAAATAATATCAATTATCAAATAATTGTTTTGGGTTTCCAAATAATAGAAGTGTTACCAAAATTGAATCACCAATCAATGTAAAGACTTTACCATTTTATGGTAACCTTCTTTATCGCTGGAATTGTATTTATTATCGCTGGAAAGTAACATCACTTAACAAATAATTCACCTGAGGTGACTGACAGTTAAATAAATAAAACTACCGTATGCTTAACATTACTTTATTAAATTGATTTACTTGATTTACTTTATTAAATCAAATATCGCACTGTAAAGAACATAAGCTTATGTACATAAAAGGAAAAAGGGAATTTCTATTACTGCACTATTAGCGGTGGTCTTGATTTAGAGGGATGCCCTCTTTTTCCTGTTGGCCCATAGATACATTTTTCGCCTCTAGTGGAGGATTTACAATTTTTAAACGGATTGCAAACCCTATTATATGTATATTTTATAAAAATTGCGGTGGTTTTCATAGAAATTTATTTATTTATTAGGTGACAGATATATAAATATAATGATTCATACTTAGATACCGTTTTGATTAATATAATAACAAATATTTCATGGGAATAAATATTATAAATAATTAGGGTAGGTACCTATTACAGATTATTGACAAGTCTATACGTAAGTGGCAGACAATATCTTTGCGTAAATAAATTACATTTGTTCATTCATACACAAATTGAAACCCTTTCCATAACACCGTAGCCGCGAGCGTTAAGAAGTATTCAAAGCGGCGCGCCGCCATCTTGAATCTCATCTCAGCCACGGCGCGTCGTTACGTGCGAGATAATGTATTAAAATATCTATACAGTGCTATATGTAGCGGTGTACGAGTTAGATACCTGTGTAACGACGCCTTTATGAGTTCGAGGTACTTACGCAGCTTCTGCTGTCAGCGACAGATTCTTAATATCGACAAGCTCGGTGGCGGAGTTAGTAATCCTATTTTAATACCACCACTCGTGGGTTCGATTTCCGCCAGATAAACATTTGAGTGCTTGAACGTGTCTGTTTCTCTTGCTTTGGATGTTTTCAAGAGAAATAGGGCGCATCAAAGCAGTCAAACTGGGGAAGTGCTTCCACCTCATAGAAAATCGCAGCTAGAAAACCCGGGCGAAATGTTGTGTTTTTGCGAGTGAGTGAGTTTGCTAGTAAGCTCCTAAGGAGTTGCTGTTTTGTCAGCAGAGGTAGCAATACGTGGATGATGCTACGATAACTGCTTTAAAACAGAGGGGCCGTATGCTTGCACGAAATAAATCTGTCTGAATATATTTTCAGGCCAAGTCCACTCGTATTTTTAACATTCATTGGTCTTCATTGCTTCTCTTACACGCTCGACAGTTTATATGACTCCTGACATGACCTTCTAAACCACGACAAATTTGATTATGATAGATGAATCTTGGCCTTCCTCGACTCCTACATCTTTCCACTTCTGTGTTGATTCCATCTTTCTGCATTTTTTCCACATGTCCAAGCCAACGGAGCATGCCTCTTCTTAATATCTGACTATATGTTATTGTAGTATATAATAGTTCCCTCAGAATATGTTGAAGAACGATAAAGCTGGCAACTTGTACATTAATGCTAGCATTCCGCAAATTGATACTTTACTGAATGCGAAGAAAACAAAGATAATGGTATTTGAAAGAGAAGAATCAAGAACTAATGTAAGGATTACGATTGATGATGAAGTGTTGGAACAAGTGGATGAGTTTGTATATCTTGGATGCGCTTTCAACAGGGATGGAAGGTACACCGCAGATGTGGAAAGACGAGTGAGTGCTGGGAATAGTGCGAATGGAGCGTTGGGAAAACTTCTTGGCAGTAAAAGCTTGAGTTAGAAGGCACAACTCGCTATACACAATGCCGTGTTGGTCACAACGCTAACTTATGGAAGCGAGAGCTGGGTATGGCAGAAAGAGCATGAAAGTAGAATAAACGCGGTCGAAATGCGAGCGCTGCGCAAAATTTGTGGCGTAAGGCTTGTAGACCGTATTCGCAATGATCATGTTAGAAACAGAGTTGGTCTGAAAGAGAGCGTCGGTGTTAAACTAAGAAGAGGCATGCTCTGTTGGTTCGGACATGTAGAAAGAATGCAAGATGAAAGAATGACGAAGCAGATATACAATGCAAGAGTGGAAGGATGTAGGAGCCGGGGAAGGCCAAGACTTACCTACCACGACCAAATTGGTCGTGTTCTATCAGAAGGTGATGTCAGGAGCAGTGGCGTGCACTCCATGTAGACATTGCCTACCCTATCAATTTGATGAATATCATCCGATGATTCTTAACTAATATTTCGTATCAAAAACAAAAAATTAAAAACAGTAGCTCCATCTATCGGTATCGGTGCAAGCTATTAAAATAGATTCATTACATCACCCGACCCGTTACATCGATGTGCTACACTAGCGTCGCTTTGGGAGCTTAACGGCAGATACACAAACTATTTATGTCTAACATATGTGTGCCGCGTTGTTAATACGAATACTGTAGTGTGCATTACTGTAAATACATTCCCACAATAACACAAATAACGCACACAATCGCATAGTTTAGAGTGTTTAGAGACAGTGTCTTTTCAACCGAAGGATGACGTAAATTACCGAAGTGTCGCGAACATTGCTACGTAAATATTTTAAAGAGTATGTTTGCTCCATATAATTAGAGTGAAAAAATGAATTAGAATTAGAGTGAAAAAAATAAATATTATTTTGTTTTTAAACTGGGCCGGAGTGGGCCGCCATTGTTTGTTTATTCAAGTTGTTCAGGTGGTGTGTGTAGGGAAACTAAAAAATGATGCGTTTTCAAAACTATCTTTCGGTGAAAAAAAAACAAGTGATTGAGAAAGGCCACTGTACACCGGATTTGAAATTAATACAAACTAAAGGCAAAGTTAATCGTAAGTTTAATGCAAAACCGAAAGGCCGCTTCGAATATCTGCAAATTGATATGTATATAAAATCAATCAATCTATAGATATTTGAGGTGGCTAACCAATCACATACATCATTATTTCCACAAGACTGGGTAACCAAAATCAACATGCTGTATTTTTTGGTAAGTTAATACGAGCTTTAAAAAAAATCTGCCTGCCCTGTCAAAAATCTCTGCGCATGCCACTGGTCAGGAGCCCTAGAATCCGGCGAGCTTGCATGAGAAGAGCAATTAATGTTAAAGAAGCGAGTGAGATATGTAAGGATCGAGTCACGTGGCGCTCGGTTCTCTCTGCCTACCCCGCAAGGGATTTGGCGTGAAGTTATACATAGATAGATAGATAGATACTTTACTATGAAATGTTTCGAAAATCGAATTCTATTTAGAATTCAGTTCAAACACGTTCATTCCTAAATACATACACACAAAACATTTCATCACGTATTAAACTTATTCCAAGTTACAGCGCATTTCGAATTCGAAATCGCTCATAAGAACGGTGTAGTAACTTACCTAGTTCGTTCGTTTTCAATCTAACTTCGTTCCACACTATGCTTTCTTAGTCTGTAGGGTTGTCACCACATAAGATATTTAGTGTTATTTATTTATGTCGTCTTTCGAATGTAAATCCATTCCATTAGTATTTTTTTTGAAAACCTTGGCAACCTTTTTAGAAAACAAGCGTACGGCCTATCTGATGAAAAGTGGTTACCGTAGCTTATGAACACTTTACTACCGTAGCAATATAGGAAGTGTCGTTCGCGCGTTGTTAACACAGCAACTCCTTATGCTGCGTTAATAATGCTACGCTTTATGACCTCACTCACTCGCAGGAACGCAACAACCATCCTGCGAGTTGATATCAGGCTGCGGATTTCTGTGAGGTGAAGATGTACTCGTTTGCTGCTTTGTTTGTTATATTGCCTGTAGAATCCTGAAAATTGGCAAAATGAAAGGTTATTATGACGCGCGTAGCACGAGACCCTAATTGATTTTCAAGTTCTGTTACAAAACACATTAACAACGCAGCGATCAAAAATCATTTCTAAATGCATCGTAGCCTTTGAAGTTGTGATAGTGTGAGTATCTGCATAGCTTTGGAACGGCAGGTGTATACGCTACATTACTCGTATATGTATACATCCTATATGTATACATGCAGACTAACCATATTGAGCGGTGATTTTCTTCGCCTAGAAATTGCTTCGCAGTTAGGCGAAATTCATGAAGTGTAACTAGCTATTTTAGAAAAAATACGTAAATAATAAATATCGTAAGCCAAGTTTAGAGAGATAGTCCTATCTCTCTTAACTTAGCTTAACTAGTGTCATCTACAGAACTCAGCTATGACCATTTGCTCACGGAAAGTGCGCTAGTTCAATTAAAATGACACGCAATTAGTTCACGCGGAATTATAATAATCTCATAGGACTTAGAGTTTACACAGATAATGACGTGGATTATTTTTGTAATGACCACTGCAATGTTATTAATTGAAGAGTTTGTGTGTTCCTACAAATGTTTGAGAAAGCAGATGAGGAGTGTTGTATAAACTGTGATTATATATTATTTGTATCCAATTTGATCTCACCTGCTATGCCACCAATTACAATTTCTAATGAGTAATATCTACAGCGCCTGAGGATACCTCGTGGGTGAAACAGGTGTTGCAGCGACGATCAGGACAGTCGCGGCAGCGACGGTGGTGGGTGCATGCAGTTTCTGTTCCAGATGGCGGACGACCGCATCAGATGAGGCAGAGACTACGGAGCAGCCATGACAGCGAAGGCATGTTGCATCTAGTAACTGTAGTGGGTGGATTCCGGCCGGCGCTAGTCTGCATGAACTAATTGATGGCGAAAGCACACTGAAAAATGACGCCTGAATCTATTAACTACATATTATTTGTGTTGCAAATGTTTACTGGCTGCGGTAATAGATTTGCAAAATGCGTGCCGTGTACTTTGTAATATGCCATCCATTTAAAAATTATCAGAGAGTAGCAACCCTAGAGAGTAGAAATTCTAAACGAAGCACGAGTAGACGCGCGGGCGAGAGGACGTGCCGGCAACTTGCCGATTATATTGTGCGCTGTGCCCGCACCTCCCCGCCGCTGATTTATTTCTCTTTGCACTAATTTGAAATGTATTGGCGTGGTTATATTCGCCCACTTCTCCCCGCCACTTACTTAACATCTGTGAAGTTAATGCCTTTGCTTTGTTTTAGTTTTCTATAATGTTTCTTTGACGAGCTCGGTGGCTCAGTCGTGAACATGACGCGACTTTGACACCAACGTTCGTGAGTTCGATTCCCACACAAGGCAAACATTTGTGTGCATGAGCATGTCTGTTTGTCTTGGTCTGGATGTTTTAAGAGAGGTAGAGCGCATCAAAGCAGCCCGTCTGGGGAAGTACCTCCACCTCACAGAAAACCGCAGCCAAATAACAACTCCCTAGAGGGTTGTTGTGTTCCTGCGTGTGAGTGAGTGAGGTCTGGTGATCCAAGCTCCCAAGGAGTTGCTGTGTAAGCAGCAGAGGAGGCATCGCGCGAGTGATACTTAATATATCGCTAGCGTTAATAGGCTACGATACCAGCTTTACATCAGGTGGGCCGTACGCTTGTATGCCTCCCGACGTAGCTTAAAAAAAGGGTGGCAAAATATGAACAATTTCTATGAATGTAACTAGTTTAATTACTTATGTTGAATTACTATTTGTTTTTTTTTGACCTATCAATTACAGACTTTGCAGAATTTAGCTTTTTGTGGAACCCTTTTATTGAGGATAGATCTGTATGAATAGTTGCCCCACCATGAAAATGCTAAGAAGGATAGATGGCTGCAGTGCGGGATAGATGCCCTTTATACTGTGTACACGAAAAACGCAACCAAAGATGAAGTCGTTCTACTCCTAAAACAGCAATTGCTTAAAAGAAACATGGGAAGAATAACGAAAAAATTGTTATTGTTTTAAGATAATTCTATGACAAAAATAATAATAATAAAATTTTAAAAGAATTTGTTCCACAGAAATATAGCTTCTTAATTGCTATTATAAAATATTAAGGTTTACAGACATAATTATCTACTTATTATTTTAATTAAAATATAGAAGAATGTATTCAACAAAAATATTGTTTTTTTAATTGTTATTATAATATTTTAATTATTAAGAGTCAACACGCATAATCATACAAATTTAAAATTAAAATAACACAATAAAGAGATATTTTTTTAATCCTACTTAATAGAAGCTTTCAGTTTTCCGCATCTTGAGCAATAATTTCTGAAAAGTGTACAGGTCTCATGTAGCCAGTTCTGACACATTACACATTGTATCCAGTCTGATTTAGACATCGTATTTTTATAGTTTTCAAAACATTCTATGCAGTTATCTTAATTTGAATCTTTAGGGTTAGCCTGTCTGTCTCCCTTAGTATTCTTCACGGGCAAACCTTTGTTTTTTTTTTTCCTTTAAGTTTATAGTTAGTTGTATTGTCTTCTAAGAAGAACTTGAACTATAAATAATTCGTCTTTTTAGTGATGTTCGGCCTTTGTTTACATTTAAATAATTATCATTTTCTTTAACACACAAATCAACTATGTCGTCATCGTCAAGTGATGTTTTTGTATTCTTTTTTTATTTATGTTTTCTTGTTCTTTCTTGATGGTTCTTTTTTTTTTTGCTTTCTTAAGTTTTCTTTTTTCTTTGGTAGTTTCAGTCTTGTTTTTCTTGTCTAACTTAGTTTTTATTTGTTTTTCTTTTCTTTCGGCCTTGTATATTTGCTTTTGAATTTGAAATGTCTGCTGATTGTTTTGCTCTCTTAGCCATGGTCAAAGGAATTTTTGGTATATGTGATGCTACTATTAGAATTTTTGGAGGTGTTTCTTGTTCCATATCTGTACCTAAAATTTCTGCAATTGTAGAATTACCAATATCAGCAATACTAATACCCTCTAAAATCTCGAAATCTATCAAGAGACTAGAAAATTCTCTATCAATTGGAGTCAGTATTGAAGTTGGTGGTGTCTTATTTTGTTCATGTTCAGAAATATTTTCATTTTGATTGTCCAGCTCTAGTCGACAAACTAGAGAAGTAGAAGCCGGAGATAGAGATGTTTCTGTTATTTGTTAGACGACAATAGGCACTCGAGATACTATATTTTCCGAGACATTGATGTGCTCTGGTTGGCGGTCTAACGAATAAGACGTCTGAGGCTGGGTTGTTGACGTTCCTTTTACAACTTGATCGGGCGCACGAGAATTGCCTAGATTTTCACTACCCAGTGCAGTATCTGATATCATGAATGTAGTATCTGGTAAAGCATTTGGGTCAACAGGGTAAATTCCGCTGCGTCTAAAGCCACCAAGAGCATTTGCAGGAGTGGCAGCCCGAACCCAAGCATTGCATATAAGCGTTCCAGCATTGTAACGGCTTATCTTTTTATTTGGGTGCAAGCGCATAAATTGATTAGTTTCATGGTTGAAATAGGTTTTAAACGGCCCAAATACTGATCTATCTAAAGGCTGTAAAGCTGAAGTTGTCTGACTAGGTAAACATAATAAAATTATGTCGTTATCAACAGCAGCTTGCAGCATGTTCGGTGCAGTTGAATGTGATGAGTGACCGTCTAAAATAAGCAGAACCTTACCATGCGGCTTCAGGGGTATGAAATGTTCTGTTAGCCATTTATAAAAAAGTGCAGTGTTTATATATGCTGACTTTTTATTCATGTACACTTTTGAGCCTATTGGAAGTCTATCCCCAAATTCCGATTTTTTATTCACACCTTTTATTATTAGAACTGGTGGAAGGAAATTACCAATTGCATTGCAACAGCCAATGATTGTCATTGTTTCACCTTTCTCGGCGGATGTGACTGAATTGACAACTTTTGTATCCTTTTTTGCTACGACTTTCCCGGGTTTATTATTCAACTGAATTCCAGAATCATCTATATTGTATATCCTTTCCGGTTTATCCAACAGATCATTGTCAGTCAGGACTTTGATCAAAAGGTCATAGAAGTTATTTACTTCTCTACTAAGACCTTTAGCTCTAGCCAAAGATAAACCTTCAGTTAGTCTGATAGACAGCTCCGGATTTCATTCAATAAAACTTTGGAACCTTGTTCCTCCAGCTATTTCGTTTTCGTTATCAAAATTATGTTTTAGCTCTAGTTTTTCAGCAAATTGATAAGCTAACATGCATATGGCTTGTCTATTTGGTGGAAATCCCTCATCTCCAAGCTTTAGAATGTGTTTTACTAGCCTTTTCTCGTTGTCAAAATCTAAAATAGGATGTTTTCCTAAAGAAAAAATACCTACGTTAATAAAACTATTGGAAACTCACAGCAATTAGTTAAATGAAAGCTTGTAATATATTGCATGATCCTTAATAGATAAAGTAAAGTAAAGTAAAGTAAAGCTCTTTATTTGCACATAAACAGGGTAGATACATGTCATGTTGGTGTTGAAATTTTTAGGTGGCTTAACCTATTTAACCATATTAGATGGCACGCAAATATTATTTGATTTGTGTCTATTAATACTAACATAACATTTCAATACGGAAAATAATAAACTAGTTAGTTACATATATTAATTAAATTGCTTACAAGACTCTTAACTATTTATGGAAAATGTCACAACGCATTAGTCTGTGGTCAGTGATTAACAAAATAATTATACACTGTCAAATATAAAGTAAGTATGTCAATTTGAATCTTAACATAATCCGTGCATCATTACATAATATTAGAGTTTATGATTTAAATAGTCACTTGTAGAATAAAAAAGATTGTGAAGAAGCCATTTACGCAATTTAGTTTTGAACCTATTAAATGGCAATATTTTAATATGTTCTGGTACTTTGTTATATATTTTGTTACACATAATAAAGCAATTTTTTTTATAACGTTCTGTTCTGGGAATGGTATCAAATATTAGTTTGTCTGGGTTTCTGCTACTTCGGGCTAGAGTAAACATGTGTATATTTCTTTTGACAAACATTGCAACCTCCAGTATGTACAGGCAGGGTAGGGGTAATATATTAAATGATTTAAAGTACAGTCAATCAGGCTATCTTTGGCCCAGTTTGCACATAAAAAGTTAGACCAATGTTTAAAATAATACGTTACTCAAAAAGATACACTTATTATGGTGGCTTTATGTAGCCTACTTTCAAAAAATTTACTCATTTACCAATAATCTCTAGGAAAATAGTTTCAAAATTCCATTTAACCACTGGGCCAATGTTAGATTGTGAGTTGGGCTTGGATTGGCCCAGGTCCCAATTGTAGGTTGTTTTTGCTTATTTTATTTTATTTAAAGCATTTGACTAACATTGGCCTGCATATTTACCATAAAAACTACAGCTGAGAGCCATAGACAATAATAATGTATACATTCGTTTTCATTTATTAGTACTAAAATGGGTAAATAAATTGTTGCCATAGGAAAATCAACACAGTTTTTATTCAATCTTATTTTTTTGGTCAACAATGCGTTTTTAACTTATTTACTGACTTACCATATAGCTAAGATAATGAAAAAAGTATCAAAATAATGAAAATTTTATTTAATCCTACATATCATGGGGTTAAACTTTGAAAAATTTTCATTCCATTCCATGGCCAGGAAGTCGTCTTATATGATAAAATACCTTTCTTTCTATGAATATTAGTGTCATTCAGCATTCGTATGATATTTGTATCATTCATTATACAAAACTGAGCCACGGCCTTTACCACATTATAGCCAATCATCTGAAGGTCCAGTCTACCGTCATGTACTTCGTATGTCTCTATAGAAAAAAAAACTTCCTGTGCTATATCCAAACCACATTCTTCTTCATGTGTCTTCATCTCCTTCCTCTGCCCTTTCTTCACACTTATCGAATATATCTCCTCCCAATATTTTGAGAATTTCGAACTTTGGCCCGGGCTCAAGTTACCCTTATTCACCGGTAATAATTTACCTGTTCAATATTTATGGCAATATAATGGGAATTAGCTAATTAATTCTCGTAATTTTTGAAAGAAATGATAGATAGACACATATGAGACACTTTAAAATAACACTTGCCTCCTTAAGTATTCAAATGACAACACAGCAGACAATTTTTTGGCGCTTTCGTAACAAACCGCTCTATTCACACCACAGAAAAAAGCAACTGACGTCTCAACAATGGTAGATGTCAATTATTTGGCAGAATCTGAGCATTTACGAAGATATATTAGAATCGATGTTTACAAATCTAGTTTGAAATACATAAAATCATAGCAAAAAAAAATCTATAATATGCATTTGAAATTTTGGGCCAATTTTATATTGAAGGCTTAAGTTACCCTGATCGACTGTAAGGTTTGCATGATATATCCGGTGCTATATTGCATATTGCCCGTATACATCTCTTTTGAGCTCTGAAAAGTCTTAGAATATCTGTACCATTTCCCCAAATTACAATACCGTATCGTAACACCGATTCTACATAGGCAAAGTAGGTCGTTAGTGCCGTACTTTTATTTGCTATTCTAGATAGCTTATATAATGCAAACGCGAAACTGTTTATTTTACTGCAAACCTTGTCTATTTGAGATGTCCAATTTAATTTTGGATCTATTATTAAACCTAGAAAAGTGGCTTTATTTGTTGTCATTAGAACATGTCCATCATAATTTACATTAATTGACTCATTTTTAAAATTATTAAAATTCATAATATTGGTTTTAGTTAGATTTATTTGAAGATTATTCTTATTTAACCAGTCTAGTATAATTGTCATTGTGTTCTTAATATCTAATTTGTGTTGTTCTGTCGTATCCTTATTATTTGAGGTCACAATTACGGAAATGTCATCTGCAAATAGTATGGTTTTATAATTTATAATTTCAGGTAGGTCATTAATATATAATAAGAATAACAACGGTCCAAGCACGCTTCCCTGCGGTACTCCGAATTCATTGTGTTTTAGATTAGATTTGTGTATTTGGGAGTAATTTTTTGAATTCAATGTCATAACTTCTACAAATTGCAACCGATTTTTTAAATAGGATTCGATCCATTTTAAAGCTGGCCCTCTAATACCGTAGCCATCAAGTTTTGATAGCAGTTGACTATGTGAGACATAATCAAAGGCTTTGGACATATCTAGAAACAGTACAGTTGTGAATTTTCTGTTATTAACATTTTCTAAAACTGTCTTGACGAGCTCAAATGCAGCATGGGTTGTAGATTTATCTTTTTGGAAACCGTATTGATTGTCCTTTATAACCCTGTACTTTGTCAGAAAAGACATAAGTTGGCTAAACATAGCTTTCTCAAATATTTTTGAAAAAATTGGAATTAGGGTAATAGGTCGATAGTTACTCATGTCGGTTTTCTCACCCCTTTTGTACATTGGTTTCACTATAGAAATTTTTAGCTTTTCTGGGAATGATCCCGTTTGCAAAGAAAGATTTACTAAAAATGCTAGCACGGAACTTATTTCTTCCTTACAAGATTTAATCACTTTTGTACACACAGAGTCATATCCTTCAGACTGCGTAGGGTTTAGTGACATTATTATCCTCCTAATACAGTTTTCATCTACGTAAATTAGAAAAATGGTATTCTGTTGCTTGTTTCTAGTGTTTGTGTCTACAACTTTGTGTCTTATTTTATTTTTGGTGTCAGTGAAGAAATCGTTCATTGCAGAAGCAATTTCTGTAGCATCTGCTATTTCTTCTCCTTCCTTTATTATTTTATTTATGTAATTGGTGTTATATGTACCACCTGTTTCATTTTTTATTACTGTCCATGTTGCTTTGCATGTATTTTTGCTGTTTAAAATATATTTCCTATTTGTGATTCTCTTTGAACAGTTTGTGCATTTTTTAAGAAGTTTATTATAGTTCAAATAGTTTGTTCTATCTTTATCTGTTCGACTTGAATAATATTTATAGCGCAGATTTCTTTTAATTACACAACTTTTCTTTAAGCCTTTCGTTATCCAGGGGAGCTGTGTTGATAACCTTGATTTGACTCTCACCTTTGGAAAGCATAGTTTGTACAATAGACAGAAGATGTCGTAAAATTCGTTGAACGCCGTATTTAAATCCGAACATTCATATACGTTTGAGAACGATAGGCTGCCAAGATAGCTTTTAAATTTCAGAATATTTTCGGCGGAGTAACATCTTTTATATGTAAATATCGCCTTTTGAATTTTGTGTTTATTGGCAACTGGGAATTTTAAAACTTGTGCTGTATTGTGATCTGATAGCCCTAAAGGAAGGGTCGATCCTATTGCATCATTGACATTACTTATAATCAGATCAAGACACGAATTACCCCTCGTGGCCTCCTTTATAAGTAAATTTAAATCATATTTACTCAGAATTTCTTTAAATCTTGTCGTGTTCCGATTTCTATCAAGCATGTTGATATTCATGTCACCTGCAATAATTATATTCTTTTTTGGATATTTGTGTAGACATTTGTGCAATAAAAGGTCGAGTTGTTCAAAAAAACAATCAATATGGCTTTTTGTTTTTGATGGAATTCTATATATACAAATTATAATAATGTTATTTTTAATTATATTTGCAGCACAACATTCAAAATAATGAGTCAAAAATAAGTCATCGAAACAGGTGATTTTTTTATATTCTAGTCCCCGCTTTACCATAATACAAGCTCCTCCTCGCTTGTTTGGCCTTGAGTAGTTTGTCGCTAATTCGTAATTATTAATGTGTATATTTTTCTCATCATCCGTTTTAACGAATGTTTCTGTGAAGCACAGTATGTCGGGATTGATTTCATTCCTAATATTGTGTAAAGTAATTTCTATGATTTCGCGTTTCGAGAGTAAACCATGGATATTTTGATGAAATATTGTAAATAAATCGTTAGTGTTGGGCACGAAAAAAAGGTTTTTCCCTATCGTGTTGAGAAGTAGGTGTTTGTGTTATTTCTGCATCCTGCATGATAGGACTCGTTGGGCATAATGATGTCGGCGAACACATATGTCCTAATCTATGAAAATAGTAGGGTATTGTGCCTTTTTTTAAAGATGGATTAATTGTGTTGTGTTTGTGGGTTGTATTTGGCATTAATGCAACGGATTTTTTAATATGTTTTTTTATGTTGTTTATAGACAAAAACTGTTCTTTATACTCAGTAAAATCGATGCATAGATTAATTTTTTTACATACGTATTTTTGATAATTTTTATAATAATTATCATAATGATTGGGATCTATACATGTGCAATTCTTAAAATGTTTTGTCCATAATTTTATATTGTAATTTAACTTTCTTTCATTTAAGTAACCATTATAATTGACAGGAGCTATATATACCGAGCCTTTCGTCAATTTACTTAAAGCTATACAAATATTAGAATGCAGTCTATGTAAGTCTTTGTCATGATTTCCTAAGCCTAGGATAACAATGTCATTTTTTGATACATTACTTTTAATTAAATCGCAGTGGTCTAGTATTTCAGTACTACTACCACCCGTTAATATGAACGCAGATGGTGTGTATACATCATTCCACTTCCCACGTCTCGAGTCCATAATTTCGGAAGATAATCCCCTTAAGTATTCATCGCCAATAATGTAGATATGGTTTGCCTTATTTTTTTGTAATGCATTAGCGCCCTCTGTGCTTGTGTTGTGGTGACCGCTTTGGTTTACTAAATAGTTTGATTTTTGAGGTTGATCCACAAACTTAATATCTATAGGTTCGTTCCGCTGTTCGAACGACTGTTTACTAATGCACGATGTAGATGTCGCTGCTATACTATCGCCGACAGTTTGTTGTTTTCTTTGTGTGCATTTTTTTGAACCGGTAATGTCAAACTTTGTTTTGTTGAGGCTTTTTCTTTTTTCTTTATTCGGAGTAGATTTAGGCGTGGTTTTACAGATATGAGTGAGATGGTTGATTTTTCGTTCATATTCTGTAATTCTTTTTTTAAGCGTAATATTTTCTGTCAACAAGTTATCTATTTCATTTTCGGCAATTTTCAAATTTTCCTCCAATTTTTGCATTTTCCCTTTCATGTCGTCTAATATGTAGTGAGCATTGGGGCGCAGTTCTGAAAAACTACGGTTTGCTTCGAATGTTGGTGTTGAGGTCACGGACGAGTATTCCAGGTCTGAATCATTATCAGAGAGCTCCTCAAATGAGTTTTCTATGGGAATATTTGGACAACATTTTTTTCTTTGAGTAATGTTGTCCTGTTGTTTCGGAGTGCTACTCACGGATGTAGTAGAAGTTCTTTGATTGGATATACATGAATAGCATTTATATACTTTTTTAGTTGATTGTTTCATTAATTGAAAGCGTTTCATTGTTATACTTTCACAGTCTAAGTGGTAATATTTTTTACATATTGAACATATAATGAACTCTTTGGTTTTGATGTCTTTTTTACACTTATTGCAGTTGTGAGTCATCTTGCGCCTAGATTCTGAACAATAATAATTAATAATCAAGTTCAAATGGTTAGAGTCCAAGTTTCACCAAAAACACTGTCTATAATCATCCAATTTTGGATAGTCATAAAATTAATAATTTAGCCAAAAAGTCTTGTCACTGCTGGGTTTAATCCCTGACACAATATTGGATTGTCATAAAATTTATAAAAACAGTAAAAAAAAATTTTTTTCCACTAATATAGGTACCTACCAAGTGTCAACTTCGTTGTATTTTTAGCAGCATAACGCCTTCGCAATGTTCTCGATGGAATCCCAAATTGTCGGGATATCTCATTTATCCCCATGGTTTTTTTGTCCATTTCATCGAAAGCTGACTGTAGTTGTTCTGTTGTCCAAGAACACACTCGAGCTCGCACTGCTTCCTCTCTTTTGTATTTTCGTGGCATGATTCTGCTACAATCAGTAAAAAGTCCAAATAGAAATATAACAGGACACTAAATATACACTGACACCGTATATAATGTATGAAGGGATAGATGCCCCTAACTAAGGGCACCTATACCTCAAAAATTCAAGGCAACTATCCTTTGTGATAGGGATAGATGCCCAAGTATTTTTTTAAATAAATTAAAATGAAAAGAGCAACTATTGACATCTAGATGCACACTTAATGAACCAGTATATTGACGTAATCGAAAATATAACAGAAGTTATTACTATTTATAAAGTTACATAACGGCAAATACTAACCTTTAAATCTTTTACGTCTTCCTGAAGTTCGCTGCGGAGATGCTTGCTGTACGACAGCCCGCAGGTAACGGAGGTGCGGGGTGACTCCGGCTTCTACATATACTATTCATTCTTAGTCGCGAGTTTGGGAAGTATGTTTTTTTTAAATAAGGCACCTATCCCAATGCTGCATCTATCCCGGTTTTACCCTACTACCGACGAATATAGAATATAAGAGAGGTACGGCGCATCAAAGCAGCCCGTCTGGGGAAGTACCTCCACCTCACAGAAAACCGCAGCAAATAACTCCCTGTAGGGTTGTTGTTTTCCTGCGTGTGAGTGAGGTCACCTGTAAGCTAAGAAGTTGCTGTGTTAGCAGCAGAGGTGGCATCGCGCGAGCGATTCTTAATATACTCGTACCACAAGCGTTCATAGGCCACGGTAACAGCTTTAAATCAGGTGGGCCGTATGCTTGTATGCCTCCTGACGTTGTATATAAAAAAAGAATAGGTAGTTAAAGATTTTATACTTAACCTGAGTCTATTTATGAATTCTATTTGATTTTTTGTTAGAAGATTGTTTACTTTCACTTTTTTATACGTTTATACACACATCAAAAGTGTCTAGGGATCAAGCATTTTTATGCGGATTTCTTGAGATTGAGATGTGGCTTTGTAATAAATTTACGATTTTATAAATTTATATGGATCCTTTTTGGTGCATTTCATAATTTGAAACAGGAACTGTCAATCAAATTCGAGTAAAAGATGAAAATCAGCTGTCAATATTTTCCCTATAAAAACATACAACGCATTGAAGACATTATTAGTGCTACTGTTTCCCTACTACTGATTAAAACCAACGTTATTATGGAGCGGCGACGTCATTTAAGCAGGGAAGAAATGCTCAGAGCCGTGGGAATGATAGAAGCTGGTTCCCGGCAACGTACCTACTGTGGCTTTAGCTCTGAATACAAGTCAGAGTGTTATCAGTCGACTTTGGACACGTTACCGAAGCACTGGTACCGTAGCTGAGCGCCATGGAGGACGGTATCGCTGCACCACACGGAGACAAGACCGATACATTCAAATCACAACTCGAAGAGCTCCAACAATAACCGCCATGATGTTAGCCGTGACGCTTCATCACTCTTCAGGGAACTTAATTAGCGACCAAACAGTCAGAAACCGCTTGCAAGAAGTGAACCTTCATTCCCGAAGACCGCTAAGGGTACCACCTATAGCAATGCACAATCGTAGGATTCGATATCAATGGGCTCTTGAACACAGAAATTGGGCAGAAGAACAATGGCGTTTCGTGTGCTTTTCTGATGAGTCTCGTTTTGGTATGAGACCGGATACAAGACGTATACGACACTGGAGAACCCCTGGACGCCAACAGCGATTAAAATCCTGCCAGGAAGTCCATCCTTATAGTGGTGGAACCATCATGGTATGGGCGGGTATTTGGATCGGCGGAAGAACTGAGTTGATTTGGATCAGAGGCAACCTCAACGCTCAAATTTATGCTGAGACGATTGTATCAGACGTCATCGTTCCTCTACAAGTGCAAATCGGTCCCTTATTTCAGTTAATGCATGATAATGCACGACCGCACACCGCAAGAGTTGTAAGACAGGCTCTCGCCGCAGCTAACATCAATGTCATGCCCTGGCCTGCTCAGTCGCCAGACTTGAACCCGATTGAGCATGCATGGGATATGCTACAGAGAAGAGCTCTGCCGAATATGGAGGGTATCCAGTCGCAAGAAGACCTTTTTTTGTTGTTGCAACGAACATGGGCGGCCATTCCACAGCGTGATTTGGATGAACTCATTTTGAGTATGCCAAACCGATGTTCTTGTGTTGTTAGTGTTCGCGGTAGAAACACGGATTATTAATTGTTTAAGTTACCCAATAAAATTTTAAAGAAAACTGTTATTACAGTCTTTTTTTCAAACTTTAATGTTAGTAGTTCAAATGTCAAAAATCCCTTTATTATGAAAATGGCAAATTTCTTTATTAATGCAAAGGTGACTTGGTTTATCGTTACTGTAGACAAACGAAAACACTTTATTTGATGAATCCTTAAAGAAAATTTTAATTAATATCAATCAGGAGAAAAGTTATTGCAAAAATATATGTTGATCCCTAGACACTTTTGATGTGTGTATTTCACTTTTTACGGTTCACTTTTTAATATGCCACTAACTAGATTTTATACTTATAACCAGATTTTATGCAAAATATGTAGAAAATATTTAAACCCGACTTGATTGAAGTTTTTTTAGTGTAGGAGGAATGAATCCGCCCACCACTATTATTCGCTCCTTTCAAGTTGTTTACTCTTGAGATGGTTGAAAGCTTGTTTACATTTATCAGTGTAAACAAACACGTAACCAAACGACGACGAAATTCGAACTCCTCCACTCTTCTGTATATATATTACATACAGAAATTGATTGTATTAGATAATTATTTTTGGATTTTTTCCTTCATCTTTGGCATTTCCAAAAAGCTGGAAGATTAATAAAAGAAAAATGAGGGATAATATTTTTTTATTTATTTATTTATTTAGGTACACCAACAGTTTACATTCTCAATAACATTTTTAAAGGTACTTATTCTGGCATGAAACCCAATTAAAGGTGAACACAACATTTTCGAATACTTGGGCAAGCATTCAGTACTAACAATAATTACATTAAAAGTAAAATAAAAGTAGGTAGGCAGGTCTTAAATTTCATAATTAAAATTTGCTTTTTGGATATTTTTGTGAAGTATAGAGATTTTTATTATTATGACGATGACTGTATTTTATGTTTAAATTTCAAAAGGGAGTCGTGGTGAATATCCAAATCGTACTTTCCGTTAATCTCATTACAGCTACCAAGTATTCTTGATAAGGGCGCATTTCTACCGAGATTAGTTCGCGAACCAGGTATGAGAAACGTCTTGTATAGTTTTCTTCGAGAGTTTGACCTCGGGACCGTGTATTTAAGGGAATCAAAGCTATCCTGACAGTCGACTAAGTCATTGGTTAACTTAAACAGGAACACCAAATCTAACATTTGGCGGCGCCTTTCAAGAAAAATCATCTCATATTTTGATAGACGGTCACTATAATTGGTTCTGTAGCTAAAGTTAGGTGTTTTGAAAGCTAGCGGTCGTGTGAAGGCTTTCTGGACACGTTCAATGCTATCTATGTACTTTTTATAGAACGGATTCCATACTACGCTTGCGAATTCTAGGTGACTACGAACTAATGAATTATAGAGAACAATTAAAGTTTTGATGTTCTTAAATTTTGTAGTATTGCGCTTGATGAAACCGAGCATCTTGAAGGATTTATTGACAATCGCATCATATTGTGGAGTAAAACTCAGCTTACTATCCAGGGTCATACCCAGGTCACGAATCTGCTGCACCTCTTCCAACACAACGTTGTTGACTGTATATGAAGATCTAAACTTGTTTTTGTTCCTCGTAAACTTAATATGAAAACATTTACTAGGTATAACCATGCCATTTTTAGAACACCAGTCGCAAACACGAACGATTACTTTCTGTAGCTCTAATATATCTTGTGTAGTAGATATTGTTTTAAATATTTTCATGTCGTCAGCAAACAGATAGTGTTTGCTATGTTTGATATAGTCAACAATGTCATTTATAAATACCAGGAACAAAATCGGACCCAAGTGCGAACCCTGAGGCACGCCTGATGTTGCAACATAAGGTTTTGATGAGTAACCGTTTGTTACCACTGACAACATTCTGGATCCTAGGTATGAAGCCAACCACTTATGTAACGTATACCACATAAGCCACAGGCCAATAGTTTCCTCAACGGAAGAGAGTGACTTACTTTATCAAAGGCGCTGCTAAAATCTGTGCATATGGTATCTACCTGTGTTCTCATATCCACTTTTCCAGCCAAGTACGATACATATGCCACCAAATTTGTTGAAACCGATTTACCGATTTTTTTGTCGCAATGGTTGTGCGACACTAGAAGCTGCGCAAAGCTGCGTTTGGAATTGGAATTCTACAAGGCAAACAGCCTCGCGTACACTTACAGCCTTATAGAATACCAAATAAAAAGCCGTGATCGCAGTAGACGATGTCAAAGCTGTGACATCTGTGATCACAGCGACGCACACAGCCATTACGAGTCGCTTAGAGAATTGCATGGCAGGAGTAGTGCAGTGCCAACACGTGTATTCTATTAAAATTTTCTGCACTACAGCGGCACTGCAACTACGCTGCAACTGTGCGCGTATCCTGCAAATGAACTACTTAACACCTATCGTGTAACCTACCATATTTCAATCAAATAAATTGGATTTTTACTTATTATTGACTCCAGAAGTTACAAGCCCCATTACCCTTGGTTGTAGACGTGGAGGTATTTCTAACTGAAAAGAAGCTTTACTTAATCATATATTTCCACAAACATCTCCCAAAACAAAACAAATATTTTGTAATATAAATCACCGCTTCGGAATATTAATTTCACTTCGCAAAAGTAAATAAACTCCTTCAAAACTGTCCTGTTCTGTCACCGCTATACAAATGTCCAAACAATATATCAGAATACGATTATATCGCGGGAAACGTGCAAGTGCAGTGTAGATTTTTTAACAGAATAGCGAGTCATTTACTGCAGCGTTGCTGCAACGTCGCTGCTGTCTGACCGCTAAACAGAATACCGAAACGTCAAAATGTATGTACACATTTTGACACACGCCGCGCTGCAGTGCAAGTTGCAGTTTTTTAGTAGAATCGGCCTACTGTGCGTAACTATGTCTGTGCGTCGTCTATGTATTCCATCGGTGTATTCTATGTACTTGTAATGACCAATCATAATCGATTAGTAAACGGGATAACGTTAGCATCTAGCTTCCTCTTAGCGTTACCCAGTTTTTTAATCCATTATCTGATGTTATTATTGCTGTCATTTCTATATATCATCATCAGCAAACCGTTCCTACCCACAGCTGGATATAGGCATGTCAATGTTATCATTTTCACAATTTAAAGAGAAGAAGGGCGCATTATAGCAGCCCGTCTGGGGAAGTACCTCCACCTCACAAAAAACCGCAGAGGGTTGCTGTGTTCCTGCGTGTGAGTGAGGTCACCAGTAAGCTCCTAAAGAGCTGCTTTGTAAGCAGTAGAGGAGGCATCGCGCGAGTGATATATGTTACAAGCGTTAATACGGTAACTGCTTTACATCAGGTGGACCGTATGTTTGTATGCCTTCCGACGCTGTAATAAAAAAAATGCACCTCTGACACACAGACTGATCTGTGTATTCATCCGCTAGTAATACTAATACAGCACCCTAGGGGTGATACATATGACGGAAAGTTGAGGGTATGTACAGGCATTCCCCATTGCATTTCACCATACGTGATCCTCCGTTTTCCACATCCAGCCACCCAATTAAGATCGGCAGTTTATTTAAACTCTCTCCAGACTTCAGTATAGGACTTTTCTATGCCTTAGTCGGTGGATATGTTCGACCCACTGTCACTTCAATTTGTTGGCATTCAAGCATACGGCCCACCTGATGTAAAGTAGTTACCGTAGTAATAGGTATATTAAGTATCCCTCGCGCGATGCCTCCTCTGCTGTTTACACAGCAACTCCTTAGGAGCTTACTGGTGACCTCACTCACGCACAGGAACACAACAACCCTCTAGGGAGTTTCTCTGCCATATCTCACCCTTCAAACCGAAACCCAGCTATATAAATATAGCTGCTTGGCGGTAGAAATAGGTGAGACAGAGGTACCCACGCAGGCGACTTTTGCACAAAGTCTCCCTCTGGTCTGTCTGCGGCTGAATAACGTCCCCAGTAAGCTTCTAAGGAGTTGCTGTGTTAGCAGCAGAGGTGGCATCGTGTGAGTGATACTTAATGTATTACAGGCGTTCATAGGCTACGATGACCGTTTTACAGCAGGTGGATAAAAACAAACGACGAGGTGTACGTATTTTAAAATACGAAACTTGTATGTATAGATGTATATCTTCACGCCAGGTCCCTTGCGGGGTAGGCAGAGAGAACCGAGCGCCATAAGACGCGGTCCTTACACACTTCACTCGCTTCTTTCACATTCATAGCTCTTTTCATGCACGCTCGCCGGTTCCTAAGGCTCCTGACATCACGAAACTTGTATTGCAAATTTAGGTCAGACCTGCAAGAATGTCCTAATATCTAGACTAGAGACTTCCCCAGAAAGCCACGGCCAAACAAAATCGATAACTACGAGTAAGCACACACACGCCGCCAGTTATTCATTCGTCTCCACTGCGGAAACAAATACACCGTCTACCACCCGGAGATGGCACATCATCCTCTTTAGGTATACACTTTTGGGACCTTGCTGGGATACACCACAGTATACTGGACCGAAATTACAAGTACACTTGCCGATTGTAGTTTTTTGACGAGTGGCTAAGTCGTGAATGACGCAACTTTGACACCAACGCTCGTGGGTTCGATTCCCACACAAGGCAAACATTTGTGTGCATGAACTCTTAAAACAGCCACACCAATAGAAACAGACATTCTTTAGTTAAAATAAGGTGGCGTATTTACGGGGACAGTTCGATACCCATCCATTTTCTACCGTAGGCTACAGGACGACGACGTACTATTTCTACAACTCTGACAATGTAATTTTCATTTCGTCTTTTATATTTTGATTATACAAAGCTGACAAAAACTTGGTGTCGTCTGATGTTTTAAGAGAGGTAGGGCGCACCAAAGCAGCCCGTCTGGGGAAGTACGTCCACCTCACAGAAAACCACAGTCGAACCTCTTTTGACGGTTGTTGTGTTCCTGCGTGTTAGTGAGGTCACCAGTATGCTCCCAAGGAGTTGCTGTGTAAGCAGCAGAGGAGGCGTCGCGCGAGTGATAGTTAATATATTACAAGCGTTAATAGGCTATGGTAGCCGCTTTGCATCAGGTAGGCCGAATGCTTGTATGCCTCCCGACGTAGTATAAAAGAAAATTGTTACAAAATTCATATTATTACATCGGCTGCTGCGGCAGTCTGCCATCTGGAGCAGAATACAGAAACAATAATACACAATAAAAATACGGCACAGAAACAAACTGCAGACACAAATCACTCGACTAAACATTCACTCATCGAGCACGTTTAATATGTCAATCAAAATAATAATAATAATAATAATATCTTTATTGCTTAAAACATGGTATACATAGATCTTAATTTATGGTCGAGAACATTCATGTTTTGCTAACGGAGAAGATAGCATGCAAGTATTACAATAAAATTTTACAAAATTAAGTGATCATTATTTATAAAAAAAAAAATCTTTCAAATTATAAAAGTTATTATCATTCAGCCATTTGCATAATTTTGTCTTGAATAACTTGATATTTAACATTTTTATGTCAACTGGTAAATTATTATAAATTTTAACACACATAGCTATACAACTTTTATTATATTTTGTTAATCTAGGGTTATCGTCCAGTATAAGTCTATATGGATCACGTCTACTCCTTGAATACAGATTAGAAACACTCTTAAAGTACTTTATGTGCTTGTGTACAAATATACATACCTCGTAAATATACAAAGATGGAAGTGGTAACAAACCAAGCTTTTTAAATATTGGCTTACAAGAAACATCAGATGGGAGACCATATAACGCTCTCATACATTTCTTTTGGGCAACAAATGCTCTATTTATGTCGGTGCTGTTACCGCACAGTACGAGTCCGTATCGCAATACAGATTCTACGTAGGCATGATAACACGTAATAGCCGTATTGATATTAGTTATATTTTTGACTTTTTTTAGAGCATACACGAATTTGTTAATTTTATTAGCTACTTTTTCAACATGTGATTTCCAGTCTAAATTTTGGTCAATATTCACACTTAAAAATTTTATTTGGGTTGTGTTTTGAATTCTTTGGACATTTAATTGTAAATTATTATTTGTATTTGCTATTCTATTAAATTGAATGTATTTCGTTTTTTCCAAATTAATTTTTAAATTATTAATGTCTGTCCATTTTATAACTTCGTCAATTGTATTTTTAATGTCATTTTCATGATCTCTAATTGTATTTTTTTTTTTGTCAGTGGTCACAATAATAGAAATGTCATCAGCGAATAAGGTACATTTATAATTTGTTATATTACTGATGTCATTTACGTAAAGTATAAATAATATTGGGCCCAGTATACTTCCTTGTGGGACGCCACATTTAATCGATCTATAACCAGATGAATAAGTAGTCATTTCACTGTTTTTATCAATCTTGTTAATAGTAACATATTGCTGTCTGTTGTTTAGATAGGATGTTAACCATTCATGCGTAGACCCTCTAATTCCTATAAGGTCAAGTTTTTTAAATAATATGTCATGTGAAACCGTGTCAAAAGCTTTTGACAAATCAAAAAACAATGCAGTAGTCCAATAATTTCTATTAAGCTTAGTCAATACTGTTTTCAAAAGACAGAAAATTGCCAATGTTGTTGACTTCTGTTTTTGAAAACCATACTGTTCCTCACAAATTAATTTATATTTTTTGCTTTAAATATACATTTTTTCAATATATGAGAATATGTAGTATACTTATATTTATTTACATGGTTTTTATTTTGATAATATTTATATCGCAGTGTACGTTTAAATCTACAACTCTTTTTAAGTCCTTCGCTTATCCAATTTTGTTTATTTTTTGCATTATTGTTTATATTCATTATTATTTTTGGAAAGCAAAGATTGTAGAGTAAGCATATAAACTCATGAAATTTGTTGAATGCCGTATTTAAATCAATTTCCTCATAGACATTTGACCAAGATAAATTATGTAGGCACTCTTTAAATTTACGGATATTGTCAATGCTAAAATCTCTTTTGTATGTATAGTAAATGGCTTTTTTTTGCTCTTTATGCTCTACAGAAAAACTTAGCATTTGCGCTGTTTCGTGGTCTGATAGATGAAGGGGCAGGACCAAAGCATTCGCATCTGTGATGTTGCTCAAGATGTGGTAAATACAAGATAATTTACGCGTTGGGACATCTATGTGAATTTTCAAATTATAATTATATGACAAATCCTGTAACTCGTTCGTAAGCCTTCCCTTTTTCAAAGTGTTTATATTTAAATCACCCGTCAATACTAATCGTGATTTTGTTTTTTTATTAAATTTGTTTAATTCGTATAGTAGACCATCTAGTTTATTAAGAAATAGAAAGGGATTAGATTGCGGTGTTCTATATACACAAATAATCTTTAATTGACATGATGGAATTTCTATGCCACAGACTTCGAATATATTTTGAGCGGCGTATTTTTTTAGACAGTCAAGTTCCTTGTAAATTAATCCTCTTTTTACCAGAATACACGTACCGCCTCTTTGTTTTTCTCTACAAAAATTTGTTGCCATTTCGTAATTGGCTATTTTTAAATAACAGTCGTGACCCTTTTTCAAGAAAGTTTCTGATAGGCATATTACATCTGGTTCATTGCGTGCTTTCCGTAAATCAAGTAATGTTATTTCTAATAGTTCTTGTTTAGACAAAATACTGGCGATATTTTGATGAAGAATTTTGAACTTTGTTGAACTTGCGTTTTTAGTCACGAAAAAACGTTTTATTGTTTATTACAGGGAAATAAAAAGGAATAGTCCCTTTTTTCCTCTCAACTATTGATTTATCTAAATACTTATTAGAAATTTTACTGCTAGTCATAAGTGTTGAACAATTTTCCCGATTAAAATAGAAAAGGATAGTGCGTTGTCTTTGGCCATTTATTATTCGTTTTTCAGTCTGACTTGGTTTTTTACTCATAATTAGTTTTTTTAGTTCTTTAAAATTTAAATACTTATTATTATAGTCACTACAGTCAATAATGTAATTAATAGATTTACAAATGTCAGAAAATTTCTTACAGCTTAAATAGTTACAATTCTTATATGCACTACATAACTTCTTAATATTATGATTCAAATCTTTCACATTCAGGATATCATTATTCAAAACATTAATGACAATAATAGTGTTTTTATAAAAAACATCTATTATGTTTCGTAGCTGTGACAAGACTACTTGCAAATTGTTGTCATTTTCCCCGACACAAAGTATAAGTTTATCATATGGGTTAAGATTCATAACACGACAGTTTTTCAATACTTCTCTGGTAATTGCATTAGGTTTCGTCACGGCGGTGACCTCATATTTCTCATACTTAGTTGACATTCTTGATCGCAGAATCGATGAGGCTAGTCCGATGCATTGTTGACTCCCGTAAATAACTATTTTTCTGTTCATTTCATTTGCTCGATCTTGTGTAGTATTTGCTGAAGAGGAGCTCGTAGACGAATAAGTGTGACAGTTTGCCTCCGAAGGGCACAATTTTTCCGTGAGCGTGTCTATTTGTTTTGTAAGGTCCTTGATCTCTTTATCCGCTATGGCTAATTGTTGTTGCAGACAAGTAATTTTTTGTTGCACGCGTAAGAACCTTACGTTGGGCTCGGTTTTTGGTGTAGCAGACAGTGATGAAGGTGTTGAACACGGAGAATGAGATAGGACATGCATTTTCTTTTTAGACACACTGCATCTGACTGAACTTTCGGCTGGAGATGGATGACATAAAACTTTCAGTAACTTGATTTCAGCTGTTAACTTATTGATTTGCCTGTTAAGATCGTTGTTTTCAAGTATTATATTTTCTAGCTCATTTTGCGTGCTATGTAGTTCCAACGTGAGTTTCGATATGGTCTCTTTCATTTCTAGTAGTGAGGTTTTGTCCCTTTTTTTCTCATCCAAGCTTCTTGACAGCGGATCATGTGAACGAAACGATATTTCAGATTCTTCACCTTCGGTAAGAACATGAGAGTCATGAAACCGATCAATATAGGTATGATTCGGTGTGGATTGTAACTGTTCAATATTTGCCTGTTTGTTGTCATCTGGTTTTGTAAATAGACTCTTTTTGGGTGTGCATTGCTTTTTCCTCATCGTGACTTTCGATTGTTCATTTGACATTTGAATGTTACTTAAACATGATTTACACTTCCATCTCTTTTTTGAATCTTGATCCTTTAGTCGAAAAAGTCGCTCGGAGTAACCAACACAATCAAACTCATAACTGTTTTTGCATTGTGAGCATAGGACTGTATCCTTAATGTTGACAGGCTTTTTACATTTATAACAATTGACATACGCTGTGTTTCGTTTGTCTCTAATAGTTATGTTAGATGTGTGCTGTGTAGAAGTCATCGTAATTGTATTCCAGTTTTACTGTTTTCTACTTTAGTTATTTTTCTGTGGTTTTTGACATCAGGTTTAGTTTATGTTATGCTTCATATGTGTCAATAGGTATATATGTCGGAACGTGGATATAATTGTCGTCAGGTGGCTAGTTGTTCATGGCGAATAAAGCGAAATAACAGCGTAGTTAATCTTCTCGATATTTAATCGGCCAATTACAAAAATATTTTTTACAAAAGTTATGCTTAGATCGTAGATTACAACGGATTCAAAATGCGGTGGACGCGACACGTGCGGTTGGCTCCATTGCTCGATTTGTAATGCCGCTTCCAATGACGGTATCTCATCTTGACGTTTTTGACAACTGACCACGATCGACATTTCGAGCAAACCATAACAAACACAACCGGTGTTGCCAATTCAACGATGTCGATTCCATCCAAGCGCCGACTTGACATTTTGATCCGTTATTATTAAAACTAACTAGCACGGGGATTGATTTCTTCTGGGCTTCTCAATATGGTGTTGCTACCTCTGCGACATATATATATATAATAAACTATCTTTATCCCGTTTGTTTTGTTGTGTTTTATCAGAAGGTGATGTCAGGAGCCCCAGGATCCGGCGAGTGTGCATGAAAAGAGCTATGAATGTTACAGAAGCGAGTGAAGTATGTAAGGGCCGCGTCTTATGGCGCTCGGTTCTCTCTTCCTACCCCGCAAGGCACATGGCGTGAAGATATTACATACATACATACCTTTATCCTTGAAAGAATGTCATGACAAACATAAAAAAAAAATATTAAAAAATATCCTACTTGACAAATGCTACGAGTATTATTCAATAGGTGAATTCCTAAACGATGTTAATATACAATAAATATATATTTTTTTTATACTACGTCGGGAGACATAAAAGCATGCGGCCCACCTGATGTAAAACAGTTACCGTAGCCTATTAACGCTAAGATATATTAAGTATCACTCGCGCGATACCTCCTCTGCTGCTTACACAGCAACTCCTTAGGAGCTTACTGGTGACCTCACTCACACGCAGAAACATAACAACCCTCTAGGGAGTTGTTGTTTGGCTGCGGGTTTTTGTGAGGTAGAGGTACTTCGCCAGACGGCTGCTATGTTGCGCCCTACTTCTCTTAAAAACACCCAGATCAGTAAAAACAGACACGTTCATGCCCACAAAAGTTTGTCCTATCTGGGAATCGAACCAAGCGTTGGTATAAAGTAGCATTGCTAACCACTCAACCACGAAGCTCTTCAATCAAGACGTCTTTTATCTTGGTTAACAGTGACCATTAATTTTGTCATCTTATATCCTGTATAGTGTGAGAGTGTTGTCACCCTACTCCTCCCCCCCAGGGGGTTAAGGCACCACCTGAGTCGCAAGACGTCGGCGCAAAATTCGCTTACATAATGAGCATATAGAATTAATTAATTTTAACAGACGTTTTGTGTCTTGAGAACATTTTGCTCGTGGAATATGCTAAAATTTGCATATTTTGGTCTAGAACTTGGGAATTTTACTCATAGTAATTTATCAAGACGCATGGTGGTATTTCGACAATGGCGTCATGTCCATGGACTGTTCGAAATGATTCCCTGTCTACATTATTCATAGGAACTGCTCAATGAATAATACTCATCTCGTTTAGGCTCATATAATTTTGTTAAATCATGACTCAGTCTCAGTGTCTCAGTCCCTTTGGCAATAAGCATTTTGAGTTTTTTTTATACTACGTCGGGAGGCATACATGCATACGGCCCACCTGATGTAAAGCGGGTACCGTGGCCTATTACCGCTTGCGATATATTAAGTATCACTCGCGCGATACACAGCAACTACTTGGAAGCTTACTGGTGACCTCACTCACACGCAGGAACACAACAACCCTCTAGGGAGTTGTTATTTTGGTTGCGGTTTTCTATGAGGTGGAGGTACTTCCCCAGACTACTACCTCTCTTAAAACAGCTATACCAAGACAAACAGACATGTTCATGCACACAAATGTTTGTCCTGTGTGGGAATCGAACCCACGAGCGTTGGTGTCAAAGTCGTGTCATTCACGACTGAGCCACCGAGCTCGTCGAAGGTTTTTATGGTGTTTTAATTTCTGTCGGCTAATACATTTCGACTATACGGGACTTGGGGGAAGTGGACTTTAGTTTTACCAATGCCTTCCTCTTTATTAATGTTCAACGTATACCCACATTCTTAAGATAAATAAGTGAAGTTGTGGATATTGAACAGTCCGTGGTCTAAATCCACATACGTCTCGACACATTACTATGAGTACTGGCGAACCGCCCCGAACTTCGCACGGGTGATTCGATAGCTACTAAACTTAGCTGGATCACACGCTGGGCTAATCTGAAGACTGTTGGAAAATTTCATCAAAATCAGTTCAGCCGTTTCAGAGTCTATAGGGAACATACGTACACACATCGAAATTTGTAGATAAGGCAGTGATCCGATTCGGCTTTACACAGGTGATCCGATAGCTGCTAAACAAGATTACTGCCTGGTCTAATCTGAAGGTTGCCTGGTAATTTCATCGAAATCGGTCAACAATTACCGGCGCTGGCCATCGGCGTGCCTCTGGGTCTCGTGATATGTTTTGTATAAAAATACTACAGCAATACCGCCTGTAGAGTAATGGTTACCGTAGAAATACGTTGTTATAAAATAATTTTACAACGTAGCACCGTAACTTGCCCCCTTACAGATAACCCATAGCCTGGGGTACTACCTAACCACCACCGCACTGAAAACCGCAGCCAAATAACAACTCCGTAGATTTGTAGTGTTCCTGCGTGTGAGGTCTCCAGTAAGCTCCTAGAGTTGCTGTGTTGGCAGTAGAGGTAGCAATGCACGAGTAATACTTAAAGCATTGCAAGCGTCTATGGGCAACAGTAACCGTTTTATATCAGGTTTTTTATACCACTAATGTGGAAAACAAGCGTACGGCCTGCCTGATGGTAAGCCGTAGCCTATGGAAATTTGCAACACCAGGTGTGTTACTCTTTCGTTGCCGACCCTGTAAGAACATCTTCATGCCCTTCTTGAAGAACCCCATACTGTAGTCCCTTGGTAAAACCTCGGCATAGCTCATTCCACAACTTAAAAGTTCTCGGTAAAATAACTTCTCTGGAATCGCACAATACGCGACCATTAAGGTTCCAGTGTATGAGGATAAACTCCTCTCTCGACTTCTCAATTCGACTGTATTTTTTGTATGTTTGTTACGCAGCCGCATAATATCAAATGGTAATTTCAGTATACTGGCACCGACTCCAAAAATCAGAAGTAATTATTGTGACCAATTATTTTTCGCTTTTTAGTTCCTGGTGCTTTTTGATGGCGGTTTTTTTTATTTAAAAATAATTTATTCATGCACGCTCGCCGGTTCCTAGACCTAGGTTCCTAGACATCACTTTCTGATAAAACATTATGTTAACCTTAAGTCAAAACAACGCAATTGCATGATGGCGTATAATTGAGATTTGATTAAATTCAAATGATTTAATAATGAGGCAATAGAATAGTTTATGTAATTTTACGTACTCCGTTCCCCCAACCCTACATCCCCCCAGATAGGATAAAGCAGATTCCATTAAAATTATGATGTGGTGGAGACAAAGGATTTCGTGTTTTATTACCAGGGGCCTATAACTTTTAAGTGTCCGTCTTAAGGAGCATCACTAGAGCTGCACACTCCCGTGTCTCTACTTTATACCATACCATATATTGCCTTACTCACTTTTGACGATTTCGGTGGCATAGTGGTGAAACGCGCTGTTACGTTACTTTGACACCAACGCTCGTGGGTTCGAATCCCGACCACATAGGATATTTTTGTGCATGAACGTATATGTTTGTCTTGGCCTGGGTGTTTTTAAGAGAGGTAGGGCGCATCAAAGCGACCATTCTGGGGCAGCAGTTACCTCTACTTCACAGAAAACCACTGCCAAATAACAACTTCCCAGAGGGTTGCTGTGTTGCTGTCCTTCTTGAGTGAGGTCACCAGTAAGCTCTTAAGGAGTTGGTGTGTTAGCAATAGAGGTGGCATCGCGCGATTTAGGTAAACTTAATGTATTGCAAGCGTTTATACGCTACGGTAACCGCTTTACATCTGGTGGGCCGTATGCTTGTATGCCTCCCGACGTAGTATAAAAATATATATATATATAATAACAAATGTGAGCTTACTTAACTGGTGGGCTCCGCTACCTAAGCCTAAGGATTTGGCGATGTTTACACGACTGCCGTCCGACCTCCCCAACCCAGAACCAGACCTTTCCGGGGTACGGGTTATCTCACGATGTTTTCCTTCACCGCCGAGCAAGTAATAGTTGCTAATATGTACATAAATCTGAAAACAAGAATTTACTGGTGTACATGCCAGATTTCGTACCGGTTCTTTAGCCATTGGGTTGTCACTATTCTAAGTACTAGTATTTATATTAGTATAAATACTAGTATTAAATTTGTATTGAAAATGTCTACTAATACTGGTAATATCTCCGCCTACCCCGCAAGGGACCTGGCGTGAAGATATATACATACATACAATGTTAATTATCTTCATCCGAAGACAGTATTGCATTTTTTTTATACAATTTCGGAAGGCATACAAGCACACAGGCCACCTGATGTAAAGCGGTTACCGTAGCCTATCAACGCTTGTAATACATTAAGTATCACTCGCGCTATGCCTCCTCTGCTGCTAACACAGCAACTCCTTAGGAGCTTACTGGTGACCTCACTCACACGCAGGAACACAACAACCCTTTAGGGAGTTGTTATTTGGCTGCGGTTTTCTGTGACGTGGAGGTACTTCCCCAGACGATGTAATAAAGATGTAAGCCCTATTTGGATGGTTGAGCTTTTATATTGAATTTCATTATAATTAGTTAGTGGTCCAACCATCTAATAGAGCTACTCGTAAAATCTCCGGTAGGAGTAGTTTAATACATGTATCCGTGCGCGAAACAGAGGGGAAGTCAATTCCAAAACTTCCTACTCCTACAATTTTTTTCTGATTAAATTCGTTGTGAGTTCCAAGGCAGCTGTAGTTTAACCCCCGGGACGGCAATGAACTTCACTGTTCATTGCCTTTTTGGTGGTCGCCGCTGTTAATTCTGGCTACACAGGAGACACAGTGGTGGGTATGAGTGGTGAGCCTGTCCCGTAAATGTATCCGTGTGCTGGTTCCTATTATCAAAAATATTGAAATGACCAGATAGGGCAGCTACACATGTGATATATTTTTATTTGCAATTTTAGTTTTTGGACCAAACTAATTGGTGGCGGAAGCACACAGAGCAGGTTAGATCAAATTGCACATAAATTTGACTTTCGCATAATAACGCCTGAATCTATTAAATATTTTTATTTGTTTTTTGTGTACGTCGGAATCTATACATTTATTGTTTTCATGTTTTTTATTTCATGTTTATCATGTTATAATAATAGCAGTGTCGCGATTTCTTGCCATAGGCTTTTAAAAACGTAGAATAACGCCCTTTTGTACTCTATTTTGTCTAACATTTTCAGCCTGTATTTTTAATGTACATTTTATCCTCGTTAAATCTAGGCTACTCTAGTCTTTAATACTCAATTTCTCACAAACCAACCCTAGTAAGATATTTATACGGTTTTTAGGGTTTGTAGAATGCCATAAGTCAACAAAACATTTTTTATTAAGTAACTAACGTGCATGTTTCCGCATAATAAAAATATATGTATTGTATAGTACACTAAGTAATACATTATTAAACATACCTAAGTTTCATTATCTTCGTATTGTCTTAGGTTTTCGCGATTGTTACACATTGAATTAAACAATTTTTAACGGAAGTATCGCGTGTTTTATTTATTTTGTTTAACCTGACGTTTCGAACGCTTTGCAGCGTGTCCGTGGTCGCAGGAAGATCGTTATCTTACTGCATTTTACTATATTACTTTTTTATTAAAAGTAATGTTTTTTCGTAGTATTTTACCATACATGACTTTAACACTTACAACAGACGTATTAGACAAAAAAAATCTTGAATGTTATTAATACATTACTAGTACTTACGTTTAGAAGCCATTACGTATAAAAAAAATAAAGAAATCCCATTTAAAACAATTTAAATAACATATTCTTCGCGATCACAAAACACACTAATTTCGCCCGTTTTACAAATAGATTAGCGCTTTGAATTGTTCAGTAGTAGATACCCTCAATTTTGAGCAATGATTCCAACTTTTAAAAACATGCACTAGTTTTTCATCTACATACATTGCATTTTATTTATATTATTTTCCTAGTTTTGAAAATATCATAAATGTCCCGTTAAATGGGTCGAATTCAATACTGTGCGTTCCTAAGAAAAAAGGTCTTGACAGACATACAGACAGACGGACAACAAAGTGATTGTATAAGTTATAATACACGTAATTAAATAGCAACTCTGAATTCCCGTCGCGATCGTACCATTAAGAACATACGAGTATTTAAGCATTAAAAAAATTGTAATACTTATTCCTGCACCTCATTGCCTGTATAGGAAATAAGAAGAAGAGTCGTACATCAATTGTGACGAAACGGTGTAAAATAATAATATGGATTCAACTGAGTATCTATGTGTCTTAACAAATTATAAATTCGTACAGAGTTCCTCCATTAGGCAAATACTTACATGGAGGGGTTGGAATTTCATAAGGGCACTTACCCTCTGAACAAACAAGTAGCTCAGATACGCCACTGATGCTCAAAGTGTAATACACGACTGCATATGATTTCATATTTCGGGAGAAAAATATTTAACAGTCTTCCGTCTGGTCCCAACGCTTACTTATGGAAGCGAGAGCTGAGTAGGCAGATACGAGTAGCATGAAAATAGAATAAACGCGGTCGAATTATAAACATCCAGATCAAGACAAACAGATATGTTCATGCACATAAATGTTTGTTCTGTTTGGGAATCGAACCCACGAGCGTTAGTGTCAAAGTCGCGTCATTCACCTCTGCGTCACCGAATTCGTCATTACCAGTTAAAAATTAGAGAGTACCAGTACAACGGCATCTTATCGCGATGTAATTTCTTCCAGATAACCTTAGGCTAGAGGAGAAGATAGGAAACGAGATAGGATTAGGAAATATATAGAGCAACAGTGAGTGAAGATATCGGCAGGGGCCGCCCTAGATGCACACATTTAGATCAAATAGCTGATATGCTGAAAACGAGCCAAATCAAAAGCACCTGAAACTGAAGGGCACATCAAAAGAGGTTGATGAGTGTGGAAGAGACGAGAGGGGTATGTTTGGATTGGTGTACCTGGCGTTCCATAGTCTCTTTCTGTCTACCCCAATTGGAGACAGGCGTGAAGATATGTATGCATATATAAAGTAACTGTATAAATATATATAAATAAATACACAAATGTACATAAATACATATGTTATCTATGATTAAATATACGCATACACACAGTAAATGAAACTATGAGACTGAGGGGAAAAACAAGAAAATAATGCTGATTACGTAATGTTAATAGAAAGTTAGCGAAATTTGACAAGATATTTGAAGGATCGAAGTGATTGAGCATTTCGGATATCAATATTCAAAGTATTCTAAAATGACTTCTCTAACTAGCGCAGTCTTTTTTAAATCGTTAAAATCCTGAAGGTGCAACGAAATCTTCTTGAGAAGGATTTAACATTTTTTTATTTTGTGGGTTTAAAGGTTCATCACTCTTGAAAAAGATAGCATAACAAGAAACAGAAAATGGCGGGACATATTTAATGCGAATATTATGTAAAAAAACAGTATAAGTATCAAATTTTGATGAGTAGTGGTTTGGAGTGATTGGTAATGATACTTTGAGACTATTGCACGAATGGGTTCGATTCCAACGCAAGGCAGACATTTGCGTGCATGAACATATCTCTTCGTCTTTGACTATGAATGTTTTGAATGCAGTTCGATTGGGGTAGCACCTCTACCTTACAGAAAATAGAAGAATAACAACTCCCTGGAAGGTTGTTGTCATTCTGGGAGTGAGTGAGATTACCAGTAAGATCCTAAACGGTCACTGTACTGTAAGCATACAAAGGCAACGATAACCACTTTACATCAAGTTGACCGTATGATTGTAAACCTCTCGACGTATAAAATAATAGTGACCGAGTGAGATATATATTTTAAATATAGCGTCATTACAAACCTATGCCTAGAATGCTACGCGAGGCTATTGAAATAAGAAAACACCCCAATTTCAATAGAGAAGATGGTTGCCAAGTACTACCTGCTTGTGTTCCAGTTCTAAAAATAATCAAGTCACAAACCCAGAGATCTACTCAAAAACGTTCGGACACTGTGAGCGATTTTTGTGTGAATCGGAACATATATAAATAATTAATCCATCCATGTCGGTAGATGTAATAATTGAATAACCAATTTAAAACAAATGCCACCGTAGTCTTCCTGCGACCACGGATGCTGCAAAGCATTCGAAACGTCAGGTTCAACGAAATAAATTAAACACGCGATAGTTCCGTTAAAAAAAAATGTTTAATTCAATGTGTAACAATCGCGAGAACCTAAGACTATACAAATGTTAGTCTTGTATGGGAATCGAACCCACGAGCGTTGGTGTCCAAGTAGCGTGATTAATCACAGGGCCACCGAGCTCTTCAGAATATAATGAGACTTACGTTACATATTTCTACAAGGCAACAATATAAGAAACTGACCGGTGTCTATTTAAAAAAAAACATATTTAAAAATATGTTACTAAATTCTTTAAAGTTTGAGAGCCACACGGTAAGACGGTGTCGTGTTAGGCGTCAGGCGCCTAAGGCTTCGCTCGACGTGATAGGCAATTACCATTTTCCATGCTTTATAACTACACTTCGGTGTAAATATATTTATTGTAGGTGAAATTGAAGAGACACGGTGGTGTAATACATCCGGTAATGTAAGAAGTGGTAGAGTCGAGTTAGGAGGGGAGCGCAGTTTGAAAATATGTTCGCCTATTATATATTTTTTTACTTTAAAGCGTCATCTTCTTCTTATAAGCGTTATCCCATTTCCTAATGTGTTAGGATTTGGCGTGGTCCGGTACCTTAGCCTGAGGATTTGACGAAGATACAGATTTTTACATGGATCCTCTACCTTCAGATCTCCAGAACAAAAAGAAAAAATTTGACTTTTCTTAGGTTAGGTCACACGAAACACAATTTCTTGGACGTGCGGGTTTCCTCACGATGTTCTTATCAAGGAGTCACAAAGCTTAATTTTTGTGAGAAAGGAGCGAAAACTTCAGCCAAAGTGTATCAAGAGACTGTCTTGGATCGTGTTGTGAAACCTCTCAGAAATACACTTTTTAAAAATGCACCGTGAACTTTCCAGCAGGTGGTCACAAGGCACGAACTTTTCCGAAACCCAACGTTCCGATCTTTATAAGAGACCTCAGTCCCTCGTCTAGCCCCGAGCTGAACCCCTTAGACTGCAAATTATGGTCAATTTTAGAGGACATGGCCTGCTCGAAACGACACGTCGACATTGTGTCTCTTAAGAAAGATGTAGAGCAAGCAGTGGCTAAATTTCCCATGGACAGTGCGTAAATCCATAGATTCGTGGTCAGACAGACCCTTCGAAACCCGGGTGGTTATATATGACCGCGAAATGTATGGGAAAACGTATATAACGGGTTCTGACTGGTCACAGGCCTGTATTAAAACCAAAGGTGGCCATTTCGAATAGAATACTTTTATTTATTTTTGCTGAGACTTCCATAAATCTGTATACAAGTTTTATTAAGATTACATTACCTACTTCACAAAAAAATAAATATATATTCATGTGTAGATATATATATATATACATTTATAATGGAACTTATGATCAGACTAGGTATGAGTACATAAATCCGAAAACACGAATTTAGTGTTAATGCCAGGATTTGTACGGGGGAATCATAAAGCACAGTGTGATCAACAAAAACTAAGTATAAATTCTTAGGAATGAAGTCAATAAAAATATTAATAATTACACTACCAAAATAACTATTATATAGAATATTATTAATACTTTTCGCGCTGTATTTCACGGTTGTTATTAAAACTAAAAATAAAACTTTTAATTGTTTCGCCATTAACAGCAAAAATACTTTGCTATACTGTACTGCCACCAATAAAAAAGGCTATAATAGGCAACGTGATTTATTTTGTGTGCTAGATATTAGTAAATAACACGCCCACAGATAACTAATGTTCTAACAACATCCACAGCGCGCGCCAGAGTATGCCTCGTGGAGAGGCAAGGCAGTCTTGGAGATGACCGGCAGCATGCACCTGCCATAGTTGCAGCCAGGGCAGCAACTGTGGCGGGTGCATGCGGCTCATGTTCCAGATGACGGATAATCGCAGAGACTTCGTTACGTGATAGACCTGTGTTTATACCTCTGTCCTGTATCTATAATATCTTGAATACATCCGTAGTAAAACTAGAGATACTGATTTCGTTCTACGGATGAGTAAACTAAAGGGATAGTGGGCAGGCCACATAGCTCAAAGAACCGATGGCAGCTGTGCTGGAAAGGTTCTCGAATGTGCGGTTTAATAATTCTGGACGTCACCTTATCGTGGCCGTCTACGTCCACGGTAAATCGGTAAATCGTGCCATCACCGTAAAGTCGCTTTTGTAATGTGCATGCCGTAGACGTTCATTTGTGCAGAATATTGAAGAGTGCGGACGTCCTGATCAGTAATCGACTTCGACTACTCCTTTTATATTGGCTGTCTTTAAGTTATTTTCCTTCAAGAAACTTATTTATTTCATTTCAAGCATTTTTTTCTGGAATTTATGTTTAAAATCTTCGTCATCGTTCGTCTCTTCTCACAGAATGTAATTAAAATTAAAACAAAAAAAGAAAATAACAAGACCTTGACGTCAGGCGAGCAGAAGTCAAGGGAACGAGGATACGTGGACTCACGCTCGCGCATCAATACTAATCCTTGTAGACGCATTACATCGCAAAAATGCCGCGATGGTTTTACTGTTACTCTTATGATATCTTCACGGCATAAGAGCAGGTGGAGTGAAGGTGCACGGCAAAATGTTACTGTCGACGGAAATTTAAAAGTATCTTCATATATTTCCATACCTTTGTGGACGTCCACGATAATATCGTCATGGCAAAATGTACAAAACCGCCCAGTGGCGATCACGAATCGGAAAACGCAGAGAAGGACGGCCCTCCATACGATGGACCTCCGATATTGTAATGACCAAAGGGAACAAGTGTAGAAGTCTATGCTAAGCAGTGCACTTCCTTCCACTGAAATGATGATGATGAAGTCAATCTTTTTATATTTATTTATTTTTATTAATCAATTACATTACATACAATATGTATGCACGATGGATATTAGGTAATAATATTCTATATACTTAGTCTGGCCATAAATACTGTTACAATTAAAAATAAACAAAATATTACATTTGAATTTGGAATCTGTCATTTTTATATGATTGTTCATGGAATTTTCTCATTTTGGCGCCAATACATTGTACAATATTTTGCGATATTAAAATGGAGTGGGGTGATAAAGAGAACCGAATCGCTGTGATTGCATTACACAAAGTGGGTATAGAGCCAAATGCAATTTTTAAAACTCTTCATACGCTTGGTATTAGGAAAATGTTTATGTACCGGGCTATTAATAGGTACAATGAGATCTCTGTTTGTGACAGAAAAGATCTGGCCATCCACGTAGTGTTCATATGAAAAAGATGGTCAAAGCAGTAAGGGAAAGAATTCGAAGAAACCTGTCCGAATGCAAAAGATTTAATCTCGGGAGATGAAGATAGCACCTAGAATCATGTCGCGTATTTTAAAAGATGGCTTAGGACTTGCAGCCTATAAGAGACGTACTGGTCATTTCTTAACTGATAATTTAAAAAAGAATAGAGTGGTAAAATCGAAACAACTACTGAAGAGGTACGCGAAAAGAGGTCACAGAAAAAATTTGTTTACGTATGAGAAAATTTTTAATTGAGCAACATTTTAACAAACAAAATAACCGTATTTATTCACAAAGCTCTAAAGAAGCTTCCCAATAGTCGACAGAGTACCTACAACGTGGGCACTATCCGACTTCAGTGATGGTTTGGTGGGGTATTAGCTACGAAGGAGTGACTGAGCCATACTTTTGTGAAAAAGGTATCAAAACATCGGCACAAGTGTATCAAGATACCATTCATGAGAAGGTAGTGAAGCCCCTTAACAACACCATGTTCAATAACCAAGAATGGTCCTTCCAGCAAGACTCGGCGCCGGGTTATAAAGCTCGGTCTACGCAGTCTTGGTTGGAAACGAAAGTTTCGAACTTCATCAGAGCTGAAGACTGGCCGTCGTCTAGTCCCGACCTTAATCCGCTCGATTATGATTTATGGTCAGTTTTAGAGAGTACGTCTTGCTCTAAACGCCATGATAATTTGGAGTTCCTAAAACAATCCGTACGATTGGCAGTGAAGAATTTACCCATGGAACGAGTGCGTGCTTCTATTGATAACTGGCCTCAATGTTTAAAGGACTGTATGGCAGCCAATGGAGACCACTTCGAATAAGCTTTTTATATTTTAAATTGTTTTATATTTATGTATTAAACTAACACACTGTAAAAGTAATAAATTTTATTTGCAATACAATTTTTTTTTTCTTTGTTTCAGTATTTATGGCAAGACTATGTATATATTCTAATAGTTTATTTTGTGCCAATGTAATTGTTTATATTTTTATTCACATGAATAATAAGAATTTGTAATTAATTTTATATTAATCGTTATGATGTCGTTGGTTTTGGATTTTTTTTATTTGTAGTTTTTTTTCATGTCACAGTTTCGTGCTCGTGGGTTATTTATATTATTTTTTTAACTTTTGTTTTATTTTATTTTTTATAATTAAAAACATTTATTTAAATATTACACAGCCTTGATTCTACATGAGTAGGTAGCGATGACATAAAAATATATTACTTAAACATTTTTATTCGAATAGATTTTGAAGAAACATGTATACTGTAGCGCCCCTTAGTGATGTGTAACATTAAACTTAGCTAGGGAAATACTCAGGAATAAGACATATACAAAGCAGAAAACCGTTTCATAATCGGTTGAGCTGTTTCCGTAACACAAACACCCCTTACCCCAAACGCATACGCAACGCAAACGCATACGCAACGCAAACGCAACGTCTCCGTGGCGTGGCCGTCGCAGATCAGTGGCGGCGCTAGGCGAAACGTGGACGTCGGCGAGATCAGTTCTGCGAGGCCCCCGTCATTTTCGAGACAGAAAGAAAATGTTAAATTAAATGAGCTGAATCGTACACAACTAATAATTACACCCACATTTTATTTTACAAGTATTATTGCTAATCAAATAATGATAAAACTTACAAAAAAACCTTTTTTTGCGTGGGCGACCGCCTACGGCCTCGCAAGTGCGAGGCCGTAGGCGGTCGCCCACGTCGCCTACGCCTAGCGCCGCCACTGTCGCAGATAATAAACTTAAAAAGCAAAATCCGTTTATATTTACATATATACGTGAGAGCTCGATGGCGTCGTTGAGGGTGTCATTCTAACCGAACACGCAGGATAAGCTAGGACGACCGCAGCCTGTCTATGGATGGGTTTATCTATCTCGAGTTTCTCTAAGGTGTCGGTCCCGGCTGTTGTCTATAGACGACAGATGTCAAGCTAAGTCAGTGGCCCTCAGGCGGCTTGGAAACACTGGTCTCCGCCAATCCACAATTGAGAAGCGTGGTGGAGTATGCTCTAAACACCTTCGTTTGAAGGGAGACCCGTGTCCCTACAGTGGGATGAGTAAGGGATGATAAAAATACGTGAATTACTTATTTAAATATATAAGAAATATTTACAAAAACAAAACTTATTCCCATTCTATGTATAATAAGTATGTATTCACAAAAAAAATGTATTTACGTATATTTATCAGCTGTCTAGTACCCATAACACAAGCTTCGCTTACTTTGGGGCTAGGTTGCGCAGTGTAATTTGTCCGACAATATTTATTATTATTTATTATTTTTTCTTTCATCACGGGTGTTAACCCCGGTCTTTTGATAGGCGTGTGCGGGGATATGGATCCAACGCGTAGAGGCCCCTTAGAAAAGATTGATGTAATGTATTATACCCGCTGTGACCTGCTCTAAGGGATATCAATGGGAGAATATACCCACGAGCAGATCACGGCAGGTAATTGGGACTATTGCAAATGTGTCGGAAATAATTGAGCTATTGAAATGAGATCTGGAGGGATTATTAGTACTGGGCTATTACAGAAGAGAGACGGACACCTGCCATAACTATCATATCTGACTGTTACATTTGGCAGGCGGTGGCTCGCCACTCACTAGATGGACCCCCGATATGCCAGCGAAATTCGGCCGGGGGCAACACCGATGTGAGTGACTCAGGGGTGTCGAGAGGTGTGCTGCGCTTTCTCCGAAGTTACTCGCGGCGTTATGCCCTTTAACACTTCCACCCCTGGAGCATATTACCTGCTAGAGCAATATACTCTATCGACTCCTCTCTGGACGGCCAATGAAGGCAAGCCAGAGCTGAGAGTCCTGCGGGCCTTCTTGATTTTTCACACCGACCGATGAAGACACGCCGGAGGCGAAGGCCCTGATCGACTCTCTGGAGCACTCGGGTACCCGTGGTGTCGTTACGCACCAACAGCTCGCCACAAGCTGCCCTGCGGGCTTATTTATTATATTATTATACATAAACATGTGTGAATACATTTTGTTTTTATAAAGTCGTCTAGTACCCATTGTAAAAGTGCTAAATTTGGTACTAAATGGCATTGTGTAATTGGTCCGAGTATGTATATCTTCACGTCAGATCCCCTGCGGGAAAGTCAGAGAGGTCAAAACGCAATAAGACATAGTCCTTACATACCTCACTCGTTTCTAAATACAAATAATTTATATGCAGACAACAGTCATAGCTCTCCTTGCATGCATGAGGCTTAGTTGACGAGCTGTTACGCTACTTTGACACCAACGCTCGTGGGTTCGATTCCCACACAATATAAACATTTGTGAGCATGAACATGTCTGTTTGTCATGGTCTAGGTATTTTCTATGTATAATAAGTTATATACTTATTATTACAAAAAACATGTATTTACGTATGTTTATCAGTTGTCTAGTACCCATAACACAAGCTTCGCTTACTTTAGGGCTAGAAGGCGCTGTGTAGTTTGTCCGACAATATTTATTTATTTATATGCATTCTTGCATACGCTCGCTGGTTTCTAGGGCTCCTGACACCACCTTCATATAAAAATCAACCAATTTGATCGTGTTTATTTCGTTCAAGAATATTTATTGTTCTTATTTTATTATTAGTTACTTTTGCTCATTTGTACGTAAGATATCCGCAAGGTGCCTAAAGAGCAATTTATCATAAATATTAGTTAAAACTATCGGACAGTCCCAGTGTAATTAATGGACTGGAGGGGCGGGCCGTGGGGTGGGGGCGGGTGGCGGCGCAAATGAAAAGGGTCCAACCTGGCGTCTGCGTCTGCGAAAATATTAGTTACCTTTTAGTTCGATCTTTTAATTTCGGATTATTGTAGCGCTATATTTATATATGGAATAACTTCAGATTAAACGAATCTACAAAGAAAAGAAGAAGAACAGTTTGAGAGACAAGTGTGTAAGGATCGAGTTATAATGCACTCGATTCTCTCTCTAACGCAACAGACTTAGCATGAAGATGTATGTATGAATACAAATCGTCTATTCAACTAATCTTTTGGGTAAACAACATATATACCGATCTCCCACTGGGATAGGCAGAGAATATGGAATGCCAGGAGCACCGATCCAAACAAACCTCTCTCATCTCTTCCACAGTCATCAACTTTTTCAGCACATTATCTGAGACAATCCAGGCTTCACCTGTATCGATTTTGCTTTTGTCTGAGAATGTACTGAATTCTTAAGATTATATGAAAGTTGCTTAGGATAGACTCTAAACCCTAAATGTTTTATGAAGAGTAATTAATGTAGAGTCTAATCTCCCTTCATTTTCTCTACATCCTTTACTGCTACTCTATTCCAAAAAACGCTTCTCTAAATCCTACCACCCTCATTCCTTCTATGTTGACATTCTTTTTAATACAACGTAGAGGCAAACAGTCATACGACCCACCTGATGTAAAACGGTTAAAGTAGCCTATGAACGCTTGCAATTTAAAGAACTTCGATTATTAATAGTTTCAGGCGTCATTTTACCTCGTTACCTTACTTTGTGTGCTTCCGCCATTAATTAGTTCATCCGAAATAGCGCTGGTCGGCATGGAACTTTTTAATAACCTCATTCACTCGTAGAAATACAGCAACTGTCAAGGTAATTAACACTTAACAATACTTTTCACTCCAATTCTTTACAAAAATACGTATACCAAATACGTATTTTTGTAAAGAAGTCCAAATACCTAATATTCTAGTTTCTATACTAGTAAGGTGGCAAGCAAGTGTACGGATTGCTTGATGACAAACAGTTACCACAGTCAATAGACACTTGCAAGTCTACTGGTGTCACTCGCATTCGTCTGTAAATGCAGCTGCTGCGTCTTGTTTAAGAACTCCATGCTGTAGTCCCTTGGAAAAATCTCAGGAAAAACGTGATTACGTTGAAATGTTATTTCCAGATCTCCTTTCTTTCGTATTAAGTGCCAGTGAAGAAAGAAAATAGTAGTTATTTATAAAATTCTGATACTTTTGTTCTATTTCTACTTGAAGGCCTTTCCTGCCCTCTCCGTACTTCTTTCTCCCTAAATATTTTTTATACAGCGTCGGAAGGTATACAAACAGACGGCCCACATTATGTAAAGCGGTTATCCTAGCCTATGTACCCTTGCAACACATTAAGTATCACACGCGCGGTGCCACCTCTGTTGCTAACACAGCAACTCCTTACGAGATTATTGACGACTCTCCTTTGCTGGAATACAACCCTACAGGGAGTTGTTATGTTGGCTGCGGTTTTCTGTGAGGTGGAGGAATACTTCCGCAGACGGGCTGCTTTGATGCGCCCTACATCTCTTAAAAAAATTCAGACCAAGACAGACAGACATGTTCATGCGCAAAAATGCTTGTCCTGTATTGGAATCGAAACCAGCTCCGACCGAGCTTTTCCTCCCAGGCTATGACGATTTTCTTGTGTCCAGTTTATTTTACTCATTGCTCTCACTGTTTTCAGTATTTCTCCCTTCAGCATCTGTTCTTCTTTCTCCGATCCCAAAACTCTATGACTCAAGTGCCTATTTATTATATTCTTCTATCTATACCTTTACGCTAGATCTCAATTATTCATTCAAACCCCTACGCTTTTATATTTACATTAGTTTCGATTTAACGACCGATGCAGTCTTCTTCTTTGCGTTATCTCGTTTCCTAATCCATTAGGATTGGCGGGGTCCGTTACATAAGCCTAAGGATTTGGCGAAGACATATTCTTACACGGAGCGACTGCCGTCATACCTCCACAAGCAGGTCTATCTTAGGTTAGGTTACACGTTATTTCGAAATACAATTTCTTGGAGGTGTGCGGTTCTGGGGTCAAAATAAATACGTAAAAAATCTATATTTCGTAATAAGAACGATACAAAGGTCGACGTATAAAGCATGACGTACACTGAGACATATTCTTGAATTTCCTATTACATATATTCTTATAATTGTTAAATGAAAATAAATATTATTAAGAAAGTGCGTATCATTAAAACCAAACTGGAAACAAATAACAACTTCTTGGAGGGTTGTTGTGTTCCTGCGAGTGAGTAAAGTCACCAGGAAGCTCCTAAGGAGTAGCTGTGTTAGTAGTAGGGTTGGCAATGCACGAGCGACACTTTATGTATTGCAAGCGATCTTAGGCTACGGTAACCATTTCACAACGGGTTGGCTGTAGGTATGTTTTTTTAAACAACGTCGGGAGGCACAAGCACGCGTCCCACCTGATGTAAAGTGGTAACCGTAGCCTATGAACGCCTGCAATAGGCACATTAAATATCACTCGCGCGGTGCTGCCTCTGCTGCTAACACAGCAACTCCGTATGATTGAATGCCTTCCGACATTGTATACAAAAAAGAGGTTACCGGTTATCTCATTCACACCCAGGAACACAACAACCCTCCTGGGTGGTGTTATGTTATTTATTACGCTTTTCCTCTGCCAAAGTTCGCATGTCTTACTGACATTAGTACCTAAAAAATATAAAAATAGATGCATGCACGCGGACGTATTAAAATCGCGTTAAAATCGAAAATAACCACATCTTACATAACTCTACATAAATAAACCAATATTGTAAGGGTACGAACACAAACACAAGAAACTCCCCTAAGGTGGGTACACACCTGCGTCATTAATTCATTTTAAGACGCCTTACGCCGCGCCATCCCCTCAGACATACATTTGCATATTACAAAGTATGGAAGTTCCGTAACGAAGTGCGCGGGGGAGTGTGGGGTGGTGGGAGGCGCGGGGAGTCTAAGGTTGCTCTGTAAGACGGGGAATTGGATACAGGGTTGGATTCAGGGAAGCAGATATTTCCGGAGCAAACTGTTTTTTTTTAATACGTACATATTTACTTTCTAATATTTTAACATTAGTACATGTGACATCTTGTTTTTAGCGTTATCCCGTTTCCATTAGGATTGACGGCAACCGCTACTTAAGCCTAAGGATTTGACAGATTTTTACATGGAGCGATTGCTGCCGTATAACCTCCACAACCTAGAGTGAAAACTAGACTTTTATGAAGCTAGATCATACGTCTTTCGAAATATAGTTGATTGGACGTGCGGGTTTCTTTACCTTGACAATTACAAATCTATACAGATAAATAAAATTGGAGTGTCTGTTTGTAATATTAAAATAACCGCTTTTTATTAAATGCATATGGATGTATACACGGTACATATATCAAAATATTTTTTTTTACAATTTTTATCTGTCTGTCTGTCGGAACAAACTTCCGAGTAATCTCTCAAACGGCTGGATGGATTTTGATAAGACTTTCACTGGCCGATAGCTGATGTAATAAGGAGTAACTTAGGCTACTTTTATTTTAGAAATTTTATTTATTTTTATTAATATAAATAAATAATAAAAAAATAACTATTCCGTGCGGATATAATATAATTTATATATAATATAATTTCGAAATAAACTTTCGAAACATCAAAAATTATTACAGTCACCAAGAGCAGCGACGTATCGAAAGGTAGATACGTTATTCACCAACATTATTGTATATTAAAATGGCGCAACTAGTGCTATATCTACGTATAGGTAGTTATGTCTTATGGCACTTTGCTCAAACAAAGAGACAAATAATAGAGCGTACCTGTCGTTAGAAAGAGACGAATAGATATATATCTTAAGATATTTATGCTTGTGGCGAAATCCGTATAGACGCGACGTGAAAGCGTTGCCAACTGAATGAGAGTTGGGCAATTACATTACTTTCGTATTGCCATTCTAGAGCGTGTACGACGTATCTATAACTATAAAAACATCTTAGTCCAAGAGTAGTTAATTGAGAATAGAAATTTGTATCAAAATAACTATATGTAATATTGGTACATGCATATAACTACCTTCTACATACATTTAACATGCACATTATAATACATTAAACATAAGAACATTTTTCTTCCTATAATTATTATAAAACTTATTAAATAAAAAAGAATACTTAATATGTAAATATAAGACTCCTTCTTGTCTACATATGAAGCACTCTATAACAGCAAACTGTTTGGGTACAAGTCACACCAACAAATTTTAGGTGTACCGCTATGGGAAAATCATTTTTTTTTTGTTTAATTTGTTTATTAGTAATATCATTATATTATTAAAAGATGGTTGAAATGAAATGCTCGCATAACTTTCACCCATGTGTAGGTATTATCTTCTTAACTTTCTGGTAAAATTGGCCAAGTTTCAACGGCAAACACTTGGCCTAAAGCCATGAAAATCTAATTACCGTTTTTAGGGTTCCGTACCCAAAGGGTAAAACGGAACCCTATTACTGAGGCTCCGCTGTCCGTCCGTCCGTCCGTCCGTCCGTCCGTCCGTCCGTCTGTCACCAGGCTGTATCTCATGAACCGTGATAGTTAGACAGTTGAAATTTTCACAGATGATGTATTTCTATTGCCGCTATAACAACAAATACTAAAAAGTAGAATAAAATAAATATTTAAGGGGTCTCCCATACAACAAACGTGATTTTTTTTGCAGTTTTTATAGATTACGGTACGGAACCCTTCGTGTGCGAGTCCGACTCGCACTTGGCCGATTTTTATATCTCTATTAGGTATGGTGTGCAATAAATAAATTGAATTCAATCAGTTCTTATTATTTGTGTAGTCCTGTAGTCTACCTAAACAGAGTAACCAATTTTTAAATGTGGGCTGTGTTTTCACTCGTTTTGATCAACAGCGATTCTTGTCGTACGTGACATACACATAAAATTAATTTGGCGGGTGAAAATGGTCACATACATGAAAGAGCAATAGTACCTAGATGACCGAACTTAGGTCAGCGTTTTTTATGTTTATGTTTTGGAGCAATATCGCGTTTAAAAAAAACATCTAGATAGATATACTTAAAAAGCATTGCAGCCGTTTATTTATTTATTTAATAATAACACACAACACAAAATTACAATTATTAGCAAATAATGTATAAGTTTTTGGTATCATTCTAAATTATAATCTAAAAAATGTGTGCCTGATAGCTTCTAGACAACTTATTAATATTTGATTAATAAGTTGATAGAGATTATACCTATATAAATTGTAAATTAGGAACCTATTGGAAATATCTATATGTATGTATGTTACCTTCACGCCAGGTCCCTTGCGGTGTGGGCAGAGACAACCGAGCACCATAAAACGCTAATGAATAGATTCGTAATGATGGCGTGAAAAAGAGAGTTGGTCTGAAAGAGAGTGTCGGCATTAAGATAAGAAAAGATACGCTCCGTTGGTTCAGACATGCAGAAATATTTATAATTAGAGTTATATACGTAACAGTAACGTTGGTGAGATATACGAAATATATTTATTTATATTCAAGAATTGGTCGATTAAATTAATAGGAACTATTCGAATATCATACACCTATGATTATGCCCTAAATACGTGCCTGTCCACTTCTAAAGCAGAGAAAGATGAAGGAAATGAAAATGTACGTATCAAAAAGGGGGTAGCCCACCCTCCCGCACGAGAGGAAAGCCCGAAAATTCTATAAAGAGGGGAGAGGGTTTCGATACCTTTTGTAGGCGATAAGCCCTTCCCCCCTCGAACCTCCCTCGAGGGGGACATTACTCTTCGCTGTCTAGGAATAAGTTCTTATCTGTCTTGGTAATTTCCTTTGCTTGTAAGGAACCGCGATACGGGTTTTGTTATTTGGAGAGAGGGAAGAAGAGGGGTCGTCTTTTAGATATTGTTTTGCGTTTAAATAAATAATGTTTTGGTATTTTGGCTGTGGCCAATACATAAAGCGGAAGAGTTTATTTGTTTTGTTGTATGTTTGAACGCGCTAATCTGTCAGTCGGATTAGAAATAGTCTTTTTGCGTTTGATACAGTATTAAATTTAATTAACCCATTTTTTGTACACTTTACTTTACGCTTTACAGTACTAACTTCGAATTCCTTTTCATTTAGAATTTAGACCAATAAATAGTTCTATTACTTTTCATGATATATGTAGGAATATTTCGCATAAAAAAGTAACAGAAAGTCAAGACATTTAACAAGAAAATATATACTTACGTACATACTTATTTATATGTACTTGTATCAAATAGGTTTTAAGTTAGGTACGTTTTAATTTAAATTATTGCATATGCATGCATGTAAATGAAAAGTTAATAAAATAGTTATTACATCGACTAATATAAGGTTAACTCTTAGGTTAACAGCAATTATGCAAGAGGAAATATTACGTTTACATGCCTTACACAAAATGTTTATTTTGCCCTAAGGCTCTCGCCTTCAATCAATCATGCGGCGTATTCAATGATAAACCTATTCTTGAGAAATATTATAGACTATTCTCATTTGTAGGATACAATAACCCTCCAGGGTATTATGATTTGGCTGCTGTTTTCTGTGAGGTAAAGGTACTTCCCCAGCCTGGCTACTTTGATACCAAATCTAAGAGCAAACAGAGATGTTCATGGACACAAATGTTTGTCCTGTGTTGGAATCGAACCCACGAGCATTATGTGTTAAAGTAGAATTGCTAATTGCGCTACGGGGCTCGTCAAAACTTGTCTTGTCGATTAGCAAACGAGGTTTCAAAAAGAGGCAAAAGAGAGGTAGAAGGCAGATTTAAAAAGATAAAAAATCTTTATTTGCCATTGGGCCCAGGCGGATGTCTAAGTGAATATAAGTGAAGTTTTTGATTGTGTCGATCGTCAGGCATTGTTACTCAAGCTGAACTGCTATGGAGTTTTTGTTTTTTTTTTTTGGCCAATCGCAATGTGCGCAAGTCAAATTTTGTACTTCTTGTGTTGCAACTACCATAGGCTTTGACAGTCGCTTCACATCAGACAAGCAGTGGTTTTACCACACGATTTCTATTGCTTACCTGATCGTGGAACAGTCTACCGATGAGCAAACAAGATTCTGGGCCTATATAATAACCTCGTGGTTCATGGAGAGATGAAATAAGTGTCGCAGAGAAGTCCAGATCGCAGCAGTGGCGATAGCTGCATATGATTCCAGTTACAGATAGCGGACAATCGCAGAGTCGACCGCAGCAATAGCCGAGACTACTAAAGCAGCGCAGCGACAGAATGTATCTGCTAACGGCAGTGTGTAGGCACCGCTACCGGTCGGCGCTGGCTTCATGACCTAACTATGAATAAATACTGTCAGAAATTAAACGGCGCTGTCTAGTCCTAAATTAATTATGTTAAGAGAGGTAGGGCGCATCAAAGCAGCCCGTTTTGGGAACTACCTCCACCTCACAGAAAACCGCAGCTAAATAACAACTCCCTAGAGGGTTGTTGTGTTCCTGCGTGTGAGGTCACCAGTAAGCTCCCAAGGAGTTGCTGTGTAAGCAGTAGAGGAGGCATGGCGCGAGTGATACTTAATATATCGCAAGCGTTAATAGGCTCTTAACATCAGGTGGGGCGTATGCTTGTATGCCTCCCGACGTAGTATAAAAAAAAATAACAAAGCTTATGCTATGATAGACAACTGATACACATACGTACGTTTTTTTTTAATACCACTAAGGTGGCAAACAAGCGTACGGCCTGCCTGATGGTAAGCAGTTACCGTAGCCTATGGGTATTTGCAACACCAGGGGTGTCACTCTTGCGTTGCCCTGTAAGAACCTCTTCACGCCTTTCTTGAAGAACCCCATACTGTAGTCCCTTGGGAAAACCTCGGCAGGGAGCTCATTCCACAACTTAATAGTTCTCGGTGGAAAACTTCTCGTGAAGCGCACAGTGCGCGACCATTGCGGTTCCAGTGTGTGCGGATGAACTCCCAGCCGCCGGCGAGCTGTGCGATTGTAAAACAAGGCTGTTGGTATAATGTCGAACAAGTCCTCAGAACACAACCCATTATACACCCAGTAGAACACGCAAAGGGAAGCAAAATCTCTTCTCAAACTCAAGGGCTCAATGCCAAAACATGTTTATCAGTTGTCCCTTTTTTTTGTAAATGCATACTTATAATACTTAGAAAATACTCAGGTCGAGACAAGCAGATATGTTTATGCACACAAATATTTGATATGTGTGGGAAACGAACCTATGAGCCATGATGCTAAAGAAGACATCGCCTAGCCATTCCACTACCGAGGCCGTAACTGGTGGCGGAATCCCACCTAATAGTTTAAATCAAAATAAGCCAGTAAACTGACTTACAAAAAATAATCCTAACTATTAATTACTTCTTGCCTACCCCGCACTTGTCGTATAATATGTAGAAATATGTTTTAGAGAAAGTATGTAAATGTGTAAGATGAATTCCTGCGAGTGAGTGACAAAGATCGTGCGACACTTCCTGTATTTAATTCCTGTATACGCTAACCGCTAACATTAGGCGGGCCATACGCTTGCATTCCTCCCGACGTTGTGTAAAAAAACGCAATGTTGATGTTTTTTTTACGAGTATAACCTACTATTGTCGTGTAAACTGAAAGTATCACTCGTGCACGGCAACGATACTCTGCTGCTAACACAGCAACTCCTTAGGAGCTTACTAGTGATCTCTCAGGAACACGACAGTACTCCAGGGAGTTGTTATTTAGCTCCGGTTCTCTGTGAGGTGGAGATATTTTCCCAGTCGGGTTGCTTTGCGCCTTAGCTCTCTTAAAAGCACCCATATCAAGACAAATATGCATATTAATGCATGCAAATATCTTTTGTCTCATACAACTTCTTGGAGAATACAAGTACCACCTGATGTAAAGTAGCTAGCTAACCAGAGTCTATATGACCGGTTAGATAGATAGACAATTATTTATTCCAAAGAATATGGTGTACAAGGTAGGTTTTACAAAGAATTGTTTTTTGAGCATGCATATTCTGCCTTCACAGGCGTAGGAAAATTAACAATTATTTTTTGTTGTCTTAATAACTCACTAGTCACATTTTTACGATATGTATGATTGAGAACTACTGTAACGCCTTATATACGAGTATGTGTCTATCACGTTATGTCAAAGCATTTATTCTATTGTCTCTTATATTCTAAGAACTCCTTGACAAAATAAAACCATTGAATTAAACAATTTTTAACGGAAATATCGCGTGTTTTATTTATTTTGTTGAACCTGACGTTTCGATGCTGCAAAGCATTCGATTCAACAAAATAAATAAAACACGCGATACTTCCGTTAAAAATTGTTTAATTCAATGTATAACAATTGCGATAACCTAAGAGAATAAAACCAGTTGAGAATGCGCAAGCTTGCATTGCCAGAGGAACACCTGGCTCGTCAATTATATAACATGCAATTTCATCTAACCTGCTTTGTGTGCTTCCGCCACCAATTAGTTCATGCGGCCTAACGCCGGCCGGCCGCATGAACTAATTGGTGGCGGAAGCACACAAAGCAGGTTAGATGAAATTGCATGTAAATTTGACTTTCGCAAAATAACGCCTGAATCTATTAATTATATAACAATTCAATTTTTTTTTAATTTGTCGGCCATTTTGACCATGTTCCTTAAGAGATAGGAACGGTGTTCCTGAACATTCCTATTCTACTTTTTTATGCCGAATCAGAATCTGAAGTCAAAATTCGAATATTCGAAAAAAAACGCACACACAGACAAACGCAGATACATACATATAGATTTCATATAGGAACGGTATTCCTGAACATTTGCTTATGAGCCAACTAAATAATTTACGTTTGAACTTATTTACAGCCAGTGTCTCTCTAATATCGCTGGGCAATTTATTGAAAAGTTTAATTGCCATACGAAATATGTTATCGTATAATTTTAACCTTTGCTTCGGTACCTATATATAATTTTGTTGGATTTCTACTCAATTGTTGCAATACTATAAGTATCACTCAGGCGATGCCAAATCTGCTGTTAACACAGCTACCTACTCTTTAGGAGCTTACTGGTAACCTCTATCACTCACTGGAACACAACAACCCTCCAGGGAGTTATTATTTGGCTGCGATTTCTATAAGGTGGTTACTTCCCCAGACGGGTTACTTTAATGCTCCCCGTCTCTTTAAAGTACTCAGATCAAACAGACATGCACGCAGTTGTTTCGTCCGTGTGGGAATCGAACCCACGAGTGTTAAACTAGCTAACTATTTGACCACTGGGATCGTCAAAAAACGAAAAAAGTTAGTATTTTTACAAAACAAGTTTGTATTTATGATCATTATTGAGAACTTCTTTACTTAAAAAACCACCCTTATAGAATTACTTTTCAAAGATGTTCTTTAGTACGAAAGAATGTCAACCTGTTTCTTATCCCCGTTTTTGTTGAGAACTTGACCGCGAGGTCGTGGGTTCTACTCCCGGTTGATGTAATTCTGTCGTGGGACTGTAATCTGGTTTTATAATTTCGTTTTTTTTTTGTACGATAACAGTCTATTTTACTCGATCGCTACAAACCAGGGGGGAAACCAGTTAGTTTTTAGGTTAGGATACATGTCTTTTGTGTGTAAGTGTGTCATAAGTGCTTGGACGTGCAGCTTTTTTATCATGAGAGGAGGAGGAAATGATGGTTAAAAATGTGTACATAAATCCCAAAATCCTCATTTACACGCACGTGCTGTGTTCAGTAACCCTCCAGGGAGTTGTCATTTGGGTGCGGTTATCTGTGAGATGGAGATACTTCTCCAGACGACGCGCTTACGCGCTTCTTATCTTAAAAACTATGCTTATTTGGTTTCTGACGTTAGGTATATAAAAAAGTTAATATTTTATAAGGGGGTTTGGGTTATCAGAGAGTCAAGAGTAAGAACCGAATTCACTCCCGGGAGGCGTAAGGCAGACGTAAGTAAGACGGTTGTCCGTAAGGCGGCCGTATCAAATTATTATGACCTAATAGATCGAGAGAAAGAAAAGACAACAGAACCTCCCGTGATGTTGAAATTTATGGACACACAACTTTTCCAACTCGATTTCTTCAGGAGGTAATTTTTTCAAATTTAAAAGTACGCCTTTAAGACTCAGTAACAAAGACAGAAGTAACTTTTTCCTTAGTATGATTTCACAGGTTAAGATCATTATCAGTAAAAAAATATATTGGGATTAAATTAAACATGACATAACTAGTACAAAAATATATACATACATTTGTGTGGTTTGTTATTTGTAGCAGTCCGACATTAATAAGGTTAGGTTAAGTTAGACTTGCGACCATCAAAAGCCGAGCGAGCGAAACTCATCTTCTTACGACTACATATCATAGATAAATAAACTTGTATGTAAATTTTTATCATAGATAAATAAACTTGTATGTGAAAAATGTTACCATACTATTTAATTCGTTTACTTAATTTTAATTATTACAGTCGATCAGGGTAACTTAAGCCTTCAATATAAAATTGGCCCAAAATTTCAAATGCATATTATAGATTTTTTTTTGCTATGATTTTATGTATTTCAAACTAGATTTGTAAACATCGATTCTAATATATCTTCGTAAATGCTCAGATTCTGCCAAATAATTGACATCTACCATTGTTGAGACGTCAGTTGCTTTTTTCTGTGGTGTGAATAGAGCGGTTTGTTACGAAAGCGCCAAAAAGTTGTCTGCTGTGTTGTCATTTGAATACTTAAGGAGGCAAGTGTTATTTTAAAGTGTCTCATATGTGTCTATCTATCATTTCTTTCAAAAATTACGAGAGTTAATTAGCTAATTCCCATGATATTGCCATAAATATTGAACAGGTAAATTATTACCGGTGAATAAGGGTAACTTGAGCCCGGGCCAAAGTTCAAAATTCTCAAAATATTGGGAGGAGATATATTCGATAAGTGTGAAGAAAGGGCAGAGGAAGGAGATGAAGACACATGAAGAAGAATGTGGTTTGGATATAGCACAGGAAGATTTTTTTTCTATAGAGACATACGAAGTACATGACGGTAGACTGGACCTTCAGATGATTGGCGATAATGTGGTAAAGGCCGTGGCTCAGTTTTGTATAATGAATGATACAAATATCATAGGAATGCTGAATGACACTAATATTCAAAGAAAGAAAGGTATTTTATCATATAAGACGACTTCCTGGCCATGGAATGGAATGGAAATTTTTCAAAGTTTAACCCCATGATATGTAGGATTAAATAAAATTTTAATTATTTTGATACTTTTTTCATTATCTTAGCTATATGGTAAGTCAGTAAATAAGTTAAAAACGCATTGTTGACCAAAAAAATAAGATTGAATAAAAACTGTGTTGATTTTCCTATGGCAACAATTTATTTACCCATTTTAGTACTAATAAATGAAAACGAATGTATACATTATTATTGTCTATGGCTCTCAGCTGTAGTTTTTATGGTAAATATGCAGGCCAATGTTACCAAAATGCTTTAAATAAAATAAAATAAGCAAAAACAACCTACAATTGGGACCTGGGCCAATCCAAGCCCAACTCACAATCTAACATTGGCCCAGTGGTTAAATGGAATTTTGAAACTGTTTTCCTAGAGATTATTGGTAAATGAGTAAATTTTTTGGAAGTAGGCTACATAAATCCACCATAATAAGTGTATCTTTTTGAGTAACGTATTATTTTAAACATTGGTCTAACTTTTTATGTGCAAACTGGGCCAAAGATAGCCTGATTGACTGTAGTCATTTGAAATGTTGTCTTTTCATAATGTGGGAAACATTTTTCTGTGATGTAAAACATCTAGCAATAATAGCTGCGGTTAAACGTTGAGTTACAACTCAATACCATTCGAAAAAAATAACTATCGTAAATCGGAATTATGCCAATCAGTCAATTGTATTTTCGGTCAAATGAAAATATGGAAAATAAAAAAGGGCCGTTTTCGGTATATTAAAATTCGTACAAAAACGTTTCGTATTTATAATAGGTAACCATTTCCGTGAACAGGAAGGTATGCTCAAAACAGAAGTTTCACCAGAAATTATGTTTTTTACTTCGTAGGACATTAAGGCTAAATATTATGATCACCGTCTTTTATACAACGTCAGGAGGCATACTAGTATATGGCAAACCGGATGTAAAGTGGTTATCATAGCCCTATAAACGCTTGTAGTACATTAAGTATCACTCGCGCGATGCCTTCTCTGCAATTAACACATCAACTCCTTAGGAGCTTACTGCTGACCTCACTTACACGCATGATCACAACAACCCTCCAGAGAGTTGTTATTTGGTTACAGTTCTTTGAGGTGGGGGTACTTACTTATCCAGACGGGCTGCTTCGATGTATTCAACCTCTCTTAAAAACACACATATACTCGTATCTATAGATGAAACTAAAAACGCATCTGAAAACAAAATTTGATCCAAAACTAGAGTCGTTTTCAAAATACACGCTATAAATTTATATACCTACGAGTATATATACAATTAAAAGTTCATAGTAAAAGTTTAAAGTAAAAAGATAATACATAATGTTAATTCTCGTTAATTTGTAAACAAACATTATTTAAGGATTATTATTTTCGAAGGTAAAAATGCGATACGAAAAGCCAAAGGTAGAGAAAGCTGGAAAAATCTGGACGAGGCCTTCATCCTTACATGAGGGGGTTTTGCATATTACATTTTAAATTAGAAATTAAATACCAGTTTAAAATTTAATAAATTAATTACATTTTCTACCTTTATTTTTAATTCAATGTTATTAAATTAAATTATAAATTATGTTGCATTATTAATTGATTAATGTTCAATTAATAATGCAAAAAGTAAATGAAATGAAATATATTATTATAAAAAAAATATATGCAGGTACTTTCTATTGCAAGAAATATAAGGCTTTTATATTTTATTTATTTTCGAAGTTAACAATTTGAATTCCGTCGGCCGACGGCAACAGGCGGAGGTCCCACATCATAGCAAAAAATATTTACAGCCCTAAAATTAAGTATAAAACGGTGTAAGTAACTCGCCATCATTTTTGGAGTCAAAGTCAATCCCACCTGCGCGTGATGCACCCTGAAATAACATTTACAAAGTGAGCTCAAAAGTGGTAGAGCAATCACTTCAGTCAAATCAGCCCGATTTGGGAATTACCTCCATCGCACAGTAGATCGTAGCGAAATAACAACTCCCTGAAAAGTTGGAGTTACAGTCAGTGAGACAGCTACAGATGATCTCCTGGCGACTTTTTGAAAAGCAAGCGTTTATAGGATAAGCTACGGTAACTAAATAAATATAGTAGGTATGGGACCATGAAGGAATTATCCTATGGAGAGCAGATGAGACCGATATTACGTAGTGACTCAATTCACTATTCCGGGTCGGGGGGAAATGTAGAAAACGCAACTTTTATTGACTAGTTTGCGGATCAACAATGCGGTATTATTCTTTAAAATGTTCTCCCACTAAGCAGTAGGCTGTTTGGTTGTTTGGTGGCAACAAGGGAGAATTACCAGGCGTTTAGGCGGTTCTGCAATCTATATTATTGGAATCGATGTGTTAGCAACAACTCACAGTTTCGGTCCCAATAGTGTTATATATTTGATAATCCGTGGTGCACGGCAGTTGAGCTTCACTTGACTTGACCATCTCTTTGAGGTTTTAAATGCCTTATTTGTCATATTGATGTCTCTCACTTTGCCAAGAGGGGAAGTCAATTCCAAAACTTCCTACTCCTACAAATTTCTTCTGATTAAATTCAAGGCCAAGGCAGCTGTAGTTTAACCCCCGGGACGGCAATGGACTTCACTGTTCATTGCCTTTTTTGTGGTCGCCGCTGTTAATTCTGGCTACACAGGAGACACAGTGGTGGGCCTGTCAAAGTAGGCTGTTTGGCTGAGATATTTAGGCGCTAAAACAAGTGGTTTATTGATTGTCTATAGAGTGCAGCAAGATTTAAAATTAGGCAGAACTCTTTATAAGAGGTACTCAATCAATATTCATTTTGTTTATGCAATAAAAACGGGGAACGAGCGTACGGTATGCCTCTGTATGTCAGTCCTCCACAGCACGGAGGGAACACAAAACCTATCTTAAGTTTTACATGTCTTTTGAAATATTACTTGGACGTTCGGGTTTTCTTCACCGCTGTGCAAGTGATAATTCGAAATATGTACCTAGTCGTCCATAAGTTCTGTTACAAATGAATATGCCTTTTTTATGCAGTAATGTAATCTTAATAAAACATATATGAACATACTTATGGGAGTCAAAGCAAAAAAAAAAATATTCTATTCGAAATGGCCACCTTTGGCTTTGGATCTATGGATTTAGGCACTGTTTCCATGGGAAATTTAGCTACTGCTTGCTCCAGAGATTTCTTAAGAGACACAATGTCGGCGTGTCGTTTCGAGCAGGCCATGTGATCTAAAACTGACCATAATTTGTAGTCTAAAGGGTTCAGATTTGGTCTAGATGAGGGCCAATCTTCAGCTCTTATAAATTTCGGATTGGTTTCGAGCCAGGCTTGGGTAGTTCGTGCCTTGTGACCAGGTGCAGAGTACTGCTAGAAAGTTCACGATACATTTAAAAAAAATGTATTGCTGAGAGGTTTTAAGTACACGATCCAAGACAGTCTCTTGATACACTATGGTTGAAATCTTCACTCCTTTTTCACAAAAATGAAACTTTGTGACACCTTGGTTTTTTTTAATACCACTAAGGTGGCAAACAAGCGTACAGCCTGCCTGATGGTAAGCAGTTACCGTAGCCTATGGGTATTTGCAACACCAGGGGTGTCACTCTTTTGTTGCCGACCCTGTAAGAACCTCTTCACGCCTTTCTTGAAGAACCCCATACTGTAGTCCCTTGGGAAAACCTCGGCAGGGAGCTCATTCCACAACTTAATAGTTCGGTAGAAAACTTCTCGTGAAGCGCACAGTGCGCGACCATTGCGGTTCCAGTGTGTGCGGATGAACTCCTAGCCGCCGGCGAGCTGTGCTTGATAAGACAACCCGCCTCATTCAGTGGTATATATTCATGTTAGGATTCAAATCATGGACTGTACCATAATGGGCTGGTTCCTTAAACATTGGCCAATCACAGTTCATTATAAAATATCTCTATAATTATTAATTAATATAGCAACTGTATTTAATTATGTTATTTACATTCATGTTATCAGAATAATATGTTAACAATGTCAGATGTCCCTGACCCAGCATCTGGACCAATAGCCTGGCACGTTGACCTTTAGAGATCGATAGAGTTAATTCTAATACCTCCTAGTTGTTACTAATTGGGTTAAGTTTGTTAGAGTTAGCCTACTGTGTTGCCTAGGTAACTATAGGACTGAAAATAACCGTTTATGATTAGCAGAATAGGTAGATTTTTATTTTATAGGTACTACGTCGGGGGACATTCAAGCATACGGCCTACCTCATGGAAAGCGGTTACCGTAGCCTATGAACGCTTGTAATACATTAAGTATCACTCGCGCGATGCCGCCTCTGCTGCTAGCACAGCAACTCCTGTTTAGGAGCTTACTGGTGACCTCACTCAAACGCAGAAATACAATGGCCCTCCAGAAAGTTGTCATTTGGCTGCGATTTTCTGTGAGATGAGATGGGGTTCTCTCAGTGGGGCTGCTTTACGTCATACCTCTCTTAGGGGTTTTTTTCTTTGTACTATACTAATAGCACAAAGCAAGCAAGCAGCAAGGGTGGCAACGTGCGAGTGATACACCTTGTATTGCAAGCGTTTATAAGCTGAACCAACTTAAATAAGGTAGCTTTGACAGACATATGTTTGTTTGGATTCCGATATTAGGTATACAAAAACAGTTGAAGTATTTTACCCTGGGGAAGGAATATTTTAATGATCTTTACTGGTTTACTAGATGTATGTACAGACACGCGAGTTTTCGATAAATAAATAGACTTTTTATAGGTACGGAACCCGAAAAGAAATATTACAGTTTATAAATAGAACAACAATATATGTCATGTTAGGCCAAAGCATGAATTCAATCACCTAAATAATACGTCAAAATCTGAAACATTTACCGTGTTGATTTAATTCTTATAGTTACGGCATAGAGTATAATTTTCACTGGGAATGTGTGGGCGGTCAGTGTACAGGCCATGACCCGACAACGAATACCTATCGTACGCCACGAGACGGCCACTCACAAATTACCCCTACCATTTGTTCTAGACGGTAATGTGACAATTAAATTATTTTTTCACGGATGTTTTCGCTATTGTTGGAAGATTTTTTATCAATGTACAAATGCAGAAGTACTAGATTTGCAGTACAAATTAACTTTTCAGGTTCAGCCTACAAATCCATAAATTTGGGACTAACAGTGATTTCAAATCAAAGGCCAATTCCGAAGATATTTTCTTCAAGCGCGTAAAAAAATCGTCGTCCAAAGTAACCCGAGATGTCAGGTTTCAAACATATCTTTTAGTAGATACGTAAACACACTACGAGTAGGTATTTTCAATTACAATTCATCTATTAACTACACCACATAATTGTTAAGCGGAGTTAAAATTTGAATTTGTTGTCTTGTACGATAGCTAGATGTATGACATTATATACAATACATTATTTTTACGTCCCATAGTCAAAGTCCCACTAAAGTTTGTTATTTGGAGTGAAATTGTTGATTCGTTGTTAATTTCCGAACTTTTCCATTTTGTGTATTAATCTGTATTCTGTATCATATTTTGACTGACAATTTTTACTTCATTGTTTTTTGAAGCTTCATTTTACATACGAGCAAGTATCAAAGTATGATCACAAATAAAGGTATCAGGTGCTAACCTACAAATTAGCGAACAGCTAATCAACGGCTAAAGCTGATGATATTTCTTTGAAATTAATTTAACAAGGTAAGCAAAAATCATCAATCGAAATAACCAGTCAGCACGCCGAGACATGGGGATATACTCTTTCGTTAACCACGTAAATCAAACGAGGTGTATAATAGCTAGATGTGTGACGTCGTATACAATAATTTAAATATGTTCTTTTCCGAACTTTTCATATTTTTGTATTTATATTAGTACGCATTATTATCACCTTAATCAACAACAATGCGATGATCTTACTCTATTTGCTGTCTTCTAGACTGATTCACATACCATCACGGAGACACGGGATTCAAATACAGATTCGATCAAACAGCAGTTCCGATGATAGGAAGAAGGAAATCACATTTGTGGTGTATATGTCTCACCGCACTTGCACGTAGTCTGCTTGCCAGTTAGTAAGCGAGGCTTTGGCGAAGGAGAGATAAAGATTAGCCACTAGTCCACCGTTTTGACAGTGATGGGTTTGATTTTCAAGCTACACATCATATCTAAATATTTGTAACGTAAAAAGTGATAATTAGCGTACACCTATTTATAATGTATAAAACAATATTAAAATTATCGGTTTGGTATTTTTTTTTGTGTTGCGTGCTCAAAGTAATTGGTGTAACAGTAGAGTCCAACAAAACCCTATTGGAACAAAATATTCTACGTACCTACATACTCAACCCTGCTACGACTTTATTATACCTATGCATAGATAGATGAGTTGCTATTTTTAATAGAATAAGATAATAATTTGATTGCAGCTGTAAGCTTCTAGTGATGAATGGTCATGCGATCAATACAAGACAGAGGCGTTGTAGTAGAGTTTAAACAAATTTCATAAATACAACTTCAGATTTTTCTCGAATTTTCTTATTTTACCGTCTCATTTTCCATTTTTCTTTCCATAAAACCAAATTCTGTAAACAATTTAGAATAAAAACAGTTCAGCCGTAATATCAATGCCTTTACCAACGAATAGCATTTAATTTATCCTATAATTCTTTGAAGAATTTTAAAGAAATATTTACAGTGCAGGAAGGCGATTTGCAGAACACATTTCCTTCGAGTTTCCATAGTAATCAGATACCTATGTCTAGTTAATGGCGGCCGGTCATCGGTATGTTAGCCCATTGTCCCAATTGCGGACGAATGTACAAATGTTTGTCAGAATATCTTGAAGTTGTAAACAAGCTATCTCTCCCGCCCTATTGTGGTCAACTCTATGGGTGTTAAGATGTGACACAAATTCTTGGAGCATTGTTACTAGTTCTTGAAGGGCGAATACTATTGTTAAATTAGCTGAAAAAAAATTATAGAACGGGAATGATTGCTACTATTAGGTACAATAGTAAATATCGTTGTCTCTTTTAATCGACTTTATTTTAAGCCTCCTAAGGTCACAGAACTTGAATAATTCCCATACTGAATCCACTGCAGGGATACGGGTCTTTCTTCAACCGAAGGGGTTTAGAACCACGTTACTCAATTGCTAGTTGGCAGGGGGCAGTGTTTCCATGCTGCCCAAAGACCACTGACTAAGCGCAATGAAGGTCATCTATCGACATCAGTTAGAATCGATGACTTGATCGAATTATAAAGTCCCCTCCGAAAACGGAGGAGCTCCGATTAGAATGGCGTTGAGATTGAGACCTCAACCACTTGCGGGCCTATACATAGTTAGGTTTTTTTTTATACTACTAAGGTAGCAATCAGGCATACGGCCCGCCCGATTGTAAACAGTCACCGTAGCCTATGGACATTTGCAACACCAGGGGCGTCACTCATACGTTGCCGACCCTCTAAAAATCTATTCACGCATTTCTTGAAGAACGCCATGCTGTAGTCCCTTGGAAAAACCTCGTCTGGGAGCTCATTCCACAGCTTGAGAGTTCTCGGAAGAAAACTTCTCTGAAACCGCACAGTACGCGACCATTGTGGTTCAAGCGTGTGAGGGTGAACTCCCCGCCGTCGGCGAGCGGTGCGGTTATAAAAGTAAAAGTACCTATATAGGTACCTACTATAAATATGTGGATAGCTACATATTTATGACAAAGTATGACATAATAAAATTATGCAATCAGGGTGTCACTCAGGGTCATCAACGCATGAGTGACACACCTGGTGTTGCAAATATCAACAGGTTACTGTAACCGCTTATCATCATAAAAATGCACGTAATCAACATGCAATTATTTATCTCTTTATGTATGTTCACTATATCTCATTAACGAGGCGATTACCTATCTACAGAAACAGGTCACAAATTTATGGTTAAAAAAAGCATAGGTAGATATCAAAAAAGAAGTCACTTTCAAAATATTTAAAATATTATTTCAACCATTTCTCACGTCATAAAATACCTTAACACTGTCAAAGAAATACCTGTTCTCTAAAAGAAATGTAACAGGTTCATGAAAATATTAAGTAGGGGGACCTCTATGGGATTCTCACAAGAAGTCCGTATCTGCGACGCACAAGAATAAGGACGAAATACTTGTTTTGTAAAAGTATTGTAACAGGTTCTTAAAAAATATCAAGTAAGTAGGGTAGGTCTCTAATTCCATAATACTCTTTAGTATTGGGGATACAATAGTAATTAGAATAATAAAGAATTGGTATAAGTAGGTATATGCGGGCTGTATCACAGATGCCTTTATATTTAACAAGCATAAACCTTCATCAGGTTTTTGTGGTCGGCTAAATTGTATGTAGGTAATAGATTCTATCCAATTATGTTGATAAATAAATAAATAATAATTATCTAGGAATTAATAGGTAAATCATTTCGTTTTACAAAAATTCAAACCTACTATCAGAAAATATATGTATTGGTAGGTAACAGAACATACAAAAACATTTAAAAAATGATCTGACTTACCTATGTACCTATAGCTGTTTGTGGGGATGGATTCCTCTAAGGGCATCTATACCTCGAAAAATCAGGGCAACTATCCTTATTGATGGATAGGTGCCCTTTTATTTCTTCAATAAACTAAAATCTAAAGAGCACTTATTTACACTTATATATAGGTAGACTTAGATGTAATACACTAAATGAACTATTATATTGCTATATACTATATTGACTAAATATAATATATATCAGAATTTATTACTATTTATGAAGTTATTGGTACAACGTCAAATACTTACCTACCTCTGAAACTTTCTATATTATTTATTATTCGTCGCGTTCGCTGCGGAGATAATCACACGCACAAGCGAAACAACTTTATTCCGCACGACCTCCTGCGGGGGATGAGATAAATAAATAAATAACAAATAAATATTGTCGGACAAATTACACAGCGCCAACTAGCCCCAAAGTAATCGAAGCTTGTGTTATGGGTACTCGACAACTGATAAACATACGTAAATACATTTTTTTTTGTAAATACATACTTATTATACATAGAAAATACCCAGACCAAGACAAAGAGACATGTTCATGCACATAAATGTCTGTAGGTACTGTGTGGGAATCGAACCCACGAGCGTTGGTGTCAAAGTAGCGTAACAGCGAGTTTCACCACTGCGCCACCGAGCTCGTCATTATATATCTGGGACCTATGGGACTCCTGCGCTTCTTGTTTAAACTATTAATTCTTATTAGCAAGTTTGGGAAATAATGATTTTCTGAAACGAAGCATCATCCAGCTGCGGCATCTATCCCGGTTTTACCTTACATTATACCTAAATGCCCACAGGTCTATTTAAATTTTTTAATGAAAATAAAAAGTTAAAGCTACTAAATGTGTCCATGCAAATTTCATGAAATAAGAGGTAAGATATTCAGGCGTGATATCCTACTTTTCTGTTTAAGCTTTTAAAATTTTTGTTTTAAAAACATACCTACAACATACCGTTTATAAATTATCTATATATAAGTAACAAATACAATTTTCTAAAACAATACCTACCCACCTGCATTTTTTTAATGACACCTAACTAAAATGGGATGCTTGAATTTTCCTATTATTGCTTGTAAAGTTTGCTAAAATAATGAGACTTAAAATAAAACAGGCTTTATTTGTGCATACTAGTAAGTTTACTTTGTTTTAGTTTAGTCTAGTAAGTTTTTGTATGAAAAACAATGTCTTATTAAATGGATTCAGAATTTCTTATATATTTAACCTTTCTCTTTCATTAAATTCTTCCAAAAACAAAATGCTAGTATAAACGTATTTAAAGAAATACGTAACGCGAAGTAAAAAGAAAACTATAAAACAGAACCATTTTATACAACATCTAATTTTCTTATTAGCCGCTTCGGCAATTCCCATACAAAACAACGCTCAGCGCTGCAGCTGCTAACTCTACAAGCGCCCTCTGTAACTACGGACAGAGTAAACACCCCACCTATTCCTCCGAGAAATTCAAATTCCGAACGCCTCTCGCACCGCCATCTTGTGCAAGACGTCGATAGAGAATAACTAGCGCGCGCGTATTTTTTTCAAGAACGTCTTAAGTTGCCTATTTTTACGCTACTATAGTCCTTACGACGTCACCTTACGTTGGTAAATCGCTCGCGTAAAAATGTTGCCTGAATCCGTCGTGGACTTATCTAAGAAACATCATATCTTTCTTGAGTTGACACTTAAATATGTGTCTTATTGTCGTGACGTACAGTTGTATTTCTTTTACACATCCTAGCGACATGTGCAGTTGTAAGTTCGATATCCAAAACTATAATAACAATGCATGCGGTTAGCGTATCACCGTCTCGTTTTACAATGTAATATTAGTAGCGTTAGAGTGAGATAGTTATATAGTTGTGTGTGCAATGTTATGGGCGTGTCGCGAATAGTTGAAATAGTGGTAACTTTGGAAGAAGTTGCAAGTATGTTTTATTGGATTTTACGGCGGTAATGGCTCGGTTTGTCATTAATGATAACAAGATGTCGACGTTTCATTGTTACGGTCTAAATTTGATTGTCTTGTAACATTATTATAAGAAGGTCTTATGAAATGTTTTGGACTTTGTCATTCACATTTTTTACTTCATTTCAATATCAAGTTTCTGCTACTTAATTGTTAGAATAAAAAAAATAAAGAATTGTTTTATCTTTTATTCGAACTCATCATTTTACATTCTCAAAAACATTTTCGCCGATCACTTGAATTTATTTGGTTTTAGACATTTCTCTTTAACTTGTTTAATTAGATGGTTTTGTATAATGAGCAACCGAAAATATGTACCTACATATACCTAATCTTGCAAATTAATAAAAAAAAGATGAAGATAAAATTGCCTTTATTTGCCATTGGGCCCTCGCAGGCCCTTAGACACGTCTCACATGTGTAAAATAATCAAATCTCATTGCATTTTATTCATTTCTCATAGTGTCCACAATTTTTTAATAATCTACCTATCAGCATTTCGAAAATAACTATTGGCGAAGAAGAAACTCCGAAAGAAATTTGCCAATGTACCTACCTACTTATACTTAATATTTTGCATCCACATTTCTTTTTACCTACCATTTTTAGGGTTCCATAAACAAAAGGTGTTATGTACGTAAAAAAGTATTTTGTTGTATGACACTTAAATACTATTGGTGGGCATTATTAAACAAAAGTGAGTATCGCGTTGACCACTGCAAGCAAACATAGCCCTTAAGGGGGTCAACCGTGAACTTTGTCGATTGTATCTAAGTCTGTCTTCAGTAGATATTACAATATCTAGGTATGTTAGTAATTTTCCAGACATTTTTGTCCGTTATATATTCGTCGATTCTATAATAAACCCTTTTACAAACAGCAGTTTTGATGTGCCTTTTAAAGACATTGTCAGGAAAGGATCAGATTGTTTTCTCCTTTTTGCTAAAATAAAACTCTATTTAAAAACTCTTCATTTTATCACCTATGCGATTTAAGACTATCCAAAATAACCTATACCTACATGTATCCCATGGTGCCCTATTAGGCACTAAATAGGAAGGGCATGTAGAAAACATACCTACTGTTCTATATTGTTTACATACCTACTCCTATATCCTAGTGATATACCTACATAGGGTAAATAGTAACGTGGCAAACCAGACACCTTTCTACTTAGAGAAATACAGATTATTGATAGTTCTACGGTTTTGAGTAATGAAGGAAAAAATGTGTTAACGCTTAAAAAATATTTATTTAAAAGGCAGTAGGTATTCAGTTCTTGAGAGAGGTAGAGCGCATCATTTATAATTTATTATTAATATATCGCAAGCGTTAATAGGCTACGGTACCCGCTTTACATCAGGTGGGCCGTAGGTATACTTGTATACCTCCCGACGTAGTATAAAAAAAAAGAATTTATACTTCCTGAGTAGCTACATGGTGTTGGTAGAGTCGAGGAAGACCAACACTTACCTACCATGAGCAAATTGACCAACTACCTCTATAGACTTTTTCAATACGCTTTCCGTCCTGATTATAATATGGCTATTGCATGAAACGCTCTGATGATTTTAAATGAAAACTCAACAACTCAACGTTTTAACGCTCGTCTCCGACAGTGGTGGGTCTGATTCATTATTATACATTGTAAATCGAAAGTGTGTTGTAGTGTTTAAAGTTAATTATTTAAGTAGGTACTGCATGGTATGATACAACTGCTGGCGTACCTCAGGGTGGTGTGCTGCGTCCTCTGCCTTTGGAAATATAGAAAAGTTGTGAAAACGAACACTATTCATTTATATTTACAGAGTCTTTCCTCCCGCTTGAAAACTACTCCACTTAAAACAATTCCAAAAAAAAAATCTGACTCATTGCTGTTCGTTGACCATCCAACCTGCCTTCAACACCTTACGGGCTCTCTTTGCGAACTTACGGGTGTTAGTCTGCATCGGTAGTGTTTTCACAGCCAACAACCCATAACCTGGTGTTATAGTTTGTCGGCCCCTTGTTAATATGGCTGGCGATTTCGGATTCAACACTGATAATAAAAAGTTAACTCATTTTATCATACTAGGTTTTAAGAGAGGTATAGGGCGCATCAAAGCAGCCCGTCTGGGGAAGTACCTCCATCTCACAGAAAACCGCAGCCAAATAACCCTAGAGGGTTGTTGTGTTCCTGCGTGTGAGTGAGGTCACCAGTAAGCTCCCAAGGAGTTGCTGTGTGAACAGCAAAGGAGGCATCGCGCCAGTGATACTTAATATATACAAGCGTTATTAGGCTACGATACCCTCTTTACATCGGGTGGGCCGTAAGCTTGTATGCCTTCCGGCGTAGTATATAAAAAAAAAATATTCGTGCATACAACAATGTCGAACTCGATAAATTGTACAGATCTATTAAAATCATACGATTATTGAGTACCTAAGTTCTGGAGACGCTAGACAACAACAAAAAAATCCGTCAAAGCTTTGCCTATTCAACAAGTTAAGGCTTCCGCGTGATTGATAAGCTCCCGTGATTTTTGTTTGCCGATGGTTGTCACAAAGGAGTTTCTTTGAGTTGTGCTTGTTCATCATCATTTGAAATTATTCGCAGTACATCTCTGCAGTAATTATTGTATCTCGCATTGGCATCGAACCTAGTTTATGAGATGGCGTTCGATCGGGTTCGGCATCAGGGTCTATATGCCGAAGTCATTGTTTGGATTGCCCCAAGGTTGGTGCAATTGCATTTTCAGTTGTAGAGGGAGACCATGACCTACCTGGTGTAAAGAGGCCAACGTAGCTTATGAGCGCTTGTAACACAGGGACTATCGTTCGCAAGTTGCCACCCCTACTGCTTCCTACAATATCATACGAGTTTGACTCATTTAATCGCAGGAATACAACTGAAGGTATTTGACTGTGGTATTTTGTGAGGTTACATATTTCCCCAGTCGGCGTGGGTATTGTACTACTAAATTCGTTTTAATATTTATCATATTTATATTAATCACTTGGTCGGCGTTGAAGGCAAATCAATTTTAGGAAATCTACACCAGAAACTATATTTCGAAAAACATGTGAACCTAACTGGTGACCTAAGAAAGGTTTCCTTCCATCAAGAGGGAAAACCTCTGGATGGAGGTCTGATGGCAGTCGGTCCATGTAGAAATCAGTATCATCGCCCAATTCTTTGACTTAGGTATTGGACTCCGGCAAGAATAGAAATAATAGAATAGGATGGAATAATACTTGTAAGACATTTCTTGCTCATCAATTAGCAGGGTGCACCTCATGTAGATGAGATTAGCTTGTGAATAGTGAGCCTCAAAATAATAGGTAAGGTACCTAAATTTGGTCCTTAAGTCACCGCAATTAGATTAGAGTATCTTCCTATCATGTCCATAATTCTACGTAAGAATAGCCAAAAAACAATTCACGTTTGACTCTAAAAGTGCGATTATAACTCTTTGTGCAGGGAATAAGAACGGTATAAAGAACAAAGTGTCAAACTTGATGTGCACTTACTTATTTACACAAGGAGGTTTCCGAAATGGAAGGGGATGTACGGATCAAGTTTTCTCGCTCCGCAATATCGTAGAGAAGCATCTGGCCATAGACCGGAAGGTTTTCTGCGGTTTTGTGGATCTTGAGAAAGCCTTTGATAGGGTTGTGCGAAAGGAACTGTGGGACATATTGCCGAGATATGGGATTGACGGTTCACTGCTCCGTGCTGTGCAGTCCACTTACAAGGATTGCTCAGCATGTGTGCGGATAGACGGTGGCATGTCACCCTGGTTTGATGTCAAAATTGGTGTCAAACAGGGTTGCATGCTATCTGCTAGGCTGTTTATCCTGTATCTCGATAGTTGTCTGCAGAGAATAAGGTCAACGAATGTGGGATTGCGCATGGGTGACCAAGTGGTGAACTGTCTGCTGTATGCAGACGATGCCGTGCTATTAGCAGATACACCATCTAAACTGCAAACACTGGTCACAGCGATGAAAGACGACTGTATGGAGAAAGGCTTACTACTGAATGCGAAGAAAACAAAGATAATGGTATTTGAAAGAGAAGAATCCAGAACTAATGTAAGGATTACGATTGATGATGAAGTGTTGGAACAAGTGGATGAGTTTGTATATCTTGGATCCGCTTTCAGCAGGGATGGAAGGTACACCGCAGATGTGGAAAGACGAGTGAGTGCTGGGAATAGTGTGAATGGAGCGTTGGGAAAACTTCTTGGCAGTAAAAACCTTAGCCAGAAGGCACAGCTGGCTATACACAAAGCAGTGCTGGTCCCAACGCTTACTTATGGAAGCGAGAGTTGGGTATGGCAGAAAGAGCATGAAAGTAGAATAAACGCGGTTGAAATGCGAGCGCTGCGCAAAATTTGTGGCGTAAGGCTCGTAGACCGTATTCGCAATGATGATGTTAGAAATAGAGTTGGTCTGAAAGAGAGCGTCGGTGTTAAAATAAGAAGAGGCATGCTCCGATGGTTCGGGCATGTAGAAAGAATGCAAGATGAAAGAATGACAAAGCAGATATACAATGCAAAAGTGGAAGGATGTAGGAGCCGGGGAAGGCCAAGACTTACCTACCATGACCAAATTGGTCATGTTCTATCAGAAGGTGATGTCAGGAGCCCTAGAAACCGGCGTGCGTGCATGAGAAGAGCAATGAATGTTATAGAAGCGAGTGAGATATGTAAGGATCGAGTCACGTGGCGCTCGGTTCTCTCTGCCTACCCCGCAAGGGATTTGGCGTGAAGTTATAGATAGACTTATTATACTTAACTCTACCCACCTGCACCAGAATAAGAACGCAGCTTCAGTCGGTCTGGTATACTTTATTACCTTGATAGAAGAACTAAAGATTCCAATTAGAAAACCAATCATACGTACTTAGAACATATAAGAATGTAACTACAAAACCACGAGGTTTTCTGTCAAGTTAGAATCTGGGTATAGTGAATGGGTCATTTTATTGTCTGTCAGCGGGTACGGCGAGTGTGAGGCCACTCCATATCGCCCTTTCGCCGACACTGTACCCGGGACATCGAAATAAATAGAGCGTCATCGCACCAAAACTTAATTGTTATGTTAAAATTAATACTTTTTTTATATCTATATTTTATACAACGTTGGGAGGATACAAGGATATGGCCCACCTGGGCTACCGTAGCCTTTAACGCTTGCAATACCTTCATTAAGTATCTATATATATACCTAGGTAGTAACTAATTAGGAGCTAGCAAATTTTACTTGATAGAACGAAATAGACATTTTTACTGGTAACCTCGCTCACTTGTAGGAACACAACAATCCTCCCGAGAGTTGTTATTTGAATGAGTTTTTTTTTTGGTGAATCTACTTCCCCAGACGGGCTGCTTTGATGCGTCCTATCTCTCTTAAACACACCAAAACCAAGAAAAATAGACATGTTCACACACGCATATTTTTGTCCTGTGTGGGAATTGGACCGACAAGCCTTGGTGTGGAAGTAGCATTGTTAACTACTCTACCAACGAACTCGTCATATCTCATGTAATAGAGAAGAAGTTAAGTATCAATAGCATTTAGAGTTCTTATTATAGTTCTGGACATTAGAAGGTCATCAGCTACTGCTACCGTACCATTGAGTTCTTAATAAAAGATATAATTAAGTTTATCATCATCACATCTTATCGTACCTTTTATGAAGAACTCGAAAGCTCTTCAAAAAACTGCATCAGTAAAAAAGCACCTGAGGTCGTTTAAAAACCGAGTCAGGTGGCACTCGGTTGTCTCTGCCTACTCCTCCATGGACTTGGTGTGAAGATATAAATAGATAGATAATTTTTAATAGATTTATCATACATACATATATATCATCATGCCTTTCTCCCATTGGGGTAGACAGAGACTATGGAACGCCAGGTGCACCGATCCAAACATGCCCCTTTCGCTTCTTCCACACTCATTAACCTCTTCATACATGCTCTTCGGTTTTGGGTGCTTTCGATTTCATCCAGATGGATCGTGCATAAAATGTCAAATATGTCAAACTACTAACTATCAAATTATCGTTAGTCACTTGTTGTTGGACATTAGCGAACTTACTCCCTTTCATAAATACAAAATTCTTTGCTTTGCCTGTGATCTTTTGTGGACTGAATAAATTTATCTATCCTAGGGTTGCTGCAATTTAAGAAAACAAGTAAATTGAACAAGCAAATTCTTTTAAGGATCATCTGAGTTATTGACGTGTACAACACAGGTACGAGTTTTATTCATGTGGTTGTAAATAAGAGAGACCTATAGGTACAGCAGACCAGTTCCACGCTTATGTACTAAAGACGTCTTCCCGCCAGGAGCCAAATAGCAACGTGCTACTCTCTCACGCATCAGGGTGCTAGGTGGAGAAGTAGTTAGTAATGCTATTTTGACACCAACGCTCGTGGGTTCGATTCCAGTACAGTATAAAAATTTTTGAACACGATCATGTATGTTGGTTTTAGTATGGGTGTTTTTAGAGAGGCAGGGGCTTTTTATTTTACATGGCCTGCCTGATGTTAAATAGTTAACGTAGCCCATAGACGTTTGCAACACCAGAGGTGATACTTATGCGTTGAAGATCCTCTAAAACATCAAAGGGTGCATCAAAGCAGCCCCTCTAGGGTAATAGTTAGAACCCCTGGAGGGTAGTTGTATTACTGCGTTAACAACAGGAGTGACTGAGGTCACAATTAAGCTTTTAAGGACTTGCTGTGTTAGCAGCAGAGGTGGCATTGCCCGAGTGGTTTTGAAGAGCTCGGTGGTGCAGTGGTGAAACGCGTTGTTACACTACTTTGACACCAACGCTCGTGGGTTCGATTCCCACACAGTACAATCATTTGTGTGCATGAACATGTCTGTTTGTCTTAGTCTGGTTCTATGTATGATAAGTATGTATTTACAAAAAAAAAATGTATTTACGTATGTTTATCAGTTGTCTAGTACCCATAACACAAGCTTCGCTTACTTTGGGGCTAGATGGCGCTGTGTAATTTGTCCAACTATATTTATTTATTTATTATTTATTTATTAGTGGTACTCTTAATGAATGCGTATATAAGTGACGGTTATCGCTTCACATCAGGTAGACTGTATACTTGCCTGCCTTTGACTTTGTATAAAATAACATAGAATAACAACTAACATTAAAAAACTTAGTACTATTATAATAAACCTTAGGGGCACAAAGAAAGCAGCAAATTGGGCAAGTTCCATTACATTGGCAACAATTAACGTAACAGTATTACGTAGCAAATTTCCAAATATATGTAACTCCCTGTCACACATCAATGAAAACCATACAAATCATTAGATAAGACACATATACAGAATAGCCCTCCACTAGTATTTATAATTATATAGTATGTAGTTATAAGAGAAAACTGACACCTTCATCTAGAAATATTTATACCTGTACTTAATCAAAAGTAAAATATGAATCCCTCTCCACATCTTTTTTTGTTCCACGTGTTTGTAAGGACAGTTCACAAGGTATCTCCCAGTCGATAAATTGAAAATTGACAATCATGATTGTCTACATAATACTATGGACATTTGCAACACAAGAAGCATCGCTGAAGTTAAGCTTGCTAGTGATATCAATTCTTAGAAGAAACATAACTACCCTCCAGGGAATTGATACTTGGCTGCGATTTACTGTGACGTAGAGGCACTTCCCTAGTCGGGCTACTTTGATGCACCCTACATCTCTTATGACTAGTGGTAATTATGAGAAATTATGGTTCGAAGAACAAGTAAAAAACAATAATTCATATCAAAAATTGAGTTTTTGGGTAAGTAAAATGTAAAATCTCGGTTCTCTCTGCCTACCCCGCAAAGGACCTGGCGTGAAGATATACATACATGCATAGCTACAGTAAAATCTCTTAAATAAATGTGGTCTAGATATGCATTGCGCAAAATTTGTGGCATAACGCTTGCTTACCGTGTTCGTAATGATGACGTGAGAAAGAGAGTTTTTTGAAAGAGAGTGTCGATGTTAAAATAAGAAGAGGCATGCTCCGTTGGTTCGGACATGTAGAAAGAATGCAGGATGAAAGAATGACGAAGCAGATATACAATGCAAAAGTGGAAGGATGTAGGAGCCGAGGAAGGCCAAGACTTACCTACCATGATCAAATTGGTCATGTTCTATCACAAGGTGATGTCAGTAGCCTTAGAAACCGGCGAGCTTGCATGAGAAGAGCAATGAATGTGAAAGAAGCGAGTGAGGTATGTAAGGATCGCGTCACGTGGCGCTCGGTTCTTTCTCTCTCTGAAAGAGAGCGTCGGGCTCTCTTTCAGACCAACTCTGTTTCTAACATTGCGAATATTGTCAACCAGCGTTACGCAATCGCATTTCTACCGCATTTATCGTACTCTCGTGCTCCCTCTGCCATACCCAGCTCTCGTTTGCATAAGTAAACGTTGGAACCAGTACTGCATTGTGTATAGCAGGTTGTGCCTTCTGGCTCAAGTTTTTACTAATACCATTTTTTATTTTCTTTGTGTTATATTTATGTATCTGTTTTTACTATTGCAATGACTCATGTTATTTGTTCATGATATTTTAGTTAAAGAAGGTACAGATAGTTTCTCTGCCTATATATGTATTACATATTCCTACCAAGCCTATAAAGATTGGCTGGAAGAGATCTATTACAGAAATAAGTCCGCCTTTGTACATACTAAACATTTATAACTGTATATGTTATGTATATTTGTGCAATAAAGCAACAACAACCATTATTGATGCATAGAAATATAGAAATACTGTTTCAGGGAAAGTTTCGGTTGGAAAAGTTCATCATGTTATAAGCAGTGTGTCAACACACTGCTTATAGCACTGGAGAGACATGTTGTAATACAATCGAGCTTGTTAATATTTTTTGATAATATTATTGCCAAATACCTATTTTTTTTTATGGGACAGGCCCACCACTCATTCCCACCACTGTATCTCCTGTATAGCCAGAGGTAATATTTGTTGACTTCCCCTCTTGGCAAAGTGAGAGATAGCAATATGACAAAAAAGGCATTAAAAAACCTCAAAGAGATGGCTAGTCAAAAGAAGTTCAATTGCCCTGCACCACGGTTTATCAGATATCTAACACTATTGGGACCTAAATTGTGAGTTGTTACCTAACACATCGATTCCAATAATATAGATTGCAGAACCGCCTAAATTTTATTTGTTAAATTTTGCAAGCATGTAACAAATATTCCCGAACAATTTTTGACGAGCTAGGTGGCTCAGTTGTAAATAAATATATATATATATATTTCCTGTAAGAGTTTCTAGGTTGTATACCTATATATATATATATATTTGTAGTTGAAGTTTCCTTTTCGGCATAACAAGAGCTTCGCTCTTCCATAACTAAACTTAACTAAACTATACTTTTAATATATTTTAATCATACAATAAATGCGTAAGCACATGTGTATGAGTGTGTATTTATGTGTGTGTGGTAAATGTTCGTGTATGGAAATGTAGTAAATGACGCGACTTATACACCAACGTGGGTCGATTCCCACACAACACAAACATTTGTGTGCATGAACATGTCTGTCTCGGTTTGGAAGTTTTAGGAGAGGTAGGGCGCATCGGAGCAGCCCGCCTGGGGAAGTACCTCCACCTTACAGAAAACCGCAGACAAATAACAACTACCTAGAGGGTTGTTGTGTTCCTGCGTGTGTGTGATACTTAATATATTATAAGCGTTAATTGACTACGAAAAATGCTTTACATCAGGTGGGGCATATGTTTGAATGCTTTCCGACACGGTTTAAAAACAAATTCAAAACTGCAGTCCCATGGTAAGCAAAGCTTGTGCTTGTCATCTGATAAATTTTCGAAAATAATTTCTTTGTACATTATATATGTACTTACATTATAGTATTGTGTGGTTCTATAGAAATTTTCTTCCGAGAACTATCATGTTGTGGAAGGAACTCCCAGCCCAGGTTTTCCCAAGGGACTACAGCGTGGGTTCATCAAGAGATTTCTTCTCACGATGTTTTCAATCTCTGCCGAGGAAGTTATAATTACGAGTATAATGAATGTGCGTATTATAAGCAGGATGTGCCACCTGGCTTAGATTGCAACTGCCTAGAAGTTCACCCAACACTACAAGTTCCCAGCATTCACTCGTCTCTGCACATCAGCAGTGTACCTCCATACCTGCTAAAAGCGCTTCCAAGATATACAGTCTCGACCACTTGTTCCAACACTTCATCATCAACGGTAATCCTCGTGTTCGTTATGGTTTCCTCTATTTTCATTTGATAATTTTGTATACATGTATATCTTTACGCTGGGTCCCTTGTGAGGTAGGCAGAGAGAACCGAGCGCCATAAGACACGGTCCTTACATACTTCACTCGCTTCTGTAACATCCATAGCTCTTTTCATGCACGCTCGCCGGTTCCTGGGGCTCCTGACATCACCTTCTGATAAAACAAGAACAATTTGGTCATGGTAGGTTAGTATCGGATTTCCTCATCTCCTACATCCTACCACTTTTGCATTGTATTCCCTACATTGATAATTATAAACATGTATAATTCCAAAAACACAAATTTAGTGGTATATGCTTGCAGTAGGTTTCGGCCTTGGAACACTCGGTTAATAGGGTTCTTTATTCACTAGGGTATGACTGGTACTACTCAATTCATTTCTTAATCCAAAACATCCAATATAAAATATGTCACACTAAAGTTACCTTCATTCACACGTGGTTAAAAATGGGGGCTACGCCGTAGCACCGCGTAGCAAGGCTACGTAACTAATATCGAATCCATTAATATTAATAAAAACAATATAATAAAGAAACCGACATTATTAAATTCGACTCAGTCGACATATTGTTGATATTTTACAATGGAAAATGGTTTTCGTAGCCTATGAACTTTTGCAATACAATTAGTATCGCTAATGTGATGCCACCTCTGCTGCTAATACGGTAATTCTATACTTACTTGTAAACTCACTCACTCACATGAACATATCCTCCCTGGAGTTATTATTTTTACGGTATTCTGTACTTCCCTTCATACGTGAAGGAAATTGTTTTCGGAATTATACATATTTATAATTACGAGTATCAAAGGAGAAAATAGAGGAAACCATTAACAAACACGAGGATTACAGTTGATAATGAAGTGTTGGAACAAGAGGACGAGACTGTATATCTTGGAAGCGCTTTTAGCAGGTATGGAAGGTATACTGCATATGTGCTGAGATGAGTGACATACTTCATTTATTTATATTTTGGTTTTTTTTTTAGCTTTGGTGGGCTCTACCTCTCTTAAAGACACCTAACAGACATGTTCACGCACACAAATGTTTGTCCTGTATAGGAATCGAACCTACGTGTCTTGGTATTAAAGCATTGCAAATATTCCCCTATCGAGTTCATTAAAACTAATCGTGAAAGAAAAAATCAAAACCGGATCATGAACAAACTAAAGACAAAGGTTATTTGTTGAGCCGCCACCAATAAGCCGTATAAAAAAAATTCAATTTGTGTCGTACGTAAGCCTTGTAATTACAAAAATGAATACTTTATGGTAGGTAGTATACTCGTATTTATTGGCATCTGGTAAATTTGTATTATTATTATCGAGAGTAATAAGAAAAGGTATTTATTGCTACATCTTGATTAAATTTTTAAAGCATTTTTATGATGCATAATTGCAATAAGTTTAACGAAAACATTGTAGTATTGTCTAGGTTTTCGCGATTGTTACACATTGAATTAAACAATTTTTAACGGAAGTATCGCGTGTTTTATTTATTTTGTTGAACCTGACGAAAACATTGTATTTAATTATATATTCCTTGCTTGTATATGTTAACCGTTCTACGTACGTAGCATTTTGTAATGAATATTTACCAAATTTATTCGAATAATAAATTTGGTATTTTACCGACATACACTCAAAACTACTCGCTAAGAGATGGCGCTGCTATTTATGCTTACTTGTCTCGTTACTTAAAGTTGCCGGGTTACATTAATGCAATCACCCATCCATAGATGTCGCTACTGGGATGAATTTTTGATGGCGTTGTTTGTTTGTTACATATTTGTACATAAAAAAAAACAAGGAAAATCATTAATGCAACACATAAATTAATGCAGGACATAAAGGCGTTAAAATAAAATTCACATAAAGACAGACTTATTATTATTTCTTTCAGGACTTTCTTCCAGTCAACCTTTGAGTGTCTAACTGGAAATTAAGTAACATAAAAAAATATATTGCATACATTTTTAAGAGAGGTAGGGCGTATCAAAGCAGCCTGTCTGGGGAATGTACTCTCCAACTCACAGAAAACCGCAGCCAAATAACAATTCCCTATAGGGTTGATGTGTTCCTACGTGTGAGAGAAGGTCACCAGTAAGCTCCTAAGGAGTTGCTGTGTTAGCAGCAGTTAATAGGCTACGGTGCCTGCTTTACATCAGGTGGACCGTATGCTTGTACGCTTCCCGACGTAGTATAAAAAAATATATATAGTGCCTTATAGGTACCATGACAGGTGCCAAACAAGTCTAAAGCACACCTGATTATTGTAGCGAGATATTATGGTAGACGCTTGCAGCATAAAACGGATCACTACCGTGTCATTTCTCCCACCGCTAACGCAGAAACACCTCGACAGCTCCGTGTTGGACTGAGTAAGATGGAGGTATACTTCATCAACCAGACTGCTTCTTCAATAACTACGGTGGAAGTATTTTTTTAAATAATCTTCTTAGTGTTACCCAGTTCCTAATCCATTAGGATTGGCGGAGCTCGCTACCTAAGCCTAAGGATTTGGCAAAGATACTGATTTATGAGATGCAGTGATAGTCCAGTGGACAAGGACGCGAGCGGTCCATTGACCAACTAGTCTCCGGTTCAATCCCTGGCGTGTGCATATACCACTAAATTCGTGTTTGTGATTATAACTTCCTTGACGGTGAAGAAAAACAGCGCGAGAAAGCCTACACGTCCCAAAAATATTTTCAAAATTATCTTTCAAATGACGTGTGATCAACCTAAGAAAGATCTGGCTTTCCCTCTGCGTTGTGGATATCAGACGGCAACACTCCACATAAAAATCAGTGTCTTTGTCAAATCCTTAGGCTTAGGTAGTGGACTCCGCCAAACCAAATGGATAATGCTAAGATTTTTGAGAGTTTGATGGTACGCGTAGCGACGCGTGTCATTTAACCGAGCAAGCAGGTTAAACAATATCAACGTCCACCATAGCCAATTTACGAATGGGGTTATAGATATATAGATAGCTTCTCTGTACTTCGGAGGGCACATTAAGCCATCGGTCCCAGCTGTTTGTCAATAGGTGACAATCGTTAAGCTAAGTCAGTGGCACTCGGGCGGTTTGAAAACACTGGCCTCCGCCAATTCGCAGTTGAGTAGCGTGTTGAAGTACGCTCTAAACCCCTACGGTTGAAGGAAGACCCGTATCCCTACAGTGAGATGATTTTGGATTGGGGTCGTCCAGATTTTTACATTGAGCGGCTGCCATCAGGCTTCCAGAACCCAGAGGGAAGACCAGATCTTTCTGAGGTTAGGCTACACGTCTTTCGAAATAAAGTCTCTTGGCCATGCGGGTTTCCTCACGATGTTTCCCTTCATTACCGAAGCAAGTGATAATTACAAATATGACTAAGCACGTAAACTGGAAAATACGAATATGATGGCAAATTTTTTGGCAAACAAGCATGCGGCTCTCATCAGATAGTAAGCGGTCACCGCAGCTTATTGACGCTCGCAACACCACGGGGATGTTACTCGCGCGCTGCCAATCTTGTGACCTAAGGATGTTTCGTCACAGTATCCAGTAATTTCTCTGCCACATCTCACCCATCAAACCGGAACACAGCTATATAAATATAGCTGCTTGGCGGTAGAAATAGGTGAGACAGAGGTACCCATGCAGACGACTTTTGTACAAAGTCTCCCTCTGGTATGTCATGTTTATAATTTGCAGAGCTCAACACATGCTAGGATTCAAATCGGGTACCTGATGTTTGGACAGCGGATGTTTTTTTTTAAATAATGACGCAATTAAATTGTAATGTAAGTTCAGAAGCCAAAACGGTATTTTTGAAACTTTTTGTCTGTTTGGCCGTTCGTTGTGCGAAATGTTTGAACGTATTATGATTTCATTTGATATGGTGATAGCTTTTTTTTTCATTTCTTTGGCCAAGGGTTCGGTCGCCGTTCTGGCTGTTCGTGAACGACGAACAACGAATGCGCATTGTTATTCGTAAACTTAACAGAATTATTATATTACGAGATCATTTTAGGGTTCCTTACTCTCTACAAGTGTCGACCGTTATATTATTAAACAGTGGACGTTGGCGAGCTCGGTGACGCAGTGGTGAAACGCGCTATTACGCTACTTTGATACGAACGCTCGAGGGTTCGATTCCCGCACAGGACGAACATTTGTGTGCATGAACATGTCTGTTTGTCTGGATCGTGTTTTTATGAGTGGTAGGGTGCATCAAAGCAGCACGTCTGGGGATATACAAGCGTTTATAGGCTACGGTAACCGCTTTACATCAGGTGGGCTGTATGCTTGTATGTCTCCCACCTTGTTAAAAAAAATATGTTACATACCCACATACCTAAGCAATAACAATAGAAGAAACCTGTAACTAACCATTATGGATACAATATCTGAAATAAACATACCTATGCATTATTATGTTTTTTTATACCACTAAGGTAACAATCAAGCATAGGGCCTGTCTGATGGTAAACAGTCACCGTAGCCTATGAATATTTGCAACACTAGGGGTGTCACTCATGCGTGGCCGACCCTCTTCACGTCTTCACACACTCACACACACACACACTTCTCTTCTTGAAGATATCCATGTTGTAGTCGCTTGGAAAAGCCTCGGCTGGGAGCTCATTCCACAGCTTGAAAGTTCTCGGAAGAAAACTTCTCTGGACCCGCACAGTACGCGACCATTGCGGTTCCAACATGTGAGGTTGAACTCCCCGCCGTCGGCGAGGGGTGCGGTTATAAAAAGTAGCTGTCGGCATCATTTCGAACAATTCTTCAGAACATAACCCGTTGTAGGTACAATTGGTAGAACACACAAAGGGAGGCAAAATCTCTCCTTAAACTTAAGGGTTCAATACCGTGTGTAAGCTTAGGATTGTCGACAATTCTCACGGCTCGTCCCTGGACGGATTCATAAGTACTTGAAATTTTATCAAACTCAATATTACCACAACCACATTGTAAATAATAAAATAAAGTTAAAAAATACAGGCATTTCGTTTGATGAACCTATCTATCTTTCACCTCACGGCAAATCCCTTGGAGGTAGGCAGAGAAAACAGAGTGCCGCGTAACTTGGCCTTACCCACCTCGCTAGCATCTTAAACATTCATTACTCTTCTCATGCATGCTCTTCGATTTTCAGGGCTTCTGATTTCACCTTCCGATAAAACATGACCAATTTGGTTATGGTACGAGTAGTTAAGTCTTGGCATACCCTCGGTTCCTACATCATTCCACTTTCATGTCTGAATCAACTAATGCCTCTTTTTCTTAAAGAAATATGTGTGATGGAACCCTTGCTGTCGCTGTCTGACTTGCACTTGACCTGCTTATTTCAAATTAACCCTTACTTTCCCACGCGTTGACCACTGTCCGGTAACGTCTCGGGTCGATGCGACCCCACGGAGATAACCGGTTCTTACTAGAAAGAGGATAACATATTAAACCGGTTTTAAGTCTCACAACGGATCTTGATAGTGTCTTCATTTTTGTATGGTTTGATGTGGAATTATCTTTTTTTTTTAAATAAAGTATTTTTTTACAAAGTGGTTTTCTATGGCCGCTGTAACAATGAATACAACGAATAAAACAAAGTTAAAAATGATAGAAGGTCAATCATTCAAGAAATATGTCCTTTCTGCCAATGGTCATTTGAAAAGCTAGTAGATTAAAAAAGAAAAAACTTAAAAAAAAAATTATAAGAAATAATATTGAATATGTAAGACGTGTCTAAGTGCCCGTGAGGGTCTAAAGGCAAATAAAGATTTTTTATCTTTTTTTATCTTTATCTGCGTGTGTGTTGGTATACCTATAATACCAGTTTGGAAAAGGCTAGGGCGCATCAAAGCACTCTGTCTGAGGAAGTATCTCCACGTCACAGAAAACCGTAATCAAATAACAACTCCTTAGGAGGTTGTTGTATTGCTGCGTGTGAGTGAGGTCACCAGAATACTTTTAAGGAGCTGCTGCGTTAACGGTAGACGTGGCATCGCGCGAATAATACTTAATATATTGCAACAGATCCATAGGGTAAGGTAACTGCTTTACATTAGGTGGATTTTACGCTTGCATGTTTCCCGAGGTTGTATAAAAAAAAAATCGATGAGCGAAAAACGACGATATGTCTCCCTAGGACATGTTCTCTATCTTTTAAATTAAAACTATAAATTCCCTATCTCGATGCTACAACTTGTATTTCTCTTTACTTTCAATGCTATAAGTTTGAAGTACATGTATCTGTTAAAAATAAGAACACCTTTTTGTCCGAATTCCCCTTATTACTTGAGTTAACCCTCTTTTTCCCACGCGCTGACCACTGTCCGGTAACATCAAGCTAGGGTCGCTTCGAATCCAACAATGATAACCTGTTGCTGTAAGAAACGGGACTATTTCTTTAAAAAACCGGTTTTTATTCAAGATTCCCATAGTGGACATCGGACTTCTTCATTTTCTAGTGAACGTTTGTTGGGTTAAGTGCAGTGTGTTCAAATAACGAACAAATATTATATTGAAATGTGAAGTATGGTGACTAGTGATGAGAAATATACTGACCTAATTGCGTAAAGTTATGTTTTTAATATTTTTCACTTTAGGCACTTTTTAAAGGTAAGAATATTTTTGTGCTAACTTTTGTTGTTTCCGTGGCCTACCCTGTTGGGATAAATGATATTATATCGGCTTTTTTGTTGCATAATACAAACATTACTACTGGCCTATTGACCAACTTGTCCCTATACTATTTATTCCTATTTATGAGTACATATTTGTAATTATCCCTTGTTCGACTGTGAATGAGAAAACATTAAGAATACCGCACGTCAAAGAAATTATATTTCGAAAGGCGTGTGACTTAACCTACGAAAGGTCTGGTTTTCTCACTGGGTTGTGAAAATCTGACGGCAGTGGCTCCATATAAAAATCAGTATCTTCGCTAAATTTTTAGGCTTAGGTAGCGGACCCCGCTCATCCATGACGCTGGGAAGAAGATTACATGTAGGTATTACACCAATAATAAACTCAATAACTTACAACATCTTGCATTACGTCGAATTGTAATTTGGCTTAATGCAAAATTAAATGTTCTTCATCAAAGCTTGTATTTACTTTTGAACAGCAGGAGGAAAATGTAGAGGAATTATTTTATACTAAACAGATATGAGTATAGATATACTCTATACCTATTTAGTAATTTCATAATTCTTTTTTTTGTCATTTTTAGTTCATATCGTGTCGTTCATTTTTGTAGCGCTATATGGGGTTGTTGCGCGTATTATTCTAAGCGAACATGCAGATTCAGCAACCTCATCTGCAGCCTGTCTATAGGTTTATCTATCTTGAGCTTCTCTGTCAGAGGGCACGTTAAGCTCCCGGCAGTTGGCGATAGATGACAATCTAAGTGAGTCGTCATTGGGTGGTTAAAAGCACTGGCCTTCGCCAATTCGCAGTTGAGCGGTATGGTGGAGAATACTCTAAACCCCTTCAGTTGTAGGGAGACTATCCCTGCAGTGAGATGAGTTAGGATTGGTGTAGCAGTTGTTTTTAGTTCACGTTTTCGAACCCTGTATTATTTTATTGAGTACAACTAATTGACCCGGCTATTGAGAAACTAATCTTCAAATTCAGATATTGTTAAACAGTTTTCTTATTATTTTTTTTACAAACATGCGTATGAGTGAATCCAAACATAGGTTCGTCTAGTTATTTTTTCTGATCAGCATTGACTTATTAGTGTTGCCAGCTCCTGTCTAACAAAATCCCACGTCGTAAAGCAAGCAAAATCCACTAACAAACGCCAGGTATGTCGCCCGAGTGTACCGGGCGGCGCGGTGGTAGGCGTTCCGTGTTTCGCCATAAATCGTGGCTTTCTAAACGAGAAAACGTAATGAAACGCCGTGCATTTTCTCGGAGCGGCGGCATCACTCACGGCCGGCGAGAAACACACGCATCTGAGAATTTTTAAGTTTAGTGTTTGTAAAAAAATATTAAAACTGAGACCGGATAATAAATTTTATATAAACAAAATCGATAAACTTAGCAGGGACAATGTATATGTTGTATGCAATTTGATCTAACCGGCTCTGTGTGCTTCCGCCACAAAGCAGGTTAGATCAAATTACATGTAAATTTGACTTTCGCAAACTAACGCCTGAATCTATTAGCTATGTATATGTTGTACACATTATGGATATTATAAGGCATATATTGCCGACAGCCTCTTTATAAAATATGATCGCTCACCGCCGCGAAAGTCGTGCAGAGGTTTTTATGGGGTAGGCAATGCAAGAGGGTCAACCTTGGTGTTACAAATGTCCAGAGGATACTCACGATCAGGCAGATCGTATTCTCGTTTGTCACAATAGTGGTAAAAAACATTGCCTTAAAATTACTACACCAAATTAACATGATTTTTTGACGTGAATACGTTCTTAAATTTGTTCTCGCAGTGGAAGGCAATTCAGAAAACTGATGAAAAAAAATTGGGGGATAATAAAAAATAAAAAAAAAATAAAATAAAAATGTTTATTTGCAGTATCCGAAGTTTTGTCATGTAGAAATGGCTGTTTGGAGTTTCCTTTTAGGCAAACAAATTGCCTGTATTAGGAATCTCCGCTCTTCGTTTACAAACATAATCTTGTTATGTACTAGACATTATTTATCTTAGGTGCTATTTACAACATTATTATGTTTACCATATATATATTTACACAAATATGCTTAAATACTTACACATACCCAACCATCCATACATATGTTTGCTTATGGTTATGGTATTTACTTATTACTAATCTATTTAATTAATTTATTATCACATGAACTTATATATCTTTATTTTATATTTTACGCTTTCATATTTACACATTCTATATATCATACATCAATATTATACAAATTTATCGAAATCGACATTAGCTAACTCTCACACTTCAAAAGGTTTTCCGTTGCGTCATAATCAAGGGTTTTTATCCATTTTGTTATGACGATCTTACATTCATGATATGTTTTTGAATAAATTTCTACTTTACTGTTTACTTTATTATAGACATATGCAGAAGCAAGACTATATTGTGAGCGAGCAAAACTGGTTTTGGCTGCAGGGACTGGCACAACAACGTTTATCCTACGTTTTTTCCTTGCTGGTGGATAGTAATGTACTATTTTATGTTTTGCAAGTAATGCTTGTACAATGTATAATTGGCGAATAGATAACAGATCACATAGTTGGTAAAGAGTTCTGGTACTGAAGCGCTGTTTCTTAAAATACATTACTTTTAGGAGAGCCCGCTGGGCTCTCTCTAGTGTCAAAAACCGTGTTTTGAAGGCTCCTCCCCATACTGGTATACAATACACTATCACAGATTGTACTAGGGCTATATAAATATTATTTAATAATTTATTGGGGGATGTAAAATTACCAGACGTTGTTCTAGGGATGATGTGTCTCAAAGATTTGAAAATCCAGATGAACTTTCTAATCCTCGCTGCTAATTGCTCAATTTGAGGGTACCAACACAATTTCTGATCCACAACTACTCCCAGGTATTTGATCTGAGTGACCTTAGTAATGCTTGGACAATTACATTTGGTGTCAGTTATGTCATAGCAGTTGTGTATTTTGACAGTTAGGTCGTGTTTAGGTTGTGATCTACTATTAATTCCGAAACAGATAAAATGAGTTTTTAATATATTTATGGTGAGAAGGTTGTTTTTAAGCCAAGAAGCAACTTGAGCCATACCTTGTTCAGCTTTCGTTTTAACATCATGCCAGGATGCACCAGCAAAGACGATGGAAGTATCATCGGCATATGTAATTATCTTGGCGTTTGTGAGGTTCATCTTACACAGGTCATTGATATAAATCAAGAACAATGTTGGGCCAAGGACACTACCCTGCGGGACACCACACAACACATCAGCATCCTCACTGTCACAATACTCCAGCTTAACTCTCTGCCTTCTGCCTGACAAATAATCTTTAAAAATAGAAAGCTGATTGTCGCGTATGCCTATTTTATATAGTTTTTGTACAAGGATAGGTACAGAAACCGTATCAAAGGCCTTTTTTAGGTCTAAAAAAACTGTCAGGCATTTTTTCCCCTTATCTATTTGGTCAGTTAATAAAGTGGTTAATGATGTTACGGCATCGACAGTTGAGATATTTCGCCTGAACCCGAATTGGTTGGGGGATAGTATGTCAAAAGCAGTTAGATATTTTAATAGCCTATTATTTAGTAATTTCTCGATAATTTTAGCCAAGACCGATAAAACCGAAATAGGCCTATAGTTCCCAATATCATCTCTCGCACCTCCTTTGTAAACCGGGGTTATGATTGAATTTTTGAGTGCAGAAGGAAAAGTACCTGTTTTGAATGATAAGTTTGCCAGATATGTCAAAATAGGGTTTATATCTTTACTAATGTATTTAATATAATTGGTGGGGATATTGTCCACACCAGGGGCACTATCTGACTTGAGACTCATTATTATGCTATCTATTTCTGCAGGGTCGGTATCTAATAAGACAAACGATTTGGGTAGGCTAGGTAACTCATTTAGGTAGTCTTTTATAGATTCTTCCTGGTGGGTCGATTTTATTTCGTCAGCTAATTTTTGGCCTATGTTAGCAAAAAAACTGTTGATGTAGTTAGCTGATTCAAGGGTAGAGGATTTTAGTGAAGTTAATTCAGAATTTGTTTTATTTGTTTTATTAGTATAGGTTAAATTTTTGATATTTTTCCAAAGCCGTTTATTATTTTTAATAGAGTCCGAGAGTAACTTTCTTTCATGTGCCCGTTTTAGTTTTTTTATTAGGTTATTGCAATGATTCCTATAACGAGTATAAGTGATCCTTTTAATATCGCTATAGGGATCATCACGCGATTCTTTTTGCAGTTTATTGCGGTTTTTTATACATCTCAACATGCCCTCAGTGATCCATGGTTTTAATATTCTTTTGCTGTTAGGGATTTGAGTTGTAATTGTATTTTGTTTTATAGAGTCAGCTATTTTATGAATCAAACAATCAGTCAATAAATTAGGGTCCTTGAAAGAGAGTAGTTCCTCAAGATTACTACTCTGAAGTGTTTTTTGAGCCTTTTCAAAATCAATTTTGCAAGAGGATTTCATTGCCGTTAGCTTTTCTTTTACTTTAGATATCGACAAAAACGTTGTGAAATGGTCTGTTATGGTTGTGTGTAATATAGCTATAAATGCGTTGTTCTTTTTTTTATTCATTTTAATCATGAGGTGGTCAAGACAGCTGTTTCCTCTAGTGGGTAGAGAGTGACCTGGGAGAATACCATGGGTTGATAGCATGTTGAGATAGTTGATTCTATTATTGTAATCAGATGTTTGCTCTTTTGTTTTAGGTATTAGGTTTATATTTATGTCACCTGCTATTATTATACTGTTTGACGATTTTAGGTTATCTAAGTGATTATGAAGGGAGTTTATAAATAATTCTGCATTTGCATTTGATGGCGACCGGTAGATACACAGTATGGTATAGTTTAATATTTCCACTTGCAAACAGGAAGCTTGCATCAATTTTATTTCTTGCACCTTAGGCTTTAATTCGTCTTTTATATATACAACAACTCCATCATTTTGGTTTAGCTGGAGGGTGGTAGAAAAGACATTATAATTTTTCAATTTTGGTACAGGTTTATTAAGGGCTAGTCGGCTTTCAGTGAGGACTATGACATCCGTGTTAAAACCAACTGAAGATGTATTTATTAAAAAATCGTCAAAGTTGCGATATATACTCCTGATGTTTTGAGCAATAAGGGTGAAGTCAGTCGTGTTCCTTTTATAATGTATGTTAAGATCCCCGCAGTCACATGTAACCGATTCTGCCACTTCAAATTTGTCAATATTGTTTAAAGTTAGTATTAGATCACGGTCACCCATTATTAATAATATCACAGGAGCTATCATTCGTAAAGCACAAGTGGTTATGTATGAATTGTTGAAAATTGGTAACATTATTTATGCGTGTGAACAGTTGAAATGCGCGAGATGCCAATGTATTCCCAATATTTATTATACTACAGGTTATAAAACTAAATATAAGAGATAGTGCTTTGTTATTTATATCAAGACATAATATGGTTTTCACGTAACATAGCTTTATATTATAAAAGTAAATGGAGTTGCATAGAACACGTAAACAATATACACATAAGAAACATAGTCATACACCGTTCATTAACGCTTGAATTTGCGATTCATTTTTTATCGTGATTATTTCGGAATCATCCTCTTTTCTTATGTAGACGCGGCCATAGGAAGTCCAGCAATGTTTATATTTGTTTGCTTTTGCAGCATCACGCGCAAGAAAGTAGAGGCGCGCTGCTTTGGCTGTGAGGTGTTCACCCACGAAGATCGGGGTGTCCGCTGAGGACTTAATGCCAAGGTGTTTGGCACACAATTTGGCCTTCTGTTTTAAATTAAATAGCTTGCAGGATTTTAAGACATCATTTTTTATTAATGTCGAGGTAGTTTCTACTACAATCGGGGTGTTAGAGGTTGAGTTTCTTTTGCCTCGAATTCTATATATATCGCTTATGGTGGGTTTCCTTAATTTACTACCCACGGTATCAGATAGGGACTCAATCATGTCCATCAATTCCTCCTTTGTTTCTCCTGCTTTCTTGGGGACATTCTTGATCACAAGACTGGCCTTTCTATTATCAATCTGCATATTTTCAAGTTTGTCTTCTAGTGTGATAATGTACTGACGGTCCTCCTTAATTTTGTTTTCCAGAAAAACGATTTTAGTACGAAATTCTTCATTCTGCGCAGAAAGGAATGCAATCGAGCTCTCAATGTTGCTGCTCGTCTGCTTAATTTCCTTCAGGGTAACGGTATTATTAGAAAATTCCTGTTTCTGCGCAGTGAGTAGTTTTGAAAACATATCCTGTATCTCCTCCTTAAATTTCATGAATTCTTCGGACAGATCATCTGCATCACGTTTTCTCTTTAGGGTTCGTGGTAGTGTAAAATTTGGGGGAGTAGTCAGTGTTTTTATGTTTGAGGCTTTATCTATGCCCACTTGGTCCAAATCTGTTTCAGAGTATGACTTGTTTAAGGTCGTATCCATAGTTACAATAAATGTAATTTTCAGCAAAAAATGATCAATAAATATGTATGATCAAAGTTACAAAACATAAACACGGTGTATAAATCTCTGAATCCGACCCTGTTCGCAGATACTATAGAAATGTATATTTCCGAGTCCGGCCCATGCAATACAAGATGGTGTCTTGAGTTAGAACAATAGGGGGATGCGCCCGCGCACGACAAATGCTACAGTAGGGTGTGGCGTAGGCGGGGTTCTGGAAGTCGCGCTGCAGGTGGGATAAACGTAGCGCTCGCTGGTTGGAATTATAAAATGTATGGCGCACCTGGTGGGCGTAGTTGCGTCGCGCCGGTCGATATCGGTTGCTTCCTTTCGTTTCTGCACCCCTGGTATTTCACTTTAGTATTTTCGTGGAATTAATTTTAAATGTAATTTAAATTTTTCAAAAATAAAATTGACACAGATCTATACACGAGTGCACCGTGTGGTGGTCCGGAGGGAAGAGGAAGGTTTAATATTGTAGCAACATCGGAGCGGTGGTGGCCCCGTGGTATAACCGCCTAACAAGCGTGAGGTTTCGCGTTCGAGCCCCGGCGGGTGCCTACTCGGTTTTTACGAGTACCTAGGTCCAATTCACTTGCGTTCGTCTACGACTTGCTGCTGACGAGGGAAAACACGATGAGGAAACCTACACATGCAGATCTTCTGGATGTGTAATCATGATTCATTGTCTTCTCTGGTTCCTTTAAGGGTTACGGAGGTCAGATGGCAGTCGCTTCAATGTAATAACTGGACTCGCCACATCTTGGATCATGATCATAGCGAACCCCGGGCTCCGTAGTGGATGCAACTGGGACTTACCGCTTGATGAATGAGTGATTCTAGCTACATATGTATCGTTTTCATATAAAACTACACCCCTTGAGAGTTATAGGAACAAAGAATTCGTTACCTTGAGTGAGGACTGTGAGGAATCGCGGACGGCGGGGGGAAAATTATCGCCATTTTGAGATTATTTAGCTGCTTGTATAACTTATTTGCTTTTACCCATTACGAAGACATATTCACGTAAAACTTTTTTTATTAAAATTTCGAATAGAAATATGAAAACTTACTTGCAACTTTCTTCTCAAAGCGCGACATAAGCCAAGAGCTACAGAAAACAAATTACAAATCATCTGCCCCCGCCGCCGCGAAGACGCCGCCCCCCTCCCGCGCCAAATGACTCAGTTAGAGCTAAATTGCTCTACAGCAGCAGATTGCCGCGCATTTCCAGCAAAATTTCCTTTAGATTTAAATTTCGAACGATATTGTTGCGTTCCGTTCTTAATGAAATCGTATCGTTTCCAAATGCAATTATTCGATTTTAGAATTTAAATCGTACACAGCGATTGCACGGTTGAAAATTAAAATTTTGGGTGCGATTGTGAATTATAATACTAATTACTTTAAGGTAGGTAATCTTCTTCTTCTTAGCGTTATCTCGTTTTCCTAATCCGTTACGATTGGCGGGGTTCGCTACCTAAGCCTAAGGATTTGACAAAGTTACTGATTTTTACAAGAAGCAACCTCCGCATCCCAGAGGGAAAACCAGATCATACTTAGGTAAGGTCACACGAAATATAAATTCTTGGACTTGTGTGGGTTTCCTCACGACTGTACATAAATCTGAAAACAAGAATTTAGTGTGCGGTATGCCAGGATTCGAACCGCGGATCTGTTAGTCACTAGGCTGGTTCTTTATCCGCCAGCAAGCCAGCATTTCTTGCACCGGGGGCAGCATGCATGATATCCAAACCCAATTCCAATCGAGATTAGTGATGTGCCGAGTCGGCTATTTTTGGTATTCGAATATTTTGGTATTCGTTAAAAAAAGAATCGAATTAGGACTCGAGTCGGAAGACTTAGATATATAAATAGATAGAATAAGCTTTATTTACATAATAATTGTTACAGGAAATTTCTTAAAATTTGTAAAACATGAATACTTATAATGCAACAAGGCGGCCTTATTGCTAAAAGCAAACTTAGATAGGTATTCGAGTACTAGCGCGAGTATTCGAATGCTTCAGTGGACTCGAGTACTTTCTGAATTAAACTTTGCAGCTTGTTTTGACGACAAAACCTAATATTTCATCACAATTCGAGATACACATAAACCAATACTCGTAAACAAAAATACAACTCAACGCACATAGAATATGCTCCTTTTTTAACAAAATAATATTACTGGCAATTTTGTATAAACGACTTCCGTGCTTCTGACACTGATTAGTTCATCACTAACACCGGCCGGCACCCGTCGACTATCGTTAGTAAATGCATGCATTTGCTGTCACGGCTGCTCTGGTATTTTGCCTGTAAATTTGACTTTTGCAAAATAACGTGCATTTCACCATTGTAGGTATTATTTGGTTTTATATTTTCCTGGTATTGTCAGGGGATGACTAGAATCAGTCATACCGTGACCATGGACGTAACGTACGCGACGTCGCCGCGTCGCCGAAATATCTGGAAAATAGAAAAATAAATATATTAGAGGGAGACTTTGTACAAAAGTCGTCTGCGTCTGCGGGTAACTCTGTCTCACCTATTTCTACCGCCAAGCAGCTATATTTATATAGCTGTGTTCCAGTTTTAAAGGTACTGAGACGAAACATCCTTTGGTCACAAGATTGGCAGCGCGCGAGTAACATCCCCGTGGTGTTGCGAGCGTCAATAGACCGCTTACCATCTGGGTAATGCGGGCCGCATGCTTGTTTACCAATTTAGTTGTATAAAAAATATCTATCTACAATAGTGATTGATATAAGCAACAGTGAAAGTATAAAATTATACATAACCCATGTTATCTATTAACAAAAGTATGATTACACCAAATAACACTCCATGTAGGACTTTAAATGATACTTAGTTCCGAGGCAGTGTAAACTGATACACTGCCTCGGAACTCGGGGAATGGAAGCACGGTTTCGCCTGGCTGCATGGGAAGTTACGCGAATTATCGAGAATTCTCGCAACTCGGACAAGCTCGGTGGCGCAGTGGTGAAACGTGCTGTTATGCTGCTTTGACACCAATGCTCGTGGGTTCGATTCCCACACAGGACAAACATTTGTGATCATGAACATGTCTGTTTGTTTTGGTCTGGGTGTTTTTAAGAGAGGTAGGGCGCATCAAAGTAGAGTATCAAGTAAATAAGTCTGGGGAAGTATCTCCACTCCTAAAGGAGTTGCTGTGTTAGCAGCAGATGTGGCATCGCGCGACTATTACTTAATGTATTGCAAACGTTTATAGGCTATAGTAACCGCTTTACATCAGGCGGGCTGTATATTTGTATCCCTCTAAACGTTGTATAAAAAAAAACGAAGGTGAACGTAAGTGTACTTTACAAGAACGTCTCATATTTAGTGTTAGGCCACATTATAGCTTGTTTGACCAACGCTCGACGTCATCCGCTTCTCTTTCCGCGAATATTTTTGTTTACTACTAGTTTGTACTGTATCTATAATATATATATGTATGTAAGGTTTACATTCACCCTTGAATTATCAAATGTGCACTGCTCTTAAACTGTACATAATTGACGTAAAGATCATTCTTACGAACGTTCGCTTTCAGTCAATTCCTTAGTTATATCAGGATTGACGCGTTTCTGGGAGTGACTTAGGATACTAGTAAACTCCTGTGGGGGGGGGGGGGGGGCAAAGCGACCGATAACCCTTTTCTAAACTGCAAGCATTAATTGCACTGCACTTTTGTTCAGGCGGGTCGTATTTAAAAAAAAAATAGCTAGTAGGATTTACTCTCGTTTCTCGTACGTTGTTTGGCAACTTATATATTTGTATTTATGTACTTTAGAATTTAATGGTACCATGACCAAAGAGCTGTGAGTATGGTACCTACTCTAAATTCGTGTTTATGGATTTATGTAGGTACTATGTTTGTAATTATCACTTGTTCGGCGGTGAAGGAAAACATCGTGAGGAAACTCGCATGCGCAAGAAATTATTTTGAAATACGTGTGATCTATCTGGGTTCTAGAAGTCTGGCAGCAGCTGCGTCATGACAAAATTAGTATCTTCGCCAAATCCTTAGTCTTAGATATAAGACCCCGCCAATAGTGGATTAGGAAACAAAATAACGGCAGGAAGAAGACTTGATCCTAAATAATAAGTCAGAAAAAGATGAAGTGAACAAATAGGACGTAAAAATCTCGCAAAAGAAATCCAGGTATGTTTAAGCTCCTTGAATTCAATTCTCCTATTTCTACCAAAACTACCACTCCGTTTAAAAGCACCGCAAGCATTAGGCGGGCTCAGTAACTCACTGTCACCGATCCGCGTCTTACTATTTCTACGGGGTCATTAGTAGAAACGACACCCATTCCGAGGCCCATTTAGATAAAATGTCAGAGATTTGAACGAAGATTCCCGCCTACCACCCACCGGGGGTGAGCCGAGTAATGAGTCGCGAAGATTTTCGCAAGGGTGCAAATGTTTGTATAGGGTGCGAATTTATGTACCCTAATTTCTTGGTCTTCGATGTAATAATTGTTTGATTATGATTATGAATAAAAATGCGTTTGAGTATTTTTTTAATGAAAAAATGTCTACCGGTATGACACTACCGACTTAACTATATTTTAAATTCAGTTGAAAATAATCCGTATGTATAACCAAATTTAAAACAGAGGAGAATATCGATTGAACATATATTTTTCATCTTTCACTGTCTTTTATTATGTATAGTAACTTATTTTACCCATTATGTTTTCTATCTAGATATTTTTTTTTGTGATAAACATTTGGGTTTCGGTTTGATAAAAATAGCCGTACAATCCCTTAGAACTACTAAGAGCTGAGCTGCTGAGTTAGAAAAGTAAGAACCTTAACTTATTGTTGTTATTTATTTATTAATTTTCCGTTATGTTATTATCATTTATTATAAAATACAATATATAAAAAAATTGTAATAAAACTCAACCTGTATCTTTCATCTCGGCTACTATTGTATTCATTTGCTTATCTTTCTCCCTCACCCCACCACACTTTTATGCTGAATTATTCAGGCAGGGGTTAAGATGTTAATATTTACCGAGCGTAAGTATTCTTATATTTAGGTATTTACGTATTCTATTTTAGATTGTTGTGTTAGTAAATGTATGTGTATTTGAAGCTGTGAGTTTATAATAAAGGTTTATTTGCTTGTTTATTATATGTATTAATATATATAATATATACATATATAATAGACAAGCAAATAAACCTTTATTAATAGTAATATCTACAAAAAAGCAATGTACATCGAAATTTTATTGAGCAGTTAGGTAGGTGCCTTCTAGGTAGGATATGACTAGGTATTCTATTAAGGTTGTACTTGAAATTGACCCATCAGTAGGAGAAGTTATCGTTAGACAACAATTTGAGAACATACTTAGTATACCTACAATTATAATACTATTGTTTCGGATATGATTTTTCTTTTATTTCCGTTATTAATTATTCTGTAATGTAATATTTACTTACCATAAGTAATTCTGCGAAAGCTAGATTTCATGATAAGTCGGTATTTATTTCTGCAGTTGTTTTAATATTTACTAACGAACAGTTCGATTAAATTTGTTTCACATTAAAATTAAAGCTTTACAGAATTTAACGGGACCAATATACTCGTATATAGCCAGTCTTTTTTTTATAGAACGTCGGGAGATATTATAGCATACGGCCCACCTGATGTACAGCCGTAGCCTATTAACACGTGTAATATATTAAGTATTACTCGCGCGATGCCTCCTCTGCTGTTTACATAGCAACTCCTTAGGAGCTTACTGGTGACCTCACTCACACGCAGGAACACAACAACCCTCCACAGAGTTGTTATTTGGCTGCGGTTTTCTGTGAGGTGGAGGTACTTCCCCAGATGGGCTGCTTTGATGCGCCCTACCTCTCTTTAAACATATAGACCAAGACAAACAGACATCGAATAGAACCCACGAGCGTTGGTGTCAAATCGCGTCATTCACGGCTGAGCCACCGAGCTCGTTAAAAGTCTTCTTTTTCTTTGTTTTCTAATCCATTAGTATTGGAGCGGTCCGTTGAGGAGTTCCCTAGAGGTGTTCTGTTCCTGCGTGTGAGTGAGGTCGCCAGTAAGCTTCTAAGGAGTTGCTGTATTAGCAGCAGAGGTGGCATCGTGCGAATAATACTTAATATATCGCAAGCGTTCATAGTTTAAGGTTATACCTAAGGCTCTACCCATGCTTGTATACCTACCGATATTGTACAATTTTATTGTAGCATTTGTTACAATACATAGATATTAGAGCCAATGAAAATTGGTAAAGAAGTATACAGCCAAAGACAAATATAGGCTACTTAGTTGTATAATTTGCCAGGGCTATCTGATGCCTGGGCTCTGGGTACTCCTCGTGTAGTTGTATTCGAACTGATGACTTGTTTGTCGGTTGAATGCTTTTCCTACTAAGATATTTTGCATTTCTACATAATGCTGTAGGTAATATAGAATGTGATATGGAAAGGGCTATGCTTGGGTTTCTCTGCGTGATAGAATGAAGAAATGAGGATATATCCACCCACCGACATATCCCACAGGATAAGGAAGCTGAAGTGGTAGGTCAGCTACATAGTTCGTGGAACCGACAACCGCTGGGGAAGAAAGGTTGTCGAATGGCGTCCTCGTACTGGTACACGCAGTGTGGAACGACCCCCCACTAGATGGAGCGACGACCTCAAGAGGTCTGTAGGGAGTCGATGGATGCAGAGGATCGAGACGAATACCACTCTAGAGAGGAGGGCTATGTTCAGCTATGATACGGGCTGAGATGATGATGATGAACGTATTAAGTGGGTATCGCAGCCTCTCGCTATATATAGCCCTGGAATTCAACTGCTTTTAGATAATACGAAACTTAACAATAAATATGGGACTCACCACGACCAAATTGTCTTTTTTTATACGACGTCTGGAGACATACAAGCATATGGCCCACCTTACGGTAAAGCACACCTTACTGTAGAGAGCTCGATAATGTCGTTGCGCGTGTCATTCTAATCGAACACGCATGTTAAGCAACTTTGTCCTCAGCCTGTCTATGAATGGGTTAATCTATCTCGAGTTTCTCCGTACTCAGAGGGCACGTTAAGCCGTCGATCCCGGCTGTTGTCGATAGATGACAGTCGTTAAGCTAAGTCAGTGGCCCTCAGGCGGCTTGAAAACACTGGCCTCCGCCAATTCGCATTTGTGAAGCGTGGTGAAGTATGCTTTAAACCCCTTCGATTGAAGGGAGACCCGTATCCCTGCGATGGGATGAGTAAGGGTTGATGTGGTACTGTAAAGTTGTTATGAACCCTATGAAAGCTTGCAATAAATACATTATGTGTCACTCGCGCGATACCATCTCTGCTGCTAACACAGGAACTCCTTATGAATTTACTGGTGACCTTACTCACGCTCAGGAACCCAATAACCCTCCAGAGATTTGTTATTTGCCTGCGGTTTATTGTGAGAAGGTGCTTCTCCAATTGCGCTGCTTTGATGCGCCCTACATCTGTCAAAAATACCCAAACAAAGTAAAACAGACATGTCCAGGACACAAATGTTTGTACTGTGTGGGAATCGAACCTGCGTCTGCTTGATTTTTTTATTTTCCTCCACCCCAAGGTTGCCTGTAAGAGATTGCTATGTGATAAACTCGCCTTTTGTATTTTAATTACAAGGCCATTTATTGTTTTATGTGGTGCAATAGACAATAATGTATTGTATATACCTACTGTTGACGAGCTCGGTGGCGCAGTGGTGAAATACACTGTTACGCTACTTTGACACCAACGCTCGTGGGTTCGGTTCCCCCACAGTACAAACATTTGTGTGCTTGAACATGTCTGTTTGTCTTGGTCTGGGTATTTTCTATGTATAATAAGTATGAAAAATGTATTTACGTATGTTTATCAGTTGTCTAGTACCTATAACACAAAGTTCGCTTACTTTGGGCCTAGATGGCGCTGTGTAATTTGTCCAACAATATTAAAAAAAAAACTGTTATTATTAGCATGTCGGTGACGCGTTCCGTCATTAACATGTCTGTTACGCGAACAGCAATATTGCCCTGCCAATAATCGCTCAACGCGCTTAATAAAGTTTCCACATCAAAATTAACAAAGAAAACAATAATAGGTATGTAATAAACGTTTTATCTATCTATCTATCTATCTAATAAATGAATAATTATTAACATAATAATTTAAACACATTAATATTAACATAATATCACAGCAGCGACGTAAACTTAACCACGAATTATCGACCGAGCAGGAAGCGTATAGTTACACTCAAAAAGTGTCTGCCCTTTTCAATTCATTTATAACTACACACACAGCGACACAACCCCCTACACCCCGCGCCTTGGGCAATTCTTCAAAGGGAGAAAAAACCCCGCGCACCCCCTAACATCCCCGCCCCGGGTCCGCCTTAACGCAATTCTTGGGTTAAAAAAGGGGTGGATACTTAGCAACGAACAAGAATAGATGCGAAGGGGATTGATTTTTGTCCCGACTCCCCGTTTTAATTTTGTTATGTTGGTAGGTAAGTTTGTAGTATAGTTTGTTTTGTCATATTATATTTTGATGTTTTGACTAAATTATTTACTTTATTCTACTTATAAGCATTAAGAGAGTGAGGGCGCATCGAAGCAGCCCGTCTGGGGAAGTACCTCCACCTCACAGAAAATCGGAGCCAAATAACACCTCCCTAGAGGGTTGTTGTATACCTACGTGTGAGTGAGGTCACCAGTAAGCTCCCAAGATGTTGCTGTGTAAGCAGCAGAGGAGGCGTCGTGCGAGTGATCTATACAGATAAATAAAATTGGAGTGTCTATTTGTAATACTGAAATAACCGCTTTTTACTAAATGCCTATGGATGTATACACGGTACATATACCAAAATAAATACCTATTTTTACAATTTTTGTCTGTCTGTTTGTACCGGCTAATCTCTGAAACGGCTGGACCGATTTTGACGGGACTTTCATTGGCAGATAGCTGATCTAATAAGGAGTAACTTAGACTACTTTTATTTTAGAAATTTTATTTATTTTTATTAATATAAATAAATAATATTCCACGCGGACGAAGTCGCGGGCACAGTTAGTACTTAATATATCGCAGGCGTTAATAGGCTACGGTACCCGATTTATATCAGTTGGGCCGTGTGTTTGTATGCCTTCCGACGTAGTATAAAAAAAAATAAAAGAAATGCTATATTAAAAAAAAAATGTAGACGGTTCATGTGAACTATTTTTTTGAAGTAATAGTTCTTTACGTACGCTTGACTTGGGGAGTAAGCTGGTGAATGCGTGACGAGAGCGTTACGAAAAGTGTGATCGGGCGAGGCGAACTAATGTTGAGTGGGAGATATAAGTTAGTGAAGATAGACAGAAAGAGAGTTACGTTTCGTATATTACTGTAGTGGCAAGAGAGAGAGGTGCGAGCACACATTTTCTTTCCCTCTTTCTCCCCATAGAGAGTTAAGTTTCGTATATGTAAGACACAGTGCAGGCCTGTTGTCTGTATCTCACTATGGAGCAAAAGAAGTTTTACTTCAGCCATGTGGTCTAAAGCACACTTGTTTTTATTTCGTTTAAGATCATTTTTCTTTTGTATCTTTATATACCATTAGTTACACCCCGCAACTTCTACGCGTATCCCGGAATCCTATAGGGAACCGCTTCTTCTACTTTCTGTCTTTGTCCTCGGCTTCTACGAGTCGTGTCGTGATGTTGAATAATATAACCTATACTAACTATAACCTTCCTAAAGAATTGAGCTATAACATGCAATAATATTTTTTCAAATCCGGCTGGTAGTTCCAGAGATTAGCGCCTTCAAACAAATAAACAAACTCCACCGCCTTATATATACCTAGTATAGATACGTAAATCAATTTCGAAAAATATTGCTTTTTTTTTTTAATTTTGGTTAATTAGGAAAAAGTTACGCAAATGATGTTGGATAGAGATTTAATTCAAATTGCAACGCACGAGTGACACCGCTGGTGTTGCAAATGTCCATAGGCTACGGTGACTGTTTACAATCAGGCAGCAATATGCATGATTGCCACCTTAGTGGTATAAAAAAAATTACATTAACCATTACAAAGGCTGGTGGTAAATGGTATTCTTAAACTCACCTAAGAAAGGTCTGGTTTTCCCTCTGGGTTGTTGAGGTCTGACGGCAGTTGCTCCATGTGAAAATTAGTATCTTCGCCAAATCCTTAGGCTCAGGCAGCGAACCCCGCCAATCCTAGTGGATTTAGTAAACGGAATAATGCTAGAAAGAAGAGAAATAGTATTCAATTAATTTTCAAACGACTTCAAAGTTATACGACTGTATGTTTGTTTGTGAGTTATGAGTTTATTTATTTTTCAAATACATTTTTTCTATATTTTTTTTTATACTACGTCGGGAGGCATGCAAGCATACGGCTCACCTGTTGTAAAGTAGTTACCGTAGCCTATTAACGCTTGTAATATATTAAGTATCACTCGCGCGATGCCTCCTCTGCTACTTACACAGCAACTCCTTAGGAGCTTGTTGGTGACCTCACTCGCACGCAGGAACACAACCACCCTCTAGGGAGCTGTTGGCTGCGGTTTTCTGTGAGGTGGAGGTACTTCCACCCCAGTACTTATCCAGACGGGCTGCTTGATACGCCCTCTCTTAAAATATAGCGAAGGTTCGATTGATCTCGCTCAAACATTGTGAATCGGTTTCATTGAAGTCAATATTCATTATTAAACACAACACAATTGATGAGTACCTACCGTCTTTAAAAAATCCAATTTAAAAAAAGTATGTTAGGACCGCGTCTTATGGCGCTCGGTTCTCTCTGCCTACCCCGCAAGAAACCTGGCGTGAAGATATACATACATACATACAATTAAAAAAAAAATCAGTAGAAATTGTTTATCAATGAGACAATGAGTCTTAGACTAATAGGCAAACAACAGAAGAGTTGAATGACCTTGAAGAGATGTACTGTGCACAGAGTACGGCGACCGTTTCACATCGATACGTTGTAATTTTCTTTGTTCATTACCTGGACACGGTACACTCGCCTGATGTAAAGCGGTTACCGTAGCCTATGAACGCTTGCAACACATTAAGTGTTACTTGCGGCGGTGTCCTCTACCTAAACCGAAGGATTTGGCGAAGACACTGATTTTTAGATGGAGCGACTGCCGTCAGACCTACACAACCCTGAGGGAAAACTAGATCTTCCTTAGGTTAAGTCACACGTTTATCGATATATAATTTCTTGGACGTGTGGGGTTCCTCACGATGTTTTACTTCACCGCCGATATAGGTATGGGTGGATCAACTATTCTTTTCATAAAACATGTCCCTCAATCAATTAAAAAAATTTTACTACAATAAAAACTACTACTAAAAACAATAGTTCGCTGTAATTTTATATCCAAACAGTACTTTAGAATACTTGGAATTGATATTAAAGAGCGTTCAATTATATAATTTTAATTATTTTTTATTGTTTTTATGGTAACTTAGGTGACAAGATTCACTCCCCATACAAATTATTCCTGTCCCCACGTCTACTTCAATAGTTCCCTGACGCAATAATTTTAAAATTTTATATAAAAGTGTATTCATTTCTACTCATGTTATTTTCTACAACGGTTTCTAAACGCCCTTAAATTCTTCCCAGATTTTTAAGTATGATTTTGCTACTTAGAAAAAATAAATAAATTGTGTCCTAAAACTAATACCCAAACAGATGTCCGCTAAGTTACTGTTCTTAAAAGTTATAGATAAAAACATAGATGGCTCTAACAGTCTCAATTGTGGCAATTAATGCCTGAGGATGATGCAATGACTTTCCGCCATTTCGGTGGTAGTGGAACTATTGTTTTTACATAGATAAATATGTTTAATTGATGGAGGGACATGTTTTTAGCAAAGAATAGTTGATCCACTCATATACTATTTCGAAAACACGAATTTAGCGGATGGCACCGCTGGGATAGGCTACGATAACCACTTTACATTAAGTAGACTGTATTTTTATGTCTCCTTACGTTACGTAAAAGAAGATCCATTTTTAAATCAACTCAACTGAGATTTTTGATTAATACTGCAATTATGGTAATAATAATAATCGCCTAGTAAATAATATTACTATGCTCCAAGAACTGTAAATAAATAATCTAATGGAATATATATAATCTAATTGTCCAATTTGGTTATGATAGGTGATTCTTGGCTTTCCTCGGCTCATCCTTCCACTTTCGTATACCAATATTGTTGGACAAATTATACAGCGCCATCTAGCCCCAAAGTACCTAAGCCACACTTATGATACATAGAAAACACCCAGTCCAAGACAAACATACATATGTTCATTTCCACAAATGTTTGTACTATGTGGGAATCGAACCCACGAGCGTTGGTGTCAAAGTAGCGTAACAGCGCGTTTCACCACTGCGCCACCGAGCTCGTCAACATATAATATAATAGTTCAGTATTTTTATCTTTTATAAATATATATATATATCGTATATGAGTATTTCGCCATATTTAAATACCTAACTAATCGCGAATATTATTTTTGCAAAATACCAAAAGATACGTTAACATCGTAAATTACAATATGAAAGATTTAATTAATTTCATAAAACTACCAAATCCAACCCCTGCTAAAAAGCTTATCCGAAAAACGTTCCGTGCCACACTAAAACACTATACCCTATACACACACAAATAAAAATCTCCCCGCTTCGAGGCGTACACAGACAAAAAACCTTAACTAGTCCCCCTGCCCCCCGCCTGGGGGCGTGAGGGGGGCCCTCATATCCTTGCAGAAATTTTATTTACTTCTCTCTCGGCAAGGAACCGGGGTTTCCGGGATAGGAAGCGTCGACTCGTTTGAAATAGGAACGCGTCGGGTATTGGTTTTGCGTTCCAAGTTTGAAACTGCCTAGTTGTTTTCTTTTTTTGTCAAAATTTCGTTTACAAAGCTTAGATTGTTTTTTCTTTTATTTGTTTTTTTTAACGTAAATGTAGAGTTAGTATTTTTTAATTTCTTCACTAAGTTGTACTTACTGTACTACTAATACGTTTGTTTGTCTTGGTCTGGGTGTTGTATGATATTTCTATTTGTTTTGTCTTTAAATATATAGGTATAATTACTTATTCTGATTTAGAACAACTTGTATGCATACAAATGAATAAGCATTATGATGTAAATGTTATACATGAAGTATCGCTCGCCCATTGCCACCTTCCCTGCCAACACAGCAACTCCTTATGAGTTTACTTTTATCTATCTCAGCTTCTCCGTAATCGAAGGGCACGTTAAGCCGTCGGTGCCGGCTGTTGCCGATAGATGACAGTTGTTAAGCCAAAGTGGCCTTCGAGCGTCTTGAAAACACTGGCCAATCCGCAGCAGCGAGGTGTATGCGCTAAACCCCGTCGGTTGAAGGGGAGATCCGTCACCCTGCAGTGTGCAATAAGGGTTTGTGAAGACGAAGTATAAAATAAATATGAAGGGATGTGTGATAAGAAATGTATATTTGCTTATCTTAATTTGGATCAATTGTTGATAAGCTCGCACAACTTTCATCTATGTAAAGTTACTCTTACATTGATTTTATTATTAGCTTGTAGACCGTATTCGCAATGATGAGTTTAGAAGCAGAGTTAGTATGAAAGAGAGCGTCGGTGTTAAAATTAGAAGAGGCATGCTCCGTTGCTTCGGACATGTAGAAAGAATGCAGGATGAAAGAATGACCAAGCAGATATACAATGCAAAAGTGGAAGGATGTAGGAGCCGAGGAAGGCCAAGACTTACCTACCATGATCAAATTGGTCGTGTTCTATCAGAAGGTGATGTCAGGAGCCCTAGAAACCGGCGAGCGTGCATGAAAAGAGCAATGAATGTTAAAGAAGCGAGAGAGGTATGTAAGGGTCGAGTCACGTGGCGCTCGGCTCTCTCTGCCTACGCCGTAAGGGATTTGGCGTGAAGTTATTGATAGATAGATAGATTTTATTACTACATTGCCATAATTAGTCTAATTCAATTGTATTTATTTGTGATTAACATGTTTCTTTTCCCTGACACTTTGTATCCATTTGATGTCGTTATGGCAAATTGTCAATCGACTATTTAAGATATTGACATTAGAATTTTAAGAATTATTAATCACCTGTCATTAATTCGCGGATGACAGTGTAATCTATGTCGGCTTATGTTATTTGCCCCCTGATTTACCTTCAGATATGTTGCGTCTTTTTATACTAATTGTCAAAAAGTAGTTTTGGAAGCTCACGAAAATAGTCAATTCTTTATTATAAGCGACTTTAATATTCCAGCTCTGACATGGACTACTCGGGACGGTAGTTCTGCATTACTCCCCGGTTCGCCATATGACATTAAATCGGAACTGCTTATAGAGACTATCAATTTGTGTAAATTGCAACAGTTCAATTGTATACCGGTAATTTAAATTTAATTTTTACACCACTATGGTGATCAACAAACGTACGGCCTACCTGATGGGAAGCAGTTACCGTAGCCTATGGATATTTGCAACATCAGGGGAGTCTACTACCGCGATCCCGATCCTGTAAAAACCTCTACACGCCTTTCTTGAAGAACCTCTTGCTATAGTCCTTGGAGAAAAACTCGGCAGAGAGTACTTCTCTGAAATCGCATAGTATACGACCATTGCCGCTCCAGTGTCTTAACGTTTATTTTCCTGCATTTTTCATTCACAATCCTTAAGCTAATTTAGCTTCGATCGTCGGCGTGATACCAAAACTCGTGCTCTGAATACGGAGCCGGCTCGATTCAAACTTGAATTTAAATGTGGAAGCCGTTCCAAGTTTCCGAATTCGAAAATTAAAGCAACTTGCCGCGAATTAAATACAATATGGCGGGTTAGGAGAAGCGTTCTGAAATCGTTTAAAATATTTCGTCTATCAATTATTATTTTAAGTCAATGGAAATCTTCAAATATTATATTTATTTCAGTCCTGTACCATATACTGCTTTGTAATTTAATAATTTACATAATTGCTCTTAGAGTAGACATCCTGAATATTTAGCACAAAAAATAAAATATATAGTTTTCAGAGTCGTCAAACGTCTTTATAGATATTTAGTTTTCATCCATTTGGTTGGAGCAAATCGTCTGCAGATAAAATTGCACAGAAAAATGTCATGAAAACAAAATGTTGCAAAATGTCCTTAACACAATAAATATTGCGGTTTCCTGTGAGGTGGAGGTACTTCTTCAGACGGGTAGACTTCCATGTTTACGACTGTAAGTGATGCTTACAACACAAGGCGTGCCACTTGTGCGTTGGCGACCCCACTTCACCTCATGATTAAATTCATCGTGTTTTATCAGAAGATTATGTCAGGAGTTGTGCATGACTTTACAGGGATCCTCCCTGTGAAGTTTAGTAGCGACCTGGGCTAATCTGAAGATACCTTTAAAGTTTCAGCAAAATTTGTCCTGAAATCTATACGGAACATGTACAAACACTTCCAGTTTTATACGTAAGAAAGATTGGGGTCAACAATATTATATGAAACTATAATAATATAAAAAAAAGAAGTTAAAATAAGAAGATTTTGGTTGGTTCGGTCATGTGGAAAGATTGCAGCAAGAAATAATCACGAAAAAGATATACAACACAAAAGTGGAAGGATGTAGGAGCCGAGGAAGGCCAAGATTTACCTACCATGACCAAATTGATCGTTTTCTATCAGAAGGTGATGTCAGGAGCTTTAGAAACTGGCGAGCGTGTATGAAAAGAGCAATGAATGTTCAAGAAGCGAGTGAGGTGCGTATGGATCGAGTCACGTGGCCCTTGGTTGACCCTGTCTACCCCGCAAGGATTATTGATAGATAGATAGATAATAATATAATCATTAACAATACAATGGTACGAGCTGGCATGACTGTGGATATGAGAGGTGAGTATAGGTCCTCATCTGTGGTGGTATAGGAAGTCCATCGAGTTTGGTCTCGTTTACCTCTCTTAGAGAACCTTTGGTAACTTGACCCGTCGCGGGCCGTTATATACTGTTTGCCGTAACGCGCATGGTTTGATCAAGCCACGCGGGTCTCGAAGGCTGGTGTTTTCAAGCTGTTTCTTAAATAACAGTACTTGTTTCGTAGAATTTTATAAATATTTAGAGTTTCGTAATACAATGGGCAAAAATGGAACAAAATGGATGAGCCATAAGGTAATCACTTCATGTCGCTTCATACAAGCTGTAACTAGTTTGCCAACCGTTTGGCTTACGAAAAATTCTCTACGATGAAATATTCCACTAAAGGACATCACTAGTCCAGACCACAAAACAAAGTTCGAATTCAGAACGCCTCAAAAAGCAAAATGGCGGGTCTAACGAACGATATTATCAAGCAGCAGTATTCAAATCACGAACACCTGACAAAAGTGGTGCATCTGACTCCGAACACCTCGGAACAAATTCAATAAAGTTGAGCCGAAACTACGCTAAGGGGAATACATAATTTCTTAGTGTCTCTTTGTGTAGATCGTAGTGATGCGCAATGAAAAGAAAGTTGTCGATATAGGGCTCAAATATCTGGCACGCGAAACTTTTTTTATTTTTTTTATTTTTAATTAGTATTTATTTTTGAAAAACTTTCTCAATAATTGTTAAATTGTAAAACTTAGCCTTTTGACTTCTTCGTCTTTTTAGTGTTATTCCGTTACCTAATCCATAAGTATTGTCGGGGTCCGCTAACTAAGTGTAAGGATTTGGCGGAGATACAGATTTTTACATGTAGCGACTACCGTCAGTCCTCCACAACCCAGGGGGAAAACCAAATCTTTCTTAGGTTAGACCACAGGTCTTTCGAAATATAATTTTATTGTACTTGTGGATTTCCACACGATGTTTTCCTTTACCGCCGAACAAGTAATAATTACAAATATGTTCATAAATCCAAAAACACGAATTTAGTGGTACATACCAGGTTTCGAACCGGGGACCTGTTGGTCAACAGGCTGTTTCTTTATCGGGCTATCACTGCTGATTATCATCCATTTGACATTTACAATTATAATTGACGTTTATGATTTTAAGATCCCGACGTTATAATAAATCAATTAGCCCTTCTTATTGTTGTGTTATTTATATTCCTTGCAATTATGAGGAATGATTTCATTTGAATATGATTTGTTTTCATGAATAGATTTACCATAACACGTCAAGCTACGTTCCTACTACTGTAACGGTCGATCACAAGCTCCCTCAGGAGACGTAAGTTGCTACGAGGCAGCAACTAGAAGTAGTTATGCTGTATGGAGTACTACCATTTAAACCTTGCTGTAGTAAAATGTTTCGCTATCTAATTTTAAAATAGGTTAGGTACATATCAAAGCAGCCCGGCTGGTGAAACACTTCCACCTCACAGAAAACCGGAGGCATATAACGACTGCCTGTAGGGTTTTTGTGTTCTTGCGAGTGCGTGAAATTATCGGTAAGCGGCTGAGAAGCTGCTGCATCAGTGGCAGGGGTGGCAATGCATGAGCGATATTTATTGTTTGCAAATATTGTATTATATAGTATTGTGTGGTTGTAACCATTTTACAACATGTGGGCCTGATGCTAGCTCATCTTGTAAAATAAGCTTCTTTTAGAAACCCGTAGTCAAGAAACGGGATTAAACGATGGATGTAATATGTATGTATATTTTAATGCCAGATCCCTTGCGGGTTAAACTTGTCATAAGACACGGTCGTCACTCACCTCACTTGCTTCTTCAACATTCATATCATGCACGCTTGCCGGTTCCGAGACCTTCTGACATCACCTTCTGCTGAAACACGACCAATTTGGTCATGGTAGGTGAGTTTTGGTCATACTCGGCTCCTACATCCTTCCTCTTTTGCGTTGTATATCTGTTCGTCATTCTTTCTATATTTGAAGCGATTATTTTATTTTCAAATTTATTTAATATTATGTTTTTATTTCTAATTATCATCGAGTAGCTTCCATAAACATCGATAAACAAATGTCGATGTTGGACATGTTGACATTCCATCACTAGCCTCTCCGCGCCAGCGGGCGTTACTATTTAAATCTAGTTACAAGTTTGAATGTATTTTGTTAATTACGAGTAAGTTGGCACATGAAAATTCTGAGGCAGGTGTGCGCAAACGAACCCCCGCTCGGGGCCGGTGTACCTGTGGCCCCAAATATCTCTTACTGTTACATATAAATAAACAAAATTATACTTAAGAGAGGTAAGTTTATTTAAGAGAGGTCATCAAAACAGCCTGTCTGGAGAAGTACCTCAACCTCGTGGAAAACCGCAGTCAACGAACAGACTTCCGGGAGGGCTGTTGTGTTCCTGCTGTGTGTAAGCTCTTAAGAAGTTGCTGTGTCAGTAATAGAGGTGACATCGCGCGAGTGATACGTAATGCATTATTGTAAGCGTTCATAAGCTGAGGTTTACATCAGATGGGCTGAACGCCTCCCGATATTGTAAAAAAAAACTTAATTAGCTATAATGTGTTTACTGTTTCGTTTCTTATAAATTCAAAAGTGTATTTTGATTGAGAATTTAATAATTAATTTATAAACTTAAACGTTGAGGAGCTCGGTGAAGGAAGTCCGTGCGTGAACATGTCTGTTTACTTCGAGCAGTTTTTAAGAAACGTAGAACGCATTAAAGCAGCCGACTTGGAAAACTTAGACTGCTACGGGGCAGGCAAAGACGCGGGCAACAGCTAGTTCATGCCCCAACCCTTACTCATCCCACTGCTGGATACGGGTCTCCCTTTAATCGAAGGGCTTTAGAGCGTTCCACGAATTCAACTGCCGATTAGCCAGTATTTTAAAGCCGGTCGAAGGCTTATTATAACCACTGTCATCTATCGACAACAGACAGGACCGACGGGTTATCGTACCCCCCGTACATGGAGAAGCTCGAGATAAATTAACCCATCCATAGACAGGCTGCGGTCACAATGCCTAAACTGTGCGTTCGGTTAAAATGACATGCGCAGCGACGCCATTGAGCCCACAGCTATTTAATAAAAAGGAAATCTCTGTCAACCCCATTCGAAAAGTAACACAGTAAATATATACATTTAATTAAATGAACAATAACTAAGACTATACTAATAAACCTATTATTACATTACACGTAAACTGCAAACAGTTTCATAATAAAGGTTACGACGGTGATAATTTAAGTATCAGAACCCGAGTTTAGAGACGAGTTTAGTCTAGTTACCTAGAACTTGATGAATCCGCTAACCTAGTGCGCATCTTGATATAATCATCCATACAAACTTTCAGTGTCTAAAATTTCTCTTTCCTTTCTCTCTTTCAGATTTATTGTAAAAAATCTATTTGGTAACACAACTACGTTACAATTCGACGATTTCGGTGACACAGTGGTTAGTAACGCTACTTTGTCCCCATCGTTCGTGGGTTTGTTCCCACACAGGACAAACATTTGTGCATGAACATGTCTGTTTGCCTTGTTCTGGTCATCTTTAAGAGAAATATGGCGCATCAAAGCAGTCTGGGATAGTACCTCTATCTCACCTAAAATAACAACACCCGGAGGGTTGATACTTAATGTTTTGCAAGCGGTCATAGACTACAGTAACCGCTTTACGTCTCCCTATGTGACATAAAAAAAATCAATTATCTATTTCTTATTCCCAGCGTTGTCTCGAATCATTCGAAATATAATTTCTTGAGCGTGCGAATTTCGTCAAGGTGTTTTCCTTCACCGTACAGAAAGTAATAAATACAAATGAACGTAAGTCCGAAAACACGAATTTGGTGGTACACATGCCCACAAAATTCGAACCAGGGACGAGTCGGACAAGAGGCTGGTCTTTATCCATTACAACATAAGTGTTTAAGTATAGCATAATTATAAGAAGTAGTATCTATTGCTTAGCTTTGTTCAGCACTCCAAGTTTCTAGGTTCTCCTAAATTATACAGGTGATTTCAAAACTGAACTTCGCTGGGGATTCCGACATCAAGAATCCCGATACTCTTGGCGATGGTAAAAGCTGGGTTCAGGAATGGAACTACAACAAGGGTTTTTTAAGCGGTAAACTCTCGGTCTTGTGCCTTGATCAAGTTCCTCTACCCACAGAGGAAACGTCAGTTGAATTTCTTGTACATAAGCATTACGAGTAGGCACTGAAAGACAAGCGACTAGGTCTATTGTAAAAGTACTGTTTAATATGAGACCCATTGCATGGTCGATTTTTGTTATGAGGTCTATTGCAATGGAAACTTTTGCTATCGCTTTTGATAATAGGATAGTTGCATGCATGCACAATGACGAGCTGTATTCCCTAGATACCTATATCATTCTCGTGATTTTGATTCTGATTCCACAGTGGTGTGGCATTATGGGTTACTCCACAAACTAATTGCCAATAAAGTCCCATTCGATCTTGTTAAACTTGTACAAGACTACAAATACAATACAAATACAAATATTCTTTATTGCACCAAATTAAAATTGTAAACATAAGATACTTAGAGACTATAGTACAATTAGGCGGTCTTATCGCTAAGCAATCTCTTCCAGACAACCTTAAGATGAGAGAAAAATATTATCTTGTAATAGTACAGGTAGGTGGTGCAGAGCAAACCATACGAATTAAAACAAAATTATTATATACATGAAAAAGTATTAAAAGTTATTGTAGTTACAGTAATGTCAGAGACTCAGTGATGATCAAGAAAGAGAAAGAGAACGATCAAATAGAGTTACAGGAAAGGTAGTGTTCTTTGACAAGAGATTTAAAAGAGGAAAGTGTTTGAGCACAACGAATATTAAGTGGTAGAGCATTCCAAAGACGTACTGCTTGAACAGAAAACGATTTGGAATAGAATTGAGAGGAGTGAAATGGAGTTTTAAGTCGGAGAAGAAGGTTTTGACGTAATTCACGACCCTGTACATCGCTATAAAATATAAATCGATCTTTCAGATAATTAGGAGAAGCGGGATTGAAGAAAATAGAATAGAGAAGAGATAGCAAATGCAAGTTGCAGCGAAGTGAGATAGGGAGCCACTTGAGCTGAGTACGAAATTCGGAGACATGATCATATTTGCGGAGTCCAAATATAAATCGAATACAAAGGTTTTGAAGACGCTCAAGTTTATTTAATTGCTGTACAGTGAGGTCAAGGTAACAGGAATCGGCATAATCAAGAATGGGAAGGAGAATGGATTGTGCAAGCGCAATTTTGGTGTCCATCGGTAAGAAGTTACGCAGTCTTCTAAGAGAGCAATTGGCAGCAAACAATCTTCTGCTAATATCTGTAATGTGTGCAGACCAAGATAAAGTTCGATCCAAGTACACACCGAGACTCTTTACTTTCTCACTATATTGTATTACAATCCCATCGAATACTACATTGTTTAAACAACTCCAGTTAATGTTAGATATTAACGAGGGCTACCTATTATAATGCATTGTGTTTTGGTTGGATTAACAGTGAGGCCGTGAGACTTACTCCACCGGGCTATAAGCGTAAGATCGTCATTTATTGTGGAAATAGCATTAGGAATTTGATCTAACGGTGCATGCGCATAAATTTGAAGGTCATCTGCGTAAAGATGGTAGGAGGAGCGAAGTTCAGAAGTAATTGAATTGATAAATACGGAAAATAGAAGAGGAGACAGAACGCCACCCTGAGGCACACCAGCAGATATTGCACAATACGAAGAAAATGTATTCTCAATACGCACCCGCTGGCGACGTCCATACAGGTAAGAATGAAACCAATCAATTACCGTTGGAGATATGTTGAGAGAACGCAGACGTTGCAGTAGAACATCAAAATCCACTGTGTTGAATGCATTACTGAAGTCCAGAAGCGTCAACACGGTGAGGTGAGATTTATCCATATTGCAACGGATATCATCAGTAATTTTGATACGAGCACTAGTTGTACTATGACCGGGACGGAAACCGGATTGGTAGGGATTGAGGAGGTGATTTATGTTTAAGAAATCGAGTAATTGTTGCTGTACTAGACGTTCTAAGATTTTGGATAGGAATGGAAGAATGGAGATGGGACGATAGTCAGAAAAAGATGATGGATTGGATTTTTTAGGCAGTGGGACAACCTGGCCAGTTTTCCAGATAGTTGGAAAGACAGCAGCGGTAATTGAGTTGTCGAGGATCATGGTGATAGTTGGAAGGATGATGTCTAGGATAGGTAAGATCATTAAACGACTAACATTGTCATCCCCTACGGCGTTCGAAGTTACAGAACGTATATTCTTCTCAACATCACAATCGGTAAACTGATTAAAGAAGAAAGGTGGATAATCTGGAGTTGGAAGTGATGAAAGATATGCAATGGTAGTTGCCTTGGTACCGGCATCAAATGTGGTAAGACTACATGACTGTTCGGCCTTTTTCAGTACATATCGGCGTCTTGACTTCCAAATCCAAAACAATCGCTGATGGAATTCCACAAGGATCCATACTGGAATCATAACTTTTCCTTCTGTATGTGAACAACATCCCTAAGCAGCCCCATACTCAACTTACTGACGATACAGCAACTCCTCCTTAACTAAAATCCGTTCAGCCATCTTGATGAAAAATAAAGAATCCACTTTTACAGATAAAGTGCAGTTAAAACGAAAAATTAATTAATTAATTTCTTATCGAAACTGCGTCTCCATGTAACTAAAGTTGTAATATATATATCCCTAATCCCCGTTATCGGGGTAGGAAGAGAGAGCCAATCGCCACATGACTGGGTTCTTGCCCAGCTTACTCGCTTCTTTAACATTCATACATAAGAATATTTTTCATTGACGTTTTGGATCAAATTATGTGAATAAGAGAAGAACTATGAAGTTGAAGCGAGTGAAGTGTGTAAAGGCCGCGTCATAAGGCGCTTGACTCTATCTGCCTACCCCATAAGGAACTCGACGTGAAAATATAGTATAGATAAATATATTCAAAAACTCGAAATTCACTGCCGCGCAGTTGAGGAAAAAAATATAATTGCGATAAGGTAAAATGCTAGTATGAACCCAACTCCCCTCTTTAAACAAGAGATCTAAGGAGGGAGCGCAACAAATTACCTGTCGAATTAATATCATACAATTGAATGTCCGTTACGTAAAGGGGGCTTTGTCAGGAGGGGTGAAAGAAAATTCGAGTAACTTCTGAAACTTGTATGAACAGTATTTCAGGATTTATGCTCAAGATAAATTTGACGAGCTCATTTGTGTGTATGAACATGTCTGTTAGTCTTGGACTGCGTGTTGTTAAGAGAGGTAGGATGGATCAAAGCAGCCCATCGGGAGAAGTGCCTACACCTCACAGAAAACTGCAGTCAAATAACTACCTGGACGGTTGTTGCGTGCCTGCGAGTGAGTATGAGGTCTCCAGTAAGTTGCTGTGTTAGCAGCATAGGTGGCATCGCGCGAGTGATACATCAATTCACAGACTACGGTAACCGTTTTACATCACGTGGACCGTATGCTTGTATGCCTCCCAAAGTAGTTTAAAAAATATTGACGCATTACTCTATTGTAAACAATAGACAATTATTAAAATCTGTATCTAAAATATAATCTATATATATATAAATGAATGTTTGTCTATATGTCCTCTATGGACTCAAAAACGGCTGGGCAGATTTTGATGAAATTTTCAGTGAATCTTCAGGCTAGCCCAGCAGGTGATCCTGTGAAGTTTGGTAGCGATCATATCACCCGTGCGAAGCCGGAGCGGATAGCTGGTATATGATAAAGATGACGAGTTGTTTGTTTGTACGTACGCGGTCATCTCTGGAACCAGTTAGATTTGAAAATATTTCTTTGTTTTTCATAACCTTTCCTTCCTAAAAATTGGTGGGATGCGCTACCTAGGATTTGGCGATGGTATTGACAGGCACTGTCGTCAGACCTTCAAAGCCAGCGGGAAGACCAGCCCTTTCTTAGGTTCCGTCACACGTCCTTCAAAGAATAATTTTTGGGTACCTACACGTTTCATCGCAATCCTTTGGTTTACAAATACGAAGTGGTAATGTTCACCAATCAAAAACAGTCTAGCCATTTAGGAGATCTAGAGAACAAAAGACAGACAGGTAAAAAAAAAAGATTTTTGGTACAAGTACCGTGTGCATTCATATGCATTTAGTAAAAGCAATTTAACTATTATATATACAGACATTTCAATATTTGTATAGATAATGTATAAACCATGATTTGCTATGCCATATTTAGTAAATAATCGTGTCGCGAAAGGTCAATGCCCGGCGTGCGGCTTACGCTAAGCTGGCCATTGGTCAATGGACACTGACCTTCCGTCACACATCTGTTCACAAAAAATAATCTTTCGTAATTGGTACACCATGTAAGTACCCCTTACCCCTGCAAGAGAGGTAGGGCGCATCAAAGTAGCCCGTCTGGGGAAGTACCTCCACTTCACAGAAAACCGCAGCCATATAACAACTCCCTTGAGGGTTGTTTTGTTCCTGCGAGTGAGTGAGGTCACCAGTAAGCTCCCAAGGAGTTGCTGTGTAAGCAACAGAGGAGGCATCGCGCGAGTGAGAGAGTAATATATCGCAAGCGTTATTAGGCTACGGTACCCGCTTTACATCAGTTGGGCCGTATGCTTGAATACCACCCGACGTAGTATAAAAAAAACCCCTGCAATATTTATCTAACTAATTTCATTACACCATGTACGTAGCATGTTATACTTGCCATCTTCTTCTTTGCGTTTTTCCCGTTTCCTAATCCATTAGGATTGACGGAGTTCGATACCTTTGCCTAAAGATTTAGCGAAGATACTCATTTTACATGAAGCGATTGGTGTCAGACGTCCATAATCCAGAGCTAAAACCAGAACTTTCTTGGGTTTCGAAAGTTTCCTGACGATGGTTTCCTTCACCGATGAGCAAATGATAATTACAAATGTATACATAAATACAAATAGGTATACGATTTTAATGGTACATGCCAGGATTCCAATTAGAGATCAGTTGTCAATAGCTGGTGCTTTATCCACTGGCTGTGAGAATTGTAGATGATCCTAAGCGTACATACGGTATTGAACCAATGATATAGATATAAATATATATAGAGATTTTGCCTCCATTTGTATGTTCTACCGATTGTACAACGGGTTGTGTTCTGAAGAATTGTTAGATATGACGCCCACAGCTACTTTTTACAACCGCACCGCTCGCCGACAGCGGTATGTTCATCCTCACATGCTGAAACCGCAATGGTCGCGTACTGTTCGGTTCGAGAGAATTTTTCTTCCGAGAACTCCTCAAGTTGTATGAACTTCCAGCCGAGGTTTTCCCAAGGGCACTTAGCACTATAGCATGGGTCTCTTCAAGAAAGGCGCGAAGAGGTTTTTAGAGGGTCGGCATCGCATGAGTGACACCCCTGATGTTGCAAATGTCGATAGGCTACGGTGGCTGTTTACCATCAGGCAGTCCGTATGCTTGTTTGACACCTTGGTGGTATAAAATTAATTTACATTATGTACCATTCATTACACTTCTGTTCAATCATTGTACAATGAGTACAATGATTGACTACACTCTGACAATGGTGAACATCTGCGACTTTATTATATATCCAGTTTATTCTTAACTTTATGACGTATTTAACTTTCTCATATTTTACTATATGGGGGGGGGGGGGGGAGTGTCTTAGTGACCTGTGTCTCAGGCTTTTTCGAAAGCCTACTTCAGGCACCAGTCTCTCACAAAGTAGTATAAATAGTAACTCGGTATATGTTCCTCTAATGACTGTTATCCTATTTGTGATGAGAAAATAAACGCTTTTTCTTATTATTATATTATTATTCATTATTTTAGATTAGATCTTTTTTATAAATTGTGATGCACCATACCTTGCTGTCAATACTGAAGTCAAACAGACATGTAAAATATGTCTGTCTATCTGTCCTTTATGCATGAATCATACAAAACAACTAAAAAGGTTGATTGCATTTTATACTGTAAGTCTTTAAGGTTTCCTGAACTTGAAAATACGCGAGTGGAACCGCGGGCTCTATATTGTATTGAACAAAAATATAACAATTGCATAGTTCGCAAATCGTATAATAAAACGCGTAAGTTTACGTTCAGTTCCGCTATAGCATTTAGCCTAACGTATTCAAGTCGGAATTTATATTCCGACTACGGAATTCAGTTGTATAATTTCCAGGGATGTATTGGGATAAAACCATTTTTTTATTAATTCTCTGACCAGATTGTTAGATAAACCAGTACGGTTATTTGTTTTACATTGATAATTACCTGATGGTCTATAGCTTATATTGTTGGATACTGTTGTTTTAATAGAAAAAAATGATCAATGTACAAAAAGCACCTTATTACATTCTTTTTCATACAACGTCGAGAGGCATACAAGCACACGACTTGAAAAGCATACGACTTGGAATGCGATGGGTCTCAACCCGTGGGTGTCGTAAAAGGCGACTAAGTAGCGTCCCCTGCGTGCTTTAATAACTTACTGCGGTTGCCAACCCGCCTGCTAAGCATGGCAGTTATGGCAAAAATCCCTTCCATATGAGTACAAGAATAAGACGGCCCTCAGTCAGCGCCAGCCCCGCTAATCCTGGTTCCGATAGTCAGAGTCAGGTCAGGGTATCGGCGGTGCAAGGGGTGCTAAGAATCCCCAGCTCCAACGCCGCGGCTACCAACACAACGGAGTGGCCCTGGCAACATGCAACACATGTACAATGACGACCGACGAGAAGATAGTAGAGCTGGAAGAGGAACTAAGTAAGTTGCATTGGGATGTAATCCGGTAATCCTTAAATCCGGCCTTTTACCTTACTACTGTGAGGGCAATCATCTGTCCCAAGGTGGTTTCGGGTTTATCGTCCGTAAGCCCCTCGTCAGCAATATACTAAAGATCGAGGCTGTGTCGGAGAGGGTTGCGTACCTTATACTCAGAATTATTAAACGGTATTCACTGAAGGTTATGCAGGTCTACGCACCAAATTTGACACATCCTGATGATGAGGTGGAGGCTATGTACGAGTATGAAGACATCTCTAAGACCATACATATCTGTAAAACTCACTATACAGTACTGATGGGGGACTTCAATGCAAAGCTGGGCACGAAACAGAATGATGAGTTGAGTGTGGGGCAATTTGGAATCGGGCAACGAAACCAAAGGGGCCAATTGCTGGTCGACTTCATGGAGAAGGAGGAACTCTTTATGATGAACTCCTTCTTCAAGAAGCAGCCGCGGCGCAAGTGAACCTGGAGTAGCCCGGATTGTTCGACGAAAAATGAGATGGACTATGAAGTTAACTTGACGACCAACCGGCGTTTATTCAATGATGTCTCTGTGATCAACAGTGTGAAAACCGGAAGCGATCACTGGATAGTAAGAGGCATCTAGAATCTTAACATAAAGCTGGAAAGCTCTCGCCTGATGAAATCTACGCTCCGTCCATCTCATGCCTTGATACAAAACCTCGAAAGTGTTCAACTCGAGCGTCATAATGGTTTTCCGTGCCTAGATGATTGTATATTACCTGACGATATCAACAGTAAGCAACAGTATCTATCGGTACATCGAAGCGTTGAAGTGCTTGTACAGTAAGGCAACGATGTGTATCCTAGTACAGGACCAGAGTGTGAGACCGATCCAAGTGCAAGACGGTGTAAGACAGTGCGATGTTACATCCAGGATAATCAGTTAGGTAAGTCCAACTTCGACCGAGAGGTCAACAGACAGATCCAACTCGGCTGGGCAGCGTTCGGGAAACTTCGACACATATTCCCGTCCTAAAGACCTCAACGCCTGAAAATCTTCAAACAGTGTGTGTTGCCAGTGATGACATACGGACCGGGCAGGTGTCCCTTCACTGAGGGCCGTATGGAGAAGTTCAAAGTAGCTTAGCGTGCTATGGAAAGAGCTATGCTCGGGCATGATAGAATCAGAAATGAGTCAGTAGAACTAAGGTAACCGACATAGCCCACAAGATAAACAAGCTGAAGTGGCAGTGGACCGGCCACATGGTTCATAGAACCGACAACCGCTGGGGAAGAAAGGTTCTCGAATGGCGTCCCCGTACACGCAGTGTGAGACGACCCCCCACTAGATGGAGCGACGACCTCAAAAGGTTTGCAGGGAGTCGATGTATGCAGGTGGCACAGGATCGAGACGAGTGGCACTCTAGGCCTATGTTCAGCAGTGGGCGAATATGGGCTGAGATGATGATGATATATTTGTTTATTATTATTATTTATTATTTACAATAAATGTAAGTGATGTTATAATTATTTACCCCTTTAAATACAGTAGCCAAAGAAGATATACTCATTGTTACAGGTAGAAATATTAAATCTGACGCTCCAAATACGTCCCAGGACCCCCAGCCCGTAAATATAAATTGGGATTCATATATTTTAGTGCGAAGGGGTCCAAAAGTGTTTTGAAAAGTAGTTCGGCGCGGCCTAATTCCTTTAGTTTTACAGGCTTTTTGGGGGTTTTTAGGCCCGCTTCCCGCTTGTTTTATATAAGGGTTCGTGTTTGGTTAGGCCGACCTTTTTTAGCCGTTTGGGACCGTAGTTTTAGTTTCGGTAAAATAGTGCGATTACGTTCGGAAAGTTCTTTTGTGGGTCTGTTTTTCGAACCGGCCTGGCTGTCCGTTCTGTTATTACGTTCTCGGGGTATTGTTTTTGCATTTTATTATAGTTTCACTTTGCAGTGTTTTCATGGGATGGGAAAGCAGCTTTTTAGTAGAACTATATACGAGTAACTTTCTAGTGGAACTGTAGCACAATTTAAAGGTATGTTGTTATAGAATATGTTTTAAAATACTGGCATACACTGGTCGCCAAAATGGTTTATCTTAATTCGTCTGAGTAACTTATTAACTTTGGAGCCAAAGCCAAACTCACTTTTCAGCCTGTATTTGTCCACTGTTACACGAGCCTTCCATCTCGAGAGAGCCACTCTTTTTTTTATACAACGTCGGGAGGCTTGCATAACAAGCATACGGTTCACTTGACGTAAAGTGGTTACCATAGCCAATGAACGCATGCTATACATTAATCTCTCGAAATATCTCGCGCGATGCCACCTCAGCTGCTAACACAGCAACTACTTAGGAGCATACTGGTGACCTCACTCACGCAGAAACACAACAACCCCCCAGGGAGTTGTTATTTGGATGTGGTTTTCTGTGAAGTGGAGATACTTTCCCAATAGGGCTGCTTTGATGCACCCTACCTCTCTTGAAAACATCTAGACTAAGGTAAACACACATGTTCATCCACACAAATGTTTGTCCTGTGCGGGAATCGAACCCACGAGCATTGGTGTTAAAGTAGCATTATTGATCACTCCGGCACTGGTCTCGTCATGATTTTATTTACTATGATTGTGATCTTTGTCAAGAATTCACATCTTTTAAGGTAAGGTCTCACAATCGCCTGAGCTAAATATCCATATAAATTGACTAATTTCTTATTGCCATGTTCATTGTACCTATTTTCCTATAACTACGCAGCAAAACTAAATTTTCCACGAACCAAATAGTTCCAACTGACTCAAACTAAAAGATTTCCCAAAATTAATTAGTGAACGCCAAAATGAAGTTGAAAAATTGATTAAAGCTAGTCGAGACCGCACCGGAGTTACGTAGGTACCACGGAAACGTCAAAGTTTCGCGAGCCGGAGGGGGACGGGAGGGGCGGGAGCAGGGGAAAAATTAACCACCACCGGCACGAAGACGGATCGGCGAAGTTTAAATTTGGAACGCGGCGTTCTTTTTACGTTAGTACGTCGATGAGTCGACTACACAGAGTATAAACATAGTTGACAGTTTAAAATAATTAAACGCAACGTATAAATCGTGCGAGTCGATTGATCTAATTAAACGCTATAACCTTTTTATTATATTGATTTATGAACAGTAACAGCTTTTACAATGTAATTTGGTTTGATTCCGCTTCTTATTTAAAATATACTTTTAATTTTAGTTCAGTTTTGTAGAATGGACCCTATTGCAAAAAAATATTATACGAGGATACTTAATATCATTCTATTTTACTTATCTTCCTCGCATTTTATTTCATTGTCATTAGTTATAATCAAAATTGTCATTGTGTGACTGAATTTAAAACCTTGTCATTCCTGACTGCATCCCTGTAAAATCTAAGTAATCGAATTTCTTGATGATTGTGTTTACAAATTCTTATGAAACATAAAATGATGGTTGCTTGTAAGAAAAGTAAAGATATGAAATTCAAAATCAACATGAAAATTTATCGACGGGACCGTCAGTGCACGTTTTTAGGGTTCAGTATCAGGGACGTGTAGAGCATCAAGCTGAAATTAATATACAAATACTTAGGTCTAATTTTCATATAATAACAATTATATTGTTTATTAACAGTTGAAGAAATACCTACTGTATACAATCTTTTTACAAACTGATTAAAGATAACTTTAATAATGCCTAACACCAACTTCAATTCAGAACATTCGAATCAAAGAGTTTGAATATCAATTTCTTACTCAAACACACAATGACAAACTCGTCTGGTGCATCTGGCGTATGCAGATATGGCAATCTTCATTTGAATTTGGAACAAGTACAAGATGGCGCGCGGATTACATGCAGCCAGTGACAATCGAGAGGCTGATTAGTGTTATGAGATTGCATCTGGAAGTGGAATTATAGATTAAGAAAAATAATCAAAAGTGATGGAAACAGAAGAATACTACATTTATGAATACGGAATGTAGAATTATTACATGTACCTATGTATTAAATACATACACGTAATAATTCTGCTGCTAAAAGAATTCTATAATTATAATTATAGAATTCATTTTACTGCTAGAATTCTATAATTTTAAGTACTTGCGTTTATGATAAAAGAAAACTAACGAAACGAAATAAAACGTTGTATGTCATATTTTTTTTTAATTAACAACGACAAATGAATACGTTATATTGTTAATGTGCCATGTACCGTATTCTGTGACAACGATTCTAGATAGTTTATTTTTAAAATTGCAATAAGTAATGTTAATGTAATGTCAATAAGTAATGTTAATGTCACAGAAGCGAGTGAAGTATGCAAGGACCGCGTCTTATGGCGCTCGGTTCTCTCTACCTACTGACTTGGCGTGAAGACATACATACATAAGTAAAATGTATGAATACGTACGTGTTTAAACATAAGTTTGTCCTAAACATGCTGGGTACATAACATGTAAAAATCGGCCAAGTGCTTTCAATAGCAATTTGTAAGAAAATGCACCGAATAAAACACACTTCTCGTATCGACAACTACTTTATTTTTTACTTTATTTTGCATTTTAAAGTGGGGTAGAGCCCATCAAAGCAGCCCGCCTAGGGATTCTCCACCTTACAGAAAACCGTAACCAAATAACAACTTCCTCAAAGTTGTGTGTGAGTGAGGACACGAATAAGCTCCTAAGCTTTCATGTTAGCAGCAGAGGTGGTATTGCGCGAATGATACTTACCTATACTGCGTCCATTATATTAAGCCTTTTTTTATACAACTAGCAGTCCGCAGCCTATTGACGCTCGCAACACAAAGGGGATGAGACTCGCGCGCTGCCAATCTTGCGACCTATGACTGTTTCGTCACAGTACCTAGTAATTTCTTTGCCATATCTCACCCTTCAAACCGGAACACAGCTACATAAAACACGCAGACGATCTATCTATTTCGGATTTGAGAGAAACGTAACACTTGATAGTTACCTGTCTCTTTATGACTCGTTAAAATGATTAGCTGTCAAATGTTTAATTATACGATGGACAATGTACAATGTGTTGTAAGCGTTCTTAGGCTACAGTGACCGCTTTACGTCAGGTGGACCGTACCGTCGTAGCATAAAATGAAACATATTTTTTTAAATACTTTTAGAGTCAACCGGTTCCTAAGATGCAGCCTCGAGACAGCCGGACGGACATATGGACGAACACGGCTCATTTCACAACTTAATAGTTCTTGGTAGAAAACTTCTCTAGAACCGCACAGTACGCAACCGTTGCGGCTCCAGGATATGATATACAATCTAAAAGAAATTTGGGATTGCAGCGTAAATCTTCAAAAAACTCATCTCTACGTAGGTAAATTCGGAGACAGCAGCTAGTTTCATATACAATAATTGTATACCGTCAGACGTATGTCTATCTCGAATGTAATATGTAGCAATGTGGATGCGATGCGTGGTGCAGACGCCTCGGGAAAACTCTTGAAACAAAGGAAGGTAATTGAAAATTCTATCAAAACTTGCGCCGAACAGCGTACGTTGTACTACTGCGGTACGGGCCGAGCCGACACTTGCCATTCTCCACTACGGCAGTGTAGTGTCTATTATATATTATGTTATTTGTGTATTCTTTGATGTATTCTTGCTGTCAAGTCGTTATATTTGTTTTTGTAACATACTAATACTACTACTTTCCATCTTCCATCTTTATAGCAAATCCCATGCCGGGTAGGGTGATAAATCTGAGAGCTCCATGAATATATACCTCATTAGCTTCCATAACAAATCATTTTTACACACGCTCGCATGTCTTTATGACATCTGACACTTCTACAGGTCGGGATTATTGAGCTTCTTCGACTCCTGTAATCTGTCATTTAGTTGAGTTGTAATGCAATCATTTTAATAAAAAAAAAGTCAAAGTCAAAATCTTTTTTTTTATTCCGTAAAAATGGCTACATTTGTTTGGAATCGTCACAATTTTTTTTCCTACCGTGCAGTTCATGACTAGGTGAGCACTGATAAAAATACTGCCAAAAAACTCAGGCATCCCTCTTTTGGTATCCAAACAAATTTACATATTTTATTAATTACATTATAATTGGATCGACTCACTCCCAGGCATTTTTATCATTAACTAGCTGACCCGGCGAACTTCGTACCGCCTAACAGTCGATTCTTTCATTTTTTTAATACTTATTCTGCTATTCGGGACACCGGGTCAGCTAGTAAGATAAAAAAAAGAAAGTTAATAAGTCTTATTACGAATCTTAGTATTATTACGAATTTAAGTATTATTACGAATCATTTGTATCGGAGTATAGAAAAGTGTTCTTTTTAGAATTTTTTTAATTTTTCTCTTCGTAAGAACCGTCCTCGTACTTCAAGGAATATTCTAAAAAAAGAATTAGCGATATCGGTTCACCTGCTCTAGAGATTTGCGCTTAGCAACACATTTAGCGATTCATTTTTATAGTATAGATATAGTCAGATACTTTATAATATGCCCTGCTACACAATTTGGCTTTAACAGTAGTTTTAAATTTGATTATTGACAATTCTCTTATATTGCTGGGAAGTTTCTTATAGAACCGTATACATTGCCTCATAAAAGAATTACTTATTTTGTGGAGACGGCTTGCATGTAACACAAGATTATGCTTATATCTAGTATTTATGCTATGAGTATCACTCTTTTTACAAAATGAGTCTATATTTTTATGGACATACAAAAGATTTTCATATATATATTGCGATGCGACTGTTAAAATATTTATTTCTTTGAATTTTTCTCTAAAGCTCTCTCGGGGACCAAGTTTGTAGATAGCTCTTATGGCTCTCTTCTGCAATAAAAAGATGGTGTTAATGTCCGCGGAGTTACCCCAAAGAAGAATTCCATATGCCATAATACTATGAAAGTAACTGAAATAAACTATTCTAGCCGTATCAACATCAGTGAGCCGTCTAATAGTTTTCACTGCATAGGCTGCAGAACTTAGTTTTCCTGATAATTTTTCAATTTGTGGGCCCCATTGTAGTCTGGAGTCAATTGTTATACCCAAGAACACAGTTGTCTCCACAGGGGCTAAATTAGTTCCATTAACATGTACATTGGTAGCCACCTGTCTTACATTAGGTGTAGAGAACTTAATTACTTTAGTCTTTTTATCATTTAAAACCAGATTATTAACACTAAACCAATGAATAACTTTAGAGAGAACATCGTTAACTTTGTCATAATTACCTAACCTAACAAAGCATTTTTATATAACATCAAGGAGAATACAAGCATACGGCCCACCTGATGTAAAGCGGTTACCTTAGCCTATAAACAGTTGCTAAAACAAATGCTATACAACTCTTTACGAGCTTACTGGTGATCTCACTCACACGCAGGAACACAACAACCCTCAAGGGAGTTATTATTTGGCTGCGGTTGTATGTAAGGTGGAGGTCCTCCCCCAGACGGACTGCTTGGATGCGCCCTTCCTCTCTTAAAAATACTCAGACCAAGACAAACAGACATACTCGTATGTGTGGATGACACAAATGTTTGTCCTATGTGGGAATCGAATCCAAGAGCGTTGGTGTCACAGTAACGTAACATCTTGTTTGCGCCACCGAGCTCGTCCAAATTGTACGTAGGTACGGATGTTAACTTTTGCATTTAAAAAGTTTTAATTCAATAAAAGATACCTCATTCTTTGCAAAAAATGCTTGGAATTACAATAGAGTATATTTATTTATTTAATTTCAACAACGAGTACACCATTACATATACAACATATATATATATACATTATAAATAAAACTTAAGTGTCTCATTACGTAAAGAAAAGCACTGCATGCACAGAAAAATGCGCCGAACAATGTATGTAATTATCTTCAACAATGTTTTAGATTCTTAAAACAAACAAACAATAAAAGAAATGTTGCAAGTGCAAATTATAGAAACATTGAAATTGCATCCTGCCTTATTTAAATAAGTAAACACAAGGAATGTACTGCATTGAGCTCAACGTATAAACTATTAATTAAACATGCATCTTAATATCTGTATAATAATATTATACAATTTGGTTGAGCTAATTAGTTAATACCATATATGTATGAAACTGTAATCAAAATCATCATACAACGTTCATAAATAATCTGTTGTGGTTTCTATTCTATTTTTCATTAGCTAGATTTGTTCGATACAATATTGTTACATTATACCGAATAAATTAATTAAATTAACTACTAGATAAAGTGCTGTTAAGAAACCTTGTAACTTATCAAACCTTTTAACTTATCATCCGATTTCATCAGTGTATATAGAAATATTTCGAAATTTTGATAGAGCATAACCTCGTCGACAAGAAAGACCTTTTTCGACGTTGTTTTAAATAGTGAGATGATTTTGAGTGATCCCCAGCAAATCACCCCGATAGACCGATGACATGTTTTCTGTAATCTCCTGTTTGTTTCAATATGATTTCAAATGTACCATTTTCCATCCATATTACTGCGACAGTGATGCCATCGCTTTTAAATATTTTAACATGCATTTATTATCAGCAGCTTGTAGCAGTTATTGCTATAGCAGCTACGTGCAGCTACGATAGTTACATTTGCTACGCATTGGGCTATAGACAAATCGAATGATGCTCATTAAGGTCTTAGTTAAGGTCACACGTCTTTCGAAATATTATTTCTTGGACGTGCAGATTTGCTCACGATGTTTTTCCTTCATCGCTGATGAGCGAGTGATAATTAAAAATATGTACAACATAAATCCGAAAATTAAATTTAATAGTATGTGCAAACAGTTAGGCATTGCTCCTATTTTTCCATTCATCCTATATATTTGGGTGTGATAGGTAATAGGTAAAAAAAGAAACAGTCTGTTATTTGACTAGTTCCTTGTTGAAATCCTGGTCTGGGCATGTATGAACTATACCACTAAATTCATGTTTTCGGATTTATGTACATATTTGTAACACTTGCTCGGTGGTAAAGAAAACGTCAGCTATCCGACAGTCGCTTCATGTCAAACTCAGTATCAAATAAGACCACACTAATCCGCATTAGGCAACAGGGTAATGGTAGGAAGAGGAAGTTCATTTAAAAAGCAGTTTCGGGAATACACATGAATGCAACGAAAAAATATTATTCAATTGAAACAACTTTTTCATTGAATATTTTTTCGTTACATTCATATGGATGTTTTAAAAAGAAAGTTTCTACAGAATTGCGATATAAATTTGTAAATATTTTTGTATAAAAAGCTAGTAAGTTAAAGTGAAAATTTAAGGTATGTGTGTGAATGTAGATTGTTCTGAAGTGTTGAAGAAATTCAACTAATTTATTACGCATTTATTAGCTTCACTTGTAATGTAAATGTAAAAAAATCTTGGAAGTTAAATTTGACCCACTTTCTTTGACACATTTGATTAAGATGAAATTTTGCATGCACGTTTTGTATGGACGACAATGCATAATTAGTTAAGTGACAAGTCATTCTATATGGCGGACTTATTATTTCTTATATACTCCGTTGATATGAGTATCAAATGAAAGGGTTTGCTGAGAAGAATACGAAAAATAAAATGACGTCACACTAAATTCAATATGGTGAAAGCCCCAGGAAAGCGTATTTTTTAGTTTATAATAACTATAATATTTTGAATATAGTCTTAATCGTAATATCAAATCAAATCATTTATTTGTAGAAGTAGGTAATGCAGGTTTTTCCAATTAATTAGCACAAGCCACTTCTTACTCTACAAATAGAGCATACAAATATTATTAAGTAAGAACATGCAATGTCATATATAGCTCCATACAGCATTTAAAACAAATTAATTTAAAAAATGACAGAAGTATAATTTGGTAGGTACATGTCAAATAAGTTTATAATTATTGATAATGTCAAATGTATGAAATTATTATAGAAAATGTTTGTTATTTATATATTCTTTAATGTCATAATAGCATTTATTCTTTAGTATTTCACTAACTGATTTTTTGAATTCATTAAATCGCATTTCTTTTAACTCTAATATCTTGACATAACTTAGTCTTGGAAGTAATTTACATAGTTTTCAAGCAATTAAAACAAACAAATTTTACGGCCCTTAAAATGGAAAGTTACAACCACTAGTCAAAATGCCACTGCGTCTAGTTTTGAACTTTTTAAACGGTTAAGTCTATTTTGGCGTGTATCATATTCACTAGCTACTATTTCACGTATATTTGAACATAAAAACAACTCAAGAAGCATCCCGTATTCTATTTTCAGGAACACCGTTCTTATATGAAATCTATATGTTTGTCTGTGCGTTTGTCTTTGTGTTTGTCTGTCGCTTTTTTACGAATATTCGAATTTTGACTTCAGATCCGGATTTAGCTTAAAAAAAGTAGAATAGGAATGTTCAGGAACACCGTTCCTATCTCATAACATGGTCAAAATGGCCAATAATAAAAAAAAAAAAATTGAATTGTTATATAATTGACGAGCCATGTGTTCCTCTGGCAATGCAAGCTTGCGCATTCTCAAATAGTTTTTTTTTGTAATTATACGACAAAACGGATTGTACGTCAACTGATTTAGATAACTGCTAGGTATACTGCTATTTTACCCGCGTAATCGAGTGTTCCATTGATTGCTTGAACCATATTATTCGCCTATACGCCGAATTATCTAAATAAACTACGAAGTGACGTTAAAAATCTTTTAATTATCACCATGACATGTCCTTGTTTGTGGGATTCCCGCCAAAATCGAGTTCCGCCAAAGTCTACCGATTCTGCTTGAGATGTTCTTTTTCTACATCAATATTTATAAACGACAAGTGATACATTTGGTAACATTAACTGTAAAGTTTCGTCTTTACTGTTCTTTACTGTATTCATTATGACGTATAATACGGGTTTATTGTGTACATAAAACATTGCGATTGCCTTTGACAGTGCGGCGCGAGTGGCAAGTTTTAATAGAAATTTAAATTAGCTTAGATTGTTCCGAATGCTTCTATTGTTGGCTCGAGATGTTGGCATACCTATTTAGTTATATTTTGTAAGCGTATTTTATCAGATAATTTTAAAGTATGTTGGAAAAACTTATGTTAATATTTTAAGGTGTGATATTACCTTAGTTAACTATAGTCTAAAAAAAAATATCAGTATTAATTAAAAAAAAAAAAACAATTGTAACCAACTAAATTGAAGTCGATGCTTATGCACGTGGGACTTCTTCCCACGCTTTTGACGAGTGACATTGTTCTTATACTTGAAATTTTTACAATTCAGTGTAAAATTAGTTTTATGTGACAATTTCGATAGTGTTTTGTAACATAAGTGCTAGTGCAATTATACAATAATGAAAAAACTCAAATATAACACGTTTATGCACTTTTTGAAAGACGTGAAAAAGTTCATCAAGAAAACCTTGTAAAATTCCTATCGTTTTACGGATGGTGTTTAAACTGGGTTGATTGGGTCGAAGTACCCTTCCCAAGTATTTTTTGAGCACAGTTCCTGAAGCTGGAACATAGAATTAAGATCTACAAATGGTTCTAAACTGATGACTTGACTGTATGGGCTAGATCCCTTTGCCTTTCCCCACGGGGATAAAAAGAACAAAAAAAAAAATATGCACGTGGGTAGCATAAGATTTATTAACATTGACTTCCCTGAGGTGACTTTCGCTTATTATTTGTTAAATGTTTTTGTATACATGCGGATCTTTTATGTTTTTTATTTATACACAACCTTTAGGTTTAGTCTCAAATTATCATCTTATTCTCATTAATTTACTCTCAAATCTTTTTTTACGACTAGATTACCCAGTAATTTCTCTGCCATATCTCACCCTTCAAACCGGAACACAGCTATATAAATATAGCTGCTTGGCGGTAGAAGTAGGTGAGACAGAGGTACCCGCGCAGACGACTTTTGTACAAAGTCCCTCTGTAGTAAAATCTTCATTAATAAATTTTTTTTTTGGAATTATTTAACTATCTAATTACCACACCTTCACTAAATTTATATGACATCAAATTCGGAGTACCTAAACCTCATCAAAACAAAGTTTCAATTGTCGTCCGCTGAACGGTTCCCTAAATATCGGTAAATATATACAATACTTTTGTTCCTTCCTTTTTTCATTTCTTCCTCTACATGTTTTGAATGAATTTCAATTGCAGTCGTATATTTTTTAAATAATTGCATTACATTACAATACGTTCCTTTTGTCTGATATTGAGGTGGGGTCTCTCACGCTTGTCTTCAATTCAACCGCGGCGCATCAATTTCAGCGGTCTTTACTTGCAAAAGACACATGGTCATGTTTTTCCGTGTGACATAATGATGTGAAAGTACCTACCTGAAATAGCGTAAGCGCGCAGTAGCCATGTCCGTCAAATTGTCCGATTGTTCTATCTGCATATAAACGTGTCGTTTATTAAATTATGACTCAAAAATGCTTTTTTCTTTTGTATTGGCGAAAGACACTAACAATAGTTGCAGATAAATTAGTCAATTTTTCAGCATCATCGTAAAATATTCTCCTTTAACTTTAATTCCTGTTCTCTCCTGTTTGACAAAAGGACCTTTGGTCCCTAGCATAAAGCATTGTTACGTTCTTGACTTAACAAAAGTCATGATGTGATTACGATTAGACTGATTCAAATAAAATAATTAATGTTTTTTCACAACCCAAATTAGTTCTCAGTCTGAAACACGACTTGTAATTGAATTTCAGCTGGCTGAAACGCTCGCAGACTGGCTTGGCTGAATGGCGCACAAAATTTAGTTTAATGAGTTTTCTTTAAGTAAACCCACTTGAAAAGTTCATGAATATCAGTTCGTTCACGTGTTACTTTAAGGTGACATTTGGTATGTATAAGGTGAAATTATCAACTGATTACAGAGTTTCTCTTTCTACGAATAATCAAATAATCTTTAACCACATATCTTCTGTCCAAAATTTGTATAGATCAAACCTACTCGCTAATACCAAATACTAGTAACAAGCTGCAGTCTGTGACTTTGTCCGTGTGCATTCCAATATCTTGTTGGAACCGCTTTTCTTGCCTTTCTTCTTTTTGTTCGGTTTATAAGGTAATGAAGGATATATCTGAGATACCTATTTACTTGGATACAGGATAGGATTCAGAATGTAAGGGACTCACTAAATGCAAGATGTCAAATCTAAAGAGCATCTTTAGAGCTTATTTGGCTGCGGTTTTCTGTGAGGTGGGTGTACTTACTTCCCCAGACCCCAGACGGGCTGCTATGATGGGCCCTACCTCTCTTAAAAACATCCAGACCAAGACAAACCTTCACACAAGTGTTCGTCCTGTGTGGGAATCGAACCCACGAGCGTTGGTGTCTAAGTAACGTTACAGGCGTTTCACCACTGCGCCACCGAGCTTAAAGTTTTACTGCAAATAAGCGAAGGATTGTCACACATCGTCGATGAGTACTTTCTCTGTGATTATAGAAGTTCATAGATACCTCAGCTTTAGAATCCTGTGGACATGAATCGTGCTAGATATAGAGACAAAAAGATACTGCCTAACCTACAACAAAAATGCATTTATTGTTTATTACTGTTCAGTGGAGTTCATTCACATTGCCTCGGAAAGCCAAATTCGAATCGGATTCAAAACTTACCAGTGACAATGTATGGAATATGATTTTTTTTTTGGTTCTTTTTATCCCCGAGGGGAAAGGCACAGGGATCTAGCCCATACAGCCAAGTCTTCAGTTTAGAACTATTTGAAAATCTTAATTCTATGTTCCATCTTCAGGAACTGTGCTGAAAAAATACTTAGGAGGGGTACCTCGACCCAATCAACCCAGTTTAAATACCCCCCGTATAGGTAGTAGGTATACATTTTCAAATGAAACCTATTTGCAAAGGAATTATCAAAGAATAAAAGAAAAGAACAGTTCTACATTTGCGCACGTCCAAGTAATTATTTTTCGAAAGACTTGTGAACTAACCTAAGAAAGGACTGGTTTTTCTTCAGGGTTGTGGAGATCTGACGACAGTCGCTATGTACATTTGGTGCAAAGTTTGTTAAATATGATGGCAACTCCAGCAATTTTGATACGATTAAGTAAGGTATGCGGCCCAGCGCTGTCGTGAAGAAGAAATGGATTAAAGCGAATGATAAATTTCGTTTGTTCTATAGCGATTTTGCCATTGCTGTCATTTATCCATACACGTCATCAACGACGTATTGTCGTCTATGCTACGTTGGTGCTAAGAAGGATCGCTATCAAAGAAAATGCCTAACGGCGGGAACATAATAAAACAATATAGTAATATAAAAGAAATATTATGTGTCCATGATTAAAAAAAAAAGTAGAATCAAAGATGTCGATCAATTCGGCTGTTTCATAGCGATACGAATGAAATCATTACATATAGAAGGCATTTAACTTTCACACTGAACTGAAACCTGAGTACCTAAAAACCACCTTCTACTTTGTTAATCCTTATGCAGAGATGATATGAGCATATTTTAATACATTAAACTTGTAACAAGATGCAGAAATCACAAACCTTACGAGAAACACAAACATTAAAAGACGTACATTTTGAAACTGGCAGCAAAACCCCTATATCTTAAGTTAGTACCTCGCCGCGTAACTTTTCACCCCGTGGAAGACGCGAAATTTACATAAATTTACAAACGTTACGAAATAAAGCAAAATATAACCCTATTTTACACTATACGACATCGAAACGATCAAAAACATGAAATATATACTATAGATCTTCAACTGGACTCTGGAACTAATCGTGGAAACATGTTTTTTAGTCTATCGCTAGATTTCGACTGGAGACGAGGTCGCGAATGTTTATGGCAGTTTAATCAATCAGGTGTTCATGTATATATGTCTTCGAATGGCCTCCTTGACTTAAACACGAAAGAAACTTTTCAATAAAGGCATTTTATGAAGTCGTCAATGTCTATTACTGTGAGCGAAAAGATGTGAGTGCTGAGCTTTTCTCCTACTAGGCGTTTCGTTGTTAATTCTGAAGTATCATTATTAAGGATAATAATAAAGTGCTCGAAACTTAAAAGTTTGTTAATGTTAAATCCCCAAATTTAACATAAATAAAGCGAATGCTCAGTTTGTAGAATAAATTAAGTCTCAGAAAATACATGAATTAATTGCAAAGGTGAGTAATATGTTTTTAACTAAAACAACTGGTCCAATTAGCACTGCCGAAACGAATATTAATGGTCCGCGTTAAGTCAATAAAGTCACATGATTTTGCTTTTACAATTGTGTAGATGATTAGCATTTATAAAAACCATGCCACCATTTAAAAAACCATGTCCGTAATTTTGTAACATAAACTTATACTGAAACATAAACACTTCTCATATGTGAAAATGAAGCTGGAAGTTAGCTACAGGAACTTTGCAGTCGCTAATAATACGTTTATGGAGTTACTTGTCATCATCATCACCATCCGAACGTTAATCCCGGTCGCGTCCTACGCTTTCGCTTCAGAGCCCAGGGTCTATTTTCGACTTTCACTTCTCCATTTCGCGCGGTTTTCGTAAGACGTGGCCGTACTAGCTTAGGCGGTACTCAGTTTGACTGTTATGTCACGGACAAGAAACTATCGCGAATGCAGGAGATTTTTTCATATCTGCGACACACAGCTCCTGCTTAAGCTCCACAATTAACATCTACAACGCCTGATGATGCCTCGTGGAGAGGCGAAACACGTGTCGTAGCGACGACTAGGCCAGTCGTGGCAGCGACGGTGGTGGTGGGGGCATGCGGATTCTGTTCCAGATGGCGGACGACCGCAACAGCCGAGGCAGAGACTACCGGAGCAGCCATGGCAGCGTCGGCATGTTGCACATACTAACAGTAGTGGGAGGGTGCCGGCCGGCGCTAGGCCGCATGAACTAATTGGTGGCGGAAGCACACAAAGCAGGTTAGAACAATCACTCCTGCCGGATCCGGGAGTCAATTATCAGCTCGAAGAGCTTCATGGTGTGAGACATGACTGTTTACCGTAGTATCTACCACACTCCTGCACTGAACCCTTTTTTCGAAAACTGGAGTCATGACAGTCTCCATTGGTTCAGATTTTTTTCCGGTGAGGAGTATGTGGTTACATAGTTTGATCGGTTCGGTTACATGCTTAGACCACGAAGCTCCATCGCTTTCCAGGCTTCCATTGGGACTCCATTGGCTCCGAAAGTCTTCCCATATTTCATGCGACGAAGAGCCCATTGGTCCTGTGCCGATTTGAGCCAGGAACGTGCATACTTATATAAGAGCTTCTGCCCCGCAGACGATTTCAACTATATACAACCTATGTGTAAGTAGTATCGTCTGGCTCTGGCTACTGCTCTTTTAGTGACAGGTTACGCGACCCTATACGCGTCATGGTCTTCGGAAGATCTGGACCATTGCCACTTTTTAAAGAGGGTTTTCTCCACCCTAATCTCCCTCTTTACTCTGTCGTTCTACCAACAAGTCTCCTTGTTACACAATTGTTGTTTATCCATGCACTGCTTGGGCCGCCCCGGTAATGGCTGCCTAAATCCTATCCCAGTGGCGCTGGACTGGTTCGCCGTCTATACCAGCGCTGCAGCCACCACCTAATTTGGCACTGCACTTAAAATGTCCTTGGGCTTCACGCAGAGGTTTACGACAAGGAGATGATGTTGAAATTCTATTCTAGGGTATGATCTTGTAGCCATTCCCAATAAGTCGGGATCTACTGACTTTCCACCGGGTCTCCTGCAGAAATGCCACGGCCACTTTTCGTCTGGAGAGTACATCGATTCCACTGCACAAGGTATTTTCTGTCGTTTATCATAATAATTTGGCTTAAATGTTCTTTAATAGAGTTACAAGTATACTCGATTTAATTGTATTAAAGCTTTAATATAGTATAGTACCTAATACAATTGGCGTAAGTACATGCTCAGTTCTTTGAACCAAAAGACAGATGAAATAATAAATATTTTTTACTCAATCTGCTCTGTTTTGTTGCATCCTTTAGTTCTTTTTTAACGTAGTGGTGATCAATTTAGAATAAATATATGCCGGATCGTATTCAATCTAATAATCGTATGGTGTAAAGTGCGTTGTAGTTGGGGCGTCCCCCCTAGGTAGTTAGTGGGGGCGGTTGGCGGGCGTTTTTCATGTTTAATTTTAACTTTGCAAAACTGGCGTTTTAATAAATGCTCTCCGTCTTTCGTGTTCAGAATTTTATGCCCGTACCAACCTTTTGGCGTATCCAAAATGAGAATTTCGCTTAATGCCGCTCTAGAGACGCAAGTTTTATTGTGTATAATTAGTTTTCATGACATTATTTCGTTTTTAGTTCTTTTGCGTTTTGTTTCATCTGCATTTTTGGTTATATTGTGAATTTGTACTCTTGTTTTTAGAGATGTAAAATTAATAAAATTAATTATAAGTTAGAATTGTTTTAGGAAGTTCTTTTGTAAAAAGTATTTGAATAAAATTGTGTATAGAGATTTGTCAACTCTTGCAGAGAATTGTAGCTAATATTTATTGTAGATACTGCTGGCTGTTGTTTAGTTTTTGCTACACGATTAAGTCGAGTGGCGGTTCGATTTGCTAATATTTTGTTATTGTAATGATTTCTTCACTTTTTATTGACTTGCTGATGTTTTGATGTTAGCAGCGTTACATTAATATGAAAATAACCGACGTGTATGCAGAGATCTATGAATGTCTTATGGCGCTCGGTTCTCTCTGCCTATTCCGCAAGGGCCCTTGCGTGAATATACATACATAGTCGACGTGTATATTGTTTTTACAATTCATAAAAATCTTTTTGAGTAGTGATAACCTAGGTAGCCGGTTAGAATGCTGGCATGAGTATCACTAAATTCGTATTTTTGGATTTATGTAGGTCATATCTGTAATTATCACTTGCTCGGCGGTGAAGGAAAACATCTTGAGAAAACCCACACGTCCAAGAAATTACATTTCAAAAGACGTGTGACCTGATCTAAGAAAAATCTGGTTTTCCCTCTGAGTTGTGGAGGTCTGACGGCAGTCGCTCCATGTAAAATCCTAATCTTCGCCAAATTCTTAGGTTTAGGTAACGGACCCCGCCGTTTTTAATTGATTAGGAAACGGGATAAAGCTAGGAAGAAGAATCCCTAAAAAATCTTCCTATTCGCCAAATTCGTAGGTATTTATACGATTTACAAAACACGAGGAACCTTCGCTGTTAAAGTACATGTAATTGAGGCATTTGATGAATGAAACAGTAAACTAGATCATATATCATGATATATCATGACTACAGCACGAGGTACTTTAAAAAGGTCTTTTCATTGCCCAAGATGTTGTAAGTGTCGATAGGCTATGGTAACTGTATATCATCATACACGCGTACGATTGTTAGCAATCTTAGTGGTACAAAAATCTTTCATGATTGGTATGTGATGCTAAATGCTGTAAATATCCCAACGTAAACGCAAAGCTCAGCTTCAAACAGTATGTAGCCCTTACCTTTCTTCCATTTGGCGGTTATCTTTAGTAAATAAATTGCCTTTAAGATACGCGTAAGATTTCCCAAGTAGAGGCAAGCATGACAATTAAAATCAGTAAATACATTAATATCAAAGGGTCGTAGGGAACTGAGCCACGACCGTAAAACAAGGCACGGAATATTAAAACCAGGAGTACGACGAACGAACGCCATTAAAATGCGTAATTGCTGGATTAGACCGCCCAAGATTCCTCTATTTACTCCTAAATATGTTCAAACTGCCACACCTTCGCAAAACCACAGAGTAAAATCTTCATAACCAACAAGAAAATTATCTGCGTATATAGGAACGGAATTACAATTGAAAGTGTTTAGTCTGTGGTGTGTCCAAGATGGCGCGAGATCCTAATTTGAACTTTGATTCGGTCTCGACGTGCCTCACATACGTCATGAGCGGAGGTCTCAAGATTAGGCGATTTAAACCGGCTTTTTCGTATTTCGAAGCACGCCGTCTCTGCGTTTTATGCCTTCGAACGCGGCTTCAGCGCGCGCCTCTGAATTTAAATGGATTAAGCTCCGCTCTAATTCACGTGGTGTTATTCAAATTTGGAACGTGTTCGATTTCTTTTTAATTAGGCAGCGGTGGGTGACATTATAGGCGTGTTTTCGTTGAGCAAAACGTGGCTTGATTTTAAACTAATTTTTTAAGTCGGTAGATTTATACTTATGAAAAATTCTTAGCTTTAAAATGGTTGACAATATTTATGCAAATAAAGGAATCCATTGAAAGCTCAATATAAAAAAAAACAATCTCAAAAATATGGATGTAATTACCATTAAACATGATAATAAAATGTAGTTAAAACGCATCTCGTATGCTAAACTCGAAAAAAAAAAATACAAAAACGTACTAAAACATTCATAAAGGGGTTGTAAAAAGTTTTAGCCACCACCGGGGCGGAGAAACTGCCTCCCCCAGTATACATCTATAAATCTATATGATGTCATTAAGAAAACGGAGCGCTATCGTCTTGCGTATACCCGTCTCTGTCTCACTTGCACATTTTTCTATCCAAACGCAGGCTAGAAAGAGTGAGCAGACGTCTTAAACGGAAAGAAAAGAAGGGGATACGTTACGGTCTCTTTCGCTCCGCGCCTTACAATGGAGAAAAGACGACAGAAATTAAATAATACTTTGTCGTTTAAATTGAAATTGGGGGAGGCGGGGGTAGTTTGGAAAATTGGGGGTTAGAGGTAAAAAGGTATTGATTTTAGAAGGAGATTAGAAGTCGCCTTTGTTTTGCTATATTTTGCGGTGTTGGTTTCGATCGTTGTCTACGACTTTGGTTTTAAGTTAGCAGAAATGTTTTGGTTTTTGTATTAAGAAGTTCGGAGTTAATGTTTTCGGGTTGTAGATTAAAATTATCTAGTTCATTTTTTATACTTATAAATATCTTTGGGGGTGTTTTGTAGGCGATAGATGAAAGGGTCGCGGCTTTAAGCTTATTAAAGTTTAAAAGTTTAAGAGTTTACAGGAATTTTCTTTTTTTATATTATGTCGGGTGGGAAATAATGATAACGGTTTGAAGTGGTTACAGTAGCCTATAGACTCTACCGACCTTATCGATTATTCTTTCTTTTACAGATGCTGAAACATTGGCTTCGATATGCTGCGAAGAGTGGTATCTGGCATTGGTCCAAAGATGATACGATAATCAAAGGCTTAACCCAGGAGATTCTTCAGTTCAGAAATGTAGGAAGACAGCCGCCAGCCTTCCTTCTGTAACTAATAGCCCAGGAATGGTAATCCAGATTCAAAGATAGGTCCTTCCTACTCTTTTTTTACAACAGAAATTCAATAGTTTACTGGTGACCTCACTCACATGCAGGAACACACAACAACCCTCCAGGGAGTTGTTATTTGGTTGCGGTTTTTCTGTGAGGTGGATGAGTACTTCCTCTGACTGGTTACTTTGATGCGCCGTAAGGACCTCTATTAACAATCCCAGACCAAGACCAACAGACATGTCCATGGGCACAAATATTAATCCACAATAATAATCCACGAGCGTTAGGGCGTAGGTACCTAAATAACTATGGTGATAAGCTTTCAAATATGTTATGACAATTTAGAGACAAGTAAATAAATACCTTTCAAATTTCTTTTACACGATATATTTAATTCTAAGCGTTAGATCCATTGGAGTGAGTCCTCCTTTACGATTGGTCACACTTTATATACTGTGTGATATATTTCTCTTTATTCGCGATTTCGAAAAGTGACATCTACAGCACTCTACCGCGGAAATTATGTCAAAAAGGGCATAAGCGCGATTATTAACCTACAGCCTAATAGTCCTGTACATAAATTCAGAGTTGAAGGGAGTGATAAGGCTTAAGTCCAAATCGTCTGTGAGGTTTCCATTTCTCTAAATATTTTAGCCGCCCGCCTAGGTGGGCTTCGAATTCAAGACCTAGTGATTGCCGGTCGAGTGCTCTTCCAACTGAGCTACTCGTAACAGGAAGGTTTATGATGGTGGCAATTTTTCTTTTTTGACGAGCTCCGTGGCGCTATGATTAGTAACGTTGCTTTGATCAACGCTCGTGGGTGCGATCCCCACACTGGACAATTATTTGTTGTCGTTGTCGAAATGCTGACATATTCGGAACACATATTGTTCCTTCTTTATATTAATAAAATACAATAAGATATCATTTTATAAAAGAAAGACGTGTCTCTAAGTGCCCGGGAGGGGCCAATGACAAATAAATATTTTTTATCTTTATTTTCCATGTGCCGAATTTAATGTCTGTCTTTCTGTCTGTCTGTAAATGTCTGTTTGTCTTGGTCTAGTTTTTAAGAGACGTAGGACGCATCAGTGCCTCAACGTACCTATGTGTCTGGGGAAGTACTACCTCTATCTGACAGAAAACCGTAGCCAAATAACAACTTCTTTGAGAGTTATTGTGAGCCTGCGAGTAAGTGGGGTCTCCAGTAAGCTTCTGAGGAGTAGCTAGCATCAGAGGTGGCAACGCGCGAGTGATACGCGAGTGATGTCATTTAAGATTTAGATAAGGGAAACCGCAATCGAAGTTTTAGTTAATGCATTTACGAAACATTATAACTGGCTGTATTGAAGGAATCACGAAGAGCAGGGATAGCCCTGTGGACAAGGAACCGGCCTATTGATCAACTGGTCCCGGTTCGAATCCTAGGCGCCTGTACCGCTAAATTCATATTTTCAGATTTTTGTACACATTTATCATTTGCTCGTAGGCGAAGGAAAACATCATGAGGAAACCCACCTGTCCAAGAAATAATATTTCGAAAGACGAAGAAGAAGTGTGTCCTAACCTAAGAAAAGATCTGATTTTCCCTCCGGGTTGTAGAGGTCTGATGGCAGTCGCGCCATGTAAAAATCTGTGTCTTCGTCAAACCCTTAAGTCTTAGGTAGCTGACCTCGCCAATCGTAATGGATAAACGGGATAACGCGAAGAAGAACAAAGAAGAAGAATGAAAAAAATCATGAAATGTCACTTTGTGAAACTTGTAGATCACGATTTTATGAGTTTATATATTGTATTAACTCAATTTCGATCCTTAGTTGAAGGGTATATCGTAAACGCGGCAGTGCTGTAATATGTGCTATCTAGCGAAATAAAGTATACTTTCCATACAATTAGAGTAGAAAATACCTACAATCATTTATGAGTATTTCTTCATTCATTGCATAGACAATCGAACTTTGAACAGCAAGGTCTTTTATCTTGTCGTTATCACTCCGAAATAAAATGGGCAATACAAAGCGGGGAGGACTTACCCCCGACAAAGGCCGACGAAATAAGCCATTAAAAGCTTGGCTGTGGAACTCAGCTATAAAATCTCTGCTTCTTGCCCCCCTACACCCACGGCGATGGCCACCCAGCCTCCCCCCTCTCGCGATAAACTGCTTTTATGCCGTTCCGTAGTATAATTAAAATTGCTTGACATTTTCTAGCGAGTTGCAACATAAAATACGCAAGATGCGCTAGGGATGTACTGAATGCAGGATGTAGGGATGTAGAGAAATTTTATAATGAATTCGTTTAATTTTTTTATTTATGTACAATGTCAAAGCTTGATAAAGCAATAGGCAAGTCTATAATGTTTATGTTATCTTCACGCCATGTCTCTTGAGCGGTAAGCAGAGAGAATCGAATAAGAAGACGCGCTCCTTACAGACCTTGCTCGCTCCTCTAACATTCATAGATCCTATGGTCTCTATGGGATCTGACATCACCTTCTGATAAAACACGGTCAGTTTGGTCGCGGTAGGTGAGTATTGGCCTTTCTCGGCTTCTACATCTTTCCACATTCGTCTTATATCAGTTTCATCGTTCTTTCATCCTGCATTCTTTCTACGTGTCTAAATATCAATTTATCTATCTATCTCTATGTCTGTCTATCGCAAAGTAATATTTTTACGCTATTAAATAGACTGAAACGATTGGTGTAGAGCAGTGGTAGACATTAGTTGGTGTGCCCCAAAAATGGCCAGTTTCGTCAGAAAGTTAAGAAAATAATACTAATAATAGATAAGACCTATGGGAGCTTATCAACGAATGCTCCAAAATTTCTTTTTAAATGTACTTTCATGTTATATTGATTTTAATAAGAAATAAATTTTAAATAAAAATTTGTTTCTCCTATAGTATACACCTGTTTATAATTCATTGATTTAGTAGGTGCATCTCGAATAAAAAAAACAGTTTAATGGAATACACGTACAGAACAAGTAGCTCGAACGTATAAGTTCGTCAAAACGAATGTTATATAAACATACCTATATACCTAACGTGTTACGGAACATGGTACATGTTCTTGTTAAAATGGCTAAATTACAATTCTTTAACAAAAAAAAACAGTTATAGGTATGTTAAATTTGAACAAATCAATAAATCGATTTGTTTTTATTGAAAAAAATATATTATGAAGAAGTTTTTAGTTTCAAAACCAGCCAGTATCTTTTGTGAAACAAAAAAAAAGACGAACTATTTTTGCATAGAGAAAAATCCAAGTAGTAAATAAAAGTCTCGCGATTTTCGTAACATAATGCGTGTTGCATGGAACTTTCTTATGTGTCTTTTGATTTTAGTGCAAGTGTACTTGAGAACAAAGTCGTAACAGCCTTATGAACATGTTACGTTAAAATTTAATACGAAAAATGTCTACCGATATTCCAATTTGAAGTCGTGTTCTATTAACATTCAATTTAATCTAACGAAGTAGACTAGACAGGTTTTCCGTTTCATATCGAATGGGGTTGGGGCCGGTTCTATTTTTAAAATGTTACTGTGATTGGATTTTGTATCGAAACTTGTTCTTTTTGAATATGAATTTACTATTCGTTTTTAGAATGGTTGATAAACTGGATTTTTGTACACGTGGGTCTTTTATGATGACTTATTATTATTGTACAGTTATTATCTAATAATCGTTACGTTGGCCTGTGGAAGCACTTACCTCCTTACCTTTCAGAAGACCGCGATTAAATAATAATTGTCTGGCGGGTTGCTGCGTTTCTGCGAGTGAGTGAGTTGTATGTATATCTTCATGACAGGTCCCTTGTGGGTCAGGCAGAAAGAAAACCGCGGCCAAGTAACAAGTCCCTGGAGTATAATTATGTTCCTGCGAGTAAGCTCCTATGAATTTGATGTACGATGTTAGCAGGATGGTTGGCATTGCGTGAGCAACACTTCCTGTACTGCAAGCATCCATAGGCTACGGTAACTACTTTATTGATGGGCCATATGCTTCTATGCCTCCCAATGTTGTATAAAAAAATACAGAATAACAACTTGCGAGTGATACATTTTTGTTACAATTGGCAATAGACTACGATAACTGTTTTACATGGGGCGGGAGCGTAAGCACGTTTACAAATCTGTAGAAATAACCTAAGCAGAGAAATAGTTATTCTTTTTTTTTAAACTCGGTATTTTCATAATCTTTGATGTTACGAGATATATCTCAATATTTCGTGAAAATAAGACCTTCGAAATTTCGTTACATATTCTAGGTCGTATAGAAACCTTTCTTTACCTATTAAAAAATATTAAAAATTTAATCGCAAGACGGTACGTAAGACGTTAATTAAAGCGATGATCAAAGAAGATCCGCCGCACACAGCTATTGTGCTGACTTCCTGTTACGATCAAGCGAAACAAAGACGTAGCTGAGAATTAAATAAACTATGCTGAGACGGTAAGTAACTTTTTAAATAAGTAGTATTATTGCAATAGATATCATTCGAGTCCGATTCCAGCAAATGACAGATATTTCTGTGTCTAAATTTAGTAGGTAACAAAAAAGTATTAATGCAAGTTTATCATTTGTTACAGTACCCAAAAGAGCTTCGCTTAATTTAGGACTAGATGGCGCTAATTTATCCCGAAATATTTACTTACTATTTTTAATATATTTATATATAGTGAACGGTTTCAAAATTGTTTAATGTTTTTTTTTTACAAAATCATCCAGAGAACAGTACAATCCATTCCTTATATGAACTTAATTTAACTTCAGAACATGCATTTTTCGAAAGGATTATTGATTTTAATTGCGTCATTTATAATTTCCACCATCAATTTCATTTACAGGTACGCAGAAAGATACTTCAGATGTCACTTGTTTATTGTATTTGAATATTTTTCTGCTAAAATACTGAACACATCATGCCAGAGCATATTGAAATATTTGACTACAAATACGATCCCATCGTCTACATGATCAAGATCATCAAGATGTGTAGAAATTGTAGATATTACAGAAAAATAAACATTTTATACGCAAGTACTTATACTTATGTATTTATGTGACAGTGTTCTTATATATTATTAAATTTCTTTATAAGATAGCACCTTATGTGTGTACCTACATATAAATACGGCGATAGAATGAAAGAGATATATGGAGTCCGAATGGACAAGTATCTCTAGCTTACACTAGTCCCAATTCGTTATTCTCAGAAAACAATACAAATGTTGCCATGTTATTGCTAGTAAATGCGGTCATAATAGCGAGCTATATTGTTTCTGTCGCAAGCATCTATATGCATTGATAACCCTTTTTCACAGTCGGATTGTATAGTTGATTACTACCCGAATGTGTCATAAAAATCACAATTATTGCAGTTGCATAGGTTCATCAACATCAGTCCATATTAACCCATTCATGCAAGCCTTCCCTAATATGTATTCTTCTCCATTTTTATCTGCTTTCCACATTTAGCTACTACCGGCCATTCCCTCGTTCGAGGTCATCGATTCTTCTATTTTAATCGCTAGGCAAAAATAAACATAACCCAATTTTGATTTACACCCTTTTCCCTATCCACTCTCATTTCCGAGCGCCATCTTGAAGGAAAACACAAAGATGCTGAACAGAGAAAATTTCTTGTATAATTTTCACGCTTTTGCGCGCTACACGCCTCTCCCCGTAGGCAATTTTACGACCAGTCTACTAAGACATTCGCTCCTCACTCAACAAACTCCGGTATGCTTGTAGTTAGCATGTTAGAGAGGGGCACGGTAGATCAATTAACATTAGTTCCTCAGAAAACTCGTGCTTGCTTTTAATTTGTATTCACGCGGGTGTAAATTTTTAATTGACGTAAATTTAATTTTGTTGAATTATTTCGATTTGGGAAATTCAAAACGTATGTGTATTTTTATATAAGTATAAAAAGTATTATATTAGGTAAGTACTGAGAATGTTGTTGAATTTAAGTACGAATGAGCTTCCTATACAATGTCGGGAGGCACGCAAGCATACGGCCCACTTGATATAAAGTGATTGCCGTAGCCTATGAACGCTTGTAATACAAATATCGCTAGTGATGTCACCTATTCTGCTTACATAGCAACTCCTTAGGAGCTTACTGATAACCTAACTCATTCGCCGGAATACAACAAATCTACAGGGCTTTGCAGTTTTTGTGAGGTGGAGGTACTTCCCCAGTCTGGCGGATTTGATGCGTCCTACCTCTCTTAAAACACTCAACCCAAAACACACACACACACATATGAGCTTATCAAATTCAAATTAATCCGAAAATGAAGATTTAGGCGTAAAACTTTTTACTAAGAATATTAAATCCAATGTCTGACTCTACTATAGGTACAGAACCCAAAATATTTAGGCAATACATTAATAGATCAAGGCGTGATTTTGCGAAAGTCAAATTTGTATGCAATTTAATCTAATCTGCTTGTATGCTTCCGCCACCAATTATTTCATGCATGGCAGCGACGGATGTTGCATATACTAACGATAGTGGGTGGGTGCTGGTCGGCACTAGACCGCATGAAGTAATTGGTGGCGGAAGCATACAAAGCAGGTTAGAAGAAACCAAAATATTAGTTTTCGATTTTCTTCACTAAGATTTTCATCAGCAAGTTTGCCTTGTACGTAGGTATCACGCAATAATACTGCATTAACTTGAATACATTATTTCTCGGGAATAGATTCATATCTCGGACTGCTACTCAAATTTACAAGCAATTTGATCTAAACTACTTTGTGTGATTCCGCTATCGATTAGTTCATACGAATTAGCGCCGGCCGATACACTCTGCCGTGGCTGTTCCGGTCGTCTTTTTGACTCGTGCTTCGCCTCTCACGAGACATCCTCAGGAGTTGTAGATGTTAGTCGTCAAAATATCTTACTACGAATGACAAATCATTTGTTTCGAAATGAAACAAAATTCACCCAAAAATTAAATTCACTATAGAAAAAGATCAAAATAATTCTTTTAACTTTTCAGAATTTACTATATCTATAAATCAATCTATTCATTAATTTTCAATATATCATAAACCCATATATACCGATACCACGTGTCCGATACCGATTCCTGTATCATTAAGCCATCCTTGGCAACACAAGCTTGCAGCATATAAATCTACGGTAACACGATTTGAGGAGCGTCCCATTAAGTAAGTAAGAATACAAATAAGATAATTAAGTTAAGACTATAAGTGAGATAATTACAACAAAGAACTTGATGTATTGTGTCAGATCGTGAAAACAAACGGTTACAAAAAATCAATTATCGATAAATTGTTGCGTAAAAAGAGCAGCAATATCGTTACTAAACTACTTAATAAAATAGGCGTTAATAGAATACGTGTATACAAATAATTCAACAACAAAATACAATGCGAGTTTGTCGTATCTTCGAAGAATTACCGACAAAATATTGTCTTTAGAGTTATTCTAGAAACTTGTTAATTAAGGCTAATTACAAAATTTGTTACCACCTGATTCATTTCACAATGGCATAACTACAAATTAAGTTTATTCTTTAAAGAACTCATTTAGCCCAATTTAATAAAACTGTCATAAGTTAATGTTTCAAATATTCTTTATTTATATAATTCAGCTATACCTACGTCTATGTCTCACTAAAGTTTTTCTAAATCGCACGACCAATTTTGATGAAATAAGTTACCTATATGTGTTTAAGAGGGATCTTAGGATGGTTTACGTACACAAGTTAAAGCGGTAGACCGCGATAACATCAGAACATATTAGCAATTCATTTCATTTATCAAAAGCTAAAATATAAAACTCTTATGATCAATGCAATACTTCTTCTTAATTTTTCGGCATGGCAACGATTTGCAATAAAACAAGATGGAGAGTTGCAGAAAATCAATGGCAACATGTGCCGTAACTGTTGTACAAACATGTAGTTATATGTATAGGAAACATCTTTAGAGATGTGAGAATATAGTATTTTACTTTTGTGATGTAATTATGCTGTTGGAATATTACAGAATGCATGAAGCGGTAGCTGCGTAACAGTAAATGCAATTGTATCCTTTGTGGAGCTTAAGAACGTTATTATCACCGCTTTACCGAGTTCCTAATAACATTCTAAAGAGTTATTTGGACTTGAATATATCAATATGATATTACTATTTAACATAATCAATATCACTATTTACCATTAGGGCTTATTTTATGATTTTGAACTTTAACCATTTGAATATTCAACGAATTCCACAAAAAGAGAATTGCGTGTACGAATTTAGTCTAAGATTTTGTATCTTATCTATTTATATGTCTATATCTTTACGCCAGGTCCCTTGCGGGGTTGCCAGAGACAAAAAAATCAGAAGACACGGTCCCTAAACTTCTCATGCTTCTTTAACGTTCATAGCTCTATTCATGCAAGTTCGCCGGTTCTTAGGGCTCTTGACATAACCTTCTCATAATTCCTGGCCTTCGACCGCTCCTGTATTCTTCCACTTTCATAATGGTTTATCCGTTTTGGATGTTTCAAATTGTCTATTAAAGAGATTCCACAGATATTTGGTCACTTTGCATAGTTAAAAGAAATAATAATTTCATAAACAAACTTTCATTAACCAACTTTCGGTGTGTCTATGTTCAAGAATAATGGCATTGTTTTATGATCCAATTTTGATTATCTTGCATGAGCCTAATTATCTCATGGTCCCTTGTAATTTTAAAGTTTTTATGAGGGATGGTTATTAAAATAAGCTTTAATTAACAACTCATACTTAATTCAGTATAACATTAAGCACACTTTCAATTTGTTAATTATAATTTTCTACATTCATATTTTTTGACAATAACATATCTTAAGCATTGCTCAGCTAAAGGTTCCGTCAAATGGTTCCATCCGTACCTACTGCATAAGAACACGGAAGTAAGGAGGAGTGCACATAATAAAACAAACCCTGTACACAACATATACATCGGCGGAGTTAGGTATTCGCGCCCCGCGGCGCTCGAGTCCTATACTCCTGCAAGAAAATTAGTTATTAAAATTTCACTGACGCTCCGAAATTTATCTCGGGCGCGGTGTACGCCGAGAGAACGGTCTTGGTACTTGTATTACGTAATTTAATTTTGTATACGGTTGCATACGAAGAGCTGTAATTTTGCTCGGGAAATGTAGAACAAAAGAGGTAAATTTTCTTACTACGATGGTATCACTCTTTGTTAAACAATACCGGACCGGATACGTATAGTACGAATCAGGTCCGATGTATATCGAGAGAACGATCTGCCTCGTGTGAGGTGCTACCGTATCCTTCAATATAAGCGACGCTTGCAGAACAAGGGATATCACTCACGTTACCAGCCCATTGCTGATGCGGCTATTAGGAGGAGTGTCCTTGTAACTACTTTTGAAGGATATCTTGAGCTAACATAATGATGTATAAATGGACTATCAATCATTTTTAGGGTCAAGCCAATCTGACCTCAAGTCAAGTCAATCTCATCTCACGATAATACGTAGTGACCTCAATTACACTCACGCGTTGCTAATTCTGTAACAATGTCTCTTTTGAAGAAGTTTTCACAAACTTTGGCAGTGAGCAACTATTTTGGCTCCAACGCGTGGAGACAAATTAGCAAACGGTGTATTTCTAGAATCGAATCGTGATGTATACAAAATAAATTGGCAAACGGTGTGATTCTATAAAAATAATAAATATGTATGTCACTCTTGACTGCAAAGTGTTTATAGTTCAAATGACTTCATTAGTGATAAATGCCTGCCTTGCCTTGGTTGCCTTGATTTCTTGACATTATTATTAATTTCATGACATTATTATCCAATTTTCTTGACATTATAATGCTATAAATGAATGCTCCATCTCTCAAATTTTTGAATGCCGCCGGGGCAAAGCATGACTCTAACATTGTTACTATCAAATTCGGATGCAAATGTGTGTATAACAATGTTTTATGCAAAATAAACTTATCTTAGACATATTTATTATCTTTCTAGAATTCATCGCTTGCCAGGGGATTTATTTTCGTGCGTTGGAGACAAAATGGTTTCATTCTTAATGCTATAGTTTGTGAAAACTTCTACAAAGACATTTTTACACAAGTAGAATGTGTATATTTATGTAAAATTTATTATGAGCTTATGTTAGTGAGAGTAGGGCGTCAACCGTCATGTAAGTTATGAGTGTATAATTTCTAGTATATATATGTATATGTGTTTACTGACATGATTTTATGCCAATTATGCATATTAATTGTACTAGCCAAATATGCGCATATACCTATAGATATTTATTATCTATCCACTATATAATGTTTTCAGCAAATAAATGAATTGTATTTTACTGTACTCGTATACATTTTTAGATAGATAGATATTGTCTCTAAATTGATTAAGAATTTCCAACCAGAATGTCAACAGAATATTGCTTGTTATCAATAGCTTGTAATAAGTTAAAAAAACTAAAAACGTAACTCAATGAAATTACATTTAAGTCCAATGTGAGAACGAAAACAAGTTTTTCTAGAATCGAACATTCTTAAACCAGTTTTTTTATCATATTAGTAAGGGGGTCACAATGACCTAAGACGTTACCGGACAGCGGTCAACGCGTGGGAACGTGTTAACGGAGGGTTAAACAAGTTTTGTATCCCTTTGGCGATTATTAGTCATGATTATTGAGTGTTGAATAAAAACTTGTTTGGTAGCAAAATGTTATTTTATTATACGATTACGATGGCAAACAAGCTAGCAGATGGTAAGTAGTATAAAAGTAACCAAATTTTTAGCTTATGTTTAAACCGCCAGTGGATTATTTGCGTTACTATCCCTGTTGTAAAAGTACTCTTCAGGATAATGTTAAAAAAGCTACAGGATAACTTATGACTAATGTGAGTATTACCACGGGTCCCAAGGGTGGCGTTCAGGTTAGTCTACGGTGCTTATTTGTCGATTGAGGTTCCAGCGCTCACAAAGACGTTGTGTTGAGCTTAAATAACTCAGCAATCGGAGTCTGCTAACCAATGGGAGAATATTTTAACTAATAAGCTGATAATTGCCGCGATATTGACCAGTGAACAAGCCAATAAGTACTGCGTATTTTACTTTACCCCCGACCCATAGTGGTCTCTTAGAATACTACGTAAAATCGCTCTTATCGATTCCTAATAGGTTATTCCCTTCATGGTAAGTGTGGAGTCTATGCTATGTAAGCATGAATCTATGCTCTAGGGGCGAAAGTGTTAAATTGCACAATGCCGAAAGCAACTTCGGAGAAAGTGAAGGAAAACTGTCGACACCTCATCGACAAGATGAATTCAAGACGACCGATGCCGATGGTGTCTCCTGATACTTCCCTGAAAATTTTTACAACTAGTACTAGTAAGTAATCCAGGAAATGAAATCTCCCTTACCTGTTTCAAAATTATCCAAATGCAGATACACCTAATACAACTTGTTTCTCCTCTTTAACACATAGGAGAAAAATCAAGTTGTACTAGGGAACCAACTCTAAAGAATCAAGAAAAGCAATCAGATATTTTTTTTTTCATTCATATATATATATATATAATATAACCAGTTGAGAATGCGCAAGCTTACAATTCCAGAGGAACACCTGGCTCGTCAATTATATAACAAACCATGACCACCATTTTGACCATGTTCCGTAAGAGATAGGAACGGCGTTCCTGAACATTCCTGTTCTACTTTTTTATGCTGAATCCGAATCTGAAGTCAAAATCGAATATTCGAAAAAAAGCGACAGACAAACGCACAGACAAGCATAGAATTCATATAGGAACGGTGTTACTGAAAATAGATTATATCTTCACGCCAAGTCTCTTACGACTTGCGAAGTATGCAAAGAGAACCGAGCGCATCAAGACTCGGTTTTACATATCTTCTATATATATAAAAATGAATGTTTGTCTGTATGTGCTCTATGGACTCAAAAACGGCTGGGCAGATTTTGATGAAATTTTCAGGGAATCTTCAGATCAGTCCAGCGGGTGTTTCTGTGAAGTTTGGTAGCGATCAGATCACCCGTGCTAAGCCGGGGTGGATAGCTAGTTGTGTATTAAATTTATGTTTTTTTTTACATCGCCGGGAGAAAAATACTTATGCTAATTTGTCCACCACTTGGGAACTGAAAATTTATTTTTTTTGCTCGTCTATTGCTACCTTCACTGCTAACACAGGAACTCCTCAAAAGACTAGGTACTGATACATTGCCGTTGTTTGGCTGCTGTCTTCGAGGAAGCTACTTAGTACTTACTTCCCGTCTGGCTGTTTTGATGCGCCCTAACTGTCTTTTTCTTGGCAGAACCTCGTTTGTTTATTATCGGCATGCGCCGCGTACAGGCAAGGTTGGTATACTTAGACTCCAAAGATCAATAGTGAGGCATTTACACTCCAAAACTACTATGGAACTTTCAAATACTTTATTTTCTGTATTTTTTGGGTTAGTTGTACTTACGGGAAACATTGGTCAACTATATATATGATCATAATTACATGCTTCAAACTTTTTACGAACGTCTAGGAAAGATTCAACATACGTCTACTGCATATCATTTTGAGCGGTAAAGTTAATTTTTCTTCCTAGCGTTATTCCGTTTTCTAATCTGTTAGATACTGATATATTCAGACCTCCATAATCCAGAGGGAAAACCAAACCTTCTTCTTAATTCACACGTTTTTTGAAATAAAATTCTTGGACGTGTATGTTTTCTTTCATCGCTGATGGAGTGATAATTACAAATATGTAAGTACATAAATCCAAAGTCACATATTTAGTGGTACATGCCCCTGCTAGGAAGAAGTTAGAACCAGGGACGGGTCGGCTAATAGGGTGGTTCTTAATCCTTATCCACTAGGCTATTATTTCTCTGAGTGATAGAGATGACGGCAATTGGATACTTACGTTTTTTTATTGTCGAGCAGGACGTCTGTTAAGTCTACTAGTTTGTATACAGATTTAACTGTAAACACAGCAAAAATATACCTATGTGACGTTAATGATTCGAATAAATAAATATATAAACAGGATACTGGGCAGTCCAAAAATAAGAAAATAGATACGTACTCAAAATACGAACATTTCAAATATTAAAAATACTTAATTAAAATTTTCTCAATGTTTCTAAAACTGAATGAAAGTCTAATCTTAAAAACTCGTGACATATTTTTTTAACCAATATCAAGATACAATCGTTGAAGTATTTGGAGGAGACGCTGTTAAAGTTTTCCGTGCTACTTTCGCGGCTCTGCAGAAAGTTGTGCCGGGGCTCATTACGGCGCGGGCGGCACGTTTACACTTCACAAAAAACGCGGCGTTTTGTAAACGCTTTCCATTATTCTCATCAATTATCATCTATCATACTGTAATGCACTGGAAAATATATTCACAATCAATTGTGATATTAATCCGGCATTTAGTACGCACTAATAAAGATGATAATAAGATGTTCATTGTTAAGAAAGCAACTCACGAAGGCGACTACCCTAATGCAATACCGTCATTTTGGTCGGGCGACATGTCCGTCATAGTGTATTTTATCTCGGATTCTAAATAGCGTTCAGTTACAGATATTATAAATGTAAAATTGACTATATTTTGATATTTATGACTTCAATCATGCATAGTGTGAACCTATTTGGATATAATTTCCACAATAAAACATGCTCGGGATTAAAAAATCAGTATCTTTTGAAGTTATATTTTCTTTGGCGCGTTAGGGAAAAATTGTTACGAGGGAATTTTTACTGCACCGACATTTGACACCTTCGTGAGTTTTACTTCTTCGTAATGGGTAAACGAAAGTAAGTAATTCTAAAAGGTAATGATGCAGTGAAATGAACTCAAAATGATGGCACTCCCCAAGATGCGCACGATGCGTCACAATTCTCTCACTCAACTCCTCAGTGTCCTAAGTGGTATAATTAAAATTGGGATGTAAACGATAGATGCAGCTATAACTCCAAACTGTAGCCTCCGATTTTGTTATATTCATCATGTTTTGTTATTTGCCTCCCACGGAAGCACATTTAAAGAAGTACTAATCACGTCAAAAATCTTCTACTAGACTTGACTAAACTTTAACATTCTACGAGAATATCAATTCAATATAAAAAAAAACAATGGATTGCACACATGCAGGACGCGGAATGCTAGACGCACAGCTTTGTTATACCAAATATACGTTTTAATACATGACGCTTTCCGCAAGTAAAAGCGAGGTATAGGTATAGTTAATAGATTAATAAGAAAAAATGGGCCATGTCATGGCCACCGTAAGTTATACGATCATGGACATGACCGTAAGTAACGGGTAAATGGAAGTAAGTCGTACTAAAGTATATGATGCAACGAAATAATGTCAAAACGGCGGGGCTTTAACCCCGCCGCGCGTGCTGTGTCACTTAACATAATGATATTTTTATTTTTTATAGCAATCAAACAAATCGTTACGATAAAATTTTGGATGTAAACGTCAAACGTGTATTATAACGATAGATTTTATTATCATCAGTATCCTGAATTGCTTCTACTGCGGAAACAAAATAAAGACGTAGGTACTCGTGTCGAAATTGAAACGTCAAATTGGACATGAAGAGTTTTCCATTACAAGTAGAGACAAAAATAATTTGTTTTGCTTATTTAGATTTTGTTTCTATTATTTTTTGTCATTACTTATCAAAACCATATCGTTGTTCCTCATGCATTCTCACACTGAGCGTTTCATCGTCCAGTGCGCAGTCTCCCTAAAACTTCTCGCCTCTGCGCCCCGCGGCGTTTATATAATATCTAGGAGATAAGTTCCCCAGTTATATACGTGAGTATTGACAGGGCTAATATTTATTACGGCCCATTGTTATCGGGCCCGGTTGGCGATGTTTTAACTAACTACCGGCGTTTTATCTACTCCAGTTAATTACTTAAATGTCAATTTAATTTATTTTTAAAAAGCTAAACACATGTTTTTGATAAGGGATCGAGAAATGTGGCGCTCGGTTCTCTCTGCGTACCCTTGGCGTGAAGTTACAAATAGATAATTTTAAAAAGCTTTTATAAGCTTCGCACATAATTATGAAGCAGTGTCGCGGTTTTCCGTAGGATTCTTTCTACTATTCTTCTTTTTCCTCCTCTCCTAGAAGTCGAATAGTTTAATATTCCTCAAGAATTAGGCTTTCAAATACAAGAGGATTTGTTCTAATCCGACTGGTAGTTCTAGAGATGAGTGCGTTCAAACATATAAACTCTTTCGGTTTATGTATGATGGTAGATTGTATGAAATTCTTCCAACTTACATTTACCAACTGTCATTTTAAAACTTCCAATACAGAAAAATCCTGGTTAGGTGCCACTTTGTCAGTTGGTAAGTTGCGAAAAGTGTATGATGTGAAAATATATTTTCTTATTTTTTTATTTGTCGAGTTCGCCGGTGCAGTTGTTAGTAATGCAACTTAGAGACCAACGGTAGGATTCATTTACATACAGGACAAATATTTGTGTGCATAAACATATATTTGTCTGGGTCTTTTTAAGAGAGATAAGGTGCATCAAAGTAACCGGGCTGGGGAAGTACTTCCTCCTCCTCCACCTCCACTTCGCAGAATAAGCAGATAAATGTCAATTTTGTTGTGTAAGGTCACCAGTAAACTCCTCAGTAGAAGCCCTGTTAGCAGTAGTAGTAGCATAGCGCGAGTGTTACTTAATGTGTTGTAGTGATCATAGGCTTCTATGTTGTTGTGATACAGTTGGCATTTTGATAATGATAAGAAATAAAATAATAACTATTAACAAATGAATATATAGTTTATAATTCCTTTATGCGCATAATATCCACGGTATCATTATGCCCAATCTATATCAGTTCCACTTTATCAAAAATATATATTGTCTATGTATGAGCATTTGTACTTGAGACTGTAACTGCTTACCATCTGGTAGGCCGTCCGCTTGACCTTAGTGTTATAAAAATAATATTTGGTAAAATACTATTAGTTCGATTAAGCTAAAAACTTCAATAGGCCTTAGTTACTTTAAATACATGCTCTATATAAAAATCTGCTCATTTGCTAAATGTATCATCTCTTGCACACAAACAATCATGAACACTACAGACAATCTACTCAAAAATGCTATCCAACGATTCAGGAAGACTTCAACCCTGAAGATATTTACAAAACTTGAATAGCGTCTTGCGGGGCATTTGGTATTTCTTTCAAGTTATGTCACCATTCCATTTCTTCCCCTCTTTTGTTGTCTTACCAATATTTTTTATTACACAACGTCGGGAGCCATACAAACATACGACTCACCTGATATAAAGCGGTTACCGTAGCCTATGAACGCTTGCAATACATGCAATGCTGCTAACACAGTAACTCCATAGGAGCTTATTTGGGTGTGGTTTTCCATGAGGTGGAGGTATTTTGATATATTTGATGCGCCCTACTTGTCTTAAAAACACCCAGACCAAGACAAACAGACGTGTTTATGCACACAAATGTTTGTCTCGTATGGGAATAGAACCCACAAGCGTTGGTGTCAAAGTGCCGTAACAGCACCTTTAACAACTGCACCACCAAGCTCGCCAATATTACCAAATTTAATTAATAGGTATCGTTATGGTAGGACCGCGTTCGCAATGATGACGTAAGAAAGAGAGGTCTGAAAGAGGGCGTCGGTGTTAAGATAAGAAAAGGCATGCTCCGTTGATTTGGTCATGGAGAAAAAATGGAGGACGAAAGAACGACGAAATATATATACAATACGAAAGTGGAAGGTTGTAAAAGCCGAGGAAAGCCAAAGCTTACCTACCATGAGCAAAATGGTTATGTCAGGAGTCCTAGGAACTGGCGACTGTGATTGAAAAGGGAAGAGAAGGTGAGAAGAAGTACGAATGGAAAGTTAAAGAAGAAAGGGGCGTGTAAGTACTGCGTCTTATGGCGTCGGTTCTTTCTGTCTTCTGCGCATGAAGATATAAAATAGAAAAAACGAGTGTGTTTTAGACCACACGACTGAAGTAAAACTTTTTAGCTCCATTGTGACACAGACAAAAGGCCTGCACTGTGTCTTAGATATACGAAACTTAACTCGCTATGAGAGAAAGAAAATGTGTGCTCGCACCTCCCTCTCTTGCCCCTACAGTAACTCTCTCTCTTTCTATCTTCACTAACTTATATCTCCGTCTCAACTTCCGTTCGTCTCGCCCGATCACACTTTTCGTAATGCTCTCGTCACGCATTCACCAGCTTACTCCCCAAGTCAAGCAGTTTTACTTCAATAAAATAGAGTTTTGGTAGAAAAGACAAAGCCCAAAAAGTAAAGATTTATCTTTAATATATTACGTTATATAAAAACTTCGATCGCCTGTCTTGAAATCCCTCAACGCGCCGACCCGTCCGTCATCACCCCACCTACCCCCTACGCCCCATTTATCCACATTAATATAACTTGAGTCGTGATAAATTGCTACGGAACCCAGCCGCGTTTTCTTAGACGAATTTTGTTACTACAGGGTGATACTGAAATTATTTTCATGTTTAGTGACAAATCAATATGATGAAGATATTGAAAGAAGTGAAATCGGGTAAGGAAATACTTCTTGGTAAGCAGCTGCACGTAGAGTAAATAATCGCATTGCTCCAAAAAAAGCGTTTGTTTATACTACTTCGGGAGCTATACAAACACACGGCCCACCTGATGTAAATCGGGTACCGTAGCCTATTAATGCTTGCGATATATTAAGTATCACTCGCGCGATTCCTCCTCTGCTGCTTACACAGCAACTCCTTGGGAGCTTATTGGTGACCTCACTCACACGCAGGAACACAGCAACCCTCTAGGGAGTTGTTATTTGCCTGCCATTTTCAATGAGGTGGAGGTACTTCCCCAGACGGGCTGCTTTGATGCGGCCTACCTCTCTTAAAACATCCAGACCAAGACCAACAGACATGTCCATGCACACAAATGTTTGCCTTGTGTGGGAATCGAACCCATGAGCGTCGGTGTCAAAGTCGCGTCATTTACGACTGAGCCACCGAGCGTGGAATAATAACACTAACATGGATACATAGTAGTGTAACATCGGTATGGCAGAAGAACACAAACAAATAAACCACTTGACTGCGCAATAAGGCACCTAGCGCTCACAAAAACGTTGTGTATAAGAGCCTACGTATCTCAGCGATTCGAGCCTACTGATCAATAGGAGAGTATTTTAACCAATTATAAATATAGCGACGTAGATCCGTGAGCCAGCCAATAAGACCTGCGTGTTCTACTTAACTTAGAGTGAACGCTGTAGAAATGAGAGCGCTATATAGTATGTGTATAGTTCGGTTGATTGATAGAGTGGGAAACAGCGCGATTTTGACTTCATCCCGCGCTTTTGACGAGAGACATTGTTGTTTTACTTGAATTTTTTACAATGCAGTATAAAATTAGTTTTGTGTGACAATTTCAATAGTATTTTGTAACATAAGTGCTAGTGAAATTATATACTAATGAAAAAACTCAAATATAACACGTTTATGCACTTTTTGGAAGACGTGAATAAGTTCTTCGAGGAAACCTTGTAAAAATCGCTATCGTTTTACGGGTGATATTTAAATTGGGTTGATTGGGTCTAGGTACCCTTCCCAAGTATTTTTTCAGCACAGTTCCTGAAGCTGGAACATAGAATCAAGATTTTCAAATGGTTCTAAACTGAAGACTTTGACAACACTATTGCCATATAGATATATATAGATATAGATGCCATATATATATATATATATAACAGCGCGATTCGAGAACGGTGTAGAGTGAAAGACGATGTAGAGACAAAATTTGAAAACGAGATGGAGTACCTACACCAAAGAGTAAAATTAAAAGTACACGAAATCGATTAGCATGCATGAAGAAGTCGGTGGAGTGACAGAGCTATGTTTGGTTCGGTGTTCTTGGCGTTCAATAGGCTCTGCCTACCCTATGTGAGACAGGCGTTATTGTATATATGTGTGTATACATTTAGAATTTTATTGTTAAGTACTTTTGGTTGGTACCCAGCGGTTAGTTGTTAGGTCTTAGTAACATGTATTTGCAATTTGATCTAACCTGCTTTGTGTGCTTCCGCCACCAATAAGTTCAAGCGGCCTAGCGCCGGCTGGCACCCACCCACTACTGTTAGTAAATGCAACATGCCGACGCTGCCATGGCTGCTTCGGTCGTCCGCCATCTGGAACAGAATCCGCATGCCCCCACCACCACCGTCGCTGCCACGACTGGCCTGGTCGTCGCTGCGACACGTGTTTCGCCTCTCCACGAGGCATCATCAGGCGTTGTAGATGTTAATCGTAAGAATAACATGCTACAAGTGACTTATTCTTACGATCCGGCCGGCGTTAGGCCGCATGGACTAATTGGTGGCGAAAGCACACATAGCAGGTTAAATCAAATTGCATGTAAATTTGACTTTCGCAAAATAACGCCTGAATATATTAACTAACAAGTATTTATTTATATACATATATATTGGGATCCCCTTCCACCTCCCCATGCCCTTCTCCTTCCCACCCACATGGACCACTTCGCCCGCGCGTTATCACTGCTAAGGTTAACGCAGTTAACACAGAAATTCTAAAGAAGCTTGCTCGGTTACCTCATTCGCTCGCAGTAATGCAACAAACGTCCACAGAATTGTTATTTATTTGCGGTCTTGTAAGAGCCCGCAGTCAGGCTGCTTCGAAGCGCCATACCTCTCTTTTGTCCCGTATATTAATTAGCAAGGAACACCATGTGCATCGAAAGCCACATGCATCTGAAGTACAAAGCTTTCTATAGCGATGTACCGACATCACAGATTCTCTTCTTCTTAGCCGTATCCCGTTTCCTAATCCATTAAGATTGGCGGGGTCCGCTACACAAACCTAAGGATTTGGAAAAGATACTGATTTTACATGCACCGATTGCCATCAGAGTTCCACAACATTGAGGGAAAACTAGACCTTTCCAGTACTTAAGTAAGGCCACGCGTCTTTCGAAAGGTAATTTCTAGGACGTGAAGGAAACCATCGTAAGAAACCCACGATGGTTTCCTTCAGCATCGAGCAAGTGATAATTGCAAATATGTACTGTACTATAAATCTGAAAATATGAATTTAGTGGTACATGCCAGGATTCGAACTCGGAACATATGGTCAATGGGACTTATTGGGTCGTGCAAACTATAGTGTTTCGCGATTATTTTTGGTGATGCACCGACATCACAAATATTTTTTTGATACAAAGTCAGGAGGCATACAAGCATACAGTCCACCTGATGTTAAGCGATTACGGTTAAGCCTACGAACGCTTTGCAATACATTAAGCATCACTCGCGCGATGTCACCACTGCAGCTAAAACAACAACTCCTTACGGGCAGCTTAATGCGTCCTACCTCTCTTAAAAACACCCAGACCAAGACTAACAAACATGTTCATGCACACAAATGTTTGTCCTGTGTGGCAAACGAATCGACAAGCGGTGGTGTCAAAGTAAAGTAACATCGCGTTTCACGACTATACCACCGAGATCGTCAATCAAAAATATTGTTTTAGCGTCAAGATATAGTTTGACAACACCCTGTTTTCGATTTTCTCAGCGAGTAATTAACGAGGAAGGAGGCCTTTGCTCGCAAAAAACACGTCTCCGGCAGGCCTTATTCACACGCACTCCAACAAAAGGGGTATTAAGAAAGGTATCAATCCTAGAAATGGGGTAGACAGTTTTACATGTTACTTACGAATATGAATTTTAATATTAATTTTATTATCCACAGCTAGAAATTCCATTTTGTTAATAACTAACCATATACTCTTTGTGTAAAACACTTTTTATTACATTTTAGAGAGCCCACTACAAATATGTGTACACTACAATATAGATTAAAGCTATAAATATAATAACTATATGTATATCTTCACGCCAAGTCCCTTGCGGGGTAGGCAGAGGGAACCGAGCGCCATAAGACGCGGTCCTCACATACTTCACTCGTTTCTGTGACATTCATAGCTCTTTTCATGCACGCTCGCCAGTTCCTGGTGCTCCTGACATCACCTTCTGATAAAACACGACCGATTTGGTCATGGTAGGTTAGTCTCGGTCTTCCTCTGCTCATACATCCTTCCATTTTTGCATTATATATCTGTTTCGTCATTCTTTCATCTCGCATTCTTTCTACATGTCCGAACCAATGGAGCATGCCTTTTCTTATCTTAACACCGACACTCTCTTTCAGACCAACTCTTTCTCTCACGTCTTCACTATATAATAACTAATTGGAAATATATAGACTAAGTAGCACGAAGCGGACTTATTCCTTAAATAATGGCCATCTTACCTTCGTACCTTCAAGTGAATTGTGTGTAGTTACGAAGGAGATATTCACAAGCAAGATGGCACCCCTCGCTCTTAAAAAATGTTATGTTAGATTCGATCTTTCTGGCCAATAGGAGAAGATTTTAATTATTAACCCAATAAGTGCTGCGTACGTGGAATAGCTAATGGAAGCTGCGCCTTCTACTACCGACCCGTAGCGTTGAGTTACTACGCAATATTTATCTCATCGTCTTTCCATAGATTATTTACTTCATGAAGATATTAAATATAATAACTGTATAAACAAGTATTTAGGAGCCGTTATCAAAAAGGGTTTTTTTACCTGAAGTAAAAAAAAACACATTAAGTATCACTCGCGCAATGCCACCACTGCTGCTAATACAGCAACTCCTAAGCAGCTTACTGGTGACCTCATTCACACGCATCGGAATCAAGAGCCTTTGGAATCGGCAAGCATGCACACGCTATGAATGTTAAAGGCCGTGTCATGTGAAATTACCTACCACGAGCAAATTTGGTAGTATTTTAACACGAGGTGACATCAATTTTAGGGTCGGCAACGTGAGAGTGGCACCCCTCGTGTTGCAAGTGTCCATAGGCTACGGTAACTGCTTACTATCAGACAGGCCATACGCTTGTTTGCCACCTTAGTGGTATAAAAAACGAACGACCAACGAATGAGGTGTTTAAGGACCGCGTCTTATGGCGCTCGGATCTCTCTGTCTACTCCCAAAGAAATCTCGAATAGATAGATGTATAAAATATATGTAACTTATTCTCCATTTATTAATTATCAATTATTCCTCACATAATTCTCTCTACCTTTACGTCACATTATCTTGCCTTTATCACAAAAGTCTTATAAGTGCGCATAATAATTAGAAGTAGAGGGTGTTAGGGCACGAGGGGGTAGAGGGGGTGTCGGGGGGTTCGTTAGCGAGCCCTAATGCCGGCAGACATTAATCATTCCTTTCATAAAGAGTGGGGCCCCGTAGATAAATAAGTGTAGTATGTGTTTTCTTAGGGTACCCTTCTTGAGACAACGAAAGTTTGGTGTGGATAAGGTCTTACTTTGACGTCATATACCCCGAATATATATACATATAGACACGAATGCGTGGAAATCGTCCGTTCATTACTAAATAGAATCCGAAACGGATCCGGAAGAGTGGATGGCGAGGACATAAACAATTATCACTTGGAATTACTTTCAAAGTAATTCGAAAGGGCAAACTATCTAAGACCTTCATATCATGAATTTTGCCTGTCGATTCGCGCTAGAAATTATGAAAACACTGCTGCCAATGTGCCAAGTCTCTTTTGTAATTTAAATGTTTCTCGATCTATTTTAAAATAATTTTGCAGGATAGTAAAACCAACCTTCTATTTATTTCATGATATAATGGTGCAAAATTGTAATTTTTTTTTTATAATGCAATTTTATCTCTAAGTATTGCAGTTCTTAGGGTGACGCAACTATACTATTATAATTGTAATATATAGCAAGGAAACCGGTAGTGGATACATTGCAGTTCCTAAGGTGATGGAACGATACGATTATAATAGTAATATACAGCAAGTGTTGAAAGGAAACAGGTACAGGTTTACACTATTGATTTATAAAATGTTTCTTGGTGTATTATAACTACGCATATTACGTAGATAAAACTATGGTACTAAATTATTAGAAAATGAAACACATCTTAAACATGTATCTTTAACATCTTTGAACTTAATATTGCTAATTCTTGATTGCTACTTTTAGGATGTAAAATTATATAATCATTATTGCAAAAATACTATTAAAAATTCGTGATTAAAAAAAAACTTTATTGTACACGTCTGCGATTAAAATTCTTTTGAGAAAATAAGCACAAGCCATGAGATTTATTTTTTACCTGATGTAAAAAAATACATTAAGTATCACTCGCGCAATGCCACCTCTGCTGCTAACACAGCAACTCCATCTTACTGGTGACAACATTCACACGCAGGAATACAACAACCCTCTAGAGAGCTGTTATTTTGCTGTGATTTTCGGTGAGGTGGAGGTACTGCATACTTCCTCAGATAGGTTGCTTTGATGCTCTTGAAAATACCCAGACCAAGACAAACAAACTGCCATGTTTACCACTGAGAACGGGGCAGAATTAGTACCGGGACGTTTGTGAAACTTAAGTACATATTTTAGTAGATATATTTAAGCATCGGAGTTATGGTAAAATTCAGACGCCTTAGTGAAAATTTCATTAAATAAGGGTCCTAACACTGAGGGGGATTCACTTCGCGTATTTAGTATCTCGCAAAGCAGAGTCAGTACCTATATATATCGACAATGCGCATGCCATAGTCTTGTCAAAATATGTATATCTAACTAAAAGTGTATAAAAAAAGCTTATGCTATGTGACGTAATAATGCCATAAGAAGCAATATCACATCATCAACACAATCAATATTATCATCTCAATAATTACGTCCTAAGCATCGCCCATCGCAGCCTGTCTACAAATGTGTTTACATGTCTCAAACTTCTTCGTGTTTCGTAAGGCACTGTGAACCATCGGTACAGGCTGTCGTCGTTAGATAACAGTTGTTAAGTTAAGTCAGTGGTCTTCGCGCCGCTTGAAAATACTGCCTCCGCCAATCCGCCGTTGAGCAGCGTGGTAAAGTATACTCTAAAAGACCCCTTCTTTTCCTTCCTCGCTTGTTCGTTTCCTTTCAGTAGTATAAGTTAGTGTAGCAACAGTAGCAGTAACTCAATAAAGAGAAAATACTTTCCGTTTTTTATTTCGGTTACAAATACTTTAGAGATGAAGAAGATTAGAGTACAATTTAAAAGATAAGTTTAAAAAATTATCACATAATAGTAGAGTAGTGGGTATTTATAAAAAGTTTCCAAACGTCTTATCCACACAATTCCAACTCGTTTCCTCGACGAAGCAAGGCGGTGCTGCCACATAATTATTCATCTTAAATTGCACGTATGTATGTATGTGTCGGGTAGCACCGTAACTCCGCAACGCTGAAATTACGGCTCGTAAGAAAGTGAGGGAAAATTTGAGAATTTATTAAGACTTCTGTCGGTTAGAGGCGGAATTTAATTATGAGTGAAGGAAGCGTATTCATTATGTTGTTGTACATATATACTGTGTTATTATATGCTCATATACTTACTTAACATGAAAATTCTTAATAAAAAGTTGAGTGTATTAGGATAGGTGGGTCAAGCATCCTTCCAAGCAGTCATAGCCCAGGGGATAAGGAACAGGCTTATTGGTCAACTGATCCCCGGTTCGAATCCTGGCGGGGGCATGTGAAGGAAAACGTCGTGAGGAAACCCACACGTTCAGGAAATTATATTTCGAAAGACGTAGGACCTATGAAAGATCTGGTTTTCTCTTAGAGTTGAGGAGGTCTGACGGCAATCGCTCCATGTAAAAATCAGTATTTCCACCATATCCTAAGGTTTAGGTAGCAGACCGCCAATCCTAAAGGTTTAGGAAACGGGATAATGCGAAGAAGAAGAAGGTCAAGCATCCTTCCTTACCTACATGAAAGCAGCCAAAGATAGAGAGTACTACCTCACAGAAAAGGTTTTTTTATACTACGTCGGGAGGCATACAAGCATACGGCCCATCTGATGTAAAGCGGGTACCGTAGCCTATTAACGCTAGCGATATATTAAGTATTACTCGCGCGATGCCTCCTCTGCTACTTACACAGCAACTCCTTGGGAGCTTACTGGTGACCTCACTCACACGCAGGAACACAACGATCCTCTAGGGAGTTGTTATTTGGCTGCGGTTTTCTGTGAGGTGGAGGTACTTCGCCAGAGTAGTTGGGATCTTACGAGAGAGTGACGCTACCAGTAAGCTCCCTGGGTCTACTGTGTTAGCAGCAGAGGTGGCATCGGCGAGCGACATTTATTTATTGCAAGTATTCATATGCTACAGTCATCACCTTAAGTGGGTCTTGTATATATGTATATGTTTTTGACCAGCTCGGTGGTGCACTGGTGAAGCGCGCTGTTACGCTACTTTGACATCAAAAGTCATGGGTTCGAATTCCACATAGTGTTACCGGCCGATGCCACCTTTGTTGCTAACACAGCAACGCATTAGAAGCTTACTGGAGACCACACTCACATGCAGAATTACAATATCCCTCTAGGTTTGCTTTAATGCGTCCTACCTCGCTTAAAAACACTCAGATCAAGACAAACAGACATGTTCATGTACACAAACGTTTGTCTTGTGTGGGCATCGAACCCACGAGCGTTGGTGACAAAGTAATATTATAATATAGTATCGGACAAATTATACACCGCCATCTAGACCCAAACTAACATATATAAATTCGTTTTTTGTATCAATTCATTCACACATAGAAAACACCCAGGCCGAGACAAGCAGGCATGTTCATAAACACAAATATTTGCCATGTGCAGGAATCGAAACCACGAGCTTTGATACTAAAGTAGCCATCGGTAGCCATTCCACAACCGAGCTTGTCGATTTATTTATTTAAAAACTTTATTGACAACAATAGTTTTTTGATACAATAGGCGAACTTAATGCTGATTGCATCCTCTACCAGTCGGCTTTTGGGAGTAAAAAGCATCACGATCGTGGTTTCCTAATAGTCGCGACGCCGACGACGACTTTGACACCGACGTTCGTGGATTCGAATCCCACACAATGCAAACATCTGTGTGCATGAACATGTCAGATTGTCTTGGCCTTGATGTTTTAAGAGAGGTAGGGCGCATGATAGCTGCCCGTCTGGGGAAGTACCTCAACCTCACAGAAAACTACAGCCAAGTAACAACTCCCTAGATTGTTGTTGTGTTCCAGCGTGAGAGTGAGGTCACCAGTAAGCTCCCAAGGAGTTGCTGTGTAAGTAGCCGAGGAGACATCGCGCGAGTGATACTTAATATATCGCAAGCGTTAATAGGCTACGGTACCCGCTTTATATCAGGTGGGCCGTATGCTTGTATACCTCCCCACGTAGTATAAAAAATACGAGTATCTTATAGTAGAGCAAATTATGCCTATATGTTTTTTTCTGTCGTTGGATCGCATCAGCTTGTTGTGTCGAATATGTGGATAGAAATGTAACAGTGGCGCTGCAATCGGTTTCTAGGAAAATAAAACAGCAGGCAAGCCAACGACAACGTTCAGGCAGGACAATGTCTGTCGGGTCCATCATTTAAATTATATGGTGTAATGGATTATCATAACGTGCATGAAATGAATAAGGTAACTAACCTATTTAAGTTGATAAGTATTAATACTATATATCCATACAATATCCGATGAAAGCTCCCAGACGGCTTGACTTTTATTGATAGTTTCAACAATTATCATCATATTTCCAGTGATTAACACAAAATCTTAACAAATTATACCTAGTCTATTACAAATAAATATACATTTATTTTTTTATGAAGCAATGTAATCTTAATAAAACTTATATATACCTACATATTTATGTAAGTCTCAGTAAAAATAAAAAAATAAATATAAGGATTCTATTCGAAATGGCCACCTTTGGCTTTGATACAGGCTTTTAATCTGTCTGGCCACTAATCTATGGAGTTACGCACTGTTTCCATGTGAAATTTAGCCACTGCTTGCTCCACAGATTTCTTAAGATTCACAATGTCGGCGTTTCGTTTCGAGCGTGCCATGTCCTCTAAAACTGACCATAATTTGTAGTCTAATGGGTTCAGATCTGGGCTAGACGAGGACTAGTCTTCAGCTCTTATAAAGTCCGGAACCTTGGTTTCGAGCAAGTTCGTGCCTTGTGACCAGGTGCAGATGGAAAGTCCACGGTACATTTTTGTATTGCTGAGAGGTTTCACAACACGATCCAAGATTGATGTATCTTGATACACTTTTTCACAAAAATGAAGTATTATGACGCCTTGATAAGACACCCCCCAATAAACCATTAGAGACACAAGATGGTGAACACGTTGTACCTTTCCCATCACTTGGGCGGCTTCTTTAGAACTGTGTGTATAAACTTTGACATTTTGCTTGTTGTAGTGTTCTTCAATCGTGACTTTTTTTCATCAGTAAAGAGGATATTTCTGTGCCTGTCATCTGCGTATCGAGACAGAAGGCGTTTTGATCCATCCACTCTCTTTAACTGTAGGAATTGATTTAGGGCGTGTCCTGAATGACGACGGTGAGCGCTAAGCTTCAGGTCTTGTTTTATTATACGCGACAGAGTCCTAGCGGGTATCTTCATTTCTCGCGATAATATTTTTTTATTTCCTAATGGAGTTTCACCGAATTCTAGTTTTAATATTTTTTATGATTTTCAACAGAGGAAGTGTTGGTATATCTATCGATAGTACGATATACGAACATATGGCTGATACCAAGCTTATAAGTGTCTAGAATATAACCGACGGTTTCATACCCACTTTGTGTAAGGCAATCACAGCAATCCGATTTTCTTTAACACCCCGTTCCATATTATGGTTTGATAATAATCACGAAAAAAATATGTAAAACGGCGGGAAAACGAAAGATATTTTTAGATATTAAACGCCTTCCAAATTCAAAATAATTAATCTATCTATCTATAACTTCACGCCAAATCCTTTGGGGGTAATCAGAGGGAACCGAGCGCCATCGTCTTTCCACATCTGCGGTGTACCTTCCATACCTGCTGAAAGCGCATTCAAGATATACAATCTTATCCACTTCTTCACTTCAGACTTCATCATCAACCGTAATGCTTACATTGGTTTTGGTTTCTTAACCTTTAAGTATGGACGTCATTTTTTCTTAACACTACTGTGGATGTGGAGTCTCACAGGCTCCTATATGCACACCCTTTTTTTTTATACCACTAAGGTGGCAATCAAGCATACGGCCTGCCTGATGTTAAACAGTCACCGTAGCCTATGGACATTTGCAACACCAGAGGCGTCACTCATGCGTTACCGACCCTCTAAAAACCTCTTCACGCATTTCTTGAAGAACTCCTAGCTGTAGTCCCTTGGAAAAACCTCGGCTGGGAGCTCATTCCACAGCTTGAGTGTTCTCGGAAGAAAACTTCTCTGGAGCCGCACCGTACGCGACCATTGCGGTTCAAGCGTGTGAGGGTGAACTCCCCGCCGTCGGCGAGCGGTGCGGTTATATAAAGTAGCCGTCGGCATCATTTCGAACAACTCTTCAGAACACAACCCGTTGTACAATCGGTAGAACACACAAAGGGAGGCAAAGTCTCTCCTTAAACTTAAGGGTTCAATACCGTGTGTAAGCTTAGGATTGTCGACAATTCTCACAGCTCGTCTTTGAATCGAAGCACACGGTCCAAGCTGGTATCCAGGTGCTCCCGCCCAAAGGTGACTGCAGTACTCCAAGTGCGGTCTGACTTGAGACTTATATAATATAAGTCTTTGCCCCGCACTGAAGTACTGCTTAGCCCTGTTGAGCACACCAAGTTTTTTCGACGCCAGGTTGACCTTCTCCTCCAGGTGATTTCGATATTGCACATCACTGGAGATCTCAACGCCAAGCATCCTAATACTTTTGGTGACGGTAAGAGGTGTGTTCTGGAATTTAGGAACCACAGCAAATGGAGTTTTCTTAGCGGTAAACGCGCAAACTTGTGTCTTCTTGGGGTTGAATTCGACCATGTTAAGCCGCCCCCAGTCGGATACTTTAGCCAGAGTACCATCCATTTCAGACACAAGTTTGTCGCGGCTTTCCTCCACAAGGGAACGAGGGATGTTTGCACGGCCTGTATAATAAGTGTCCCCGGTGCTGTCGTCTGCATAACAATGAATGCCATCAATTGACAACATATATATACCCTGAGGGACACCAGCATTGATATCCATACTATCGGAGCATCCACCGTCAACCACGGCCAAAGCCCAGCGGTGGGTAAGATACACTAGAAGATCACCAGTTGAGCGACAATGGCGAAAACCGTATTGAAGTCGTGATCCTCTAGGTATCCTAGGAGTCGTATATTTATCACACGCTCCATTACCTTGGAGAGAAGGGAGGTTATGGCGATAGGCCTGTAATTCGATGGGTCTGATCTATCGCCCTTTTTGGGCACCGGGTGCACATTGGCGGTCTTCCATGAAGACGGGACTTGCCCAGTGGAGTAGGAAAGCACGAAAAGGCGCGTTAGTACAGAACACAACTCAGGAGCACACAGCTTCAGCACCACTGCCGGTATACCATCCGTCCCACTCGATTTATGAACGTCGAGAGAGAGTAAGACCTGCCGGACATCTCGCTGGGTAATGGAGATTTCCGGCATTGAGCTACCACACCACGGGATGGTAGGTGGCACAGCTCCCCCGTCATTCATATTCGAGTTAGACGCAAAGAGATTACCGAGTAAATCGGCTTTCTCCTTAGCGCTATGGGCCAAACTGCCATCCGGTTTTTGCAGTGGTGGCATGGACGGTTGACAGAAATTTCCCTAGGCAGCTTTAGCGAGCGACCAGAAAGCACGGCTCCCAGAGGGAAAGCTCGCAAGTCGCTCGCCAACTCTGCCGACGAAATCGAATTTTGCTCTAGCAACCACCCTTTTACTGGACCTCGAGGCAGCATTCAGTTTGCGCTTCAAAACAGAGACTCTAGGATCCCCATTAGCATGCGCCGTGGTCCAAGCATCGTAAGCAGCCTGCTTAACAAGAATGGCTTCCTTACAACGCCGATTAAACCACGGCCGCTTTTGAGCTCCCGCAGTAGCTACAAGGCACTTGGGTCCGGATGAGGCAGTGATCCGACGAGCCAAGTGGCGCATCCACTGAGATGTTATACTCATCCGGACGTGTGGTCAGCAGAAGGTCCAGTAGAGAGCTTGCATGGTCCTCTACATCTGGTATTCTCGTGGGAGAAAGAACCAGTTGAGAGAAACCATAGGCCAGAGTAAATTCATGAGCAGATCTCCCCGCGTAGTCAGTGCACCGAGAGCCAAGCCACTCGGCATAGTGGGCATTGAAGTCTCCCAAAATCACTAACTCCGCGGAGGGATACTGTTCGATGACGCTGTCAGTCGCCCTTTGCAGGCGCTCAAATAACCGAGTTGTGCCTGTATCACCGCTATGAGACCTGTAAAGGCACGCGTAGATTCGGGTGTGGCCACCTTGATCCACTCGCACCCATAATATCGACAGGTCCCTGTCTTCAAGGTTATGCAATCGGCGACAACAAATATCCTCCCGGACGAACAAGCATACCCCGGCATGACGCACAAACAAGTGCTTCAGTTTGTACCCGGGGTAATTCAAACTGCAAAAAAAAACGCCAAATCCTTAAACTTTGGTAGTGGACCCCGCCAATCCTAATGCATTAGGAAACAGGATAAGGCTAAGAAGAACATTATAAGTATATGTGTGTGTTTTTTTTATATTTATTATTCACTACATACCTATTATAAAACAAAGTCCCACACCGCGTCTGAGTGTTCGCGATAAATCAAAAACTACTGAACGGATTTTCATACGAATTCCACCAAAAGACAAAGTGATTCTTTAAAAGGTTTAGGTGTAACTAGTATGGCCATAAATACTGTTATATAGATTTTTTTTTTTTTTTCAACTCGTTAAATATTTTAACCTTTAAGTATGGACGTGGAGTCTCACAGGCTACTCGATGTTTTCGTTTTCTTAGTTTCACCTACTTCCCGCCACTCCCCGCAATTGAGCGGCTCAGTAGCTTTTGTTTTAGTTGTAAAACTACCAACGAGGCAGGAGATTGCGTCTTCCGATGAATGTCACGTAAGTAATGACCATCAAAAAATTGACCGGAGCCTGTCAGGCTACACGTCCATTGTTGCTCTATGATATATTTTATAAGGGCGATTATGTTTGTTTCAAATTTGTTAGTACAAAATGTCAAAAAACAATAAAGCCGGTACTTCTAAATCAAAACGACCATCTACGAGTTCTGTTCAGGGACCTGCGAGAAAAACTTTGCATGTAGGAGATCCATCTTTTGAAAAAGAAGTGAGTGAGTTGTTGTTAGCTTCGCATCAGTCTGACAATGAAGAGAATATTGAAGATTTTTTTATATTGGAGTTCGAACTGATACAAAATCATGAGAGTGACAATAATGAAGATCAGAACCAAGATCAGGACATTGCAGGCGCGGCGGTCAGGGAGACCCGGTGAAACGGTTGACCGCTGGCCGCCCGCAGGTTAGTAGGGTTCCCGAACCCGGGGATCACTTAATCTCCGCCCCGGGAGGCTGAACCGCCAGCCTGTGAAAAGTCCCGGTTGCAGTGGTCGTGCCGGAGAAGGAGACCGGAGTGGACCCGGCTGCTGCAGCAGAGGGGGACCGGGGGCCCTTCCCCCCGCCGCGCCAGCAAACCGCATTACCCGCACGGTACTGTGGTGAAAGACACCGCGCTTTTGTCCTTCACTCTGTCTGTTCATCGACCTCTTATTTTATTTACCTCATCACACATGAAAAAGCAAAAAAAACGGAAAAATGGTTTCACAGCGGCCACCCCTTCCACAATGTATGTGGACTTTTGCAACATCAGGGGTTTGCACTCGAACATCAACGCGGTCCATCATCACCTGGAAACCGCTCGGCCGACCATTCTTTTCCTCACGGAGACACAAATATCCTCACCGGCCGACACTTCTTACTTGAATTACCCCGGATACAAACTGAAGCACTTGTTTGTGCGTAATGCCGGGGTATGCTTGTTCGTCCGGGAGGATATTTGTTGTCGCCGATTGCATAACCTTGAAGACAGGGACCTGTCGATATTATGGGTGCGAGTGGATCAAGGTGGCCACACCCGAATCTACGCGTGCCTTTACAGGTCTCATAGCGGTGATACAGGCACAACTCGGTTATTTGAGCGCCTGCAAAGGGCGACTGACAGCGTCATCGAACAGTATCCCTCCGCGGAGTTAGTGATTTTGGGAGACTTCAATGCCCACTATGCCGAGTGGCTTGGCTCTCGGTGCACTGACTACGCGGGGAGATCTGCTCATGAATTTACTCTGGCCTATGGTTTCTCTCAACTGGTTCTTTCTCCCACGAGAATACCAGATGTAGAGGACCATGCAAGCTCTCTACTGGACCTTCTGCTGACCACACGTCCGGATGAGTATAACATCTCAGTGGATGCGCCACTTGGCTCGTCGGATCACTGCCTCATCCGGACCCAAGTGCCTTGTGCCAGACGCGATCCACCTCGGCCCGCCGGATGTCGTCGCGTATGGCACTATAAGTCAGCAGACTGGGATGGATTGCGTGAATTCTACGCATCGTACCCGTGGAGGCAGCTGTGCTTCGAATCAGACGACATTGATTCCTACGCAACCACAGTGGCTGCGGCGATATTGGATGGCATGGAATGCTTCATTACCAGTCGCCTTGTAGCTACTGCGGGAGCTCAAAAGCGGCCGTGGTTTAATCGGCGTTGTAAGGAAGCCATTCTTGTTAAGCAGGCTGCTTACGATGCTTGGACCACGGCGCATGCTAATGGGGACAACCATACGCCCCACTTTATCTAAGTGGTTACCGTAGTCTCAACGCTTGCAATACCGGAAGTATCCCTCGCATGTTGCCAACCCCGCTTACTCAGAAACTACTTTTGAGCTTACTAGTAACCTCACTCACGCGTACAAATCCTGGGAGTTGTTGTTTGGCTGCTGTTATCTGCAATGTGGAGATACTTTCCCTATTGTTCTATTTCCATGTGCCATGCCCCTTTTATTAAGATAAAGGTAAGATAAAAGATAAAAATTCTTTATTTGCCACTGGGCCCTCGCGGGCACTTAGGCACGTCTTACATTTTTTTGAAATATAATCTTATTGTATATTATTTAATTCTCTTATTTTATTTTTATCGTTTTTTTAATCTACTAGCATTTCGGAAATGACCATTGGCGAAGACGAAATGCCGAAAGAAACTTGCCAATATAGGTCTGTTTTAAAATTGTCAATTAGATATTACAAAAAAAAATAATACATAAGGATATTGGTACAATAATGATATCAAATGGTAAAATTAAAGATTATTAAGGACAGATAGTCTGTGCTGAATTATTTCCAGACATCTTTGTCAGTTAAATATTCATCAATTCTATAATAAGCCCTTCTACAGAGAGTATTTTTAATGTTTTTGAATACATTGTCAGGAAAGGATAGAACTGTTTCAGGCAATTTATTATAAAATCGAATACAATTTACAAGAAAAGATCTACCAGTCCTAGGCATACACAACTTATTTCTACTTCTAAGTTTTTCAAAGTTTGAAAACGACTTTAAATTTTTACGGGCATACATTATGTTTTCATAAATATATTGAGAAGTAACAGTGAGGACATTTATTTCTTTGAACAGTTTCTCTGAGGGATTCTCTGGAGCCCATGTTATAAATAGAGCGAATGGCTCTTTTTTGTAAGATAAAAATTGTCTCAATGTCAGCCGCCGTTCCCCACAACTGTATAACATACGACATAATGCTGTAAAAGTAACTGAAATAGACTAAGCGCGCAGTAGCCACATCCGTCAATTGCCTGATTCTCCTAAGTGCATATGCAGCAGAGCTGAGCTTACCGGCTAGTTTAATTATGTGGGGGCCCCATTGTAATTTGGAGTCTACTGTAATTCCAAGAAACACAGTGTTATTAACAAATTCTAATTTATTATTCCCAATGAGAACTTCTGTATTAGCAGAACTCACATTTGGAAGACTAAATTTGATGCATTTGGTTTTAGCTGAGTTTAGCAACAGATTATGACATGTGAACCAGTTTAAAATAGCAGACACAACACCATTTACCTTGTCAATATTTTCACAATGGCGGGCCACATTAAAAATTAGAGAGGTATCATCAGCAAATAGTATTATATCCGCCATTTTCTGCACCATGTAGGGCAGATCATTTGCTTATAATAAAAATAAAAATGAACCCAAAATAGAACCCTTAATAATATATACATAAGGAGTAGTGATAGCCCAGTGGATAAATAACCGGCCTATCGACCCACTAGTCGCCAGTTCGAATTCCTATTGTACCTATTTTGTACTTACCACTAAGTAGAACACATAAGCATACCTACTCATATTATAATAATAGCCTTTATAAAAATACAAATTCCGATATCAAGAATATATTTAAGTCGTCTCCTTGCCGTCAATATCTATTGTACCAACTATTAATTAAACTCTACTCATTTGAATAACATGAAACGAAGTTTAATGAACACGCCGTATCTCATTAGCGTTATAATAGGTACACCCTGTACAATATACATAAGTATAGTTAACAAAGTAAGCCCGTTACTATTTGTTTACATAGAAAACTCGCGTCAAACTCGAACTACACTTGAAGTAATAATAACGTAACGAGTTACTAGCGAGAGTTGGGCGAATTTTTTAAGTAAAACATCTTTACACGCGCTTGACTTGGGCAGTAAGCTGGTGAATGCGTGTCGAGAGCGTTACGAAAAGTGTGATCGGGCGAGACGAACGGAAGTTGAGAGGGAGATATAACTATGTGAAGATATAAAGAGAGAGATTTACGTTTCGTATATTACTGTAGGGGCAAGAGAGAGAGGTACGAGTACACGTTTTCTTTCTCTTTTTCTCTCATAGCGAGTTAAGTTTCGTATATGTAAGACACAGTGCAGGCCTATTGTCTGTATCACACTACGGAGCTAAAGAAGTTTTACTTCAGTTGTGTGGTCTAAAGCACACTCGTTTTTTTTGTACGACTGCCGGATTTATTTTTATTAAGTTATTTTTATTTAAGCAGCAGCAGTGGATAAAGAACTGCCCTACAGACCATCTGGTTTCCGGTTTGAATCCTGACGTGGGCATGTGCCACTATATACATGTTTGTACATATTTGTAATTATCACTTGCTCGCCGGTGAAGGTACACATCGTGAGGAAACCCACACGTCCAAGAGATTATATTTCGAAAGACGTGTGACCTAACCTAAGAATCGTCTGACGTTCGACCTCCACAACCCACAGGGAAAACCTGGGTTATAGAGATCTAAAGGCAGTCGCTCCATGTAAAAAAACAGTAAATCCTTTGGCTAAGGTAGTGGACCCCGTCAATCCTAATGGATTAGGAAACAGGATAACGCTAGGAAGAAGAAGTCCGGAGTTATTTTTATTAAAAAGGAACGTAATTTTATGGCGTAATATATTCCCTGCCTAGGTTGGCGCCATCAAACTAAAGTGCACAGGGAAGCTGACCTTGTATTGTCATAAACCAAATAGGTACTTCTCTTTTTTCTCTTCAAAATAATGATTCCAATTTTTGGAAATTGTTTTTTTTATTTTTCGCAATATATATAATAATTTCTGCCTGATCTGCCAAAAAGTTAATTACTATCTATGTATAATTTTACGTCAAATCCCTTGCAGAGTAGGCAGAGAGAATCGAGAGCCACATGACTCGATCCTCACACATCTTCACTCGCTTCTTTAACATTCATTGCTCTTCGCGCGCACGCTCGCCTGTTTCTAAGGCTTCTGACATGACCTTTTGATAATACAACAACTAATTTGGTCATGGTAGTAAGTCTTGGCCTTCTTCGGCTTCTAAGTTCTTTTACTTCCGTTGTAAATTCAGAACTTGAACCTGAACTTTTTGACGAGCTCGGTGGCTCAGTCGTGAATGACGCGACTTTGACACCAACGCTCGTGGTGACGATTCCCACACATGCCAAACATTTGTGTGCATGAACATGGCTATTTGTCTTGGTCTGGATGTTTTAAGAGAGGTAAGGCGGATCAAAGCAGCCCATCTGCGGAAGTACCTCCACCTCACAGAAAACCGCATTCAAATAACAACTCCCTAGATGGTTGTTGTGTTCCTGCGTGTGGGTGAGGTCACCAGTAAGCTCCCAAGGAGTTGCTGTGTTAGCAGCAGAAGAGGCATCGCGCGAGTGATAATTAATATATTGCAAGCTTTAATAGGCTACGGTACACGCTTTACATCAGGTGAGCGGTATGCTTGTATGCCTCCCGACGTAGTTTAAAAAAAAGAACTTGAGAACCTGAGCTTCTAAAATTTCAATGCGTGCCAATGGCATTAATGATAGCTTAGCCTGTATCTTAGAACTTGTTCTATACCCCAAAATCTATAATAGACAAATCAACAACAAATCCTTTCAATTGTTTTGTTATCCATTAATTGTGAGTGTTACAATTAGTTAGATACGATGTGACGAGTAATTTAGATCTTTTCCGGACGGACTCACCAGAAGGAGACTTTGTACAAAAGTCGTCTGCATGGGTACCTCTGTCTCACCTATTTCTACCACCAAGCAGCTATATTTATAAGCACGACACCGACGCCAGCGCAGGCATTAAATGATAAGATGAATAAATTGATAGATATAATGAACGAGAGATGTCTAGATGGTTTGTGCGTATCAAGAAGCGACTCCGAAGATCTGCCAGGTGGCATGATGGCCCTGTGGTTAGTGGTGAAGACCACAAGGCCACCGCATCACACAGCACAGCATCTAGGCATCTCTCGTTCATTATATCCATCAACTCATTCATCTTATCATTTAATCCACCTCTCACATCCTCTCATGTTCATCATGTGCCTATACGACACTCGACTCTCCTCGACCCGCCGGGTTGGGCGTTGCGTGGGTGGCGGCCCCCACCGCCACATGCTTCTAATTCCACACCAACCAGTGCACGCTTCTGGTACTGACCCCAAATAGTATAAATATATACAGATAAAATATATTTACATATGTTATGTGTGTACGTATATTTATATATAAATATATTTTATCTGTACTGATAAAAAACTCGTGTAAAACACTGTTCCGCTCTGTTGATCTCAACAAATTTCTTAGACTTCAGCTTGTCCTTCTCCTCTAGGTGACTTCGGAACTGAACTTTGCTGGAAATCCTAACACCAGTAATGAGGATACTCTTGGCAATTGCAAGGGATGACTTCTGAAATTGTGGATTCATTGTGACATATTAACTGAATCCATGGGTATACGTTAGGCATTTCGAAGAGTTGGGTAGCCGCGTGTTTAACAATCACTTCTTTAACACCAAGGCAGGTTCGATTCCCATACAGGACAAACATTTCTGTGCAGGAACATGACTGTTTCACTTGATCTGGGTGTTTTTAAGACAGCTGTTTTTTTGCTGCGCGACTAAGGAAAGTACCTCACAGAAAGCAGCAGCTAAATAACAACTTGGGGCCTTGGGGGCTTATTGTGTTGCTGCTAGTGAGTGAATTTTCCAGTGTGGTCTAAGGAGTTGCAGTATTACAACAGCTGTGGCAACGGGAGCGATACTACTGCATATGTTCATAGGCTATGGTAAATACTTTATATCAGGTCGGGCGTAGCTCGTATGCCTCCCTAGCTTGTACGAAAAACAATGGCTGATTTTCCACTCAACAATAGAGAACCTGAAATGTGATATAAATATAATTATTATTTTAGAAACAATGTGATATACTTAGAATAATATTTTTATTATACGACGTCAGGAGACACACAAGCATATGACCCACGTGATGAAAAGGGGTTAACGTATCGCTCGCAATACATTATTTATCACTCGCGCGATGCCACCTTCGCTGCCAGTTAGGTTTTTTAACTTCTTAGGAGCTCACTGGTGGTCTCACACACACGCAGAAACGCAACAACCCTCCAAGGAGTTGTTATTTGGCTGAGGAGACACTTCCTCAGATGGGTTTCGTTGCGCCCTACATCTCCCAAAAATTTACACGAAGATATAAATACTGGTGTTCTTACGTCATATTAGGAAGTTCCAGGATCATATAAATAAGTTCAGGTATAAATTAAAATATTTATTGTTTTTCAAAGTACATGCTCTTACAAATAAAATGTATTATCTGTGGCACATAAAATATTTAATAAAATTTTAAACCGTTTAAAGACGCCCAATAATATTATGTTTAAAAAATATTTCAAGATACCAATAAATGTCACTATACCGTTAATGATTTCATTAGTGACAAATACTAAACTTTTTGTATACTTACTGATATTTTTATTTCACATTAAAACTGTTTAAGTTATTTTGGCAAGTCTAAATTGTTCTATCTCTCAATTTTAAATGCGAGTACGTTTGATCTTGTCTGAGAATCGAACCTCGCCCATTGGTGTCAAAGTAGTGTTACTAACCACTGTCGTTGCATTCCTACGAGTAGGTGAGGTTACCCGTCAGGTGGGCTGTATCCTTGTAAGTCTACGGACGTATAACAAAATCAATTAATTTCCTACGCAGACCCAGAACTCGGAATTCGGTCTAGCATAGCCACCTGTTAACAAAGAAAATTTCAAGATGTATTTTGCCCCAACTGTGAGATTTAATTAAAATGTGAAGCTAACCACCCCGGGGGAAGAAATATCGTTGGGGAGGTTCTAAGTTTTTGGGGGCAAAACAAACATTGTATTAACATATTATTTAAATACATCTTAAGGTATCTATGTGTGAGTGTGCCGAAAGAGTTTATGTAGCTTTTGACTTTGTTTCACTAACATTCGGTACATCGTATTCCAATATTTAAAAAAAAGTATGTAATCACATCTGTTGCTAATAACAACTTTTCAGGAGCGTATTAAAAACCAAAAAGAAAGAAACAAAGAACGTTTATTTTGCTGCACGTCATCAACAACATTTTTAGGAAAACACTTAGATGTTAGAAAAACCTTGCCACAATAAACTACCTGAAAATGTACCCAAAATTGATAATTTATTCACCTTTAAAAGAATAGTCATAGACATTCTAATTGGCAAGTCATATGATATAATTAACGACTATTTGTGTGATAAACATGTGTGACTTGTATGAAATTAAATCACATGAGTGATCAATTTCCGAATGATACGAAGTGAACGAAAATCGAATGATTCTAGTCTATAACTTCACGCCAAATCCCTTGCAGGCAGAGAGAACCGAGCGCCACGCGACTCGATCCTTACATGCCTCACTCGCTTCTTTAACATTCATTGCTCTTCTCATGCACGAATGATCAAAATAAAATGATGTTTTAAATTCAAGATATATAAAATTGGAATATTTAATCATTTTGACCATGTTTGCATGACTTGATGGTAGAATGTGGGCTAGAACAATTATGTTTTATCCAACTGCTTGACCTGTATTCATGCAAATACACAATTTGATTGATTTATTGACCTTAATTATAACGTGTTGTCGCAGCAAAAACTTCCTCGTCTCAACATGAAGTCAGCAGAGCGGTGACGCTTGTTTTCAGACGGAGGCGGATACCGTAGTTGCATATCAAAAAAAAATTAGGAAAAAAGAAGGAAATTACAACATAAATAGCATTGTAATTGGTTATGACTGTGTGATTTAAAACTTTCGTTATGTGCTTAGTACTATAAAATATAACAATTAAATTAATGATTAATATACATGAATTAAATAAATAATGAAAATAAAAATGTAAAATTAAATAAATTTTAGATAACAATGAAGTACTAATGTGCTCATTTTATATTGCAAGTATTACTCTTTCATGGTTATTAATAATATCCTAATAATTAATATTTCATGGCCACTTAACCGAATCTGATGCATTTTGGCATATAGTGACTCGTTTTTCATAATGGAAAAGATGTTGTTTGACTCTGTATTTATAAGAATTTTACATTTAACCTGTCTAATAGGTGGTGGGAGGTTGTTCCAGCATTTAGTTGCCAAGTACCCAAAACTGCCGCGGAAAACCGCAGTTTTTTACGTTAGTTAGAGTAACTTCCATGATATATCTCGTATAGTATCCATTTTTGAATGGGCCCAAGTTAATTTTTCAAATAAATATTTGGTTGCCTGTAGTTTATGATATCGAACAACAAGGACGCAAAATGCGGATCACACCGAGTCTTCATATAAGGGGTGACTTGTGTTTTAGAGGGTACTCCTAAACAAAATCTTACACGGGCATCCTGGACACGTTGCAAGACATGTTTAGATCTTGCCAAAAGACAATGCTCAAAATTGGATAACAGTAATTGATTTTTGACATAATGAGAGCCTCACAAAACTTAACTCTTAATTCCTTACTGAGTTCACTACGTAACTTACGAGTATATAGAGCTTGTATAAACAACTACTAGCCAATTCAGACACATGTTACTCAAAACGTAGTCCAGCATTCATTGTTACCCCTAAATTATGTGGGGATTAGACTCTTTCTACCATATCATTAGCATAAGATACTAGGATTGTTAGACTCACCTATATATAGTAATCTGTATTTTTAGTGCCGAAAATTATTTAGATTTGTTTGGATTTATAACTATTTTTTTCGCTCACATATGTATCCTATTTGATTCCTGGTTTAATTCGTTTGACGCAACTGCATTGTTTTGATACCTATAGATCTTACAGGGTCGGCAACGCAAGAGTGACACCCCTGGTGTTGCAAATGTCTATAGGCTACGGTAACTGCTTAACATCAGGTAGGCCGTATGCTTGTTTGCCAACTTGGTATAAAAAAAGAGATCATTGGCATGCATATGATATCTGCATTCTTTGATACTATTAGTTATATCACCACTCCCTAGAGGGTTGTTGTGCTCCTGCGTGTGAGTGAGGTCACTAGTAAGCTCACAAGGAGTTGCTGTGTAAGCAACAGAGGAGGCATCGCGCGAGTGATAATGAATATATCGCAAGCGTTAATAGGCTACGGTACCGTTTACATCAGGTGGACCGTATGCTTATATGGCCCCGAAGTAGTATAAAAAAAAGAATAAAAGATAAAGACCCCAGAATAGAGCCCTGTGGTACCCCTCTAGTAACATTACACAAGTCAGAAACCTAAGTACCAGAGTTACCAGACACCTACACATGCTGCGACCGGTTTCTCAAATAGCTACAGAACAATGCAACCGACAGTCTATCAAACCCATAATACACTATCTATGATAACAAGAGCGGAATATTTATTCAAATGCACGCGTAAAGTCCAGTAGAGTAAGAATTGTTTCATCACCCTCATCTTGACTTACAAGAACATTATTCACAACATCAATCAAAGATGTAGCCGTTGTGTATAGTACGTCTGAAACCGGACTGATGTATGTATGTATGTATTATCTTCACGCCTATCTTCCCTTGCGGGGTAGGCAGAGAGAACCGAGCGCCATAAGACGCGATCAATGTACTCAGCAACCTGGTCAAAAATGACTCTTTCTAGTACTTTAGACAAGCAAAGCAATATGCTTATGGGCCTCAAGTCTATAAAAGACTGTGGGATTGCTACTTTGGGGAGTGGGATTATTTTACCCAGTTCCCACAGTTCGGAAACAGCGCATTCAGTAATTCATTTATTTACAATTTACGTTATATGAGCCAAAGTATGCGGGAAGCTGATAAGATCCATATCTATACTTATATCATCGACTCCTACTGCATTTGACTTTATGTTGAGTGAAGCCTTAGCAACTGTTTCCATAGTAACTGGAACCAATGCAAAAGAACAGTCCATATACCTGTGATGTTAAAAAACTGACTGTGAGGGAGATCTACATCTGTTCGATGCACTGGCATGCCTTAGCATTCGTGCAGTAATTCCGTTTTTAATATAAAACCCTATTCCGCCACCGCGCTCACGTCGCATCGTCACAGGGCGTAGAATGTGAGGTAGACGGTAGGCCGGAACTTTTTTTATACCACTAAGGTGGCAACAAACATACGGTGTGTCTGATGGTAAGCAGTTACCGTAGCCTATGGACATTTGCAACACCAGGGGTATCACTCTTGCGTTGCCGACCGACTTGTGCTGCCTTGTCATTCTTACCCTAGCTCAGTCACGTTTCATTTATTACAATTCCTTCAAATGATACATCTAGTACCGCGCCTATGAAACCATCATGTGAAGTACCAATTGACCCTACTTTAAAAAGACAGATCTTTTTAAAACCTCATCTGAATTTGAACACAACAATCCTCCAGGGACTTGTTATTTGGCTGCGGTTTTTCTGTGAGGTGAAGGTACTTTTCCAGTCGAGGTATTCTGATTCAACCTCTCTATATATATATATATCTTATAAACACCCAGACCGACATATTCAGGCACACAAATGTTTGTCCTGTATGGGAATCGAACCTACGAGCCCTGGTGTCAAAGTAGCATTGCTAACCACTAAGCCACCGAGCTCGTGAAACCAATTGGACATGATAGTGAGACTCACGTGGAGCATTCTACGGTTTATAACACGAATTTTGTGGTAAATGCCGGGATTCGAACCAGAGACCTTTTTTTATACAACTTCGGGAGTCATACAAGCATACGGCCCACCTGATGTAAAGCGGTAACCGTAGCCTATGAACGCTTGTAATACATTAAGTATCACTCGCGCGATTCCTCCTCTGCTGACCTCACTCACACGCAGGAACACGACAACCCTCTAGGGAGTTGTTATTTGGCTATGGTTTTCAGTACTTCCCCAGACCGGCTGCTTCGATGCGCCCTAACTCTCTTAAACCTCTGTTGTTCACTAGGCCGGTTCTTTATCGAATTGGTTCTCACTGCTCTCTTTTTTGACAATACAGCGTGACTTAGTATTTTTTTTTTACTTTCAAATATACTTATAGTCTCAAGTCATATAGAACGTGCGAGGTGTGCACTTTTGGTTTCACCGTCGATTTATACATTTATACTACAGTTATAAGCATGAGCACTAGACTGTTCGGCAATAAGAAGTATCACTTGCGTGTTCCTACATAATAACTATTTTGGGGCTTAGTGGTAATCTCACCCGTTTCCCGTTTCCGTTTCCCTTTTTAACTGCGGTATTTCGTAACATAGAGGACTTTCCCCACTGCTCTTAATATTCCTCTTATAGTCCTCAGATTTTTCCAATGATTTACTTCTTACATATCAGTGTAAGCTACTTCTCTTTCGTTATAACCTCATTTTTGAACAGCAAGGTACACCACGTGCAATTTAGATTAACTTTGAGTCTAAAGATGACATCACTGAATACAAAAAACTTATACCTACAAATTTATATAAACGCTCGCAATTTCCGAACTCTACTTTTTACCTTCACAATGTTTTTCCACCAATTTTTCACTACAGATTCGGTTTAGCGATAAGCCACAAACAACCGGTTTAAAAAACAGTGAAAAACAGCGATTAACAGATTTACTGAGGGCGCAATCACTGCCTGTTAGCCCGTGCCCAGCGTGCCCCGGGACACTGGCCGTGGAAAAAAAACGTGCAAAGATATAATAGTGTAGAGATGGACTCTTTTTTATCAGACTTTGTACTAGCTTGGAGGGAAGAAATGTCAATATCAATTAGGTTTATTAATTTTTTTTCAATTCTGATTTATTTATTTGAACATTATAAAATAGTAATTTTATTATTGGTTAACTTAATTTATAAGTAACAATTAAAATTGTTACTGATTATTTCTCGCTGTCTACTTCGCAAGGGATTTAACGTGAATAAATATACACCAATATAGAAATTTAAATTACATGTACCTGTTTGTGCTTCGTGCTTTTTGTATGTTGTACTAAAATCGTGTGTAAATTAACCCTTCGAAACCCGGGTGGTCGTATATGACCGCGAAATGTATGGGAAAACGTATATAACGGGTTTTGACTGCTCAAAATCTAATTTGGACTTTTATACTTAAATATTAATTCAAAGTTAAATAAATAAAATGTAAATGTAGTTTATATAACTTTTGAGTATAATCCTAGGATTATGAAAGGTGACATTACTAAGATCTAATCTGATCTTTGCAGAGCTTGCTTTTTTTTTATATACAACGTCGGGAGGCATTCAAGCATACGGCCAATCTGATGTATTGCAGTTACCGTAGCCTGTTAACAGTTGTAATATATTAAGTATCAGTCGCGCGATGCCTCCTCTGCTGCTTACACAGCAACTACTTAGGAGCTTACTGGTGACCTTACTCACACACAGGAACACAACAACCTTCTAGGGAGTTGTTATTTGGCTGCGGTTTTCTGTGAGGTGGAGGTACTTCCACAGACGGGCTGCTTTGATGCACCCTACCTCTCTTTAAACATCCAGACCAAGATAAACAGACATGTTCATGCACACAAATGTTTGTCTTGTGTGGGAATCGAACCCACGAGCGGTGGTGTCAAAGTCGCATCATTCACGACTGAGCCACAAAACAACACAATTGTACAATTGCACAAATTATTCTCTAAATTATATATCTATTACGTGTTTCTGTTATTTATTTACGAACGATTAACATCTTATGAATATACGACTAAGCGAGTCCAATGAAACTACGTTTTTATTTTAAAAATGTTATTTTAGTCTGAAGTTAAAATTATCAGAATAAGAAGGAATGCTCGAATGGTTTGGACATATAGATAGAATGAAGGAGGAAAGAAACATGAAACAGATACACATCGTGCTATTGAAAGTACACACATCAAAAGTGTCTAGGGATCAACATATATTTTTGCAATAACTTTTCTCCTGATTGATATTAATTAAAATTTTCTTTAAGGATTCATCAAATAAAGTGTTTTCGTTTGTCTACAGTAACGATAAACCAAGTCACCTTTGCATTAATAAAGAAATTTGCCATTTTCATAATAAAGGGATTTTTGACATTTGAACCACAAGAAAAACAAAAAGACTGAAATAACAGTTTTCTTTAAAATTTTATTGGGTAACTTAAACAATTAATAATCCGTGTTTCTACCGCGAACACTAACAACACAAGAACATCGGTTTGGCATACTCAAAATGAGTTCATCCAAATCACGCTGTGGAATGGCCGCCCATGTTCGTTGCAACAACAAAAAAAGGACTTCTTGCGACTGGATACCCTCCATATTCGGCAGAGCTCTTCTCTGTAGCATATCCCATGCATGCTCAATCGGGTTCAAGTCTGGCGACTGAGCAGGCCAGGGCATGACATTGATGTTAGCTGCGGCGAGAGTCTGTCTTACAACTCTTGCGGTGTGCGGTCGTGCATTATCATGCATTAACTGAAATAAGGGACCGATTTGCACTTGTAGAGGAACGATGACGTCTGATACAAACGTCTCAGCATAAATTTGAGCGTTGAGGTTGCCTCTGATCCAAATCAACTCAGTTCTTCCGCCGATCCAAATACCCGCCCATACCATGATGGTTCCACCACTATAAGGATGGACTTCCTGGCAGGATTTTAATCGCTGTTGGCGTCCAGGGGTTCTCCAGTGTCGTATACGTCTTGTATCCGGTCTCATACCAAAACGAGACTCATCAGAAAAGCACACGAAACGCCATTGTTCTTCTGCCCAATTTCTGTGTTCAAGAGCCCATTGATATCGAATCCTACGATTGTGCATTGCTATAGGTGGTACCCTTAGCGGTCTTCGGGAATGAAGGTTCACTTCATGCAAGCGGTTTCTGACTGTTTGGTCGCTAATTAAGTTCCCTGAAGAATGATAAAGCGTCACGGCTAACATCATGGCGGTTATTGTTGGAGCTCTTCGAGTTGTGATTTGAATGTATCGATCTTGTCTCCGTGTGGTGCAGCGATACCGTCCTCCATGGCGCTCAGCCACGGTACCAGTGCTTCGGTAACGTGTCCAAAGTCGACTGATAACACTCTGACTTGTATTCAGAGCTAAAGCCACAGTACGTTGCCGGGAACCAGCTTCTATCATTCCCACGGCTCTGAGCATTTCTTCCCTGCTTAAATGACGTCGCCGCTCCATAATAACGTTGGTTTTAATCAGTAGTAGGGAAACAGTAGCACTAATAATGTCTTCAATGCATTGTATGTTTTTATAGGGAAAATATTGACAGCTGATTTTCATCTTTTACTCGAATTTGGAAAAGGATCCATATAAATTTATAAAATCATAAATTTATTACAAAGCCACATCTCAATCTCAAGAAATCCGCATAAAAATGCTTGATCCCTAGACACTTTTGATGTGTGTATTTAAGAGCCTGGAAAGGCCAGGACTCACCTACCATGAACAAATTGGTCGTGTTATATCAGAAGGTGAGCCCTGGAAACCAACAAGCGTGGATGAGAAGAGTTATGAGTATGAAGTCATGTGGCGCTTGGTTCTCTCTGCCTACCCTACTGTAGTAGTAGTTAAAAATATAAGAACCTACTCCACACTAGATACCCACGTAGAACATTCTTACAATAAATCACTGGTGGCACTTAAAAAACCATTTTCCTGTTGATCCCCGCCGTAATGGACTGGTTTACGATGTTCTACGTGATCGCCAAAAGAACAACCATTAGGGGAGGTTTTAATTTTTGTGCTCTTGGGGGAAATTTTAACGTGGCCGGTTAATTCAGTTAATAAATTATTTTGTTGTATGCTTGTTAGGTATATTTTACAGGTTTTCAAGCTAACAGAACAAGAGACTTAGAATATTTTTTTGATTATACATAAGTGTTGCAAAATTAAAACTTTACAGATAAATTAAATTACTTTATGGTTAAATTTGTAATTATTTTTTTATATTATTAACGTCTTGTAAACGATTATAATGAACTTAATGTTAAAAAAATCTAGTATTCAATATATCACCAGGCAAAGTCCCTTGCAGGCAGTAAGAACCAAGCGCCACATAACTCTGCCCGTAGACACCTTGCTTGCTTCTTTAACATTCATGGCTTTTACATGCACGCCGGTTTCTAACGCTCCCCTCAGGAACGACTTAGTGGATTCAGATATGCAATTTCTAACCTGCTTTGTGCGGAAGCACACAAAGCAGGTTAGAATCAAATTGCATGTAAATTTGACTTTCACAAAATAACGGCTGAATCTATTAACTGGATTCATATAGTTCATATTAGTTATTTTGCTAAGTTAGATTAGAAATTGACCTCATTTAAATTTGATGAAGTTTTGATGACTAGTTAAAACTGTTTTGTTTATATCTTTATTCGTGATCTAGCTTTGATTTTTATTTCTTACAAGTCCATTTAACCGCCTATAAATTTAGTAACAAAGTGGTGCATCGATAGCCCAGTGGAAAGGAACCGACCAATTGATCAACTGGTCACCGGTTCGAATCCTGGCGTGGTTTTGTAAGTAGGTACCACTAAATTCCGTGTTTTCGGATTTATATACATATTTATCACTTGCTCGGCGATGAAGGAAATCATCGCGAGAAAACCCACACCATTTAGGAGGAATTATTTTCGAAAGACGTGTGACCTAACCTGAGAAAGATCTGCTTTTCCCACCGGGTTGTGGAGGTCGGAGGGCAGTCGCTCCATGTAAAAATCAGGGTCTTCGCCAGATCCTTAGGTTTAGGTAGCGGACCCCACTAATCCTAATGGATTAAGAAAAGGGATAACGCTAAGAAAAAGCAAGAAGAAAAAGGAAGAAGAAATTTGGTAATAAATTTATAATTAATAAGTTATCGACTTAAAATACTTTGAAATAAAAAAAATCAAAAGCTATTCTACTGATATGATATGTATTAGTTTAATGTTAACCCCTAATCTCAGAAATGACCAGAGGGATTTGAAAAAATATTTTTGTATTAGGTAGCCTAATTCTTAAAGAAGGTTAGAGATATACAAGCATACCTACGGCCCACGGCTGTAAAACGGTTACCGAAGCCTATGAACGCTTTCAGTACCTACATTAGATATCGCTTGCGCGATGTCACCTCTGCTGCTAACACAGTAACTCCTTAGGAGCTTACTGGTGAACTCTCTCTCAGACGCCGGAACACAACAACCTTCTTGAGAGTTGTTATTTGGCTGCGGTTTTTTTATATAACGTCGGGAGGCATACAAGTATACGGTCCACCTGATGTAAAGCAGTTACCGTAGCCTATTAACGCTTGTAACATATATCACTCGCGCGATGCCTCCTCTCCTGCTTACACAGCAACTCCTTTAGCAGCTCACTGGTGACCTCACTCACACGCAGGAACACAACAACCCTCTAGTCCTCTGCGGTTTTCTGTGAGGTGGAGGTACTTCCCCAGACGGGCTGCTTTGATGTGCCTTACCTCTCTTAAAATGTCCAGACCAAGACAAACAGACATGTTCATGCACACTAATGTTTGTTTTGTGTGGGAATCGAACTCACGAGCGGTGGTGTCAAAGTCGCGTCTTTCACGACTGAGCCACCGAGTTCGTCAAAAATTTTCTGTGAGGTGTGTGAGGGCGGTTTTCTGTGAGGTGGTACTCCACGGCTGCGATGCGCTGTACTTCTCTCTCTCAAAAACACCCCAGACTAAGACAAGGCATGTACACGCACACAAATGTTTGTCCCGCGTGGGGGATCGCACCCATTAGCGTTGGTATCAAAGTAGCGTTACCTACTAACCACTGCGCTACCGAGCTCGTCTAAACTCTATAAAATAAAGTCTGCAAAATAAAGTAGAATGCCGTTGTCAAAATTAATTTCAAATTCTATTAGATACTAGAGGGCGTTAATAGACAATATGTGAGAATTTAATAATTAGTATTTCCTCTAACATTTTAAGGTATCCATTGTATGGTAATCACAAATATTAGTATGCGGTGCCGGGAGGCAAACTAATATACACCTTGCTTGATACGAAGCGGTTACCGTAGCATATGAAAGTTTGTAAATACAAGCATTGCTCAGGTAGGTAGTATTATCACAGCCACTCTTGAGAACCTAACTGGTAACCTGACTTATTCGCAGGAACGGAACAACTATCCAGGGAAATTTTATTAGGGTGTAGTCTCCTGAGAATTGGAGGTGCTCCATCAGGCTGCTACAGTGTGCCTATATTTAACCTGAGTTTCATCTGTGAACTACAGCGTGCAGCATAATGCAAAAAATCGAGAGAGTTTATTTATAAGTATAATTTAATTATGTCGCCTCTGTTATAATAATATCAAAATATTTTTATTGCGAGTAATAAGTTTGCTTCTATTCGATAATAGATGGCGCTATAACACACCCAAACGTTTAGTTCACTTTGTAGTCGCAATGTCCAATGTCGCTGCAGTGCAAACATTCAATACAAATGCTGATAATAAAAACGCATTGACCTAAATCCAATAGCAAAAGCGCTTTAAAAAAAAAAGAGAAAAAGATTCATCCCCCAACCCATCTCACTTACAAGCCAATGAAGCGAGCAAATAAGCGAAAAATCCGCTCCACTGTGGAAAAAAAGATAAATTGAAAAAAGGAAAAGTAAAAAGGGGAATACAAAAAAGCGTCACTCGTTGATGTCCAGTCGCGCGTGGCGTAATTGCAAAAGGTCGGGAAAAAATGCACGGCAGTTACTTGAAATTGGTCCAGCAGGTTCAGTAGGAATATATTTTCATTGTTTCCACGAAACATTTTTTCATTTCTTTTTCTTTTAGCTTTTTCATATTGGTATGTAGTGCCAATTGGCAAACGAGTCTTCAGCGAAAGGGAGAGGATATAGCGATTATTGAGGAAGAGTATATTTGGCTACTGGGAAACAGTCTTCGCCTTACCAAATAATGATTCACTGTAAGGTCTCGAACCTTGAGGACCTTTGAGGAAAGAAAATCTCCTTATGAGAAAATTTAAGAGAAGATGTTATTTTTTGCGATTCTTATTGTAGATTGTATTCAAATTACACATGTCAGTCTGCTGGAAAGTTCTACATTCCAATAAGACAATTATATTGTTGCACCATATATAAAAATGTCTAGATTTATCTACCAATCTGTCCACAGCAGTACTACTATTTAACTTGTTCCGAGGAGTTCGACATAATGCTAACAGCCTTTTACAATCGCACCTCTCGCCGACAGCTAGGAGTTCATCCTCATACACTGGAGTCGCAATGGTCACGTACTGTGCGGTTGCAGAAATGTTTTCTGCCGAGAACTATAAAGTTGTGGAATGAGCGGAGGTTTTTCCTAGGAAATACAGCATGGAGTTCTCCAAGAAAAGTGCGTATTTTACATGTTGGTGCCGTAAAACTATCTTATCATGTTTCCCTTGAATATCACAAATATATAACAGAAATATCACTTCAATAATAAAATCGTACTTATACAAGTTTTTTATACTACAAGGGCGGCAATCAAGCATGCGGCCTGCCTGATGGTAAACAGTCACCTTCACCTATGGATATTGGCAACACCGGGGATGTCACTCATGCGTTGCCGACCCTCTAAAAACCCCTTCACGCATTTTAGAGTAGGTATACATGAGAAGAACTATGAATGTATGTTTGTATTGCTCTGGGTATTTTTAAGAGAGGTAAGCTCCTATGGAGTTGTTGTGTTAGCAGCGCGCGAGTGGCAACGTATTGCAAGCGTTTATAGGCTACGGAAACCGCTTTACATCAGGTGGGCCGTATGCTTGTATACCTCCCAACGTAAATATGACATACAAAATTTATACGATATTAAAACCCCTTTTCTTTCGATCCCTGAAATCGAAAAAAGGTCCAAGAGGGAAATGAAAACGGCATTCAATTCATATTGAGACCGTTTAAAAATACCGTAGAGTTGACGCGCAGGGGAGGGTGCCAGGGGGAGGGGGGTGACAGACGTACGCCAGACCGATGAGGGATTGGATTCGATTCAGCTTGTTTGCTTATCAAACAATACGTTTATTTATCTTTTTTACGGAAAATAAGAAACAAAGACTTGTTTACATACTGTAAATGTCACAGGAAAAAACACATATAATTCGCAGATAAAGCGGTTCACCCGCAGATATGTGTTCATACAAATGTTCGTATGTGTTTCTGGCGTGATGTATGATGTTGATATATATTTCTTTAACTAATATATATTTACTCGTATGACTATATACGATCAAAATTTGCAAATTTTTCGACAGAAATTTAGTAAAGACTACAATTTTTTTTTACTTAAGATCTGAACGTGTGTAATGAAATTACTTTATATAAAATTATAAATATAAATTACAAAACACTCTTAAATTGCGAAGTAAAAAAAATCATGACTAGGATGATTATTTTCTAGAATATTTTACAACAAAAATGTTTTACGAGAAGGTCGGATTTTACAAAAAATAAATCACTCATAAATGGTGTTATCTATAATAAGTCAATCAAGTCAAGTCAATTACTAAGAATAATAGCAACACCTTTAATTTATTTTAATAATTGCTACTATTAACCGATCGGAATGTATTAGGTACCTATTGGTCGTTTTGAATGAAAGTCAACAAGTTAGACCGTTTGTAAACACACCTTTTTTAGGGTTCCGTACCCAAAGAGTAAAACGGAACCCTATTACTGAGACTTCGCTGTCCGTCCGTCCGTCCGTCTGTCATCAGGCTGTATCTCACGAACCGCGATAGTTAGACAGTTAAAATTTTCACAGATGATGTATTTCTGTTGCCGCTATAACAACAAATACTAAAACATAGAATAACATAAATATTTAAGAGGGCTCCCATACAACAAACGTAATTTTTTTGCTCGTTTTTGCTCGATATTGATAACGGCAACAGGTAGACACTTGGAATATTTACAGAATATTTAGTTATATATTCACTTTAAGAATAAATAATTAAATTAAAATAAAACAAATATTTAAGGGGGACTCCCATACAACAAACGTGATTTTTTTGCCGTTTTTATAGATAGTGGTACGGAACCCTTCTTGCGCGAGTCCGACTCGCACTTAGCCGATTTTTATTACAAGATCTCTCGTGTATGTAGTACGCTCTTTACGAATTTACAATTTCAATTAAGATTAGTATGTTATTAAAAATATTTATATAATACATCAGCGAAACAGCAAAGAATGTTAAAGAAGCGAGTATGTAAGGACCGAGTCATGTAACGCTCCGTTCTCTCCGCCCACCTCGCAAGGGATTTAACGTGAAGTTATAGATAGATAGAAAAACTTTTAAAATGTGTAAGACTTATGATGTTGGATGGGAGAAAAATAACAATTATCACTGGAAGTTACTTCATCCAATGATGTAACTTTCAGTGAAAATGAAATGAAACACAATTATTCATTTCATAGATTTTTTAAGCATTTAATACATGAATTTAAAAATACCTGTATTTTTAAAGAATAACAGCGATCACTTGATTTCTTTCAAGAGCTATATTTATTTTGCAATGATGGCGCTACTGTGAGCATTCTTAAGCTTTACGAAGATCAGGTAATTTTAATTGGCAATATTCACTCGTTGAGCTAGTGATTCTGCCATAATTTCAGGTATTCCTTAATTCTATTAAATACCGTCCCGAAGACGAAATCGCTGGCATCGTTTTTCATCGTTCATCGTCGACAATTTCTCGAGCCTATATTTTATTACACAGGAGGGAAGTGGATCGGATATCTTGTTTACCCTAATTCACCTAAACGTCTAGGTCTCATACTTTGATGGTAAACTAGTTTCGATGTTTACTAATAGTTATATAGACTTTTCCGGTTAAAGACCCCAATATAAAATATACGTAAAATATTTTATTAAATAAATTTACTTTTTGTATATATATTTAATTAACCAATGTATCATGAAATGTATTTGAATTGAATATTTTGACTCAATTTTTGCCAATAAAATGTTCTTATTAGAATATGAAAGTTTCAGCTACTCGCTACTAGATGGCAGCGCATGCATGTTTCTCAAACCTATAGAGGTAAGTCAGTAGCTACAGAGATTTTTGATTAAGAATTACAGAAATAGGAACATTCTTTACAGGAACATACATATGCGATCTAATAATGTAGCTACTGTTATCAGATGCCAGGAGCATCACTCGCATTTTGCCAGAAAAATGTGATAAGTTTTTCTCTAATCTGTATCTATATTTATAATAAAGTCTTCTCTTAAAGTTTCTTTCAGGCAAGGATAGGATTGTTTCAAGCAATTTATTATAGATTCTTATATTATGTTAACCTTTATTACACACAACAAATTAAATAGTTACAATATTAAAGGCGAGAAACTTCACAAAGGCGAGCTCTAAAAAAGATCTCTTGCAGCCAGCCTCCAGCAGTGGGATATATTGTTAGTAGCAGAATAGCTGCAGCTGACTGAATAAGTGTTATGTACATAGATACTTAACATACATACATATAAACAGATAACATATTATATACGATATTGGTATACATATATGCACATTCATACACATATACACTTATTTCTGTATTGACAAATAATAATCTTTCAATTTCTTTTTAAATGAGAAAATAGATGAGCTTTCACGAATGCGTGTGGGTATTTTATTCCACAACTGGGTAACACGGTAAGTTGAGGAGTTAAAAAAAGAAACAGGAGTAGTAGTATCTTCTTATAGCAATTCTTATACCATTTGGACCTGGCGTGAAGATATACATTTACAAAAAGGACTTTCTAATACGATAACTAATAAGGATAAATATACTGAAACGTATTTTTTACACTGCTTTCATCTGCCATCAGCTGTTCAATCTCCTCCCGTCCTCAAAAGAGTCTACCCTCTAGTCAGTGTCTCTGATCCAGTTGCAATATTTGCCATCGTTCGAGCCTAGTGATATCATTGTTAGTATTAACAAGGTCTCTGGCGAGTTGGTTTGTGCGCTTCTGGAGTCTGTATCTGCACGTTTCTGGTAAACCATGGTGCATTTGATATTGCTCTTAGGACATTGTTCAGGAACCTTTGCAGGATTTCAAGGTTTGAATTATTGGCAGATCCCCAGAGTTGGATTCCATGTATTTTTTGATGTATTTATAGACCAATCCTTTATTAGAAAGTGTTAGTGGTGACTGTCGCCCAATCAAGCAATACAAGCGCTTGTAAGCTTTTTGCTCACTTCCCAGGGCCACACCTCGACATTCTCCTCACCGGAGTATAAATGTGATTCAAACAGATTTGGATACATTTGACTTAATTCTCCATCTTTCAAGCCATTCGTCTATTTTGTACAAATATATTTACAGCATTTCACCAGCTACAGCAGGGTCTCTATGACTTGCTAAGCGGGCAGTGTCGTCCGGGTACTGCACAGTACCTTTGTGGTTCCAGTACGTGAAGTTGCCTATCAAGGGATCATCTATCTATAACTTCACGTCAAATCCCTTACGGGGTAGACAGAGAGGAAGACTTCGTGTGACCACGGATGCTGCAAAGCATTCGGAACGTCAGGTTATACAAAATAAATAAAACACGCGATACTTCCGTTAAAAAATATTTAATTCAATGTGTAACAATCGCGAAAACCTAAGACAATACCAAAATATGAATTGTTTACTTCATATACATTGTATATTTTGTAAATAAATGAATGAAAATGAGAAATGCTATGTAAATTGACTTATTCGGGCTAAAAGTTAGTATATTTTATAAAATATATGAGCGACCTCGAGTATCCCCATACAGCTCGCAGTGAAGGGCCACGTCTCAGTTCCGTATGTCATCACTGGCAATACACACTGTTCGAAGACCTTGATCTTCAGGGGTTGAGGTATTTTGGACGAGACTTACGTATATAGTAGAAGAGTAGAATTAAATTAAACAAATATATACGCAATGATAATAGAGATGTATTTTTTATCAAAAGAACCTTATTAACGTTCAAACTTGAAGATCGAGGAATTATGATTGAACGTCGACCACGGGGTGACCTCTAGTAGGTATAAATAAGCAAAGACAAAACAATTCAATACCTGTTGAACTGTGTCAACCGATTTTCTTTTTTATTTAGTAACTTACTTATGGAAGCCAGAGCTGGGTATGGCAGAGAGAGCATGAAAGTAGGATAAACGCAGTAGAAATGCGAGCGTTGCGCAAAATTTGTGGCGTAACGCTTGTAGACCGTATTTACAATGATGATGTTAGAAACAAAGTTGGTCTGAAAGGGAGGGTCGGTATTAAAATAAGAAGAGGTATGCTCCGTTGGTCCGGACATGTAGAAAGAATGCAGAATTAAAAAATGACAATGCAAAAGTGGAAGGATGTAAGAGCCGAGGAAGGCTAAGACTTACCTACTATGACCAAATTGGTCGTGTTTATATCAGAAGGTGATGTCAGGAGCCCTAGAAACCGGCGAGCGTGCATGAGAAGAGCAATGAATGTTAAAGAAGTGAGTGAGGTATGTAAGGATCGAGTCGATCGATCGATCGTGGCGCTCGGTTCTCTCTGCCCACCACGCAAGAGATTTGACGGTATAAATAGATTTAGTAGCTATTGAAGAGATTAAGTTATACTTACAACAAAAGACTAATATCTTGTATTGACATATGCAAATTATTCCGAGAGGTAACAACAGGTTTCCTACAAGCGTATACTCTCGCAATAATAATTTGTAAGTAGCTGAAATGCTCTTTATATGTTGTACTTTCGACGAGCACGGTAGCACAGTGGTTATTAATGTTACTTTCACTGCAATGTTTGTATGTTTGTCTGGATCTGGGTGTTTTTAAGAAAGATAAGGAGCATCAAACCATGGAGTAAGTATGGGGAAGTACCTCCACCTCACATTGAAAACTGCAGCCAAAGTACAACTCCCTGGAGGGTTGCTGTACTCCTGGATGTAAGTGGGGTTACCAGTAAACTCATAAAGAGTTGCTGTCTCAGCAGCAGAGGTGGCATCGCAAGTGAAACTTAATGTATTGCAAGCGTTTATAGGCTACGGTAAAAGTACTATATACTTTCAAAGCATTTTGTAAGTACACTGTTTTGGTTCTCGCATGCTATGTATATACTTCAACATGTAGATATATATACATAATAATGATCTTGATATTTTCAATAACCATTTTCTACGTTTCAAAAAAAATATTAAAAATATCCTCCGCTTTACCTCTTGTTGAAATGAAAGTAATGAAAGTAAATAAAAAAAGAAACAGTTGATGATGGCATTAATCATCATCAACTGTTTCTTTTTTTATTTACTTTCATATTTTCAACTAAGTTCACTCCAAGGTTTTTCTATACTTGTAATTCTGTTAATTTAGTTATTTTGTTTCATAGTACAGTGTACTGACTTACTAGATCGAATCTTTATGCTAACACGCCCAGGATAGCAATCTAGATGAAAAATAACTATATGTTAATTGTTCTAAACTGTTATTTCACTGTGATTGTTATCTGTTGTGTTGCTTGAATAAATAAATGATAATGAATAAATAAATGAATATATATATATATATATATATACATATATGTGTGAATATAGGTTATGTACATTAGGTTAAAAATCGATTTCCTTATATATAACAAATCTGTTTATCATGATTGTTTCTATTTCGTTTGATCTCGTCATGAATGAGAAACCCTATATAATAATATATTTTAAAATGTTGAAATATAGAAAGGGGCGGAAATGCAGTGAGACGCGAATAACTCTTACCTTTCATAATCCGCTAGACAGTTCATAAAAACAAATTAATTTAACACACCTCACTTTTTCGGAAGGAATATACGTCAGCGGATTTGTTGTACTTGAAGGTAAATATATTATTCTGATTGTTTGTTTGTATTACTTATTTTTTTGAAATGATACTATTTTGTATAGGACAGGATGCAAAAATATAGAACATTGTCAGCCCAGTGGCTAAAAATCCCATTGATCATCTGGTCATCAGTTCGAACCATGGCGTGGTCATGCTAAATTCGTGTTTTCGGATTAATGTACTTATTTGTAATAATCACTTGCTCAGCGATGAAGGAACGCACACCCGCACTTCCAAGAAATTATATTTAGAAAGACGTGTGACTTAACCTAAAGGTCTGGTATTCCCACTGGGTTGTCTGAGGACTGCTGACGTCTGACGGTAGGCGCCCCATGTAAAAATCAGTAACTTGGCCAACTTCTTAGTCTGAGATAGCGGTATTAAACGGCTTAGAAAATAAGATGATGCTAGCAAGAAAGAAGTGAAAATGTCTCTTCTCTAACTTCTACCAGCATTTCAAAAGAACATATTGAATAACGCTAGGACGAAGAATTATTGTCAAATTTTCTGAAGCTAGTAATATTGCAAGATTGCCAGTAAGAAGTAATTCCAAGTTATTCCATCATCCCTACAGCAATAATCAATTTAGACTCCGCCAGAGTGTTACTTTGTCTACAGATCGCGCTCGCTTTATGAAATCAGTTGTAGTAGATAGACTACAGAAACTAAGAGATTGAAACCTGTAGATGACGCGCTATTAGCTTATTAAGTCATGTTTTCACGCAACGAAGTGGGTATTAAGAGAGTATACGCTCTTCTTTAAAACTGACGAAATGTTTACTAAAGGCATCTCGACCTTCTGTATTCTGGTATCAAAGGGCGATGGAAGAATTAAGTCGTAACGATAATCCTGTAAAAATTTAGAGTCCAGTAGGCCGATTCTACTAAAAAACTGCAACTGCACTGCAGCACGGCGTGGGTCAAAATGCATACATTTTGACGTTTCGTATACATTTAAACGTCGTTTCTTTCTGCCTACGCTGTAAGGGATTTGGCGTGAAGTTGTAGATAGACAGTTAAACGTCGCTATTGCCAGATCACTTGACGGAACGTCAAAATGTACGCATTTTGACACACGCCGCGCTGCAGTGCAGTTGCAGTTTTTGAGTAGAATCGGCCTACTGTTATTAGTGGGCGATGGTGGATGTATAAAGGCATCCATTTGCTCGTCTTCCATGAATCTCAATGACCGGTGTCCGTCAGCAAAGCCTAGCATTTCAATGTGGTACTGGACAGAACTATTTCAAGGAGGGCTACGATACTCCATACAGGTCCGAACTTGGGCGGGATACAGGAACACAAATATATTGTTTTACTGGAGAAACAATACGAGTCAAGTGCGAGGGTTCCCTACGTTTCTTGGATCTTATATCAAAGTTCGTTTAAAGAATTTTTAAGGTTTCAGTACTAATTAGAAACATCACTGATCCAAACCGATACATATTACAGTCAAACATAATTCAATCTTGACCCAAACTTGACTGAAACTTAACCCAAGCCCCGAGGTCAAGTGGAGGTAAGAGGCACAAACAAACTCAATTATAAAATACTCGTACGTTCATTATTTTTGACATTTTATTCCAGGTTTATTTCATTGGAGCTCCTCAGAGCTTTGAGGTACGCGTTGAGCTACTGAATACAAGTGTTGACTGCTTGGATGATGGCTTAAAACACCCGTTCCAACCAATCCGCAATGAAGGCTGGATAGATGTTAAGAGAGGCAGGGCGCATCACATCAGCTCATCTAGAGAAGTACCTCCACCTCCCAGAAAACCGTAGTCATATAACAACTCTCTGAAGGGTTGTCGTGTGAGTGAGGTCATCAGTATGCTCTTAAGGAATTGTTGTATTGGCAGCAGTAGTGGCATCGCGCGAGTGATTAAGTATCACACATATTACAAACGTTCTACGGTAACTTTAAATAAGGTGGGCCGTATGCTTGTATGCCTCCCAAAGTCCTATAAAAAAAGAGGAACGTAGTGGAGCCTACCAGATTTTGTTTTTTATAATCACGTTGATTAAAGAGAGGTTGCTTTGGAAGAATAACCACGTATCCCAGTAGTGAGGCGATAATAACTTGACGTGAAACTGAAAACGCGAACCAAGTCGCGGGCATTTCCTAGTTCTCGTATGACTAAAGTGCGTAAATAAAAAGCGTCCCACTTGTGGCGATTCGTGCGGAAAATGTAAAGTCCTGAAAATAATTAGGGACCGACCGTAACTCCGATACGTTTCCATTAATATTAAAAACTTTAATGAAAAAAATATTAAAAGGATCCCTAAAATTTTATCCTTTTTTCCATTAGAAGGATTCTCGAGAACAAAGATGGCATGGAGTTATGTCACGTATTTGTATAATATATAATAGATTCACGTGATGTATTGCTGCTAAAATCAATTTGACAGGCACATTAAAAAAATGCAGTCAACACACATAGTACGTAGTATAAATAAGTATATTACTGCCCTTTGGATTGTAGAGGTCTGACGGCAGCGGCTCCATCTAAAAATCAGTATCTTCCGCCAAATCCTTAGGCTCATGTAGCGGACCCCGCCAATCCTAATGGGTTAGGAAACGGTATAACGCTAACAAGAAGTAGATAGCTTGATAAGTGTTTTGAGTAATTTGTGCATAAAGCAAGGGTAATGAAATAATTTGAAAAAATTGAAGAACAAAGAAGTTGAATATTAAGAAAAATCTTTATTCGTAGTTTGTTTGAATCAACCAGTGTACAGAAACCGGGGAGTGCGAGTTTCACTAGCTCTTGATCGGTTTTATATAAAATATTGTTTTAGAACCCACTCTACTCTATTCCCTTTTTTATTCTAAAGGAGTACGGTCAGCTAATGAATAATATATTTTACATGAATACATGATACTGTCATTTACTCTAAATACATACTTACATGTAAATGAATGTATTTAAGTACATATATTTGTAGCAAATATTAGATTGTAGATATATTTTATGAAATATTGATGGAGACATTAAATCTTATGGATTTTTTTTATACTACGTCGGGAGGCATACAAGCATACTGCCCACCTGATGTAAAGCGGGTACCGTAGCCTATTAACGATTGCGATATATTAATTATCACTCGCGCGACGCCTCCTCTGCTGCTTACACAGCAACTCCTTGGGAGTATACTGGTGACCTCACTCACACGCAGGAACACAACAACCCTCTAGGGTATTGTTATTTGGCTGCGCTTTTCTGTGAGGTGGAGGTACATCCCCAGACGGGCTGCTTTGACGCGCCCTACCTCTCTTAATCTCTCATTACCCGCGGACTGCTTTTCTGCCAAGAAATGTATGGGAATACGTATATAACGGGGTCTGACAGGTTAAAACATCCAGACCAAGACAAACAGACATGTTTATGTACGCAGATGTTTGTCTTGTGTGGGAATCGAACCCACGAGCGTTGGTGTCAAAGTCGCGTCATTCACTACTGAGCCACCGAGCTCATCATCGTGGATCATTTAGATAGGTACAGTGAGAAAGTACTAGAGGGGCACTAACATAAAGGAACCGATTTCATGTATTAACTCAATTCATCGCTTCTCAGGAGTAGAACTCGCATCTCTTATTGGCTAGTTTCCGGATTAACATCGCGGTACTTATGTGCTTAATGGTTAAAATATTCTCGTCTCGTTTATGATAATCTTGATGATCTTCATAAGCCTGAGGATTTGGCGAAGATGCTGATTTTGACATGGAATGACTGCCATCAGATCTCCACAACCCACAGGGAAAATCAGACTTTTCTCAAGTCAGGTCACATGTCTTCTGAAATGTAATTTCTTGGACGGGTGGGTTTTCTGACGATATTTTGCTTCACCGCGGAGCAAGTGATAATGTATATAAATCCGAAAACGCGGTATTTAGTGATATATGCGAGGATTCAAACCGGGGACCATTTGGTCAATAGGGCGGTTCTTTATCCACTGCTAATACTGCTAATGCTAATACTGCTCAAGCGATGAATCTTATATCTTTTAATTTTCATCTTCATTTAGAATAAATGCGGCCGAGATGCGAGCATTGCATAAAATAAGTGGCATAACGCTTGCTTACCGCGTTCCAAATGTTGTTAAAAGAGTGTCGGTGTTGAGTAAGAAAAGGCATCCTCCGTTGACTCAGCTCAAAGAATGATGAAACAGATATACAATGCTAAAGTCGCAAGATGTAAAAGCCGATGAAGACCAAGACTCACCGTGACCAAAGTGGTCGCCTTTTATCAGAAGGCTCAAAAGAGCGATAGAAATCGGCGTGCATGAAAAGGCTTAATGTTAAAGAAGCCGGTTATGTAAGTATCGCCTCATATGGCGTCCTGTTCTCTTTACCTATCTCTCTGGCATAAAGATTCACACAATTATGTTTTTTTTTTTTAATTTATTATGAACAACAAACAATTGTACATTGATGCTTAGAATCAAACTATTTCTAACTAATTGAAAAATAAATGCACAACCAATACCGTTGTCCGCAAAATGAAATATAAGAAATAATGGACTCGAATTGAATACGACTGAGATAACAATTAAGTAATACATAGTGTGCTGATTGGCTTCTATGTACTACGTGTACAAATTTAATATTAAGTACTGTAACTTTTGCTGACTGTCCACTCCCATACTTTTTCTTCCCATCGCAAAAATAAATATTTTAATCCACGGCTGTAACTTTACATTCTCTCTTCCAATTATGAGGGAGCGGGGGCCTCCGTCCCTCAGGCTAAGTCGCTTCCCGGCCCTGAAGTCGGTTTGTATTTTTGTTTTTATGTGTGTTAGAAATAGCATTAATTTAGCTCTTATTGTATACAGTTTTCGGTTTTTACGTAATACATATTTGTAATACGACTATTATATTGCTTACCTGATTGCTTATTTCAATATATATATAATTAACTCGTTATTGACATTCACAAATAGGATAATAATAATGGGTTGTATAAATATTCGGGAAAATTTAGACATTATATTATGATTCATGTTTGCACGCCATTTTAATGGCAGAGTAAAATGGAACTAACTATCTTAAATACATATACAACTGTTTAATACTTACCTTGCTACCTAAAAAATATCGACTGGTTCGAATCCTGGCTTATGGAAAACCAATAATACCGATTTTGCATAGTAATTCAACTCACAGCTATTGGGGGGTGAAGTAGAATGCGTAGTTCTTATTGGCTGGTTCGCGAATAAATTGCGGCGCTTATCAGCTTGTTGGTTAAAATATCCTTCCATTGGTCAGTAGGCTTAAATCGCTAAGATATTTAGGCGCTAAAACACAGTGTTTTTGAGAGCGCGGGGTGCTTGCGCAGTCAAGTGGTTAATTGATAAGTGCCTGGCATGTATTTCCAAATTCGTGTTTTCATATTCATGTACATTTTTGTGGATTAGGTACCTATCACTTGTTCGGCGGTGGAGGAAAACATCGTGAGGAAACCTAAGAAACCTAACCTAACGGTCTAGCTTTCCCTCTCGGTTATGGAGGTCTGACGACAGGCGCCCCAGGTTAATCTTCGCTAGATACTGGATTTAGGAAACGGACAAGCCAATCATAATTTGGCGAAGATACTGATTTTGACATGATGCGACTCCCGTCCGACCTCTACAACCCAGAGGGAAAACCAGACCTTTCTTAGGTTAGGACACACGTCTATCGAAATATAATTTCTTGGGCGTGTGGATTTCCTCACGATGTTTTCCATTACCGCCGGGTCAGTGGCAATTATAAATATATACATAAATCTGAAACACTGAAACACGAAATTAGTGGTATACATGCCAGGATTCAAACCGCAGACCTGCTCAATTGTCCGGTTTCTTATCCACTGGGCTATCACTGGTAAGGCCAGAAATTGAAGAAAATAGTGAGATGTGTAAGGATCCAGATATATAGCATATAAAACATATATTTATAATATATATAAATTGCAAGAAAGAGTACTAGAAACCGGCGAGCGTGCATGAGAAGCGCAATGAATGTGAAAGAAGCTAGTGAGGTGTGAAGGGATCGGGTCACGTGGCACTCGGTTCTCTCTGCCTACCCCGCAAGGGATTTGGCGTGAAGTTATAGATAGATAGATAAATTGCACACCTTACAAACATTGTAAAGTCTTAAATATATACGATAAATTTTAAAGTTGGAAATCGCAAGTGAAAATGCATAAAAAAATAAATCATTAAAAAGAACATGTAGAAAAAACTGCGCAACTTATCATACTTTCACGGGCACCTAGACACGTATTACATTTATTGATATATAATCATATTGTGTCTTATTCAATTACTTCTTTCTATGCCGCATTACGTCCACTGCCGAACATAGGCTTCTCTCTTAGACTTCCACAATGATCGGTCCTGTGCTGCTCGCATGTTGCGATCTTGACAAGATCGCCGGTCTATCGTGTGGGGAGAAATCCTACGCTGCGTTTCCGGTTCAAGGTCTGCATTCGAAATTTTTTTGCTTTTCGGTTTTTAAAATTTTGTGACCTGTTTACTATCGCTTCAGCTTACTTATCTTTAGTGCTAATTTGATCTACTACATATACTACTTTGTGTGCTTCCGTTACTGATTAGTTCATGCGAACTAGCGCCGGCACCCACTCATTACTGTTACCAGATGCTTGCCGTCGCTGCCATGGCTGCTCCGGTCGCGTCTGCCTCGGATGCTGCGATCGTCTCTGCGAGTGTTCGCCATTCGGCCAGACACAAGCGGCGGTGCGCGCATCGGGCGCGCTACCGGCGCGCATCGGGTGCGCTACCGGGCGCACTGCGTGCCGTCTCGACACCTTTCCAATATTCTTTCATACAAAATGTAGGCGAAGGACGTGGTGCAAAACAGATAGAAGAGGTGCGCTGATGGTACGCCCGCGCCCGCGCCGCTTGTGTCTGGCCTGCGCCTTAGGCGCTGTAGATGATATTCATTAGAATAACATGCTACGAATACTTAGATCCTTAGAGCCAAATCAGTGACTTTAGTTCTACTAAGGATGCAATCATTCATATGTCTATTACGTATAGTAACTCCAAGCACAACTCTCTCCATTACATGATGTACAATTTTGAGGTTTAGTATAAGTAAAGTAAGTAAGGACTTACTTACTTACTTAGTAAGGACCACGTATCTGTGCCGTAACTCATCACTGGCAACACACACTTGTCGAAGAAGTTCGTAATTTCCCAAATTTTGATAAATAAATTGTTAATAATTAAAATAAATTATTAGTTGGATAAACGCGGTCGAAATGCGAGCGTTGCGCAAATCTTGAAGTTTGTGGATCGTATTCGCAATAATGATGTTAGAAACAGAGTTGGTCTAAAGAGAGTGTCGGTGTTAAAATGAGAAGAGGCATGCTCCGCTGGTCCGGACATGTAAAAAGAATGTAAGAGGAAAGAATTACGATTATTAATTAATACGAAATTTATTTAGAAACAGATATACAACGCAAAGGTAGAAGAATATAGGAGACGAGGAAAGGCAAAACTTATCTACCATGAACAAATTGGTTGTGTTTTATCAGAAGGATGATGCCAGGAGCCTTAGAAACCGGCAAGCGTCCATAAGATGAGCATGAATGTTAAAGATGAGAGTGTGGTTTGTAACGATCAAGGCATATGGCGCTCGGCTCTCTTTGCCTACCCCGCAAGGGATTTGGCGTCAAGTTATCGATAGATAGATAGTTATTAATGTAAAATTATACAGTACGAATAGTTATGGACGCTTGCAATACAGAAAGTATCTCTAGCTTATTACCAACCTCATTGCTAATACAGCGATACCTCAGGAGCTTACTAGTAACCTCACTCACTCGTATGAATGTAAGATTATTCTAAAGCATTGTTATTTCGCTAACGTCTTCAGTTAGGTGGACACTTCCCCAGTCGATCTATGTCCTACTCTTCGCTTACTGATAGTTATCTATTTGAAATAGTTGCAACGACTCTTATAGAAGCACGGAGAAACTTAAAACGACTAAACCCATCCATATATAGACTGCGGTCGACGTTTCTTAACTTACATGTTCGATTAAACTGATAATCGAGCGCCTCAAACTATTTCCTTTTACATACATGTAATATATATACAGTTCAATTTCTAAATAAAAGTATTAAATACATAAAGCCTCCCAACCCTCAGTCTTAATCAACAAAAAGGGGCTTACACGCAAAATTATCTGCAAAATTCACTTTGCGAATCCTTTATAAAAAGTTAGAACAATACACCCCTAATATACGGGAAAAATGCTCTTACCCACCCTCCCGGTCCTTCCCGGCCCTTTCGGCTAATTTTTGCTTGGCACTGAATTTTCTTTCACCTGTATGTGTGTGCCTCTTTTGAAGATTATGAAGTTTACACTTGAAGGGACATCTATATTAGCAAGGATATCGATATCTTTCAAGTTATTTTCTATCAGCTGATGGCCTTGGTTTCGCCCAACTGGATTATCCTTACGCGTTATCCCATATCTATATTTGTGCCTTTTATCTTATTCATAAATTATAATTCATAAATGTAATGAAATCTGGGATTAACGATTTGAAAAAAGAACTGTATGGACAAGATTCTTTTGGCAAATTTCTTCTTGGCAAATAACCATGTTAGAACTTATCCCAGATGAACTACCCTTACGTGTCATCCCATATCTATATTTGTGCCTTTTATCTAATTCATAAATAATTATTCAGAAATGTGTTAATATATTAAATGATTACTATTGAAATAATAATTGACAATTTAAAAAAATATCAAATTGGAAGTTTTTGCGGCATAGGTACCTATGCTTTTCGCTAATGGTCATTTTTGAACTAATACCCAAATGAATCAAACCCGTACGCGTTATATATTTGTGCCTTTTATCTAATTTACAAAAATATATATTCATGTTGATGGAAGGAAATATCTAATTGACGAATTGAAAAATACCAATGTTGATAAATTTCTTTCGACATTTGTTTTCATCAATGGCCATTTTCAAACTAAACCCTAACGGGATTATCCTTACGCGTTTATCTCATATCCATATTTAGGTTTTTTATATAATTAATAAGTAAGTCATTAATAAATGGAATGATATTTAATTTATTGCAACTCCTCAATAACGATTTTTGAAAAGACCTATATTGATAAATTTCCTTCGGTGTTTCTTCTTTGACAAAGGTCATTTCCGAACTGCTAGTTGATTAAAAAAAAGAAAATGAAACCTATAATAAATTAATAGGATTTTGAGTTTTATTTTTTATTACAATTTGAATGCGAAGAAAACAAAGATAATGGTATTTGAAGGAAACCAGGTAGATGATGTTGTATATCTTGGATGCGCTTTCAGCAGGGTTGGAAGGTACACCGCTGATGTGGAAAGACGAGTGAGTGCTGGGAATAGTGTGAATGGAGCGTTGGGAAAATTTCTTGGCAGTAAAATACCTGAGCCAGAAGGCACAGCTGGCTATACACAAAGCAGTGCTGGTCCCAACGCTTACTTATGGAAGCGAGAGCTGGGTAGGGCAGAGAGAGAGCACGAAAGTAGGATAAACGTGGTTGAAATGTGAGCGTTGCGCAAAATTTGTGGCGTAACGCTTATAGACCGTATTCGCAATGAGGTTAGAAGTAGAGTAATAGTAATATAAGAGAGGCATGCTCCGTTGGTTCGGACATGTAGAAAGAATGCAGGATGAAAGAATGACGAGGCAGATATACAATGGAAAAGTGGAAGGATGTAGGAGCCCTAGAAACCGGCGAGCGTGCATGAAAAGAGCAATTAATGTGTAAGAAGCGAGTGAGGTATGTAAGAATCGAGTCGCGTGGTTCTCTCTGCGTACCCCGTATAGGATTTGGCGTGAAGTTATAGATAGTTAGATATTTTATTTATTTTTGTAGAGTCGTGTGGCGCTCGGTTCTCTCTACCTTGGCGTGAATATGAAGACGTCATTAGTAAAAAAACGATATCGTTCGTTAGTCCAATAACAAACAGATTTTTATAGAGAAAAAAAATGTGTTTTCTAGATCTTTATCGAAATTAAACTAAACGCACCGGCGTTTTCTTCAATGGCATAACGCAAAGAATTGCAACTTTTATTCGTGAACAACTCCATTGAATGTCTTCCTTTTTCTCCTTGAAAACCCTCTGATCCAACTTAACAGATTTAAGTTACGCCAAGATATCGAGCTCAGACGAGCTCGGTGGCTCAGTCGTAAATGACGCGACTTTGACACCAACGCTCGTGGGTTCGATTCAAACATTTGTGTGCATAAACATGTCTGTTTGCCTTGGTCTGGATGTTGTGTACAGTGCATCAAAAAGCCCGTCTGGGGAAGTACCTCACAGAAAACCGCAGCCAAATAACAACTCCCTAGAGGATTGTTGTGTTCCTACGTGTGAGTGAGGTCATCAGTACGCTCCCAAGGAGTTGCTGTGTAAGCAGCAGAGGAGGCATCGCGCGAGTTCTACTTAATATATCGCAAGCGTTAATAGGCTACGGTACCCTACATCAGGTGGGCCGTATGCTTGTATGCCTCCCGACGTAGTACCTATAAAAAAAAAGATATACTTTTATTTACGTACCCATGAATACTTATCAATATATACACACACGGAATTACAGACATACCCACCGAATACGAAGAAGCTCGAGACAGATAATAATCAAGGTAAAGACAGGATGGCAGAGTGGTTAGCAACGCTACCTTATTACGATGGCTCGTGGGTGCGATTCCCAAACATGACAAATGTTTCTATGCATTTATATGTCTGCTTCTTTGACTGGGGAAGTACCCCCACTTCACATGAAACCGCTGCCAAATAACAACTGCCTGGAGGGTTGTTGCGTTTTTGCAAATGAGTGAAGTTACCATTGAACTCTTGAAAAGTTGTTATATTAGCAGCAAGGATGAAGACGTGCAATCAATACTTCCTATACTGCAAGTGTTCATAGGCTATGGCAACCAGTTTACATTAGGTAGGCCGTATAGTTGCTTGTCTCTGCTATGTTGTAGGGGGCGTTGTGATGCGCAACCAATACCTATTCCTTGCATTGGAAGTAATCATAGGCTACAGCAATCCCTTAACACCATGCAGGTCGTACGCTAATACGAGACGTAGTTCAAACAAAGTTGTAATTTTGTTTTTATAAGCCTCAGAAACAACTGACAAATCAAAATTAATGACAAAATGTCCCAAAATTTTATTGTCAATGAAAAACACACTTATCTGTTACAAACAGCAACAAAACTCCCTTAGGGAAGGGTACGTTATGCATGGAAAAAAGAAAAATCTTTCGCAATCTGGAAAAAGCACCCCAATAATTTGGCTCATTACGACTACCAACGAAAAACATATTCGGAGCCTTAAACCGCCCCATAAATAAAGGCGACGGGAGCATGAGGGAAAAATTTTATTATCCCTACCCACCCCAAAGGAGAAATATGAAATAAAATGAAAATGTAATGGGGAAAAAATACGGAGCGCGCGGCAAGACAAAGGGATAGGATGGGGCAGCATAGTATGGAGATGGACTTTTGGTTTATGTATAAGCAATGTAGCAAATATTACCTTGGACCATGAAGGAAATAAGTATGAAAACCCAATGACGCGATTTTGCATAGTAAATAAAATTAACGCTACGGGTTGGTGTAAAGTAGAACGTGCAGCTCTCATTGGCTAGTTCACAGATCAACATTGCGCCACTTATCATCGGCTTACATTGGTTAAATATTCTCCCATTGGTCAGTAGGCTCGAGTCGAACAAATGTCGAAAGAAATTTATCGAAAACTCCCTATTCACGCCCATCGATATAACAACAATGTTAACTTAAAACACACTTTCGCTATACTATAGAGAACGTTTCTAATTCAGGTGCTTGTGAGGTGCGTGTGCCGCAGTAGCGCAAAAAGGCTATAGCTCAGTGTATAGCGTTGCTCAAATGAAACATCATTTTCAGCTATCACCAGTAAGAATGCGCAACGTTTGCTTTTCAATGCCGTTTATTCTACTTTCATACACTCTCTCTCTTGTTTCTACAAGTCAACTTTGGGACCAGCACTGTGTTGTATGTGCCTTCTTATTCAAGCTTTTACTGCCAATAAGTTTTCCCAATGCTTACCTAGTACTCAGTCTATCCACATAAGATTAATACAATCTCATCCACTTGTTCCAATATTACAACATTAACTTCCTTTCTCTATAAAACCGTTATTATTGTGGCCAGTGGTTGCATAACCCCAAAAGAAACCTTACAATATAAGGAGTGCGCATTAGAGCGTTGAAATCACTGATAATTGGTGCACATTAGATTGCGGGAGGACTTATACACATCAGACCGCTCCGCACGCTCGTTTAGAATTCGACAAATTGTCCAAAAAGTTACGAGTCCATAAAGTTGTGTTTAAATATCAAGAGATCAAGAGGGTTTTGCAGTTTCACTCGCATAGACATTCCATGAAATTTGTTACTAGAAAATTACGTCATTTTTACTAATCTTCTGTGCAATCAATTACAAAGTCTCATTGAAAATATGTTGATTGACTAAAATAAACTAATAAAGTCCTCCATTTAAAGTTATAATTTCAAACGACGATTTACTACCACAGCAGCGACTACAAAACGTGCAGAGTAATTTGAAGCAGTGCTACAAAAACCTAGGTTAAGGTTATTTAGACATTCCTTGCTTCGAGTTTATGTCGTTGAGATTGTACTGTTAGTGGTATGAGACTGGGTGTATTGGGAGGCAGCCAAATAACAATTTCCTGGAGATATTGTTGTGTTCCTGCGAGTGAGTGAGGTCACCAAAAGGTGGAAAGTTGCTGTATTTACAGCGGGGGGTGGTCACGCGCTAGCGACATTCTTCTTATAGCTAGCGTTCATAGGCTACAGTAACCGCTTCATACCGTATGCTTGCTTGCTATCGTAGTATAAATAAAAACAATAACTCTTTTACTTTGACGTTCAGGAATGGTGATTGTATAAATTAGAACCACCATTCTTTAATCCATGATATTAAAAACTCTCTCCATATAATGCAGCCGTCGTAGGCGGGGGCAGACACCGCAGGCCTCCGGCAACGAAGACTCATTTCTATAAATCTGCCTTATCACAAAAATATACCGCCCTTCTTTATATCCATAGCGCGTCTGTTTGTACATATGTAGCTATAGTTACTTTTACGTATTATTGATGGATTTCAGTTGTATAGAGCTGTGATGGTGGATAACGGACAAGCGCGACTGGTGTTTGGTTCGAATCCTGATGTGGGCATGTACCACTGAGTTCGTGTTTTCAGACTAAAGTAACCTACATATTTGTAATTATCACTTGCTTGATTGTGAAGTAAAACATCGTGAGAAAGCCCGCACGTTTAAGTAATTATATTTCTAAAGACATGTCTAACTTGAGAAAGGTCTGGTTTTTCCTGGTCAAATGGCAGTCATCAGTATCTTCGCCAATACTTAGAATTAGGTAGCGGACTGCGTTTTGAATATTTTGATAGCGTAAATTACGCAAGTGTGTTTTTACTTTCGCACTGCATTAAGTTGCAAGTATTTACAGAATAAAGCAAATATTTCCAAAATAGTACACGATAAGTTCCTTGCAGTGTAGGCAGAGACAAACCGAGCGCATTATGACTCGATCCTTACATAACTCACTCGTTCCTTTAACATTCATAGCTTGCATAATTTGGGAGCTTACTGATCTCACTCAGTTGCCGGACAACAATCTCCAACAACCCTCTAGAGAGTTGTTATTTGGCTGCGGTTTTCCGTCAGGTGGAGGCACTTTGATGCGCCCTACATCTCTTAAAATATATACAGATTCAGATTTCATCGCAAACCAACAATTAACAACATTTTGATGGATGAAAATAAAGGCAATATTTCAACCAAGGTGTACTGTTTTTATAATCCTCATTCTCGTACAAAAAGCACTCATCCTTATGAAGGTCTATTATCATAAAACGTCGCTTACATACCACTTAGGGCAAAACAAAAAACCTCCGCCTTACCCCCAACATTACTCTGCATAAAAAGCATTAATATCCTTTTCTACCCCCAAAACTCCTTGTACGCCATTTTGCGACCTTCGTTCATTAAAACTGTAGAAAAACACCTCCGTCCGGGGGGTGTCGTGGGGGGAACGTGGGGAGGACCCCCCCGGCCAGTCTAAAGAAGAAGAAATATGGATCAATAAAGAAATTGCTCCGTGCCCAATGGAGGCAGCGGCTAGCACCCACACAGACGCGAATCTGTGTATCACTGAAACACGGATGTAAAAATTGCGAGTGTGGGTAGATGCGTTTGTGGTTTCCCAAGGAAGTTTTTTGTCCGTGTTTTTGATAAAGTTATTATCATTTTGAGTTTCTTATTATCTCGCTTCTTTATAAAAGCATAAGTTTATTTTGGACATTAACTAACTTTAAGCTATATATATAACAGATAGTTTCAAATGGTTTTACAAAATACGAACTTAACGCAATCTTTGTTGGTTTTGATGAGATAGCGGCGAAGTGGTTAGCAATTTACTTTAACACCACCGTTCGTTGGTTCGATTCCGACACAACATTCGTGTGCACGAACATGTCTGTTTGTTTTGGTTTTGATGTTTTCAAGAGAGGTATCAATAAAGCTGTCCGACCGAGAGAGGTTACCAAAAAGTTGTTGTGTTATGAGCAGGGGTGGCAATGTGCGACTTATATTTCATGTTTTGCAAGCGTTCACAGGCTAAGGTGTTTTTTGAGACGGACCGTATGCTTTCATGATCCTGACGTTGTATAATATACATCTCCCAGTTTAGTATTGAATGATATTGCTACTATTTAATCAGTGATAGCCCAGTGGATAAGAAACCGGTCTATTGGCCAAATGGTCCCCGGTTCGAATCCTGGCGAGACATGTACCGTTAAATTCGCGTTTTCGGATCTATGTATATACTCGTATTTAAAACATGCTCGACGATGAAGGAAAACCCACACGTCCAAGAAATAATATTTTGAAAGACTGATATATAAAAATCAGTATCTTCGCCATATCCTTAGACTTAGGTAGCGGACCCCGTCAATCCTGAAGGATTAGAAAATTAAAGCGAGGAAAAAGATATTGTTACTACTTAAGTGGTTCACATCAAGTTTGCTCATGATACTAACAAATCCAAGCTTACTAATTAAATAAATGAGAAAGTCTGTTTGTTTATTTGTCCTTCTTACACATCAAAACGGAGCAACGGAGTGATGCGACTCTTTACGGAGATAGTGTTATAGTGACATAGGCTACATTCTATCGCGGTAAAATGGCTCACTCCCATCAAAAAACACGTTTTGTTTCCCTTTTACCACGCGGCTGGTTAATCTATAAATAAGAACGACAACATTTGATACAATTTGAGGCCCAAGATATTTAACTGAATAGCTCAAAGGTACATGTTTTTTTTTATATTTGTAAAAGGAAAACGTCCATGTGGGTTACTGATGATAAGTGATCACTAACACCTATAAATAAGAGCAATACCAGCGTGTCATCTATCCACTGTTAAGGTTATAAAGGGAAATATGGACTCTTTACTTCGAGGCCCCACTTGTTCATGAACACCGTTAAGACAAGTTGATCGATTTTACCGCAATTGGAAGAGAATGCCTTAAAAAGTATACCGTGGAGAAACGCCAATTTTCAAAGTGGTAAGAGTGGACTTTTAATTAATGGCAAGTGGTATGATAAGGAACTTAGCTTGGTATTAAATCAAACAGCTCTTTGGAACGCCTTCAAGAGATCCCTGACGTTAGGGCCTCCACATTGTAGTCAAATGAAGCGAGTAAATACTGGAGCAGCCTGGCACCTGAGATGCGATTATTATTTCAGATAACGCCGATTTTAACCTTGTATAGCTGAGGGTGATGAAGAGGCTGAGAAAGGTCTAGTTGTCCTTGTGAGTCTGATGGCAGTCATTCCTTATTAAAAATCGGTATCTTTCCCAAAGATTAGGAATCGGGAGAACGCTAGAAATAAGAAGAAATACAACAACAAGTAATTCAATATCATAAATAATCTTACAAACACAGCGAACATCTAAATAATATGGCATAAGTCATTTTTATTTGAGTATATTTGTAGTAAATGCAAGTACACACAGCACAGTAAGTAATAAGTAATAATAAAATTGAAAATGTGGCATATCGGTAATGTCGCAGAAATAAAGGCATCGGTCCGAGAATAGATCCCTGAGATATGCCTCTTTGAAATCCTAGTCATGTTTCTCATATTTAATTGGTGCTTGATCGACTGCCCAATCAAAAGCGTGATTTTACAATTTTGAACAATTTGTCAATGGCAAAAATGGTCATTATTGTCATATAATATAATCAATGTCAATATAATAATTATGTTGTTGTGGTATGTTCTAGTATACTAGCTGTGTAAGCTGAAATCATGATGATCGTTCTTCGATAGATCCCCAAAAAAATTAGGAGGGTTAATTTATACAATACTGGACACCTGATGTATAGTGGTTATCGTAGCCAATGAAGGCTTACAATACAGGAACTCTTACTCACGCATTGCTCACACAAAAACTCCTCGAGCTTACTGGTAACGTCACTCACTCACAAGAGTCTGATTCTTAGGGCGCTTTCAATTTAGACGGTTGGCAACGGACTGCTGCCGCACGGCAGCAGGCCAGCTGTCGTACTGCGCACGGACTGTTATGTTTTTTCATACAAAATGACTCTACAAGAGATCGTGCGCGAGCAGTCCTGCACACGTGCGTTGGCAGTACGGCAACCGCGCACATACCACGGGCTTCATTCGTTTTTTGCTAGTGCGGTGCGGAGAAAACATCGTGTCATTTGTTCTTTATTATATTCTTCTACTAAATAAAAGTAAAATTAATATTTTTGCATAACTATGGATAATATACTGAAGAATTTATAAATGAAATAGAGTTACGACCTGCTATCTGGAATTCAAAATTTAATGCTTATTCTAATCGCCTGGAGAAAAAAAAGGCTTGGGATGGTGTATGCGAAAAAATTATTACAGATTTTAAAAATAAAAATGCGGGTGAAAAAAATACTGCGGGTATGTGCTTAATCATTTATTTTTATGTTCAAATATTCAAATTTTGTTGTTTTGCCATGACACTTGACCTTCTGGGCTAACAAAATATTCCGAAAATTTTTCACGGACTGTCGTAGCTGACAAATTCTGATAATTTTGAGCCTGAACTGGTCTAGCTCGAATATGTAGGTTATTAATAGGGGTTTCTTCGAAGTGTTGAACAAAATTATGCAAAATACAGATTGCTTTAACAATATCCGTTGCAAATAATATTTCCACGTTTATTGGCCGATGCAGTATTCGCCATTTGTTAGTCATCATGCCAAATGTACACTCGATGTATCGTCGTGCACGTGACAAGCGATAATTAAATATTCTTTGTCTCTCGTTCAAAAAGTTGCCACTAAAGGGACGTTGTATGAATTGGCACGGAATTGGCTAACGGCAAATGTCTCGTCACCTATAAAAATAAAGGGTAGTAGTGGTCCATTCTCTTGTACTGGTGCAGGACTTGGTATATCTAAATTATTGTCTTGAAGTTGTTTGAAAAAACTAGTATTCCGAAATATCTGTGAATCTGAAGATTTGCCGTATGAACCAACATCAATATAAATAAATTTATAATTTGAATCACAAATAGCCAGTAACACAATAGAAAAAAGTACTTATAGTTGTAATATAAGAACATTAACAATAACGCCTCTTCATCTGAATCCATGGCTACGACTGAATTCAGATATTGATGAAATCACTATAAATTCGGCCGGGTTGCAGCCGTGTACCCTTTCAAATTGTGCGGTTCGTGTCGTACTGCTCCTGTCCTGCTGCAGTCCGACAGTCGTACGTATTAGACGCTCATAAACCGTGCGGTAGCAGTCCGACACCAACTGGCCAATTTGAAAGAGCCCTTACATAAAAAGTCTGCCCTCACACCTCCACGACCCACAGGTAAAATCAGATCTTTTAGGTCACACGCCTTTCGATATATAATTACATGGACGTGCGGGTTTTCTCACTATGTTTTCCTTCACCGAAGAGCAAAAGATAATTACAAATATATAAATCCGAAAAGACGAATTTAGTGGTATACATATCAGGATTTGAACCTGAGACCGTATATTAATAGGGTGGTTCTTTATCCACTGAGCTATCACTGCTCCAGCTCTTCAATCATAAGATTAAATATATATATATATATATATATATATATATATATCTTCACGCCAGGTCCCTTGTGGGCTAGGCAGAGAGAACCGAGCGCCATAAGACGCGGTCCTTACATAGTTCACTCGCTTCTTTCACATTCATAGCTCAAGTGCAATGCGAAAGTGGAAGGATGTAGGAGCCGAGGAAGACCGAGACTAACTCGATTAAATAGTTATATTAAAAGCCTTATCCATTATAATTGTTTAGAAAAGCATTACTCAAGTCACATAAAACACAAGTGGTGCATGCCAAAACTCAAAAATAATGCGAGGAAGCAAAACATGGGCCGAGAACGTCGGCTGTTTGTGATAAATATGCATTTGGCAACGTCGCAACAAACTATGGCACTAGTACATCCATAGTTCTTTGCTTGCGTACAGAAAATGGGCTCTAAGTCAATGCCAGCTTGAACTATACGTCGCTCTTTAAAAGCAAAGTGGCCAAAATCAAAAAAAAGCTCGCAATAGTATGCGAAAATGTAATCTATATCGATGATATTTTTTAGTAAAATGAGATACTCTTTATTTTACTCAGATGATATTAATTTAAATGTATTTAGTTATCAAAGATGTACAAAATCTTCACGAATGCATGTTTTATATTTTGTTTTTGTATTCAATGAGCGACATGCCACGCAGCGATATTTCCCAAAATTTTAGGAGTACCTAAGCTCTTAAAGAATTGCTGTGTTAGTTAGTAGCAGGAGTGGCATCGCGCGAGTGATACTTAATGTACAATACATTAAGTATCACTCGCGCGATGAAAATTTCATCGGCTATGGTTACGCTTGTCAACCGCAGTTCTTATGAAACTTATGATCAAAATGCGGGACGTGATTAAAATAGCGAGATTTTTAAAAAGACGTCAAAGTACAGGAAGAGCAATAAAAAACCTTGCATACTTCACTCGCTTTTCTAACCTCCTGGCATCACCTTCTGATAAAACACGACCAATTTGGTCATGGTAGGTTAGTCTCGGTCTTCCACGGCTCCTATATCCTTCCATTTTTGCATTGTATACCTATCTGTTTCGTCATTCTTTCGTCATGCATTCTTTCTACATGTCCGAACCAGCGGAGCATGCCTTTTCTTATCTTAACACCGACATTCTCTTTCAGACCAACTCTTTCTCTCACGTCGTCATTACGAAAAAATATGTAAAATAAAGAATCAACTTCATAGAAGTCAATGCGGTGAGAGAATTTGCGCAACGACTGCATCTTGACTGTGGTAATAATTAGGGTTGCTAACAAAAAGTTGAAAACCAAACGCTGGTTCTTTCATAAATGCTTTCAAATCGAATTTTCTGACATGCGATGTTATTTTGCATTGAATCTAAACTGCCTTTCCATCCATCTTACTGCGGAACAATACTACCAACCCCTTTTATTTCGTAGTCGTTATAATTTCTTAAGGCTTTTTGCATCATTTAATCTAAGCTAAACAAAACATCACTAATATTCCTGGTACCGACCTTACTTGACCTCTGAGCTCTTTGGAATCCCCGCAATTTGCTCTTAGTAACTTGAGGTGGAAGAGGGAGGTGGAGCTCGGGTTATACTAGTAAGATTTATGCTGACACATAGGGAGACGAATACTGCCATAGGGGCGTAAGTTTGTTTTCTTCAAAACTGATTTTGGGTAAGAAGGTTAGGGAAAAGAAACTGGTATACAGACTTCACCATCATCTTCATCTTCATTACACATGCCGAAGTTTTACCTAGTGAATACAGCATGAGGTTATTTAAAAAGTCTTGAGGAAGTCTTTACAGGGTTGGCAATGTCCACGTGACACCTCTAATGCCTGAACGCTTGTAATACGTTAAGTATCACCCGCGCGATGCCACATCTGCTGCTAACACAGCAACTCCTTAGGAGCTTACTGGTGACCTCACTCACACGCAGGAACACAACAGTTCTCCGAGTTGTTATTTGACTGCGGTTTTCTGTGAGGTGGAGGTACAAGGGGCAAATGGGTTGCTTTGATGCACCTTTTTGACGAGCTCGGTGGCTCAGTCGTGAATGACGCGACTTTGACACCAACGCTCGTGGGTTCGATTACCACACAAGGCAAACATTTGTGTGCATGAACATGGCTGTTTTGTCTTGGTCTGGATGTTTTAAGAGAGGTAGAGCGCATCAAATCAGCTCGTCTGGGGAAGTACCTCCACCTCACAGAAAACGCAGCCAAATAACAACTAGGGAGTTGTAATTGTTTAGGGCGTTGTTGTGTTCCTGCGTGTGAGTCAGGTCACCAGTATGATCCCAAGGAGTTGCTGTGTAAGCAGCAGAGGAGGCATCGCGCGAGTGATAATTTATATATCGCAAGCGTTAATAAGCTACGGCACTACCAGTGCTGGCAGGCGTATTACCAGTTGACTTAGAAATTCAACGCCGGGCTTCAATGTACTACACCTCTAAAACATACACCCTGACTTTCTAAAACGCCGCGATATTGACAAAATTCTTAGATTGTTCAAACCAATTGACGAGGTATTTGAAACTTTACTGTCTGAATGGCAAGAAAGATGGGAAACTTCTACTAAAGGACGCCACTTGTATCTGTTCTTTCAATCAGTGCGAGACAGATTAAGTAAAGAGTGGTTAGAAGTCGATCATCCTGTTGTGCAATTTTTAACAGGGCATGGAAACTTTAGGGCAAAGCTCTTTTCATTTAGACTTGTGTCAACGCCTTTATGTGAGTGTTCTACGACAAATCATGAATTCGAGCAAACAGCACATCATGTTCTCTGGGAGTGCGATCTCTGGCAACGGGAGCGGGACGATATGTTAAATTCCTTGCGTGTCACATCCGGGGTAGTATACTATTCTGATTTGGTGGCAACAAGGGAGAACTACCAGGCGTTTAGGCGGTTCTGCAATCTATATTATTGGAATCGATGTGTTAGGTAACAACTCACAGGTTAGGTCCCAATAGTGTTACATATTTGATTATCCGTGGTGCACGGCAGTTGAGCTTCATTTGACTAGCCATCTCTTTGAGGTTTTAAATGCCTTATTTGTCATATTGCTGTCTCTCACTTTGCCAAGAGGGGAAGTCAATTCTAAAACTTCCTACTCCTACAAATTTCTTCTGATTAAATTCGTTTCTGAGTTCCAAGGCAGCTGTAGTTTAACCCCCGGGACGGCAATGGACTTCACTGTTCATTGCCTTTTTTGTGGTCGCCGCTGTTAATTCTGGCTACACAGGAGACACAGTGGTGGGTATGAGTGGTGGGCCTGTCCCGTAAAAAAAAAAAAAAAGCTACGGTACCCGCTTTACATCAGGTGGGCCGTATGCTTGTATGCCTCCCGATGTAGTATAAAAAAAAACCAAAAACCTACCTCTCCTAAAAACACCCAGATCAAAGCAAATGGACATGTTCATGCACATGTCCTATGTGGGAATCGCGCCCACGAGAGGCGATGACAAAGTCGCGTTATTCACCGTTGCGCCATCGAGTTCGCCAAATGTTGCAAATACCCATAGGTGACTGCATCAGGCAGGCCGTGTACCTATTTACCATATTTGTGGTACAAAGGACTGGGCTAGTGCAGCTGATATTTTTTATCTATAAAGACACTGAAGCCGCAAGCAAATAACAACTCCCTAGAGGGTTGCTGTGTCCCTGTGTGTCAGTGAGATTACCTGTAAACTTCCAAGGAGTTGCTGTTTTAGCAGCAGAGGTGATATTGCGCAAATGACACTTAATGTATTGCAAACGTTTACTATGGTAATCGTCTTAAATCAGTTGAGCTGTATGCTATTATGCCTGCCGATATTGTATAAAAAAGTATTAGATCTAGTCAGATAAACGAGAGTCGAGTCTACTACTTTAGGTAAAAGAATGAATATGAGATGAAAGAGAGTATTTACGTTAAGATAAGAAGATACATGTTACGTTGGTTCGAACATATATAAAGAATGCAAGAGCAAAGAATGATGAAACAACTATATATGTTCACACGAGGCCCCTTGCGGCGTAAGCAGAGACGATCGAGTGCCAAATAGCTCTTTTCACGCACGCTCGTTAAAACACGACCAATTTTGTCATGGTAGCTGAGTCTTACTCGGCTACATCCTGCACTCTTTGTACATGTCCGAACCAACCGAGCATGGCTTTTCTTATCTTAACACTGACACTCTCTTTTAGACCAACACTCTTTCTTGGATCATCAATGCGAACACGAATGAAATAAAACAAATATATAGAAGTGAACATAGTGATAGGACAAAATAGTGAGCGCTAGGAACCGGCGACAATGTATGAAAACAGTTATGGATGTTAAAGAAACGGGTGAGGTGTGTAAGGATCGCGTCTTATGATGGTTAGTTCTCTCTGCCTACCCTGCAAGGGACCAGGCGTGTAAATATACATATATACAGTTAGGGTTCATATACAAAACTTGAATTGCACTATATCACTCGCCGTTCCATGTTAAATGCACTAAGGATTCGTTTAAATATATTAAATACATGTTTAAACTTATTTTTGCAACTGGAGCGACGTAATCACATCAGCAGGGAGATGCACTTTCCAATAGTATATATTTCAGGCTATATGGCATGTTACATATATTTTGCATGTTAAGATTATTTTTGAAGTAAAACTTCTTTACGCACGCTTGACTTAGGGAGTAAGCTGGTGAATGCGCGACGAGAGCGTTACGAAAAGTGTGATCGGGCGAGGCGAACAGAAGTTGAGAGGGAGATATAAGTTAGTGAAGATAGAAAGAGAGAGAGAGTTGCGTTTCGTATAAATTACTGTAGGGGCAAGAAAGATTGGTGAAGCACACATTTTCTTTCTCTCTTTCTCTCATAGCGAGTTAAGTTTCGTATATCTAAGGCACAGTGCAGGCCTATTGTCTGTATCAAAGTATGGAGCTAAAGAAGTTTTACTTCAGTCGTGTGATCTAAAGCACACTTGTTTTTTTTATGATTTCCAGTGATCCAAAGTTGTTTATTTATTTTTCCTAGCGTTAACCCGTTTCCTAATCCATTAAGATTGGCGGAGTCTGCTGACCTGACTAAGGATTTGGCGAAGATGCTGATTTTTACATGGAGCGACTGCCGTCAGACCTCCACAGCCTCTGCTAAAACAGGCCCTTCTTAAAGTGAGACGATGTGAAAAAAGTATATATATATATTTGATTATATAAAGGAGGAAGAAACTAGAAACCGGCGAGCGTGCATGAGAAGAGCAATTAATGCTAAAGAAGCGAGTGATATGTGTAAGGATCGAGTCATGTAGCGCTCGGTTCTCTCTGCCTACCCCGCAAGGGATTTGGCGTGAAGTTATAGATAGATGAAATGGATGAATAGAAAAACGTATCGAATCATGTGGTGCTTTCTCTATCTCTCTCTCTGTCTGCCCAGTAAGAGCCTTCGCGTAAAGATATAAAAAGAGTATATACGAGTATCTTCACGCCAAGTCCCTTGCGGGGTAGGCAGAGAGAACCGAGCGGCATAAGTCGCGGTCCTTACATACTTCACTCGCTTCTGTGACATTCATAGCTCTTTCCATGCACGCTTGCCGGTTCCTGGGGCACCTGGCATCACCTTCTGATAAAACACAAGCATAATCTTGTGTTACATGCAAGCCGTCTCCACAAAATAAGTAATTCTTTTATGGGGCAGTGTATACGGTTCTATAACAAACTTCCCAGCAATATAAGAGAATTGTCAATAAACAAATTTAAAACTACTATTAAAGCCAAATTGTGTAGCAGGGCATATTATAAAGTATCTGACTATATTAATGATAAATGCCTGGGATTGAGTCGATCCAATTATAATATAATTAATAAATTATGTAAATTTGTTTGGATACCAAAAGAGGAATGCCTGAGTTTTTTGGCAGTATTTTTATCAGTGCTCACCTAGTCATAAACTGCACGGTAGGGAAAAAAATTGTGACGATTCCAAACAAATGTAGCCATTTTTATGGAATAAAAAGATTTTGACTTTGACATTGACACGGCCAATTTGGTCATGGTAGGTTAGTCTCCATCTTCCTCGGCTCCTACGTCCTTCCACTTTTGCATTGTATATCTGTTTCGTTATTCTTTCGTCCCGCATTCTTTCTACATGTTCGAACCATAAAATATAAAAAGTACACACAGAGTAACTCGGAATGTTATTTTTGCCACACAGTAAACCATGAATGAGGACCATGCATTTGTTCGTCTTTACAAAGTCAACTTTATTGTTACTTTAATTAAGAAATACACAAGTCTCGGCGGTACAGTTGTAAACAAAGAAATGTGACACAACAATAGGTACAGTTGATCCGATACTGGGCGCCTCACAATGGGGGCGAGCGGAGAAATATGTAAAACGCTGCGGAACCCGCGACGACGCGCAGGGACGTACTGAGGCGGTCTGAAATAAAAAAAAAACACTTTGGAAGATTCTGCACTTCTGCACGTAAATTGCGAATTCACTTCAGTGACTGAATTTTATTTTCCATTCATAGTTTGATTTCTATAATATACTAAATCAACATTGCTATCATTCAGAGGGTATCAACGCCAATATTGATGTACGGCAGTGAAACATGGGTATGGCAGAAGAAGCATGAAAGTAGGGTAAACGAAAAAGCGAAAAAGGGTAACGTACAAATGAGAGCGCTGAGGAGTATGGAGGATTGTGGAGGATGTGTGGAGTGAGAATGATTGATAGAATAAAAAATAGCCAACACAAGAACTATGTGGATTGAAAGATGATGTAGTCACGACAATTGAAAAGGGTGTGATGAGATGGTTCGGTCAGGATTTACGAAAGAAGCGTATCAGGCAGCAGTGAATGGAGGTACTGAGGGCCGCCCTAGACGTACACATATAGATCAAATTGGCGAGTGTTGAAAAAGAGCCAAATAAAACGCACCCAAATCCGAAGAATATGCATGAAGAGTTTGATGAATGTGTAAGAAGCGAGAGAGGTATGTTTGTATCGGTGCACCTGTCGTTCCGTAGTCTCTGGCTCTGCCTACCTCAATGGGAGACAGGCGTGATGATATGTATGTACTAAACCAACCCTAATTCATCCCAATGCAGGGATACGGTCTCCCTTCAACCGAAGCGCTTTAGAGCATACTCCATCACGACGCGGTTTGGTGGAGCCCGGTGTTTTCAATCCACCCGAAGGCTGTCGTGTATCGACAACAGCAATAGCTGGGACCGTCGGCTTAACATGCCCACCGAATCTCGAATAAAGATAATAAACCCATCCATAGACAAGTTTAGGTGCATGTTGTTTAACCTGCGTGCTGCGTTAGATTAGAATGACACGCATAACGACGACGCCATCAAGGTGTCCATATGTATTTATATGTTGGTAGCGTCATATAATGTGGGCTTTGCTAAATATTCTTGTTTTCCGATTGACATGTTTCGGATTGATATTTGTAAGTATCACTTGCTCGTCGGTGAAGGAAAACATCGTAAAAAAACCCTCTTAAGAAATTATCTTTCAAAAGACTTGTGACCTAACCTAAGAAAGATTCGGTTTTTCCTTTGGGTTGTGGATGTCTGATGGCATTGACTTCATGTTAAAATCAGTATGATCGCCAAATTCTTAGGGTTAGACAGCAGACGTCGTCAGTTTTATATTCTTCTTTATAGTTTTATCTTATATCTTACGACGTCGTCGGAAACGAGATAAAACTATAAAGAAGAAGACTGCGTAATAACACGAAGGATATAGCCAAATGGAGAACGAATTCGCATACAAGTTTTCAAGCAATGCAGTTCTGTCGGTTCTCTTATCTAGTTTTATCGGAGTGGAGTTCCACTCACCACTGCGGGTCGGAGTTGAAGTAGAACGCGTAGCTTTAATTGGATATCACGAATCAACAGGATGTTTTAACCAATAAGCTGAAATGATTCGAGTCATTATTGGTTGAATGATCTTCGCACTGAAACGTAAGCCATGTTCACACCTCGGGATCTACCGGCACTAGCTCGTATGAACAAACTGGTAGCGAAAGCACGTAAAGTTCTATCCTGCGATCAAATTGCCTTTCGCACTCAGATGTTATTTTATTTTATAGTTTTATTTTCATAAACGATTCAATAGTAGACCTATCGCAAACATCTTATTTTTTAACACAACAAAAAGTAACCACTTCAAAGAATTTTTTGACGAATTTGGTGCCGCAGTGGTTAGGGACGCTACTTTGATTCCAACGCTCATGGGTTTGATTCTCACAGAGAGCAAACATTTGTGTACATAAACATGTCTGTTAGTCATGATCTGTGTATTTTGAATAGAGCGCATTAATAGAGTTCCTGCGAGTGAGTCACCAGAAAGCTCCTAAGGAGTAGCTACATTAGCAGCAGAGAAGGCATTGCATAAGTGATATATTACGTGTTATATGCCTTTCCGTGTTGTACAAAAAAATAGTAACATAGATATTATTAGCTACTAAAATATCTTACTAACATCATGTACTCCGCAGCTCGTAAACACAATAAAACGTAGGCGAGATAAACTGAACGCAGTAAAAGTGTCGTAAAATTCTCAATCGATATCACGGGACTGGTGTAATATCTCGGTTTTGCTTCAATCAGACTTTAAAAGGATGTCAAATTTGCACGGTCAGTTTCGCCTGATGATGAGCGAGTCCAAATCGCAGCGGCAACTGAGAAAAGACTACAGTGTCCTGTCAGTTGACGCTGCCATGCTGGCCCGCAAGGTACTTCTTCACGCTTCCTTTAAAGGATCCCATATTGTAGGAAGGAGGAAACACATGTCCACTTCATGGTACGACAGAGGTAGGAGTTGGCGAACTTTTTAGTACGCGATGAAATGTTCTCAACAGTGGAATAATGACTTCGCAAGCCTGCACGTGTGGTTCTATAACGGATGGGAGAGGTTGGGTGACGTGGCCCTTCACTGCCGTATGGAGAGGCTCAAGGTCGCTTAGCGTGCTATGGAAAGAACTATGCTGGGGGTTTCTCTGCGTACTAGATTCAAAAATGATATCCACAGTAGAACTAAAGAAGCATAACCCGAAGGAGAAGCAAGCTGAAGTTGCAGTGGGCCGGACAAAGTGCTGGTAGAACCAACAACCGCTGGAGAAAAAGGGTTCTCGAATGGCGTCCCCGTACTGGTGCACGCTGTACCAAGAGACGACTTGAAGAAATTTATAGTGAGAGGATGGATGCATGTTTAATGCCTAATAGATCACATTTTCCAGATCGAAGTCCAAGAGGAGGTTGATAGCGTCGTTGTGTGACTTTAACTGAACCACTTAAGCCTGTTACTAAATTAAATCGATGATCTTCAGGCGGCTTGACAATACTGGCCTCAGCCAATCCTCTGTTGTGCAGCCTGGGGTAGCGTGTTTTATCCTGCGAGAGAATTAGGAAAATTTAGAAGATATGGTTTTTATTCATGACGTACCAATTTTAGGCCGTTCTCAAGGAGATTTGGATAAAAACTGTTACATAGACTAAGGCAAGAAAAGGCTAAGACAATCAAAGATAAATGTACGTTTAAATTATCTAAAGTCAAACATTTAGAAATTTAAAAAAAAATAGAAAGATTCTTGGGACATTTTAATCATGTTTCTAAATTTATAAGTATATAATTTCGCATTAGTTGACGTAGTTCTACTAAAGGGATTCGTTAAATTAAAATGTCGAATATATGTGGATATTACAGAAAATATCAAGATATCGTATAAACTCATTGAATAAAAGAACACACAGACAGACGTGCCTATTTAAAAACTCATTGAACAGTTTATTTCTAGACAGCCCAACCCACTGCTTCGTGATAGTTAAATTGGCCGTTAACCTACATATCAGAAACGGTAATCGAGTTTATTCCATTGGCAATTTTTTAACTGTCCATTTATCTTATTATTTTAAACGAGCAGTACTAGTATATACTACATATAAGTTATGTATTTCAGAAAGTGCTCTAACGATTTGAATCAAATTTTGTATTCAGATATGATATTGATTTTAAGTTTAAAATGTATATATAATATCTATATTAATTTAAAATGAAAAAAAAAACGTATACCTTTTCTAGCTCAATAGCTTAAAGCTGCTCATATGTTGCTGAACGGAGGACCGACTGTGTAAGATTATCATTCAAATTAATATTTTTCACTTCATGTGGCATTTAATTTTGGAAAATCTTCATCTGTTCAGTTGGTGGAGTTCAAAATCCAATTTTCCGCATCGAATTATCCAATCTGAATGGTTTTAACCTTAGGCGACAGACTCCCTGGACATCTACTGTTGATTAATGCGGACCATGGTTCAATGTCTGTGTATTCTACGAATACTTAACAGAAAAATCTTTGGCTAATTTGAAATTTTTCACTCTCTTTCAGAACAAGTCTGTTTCTAACATTATTATTACGAATACGGTCTATAAGCGGTACGCCACAAATTTTGAGGAACGCTCGCATTTCGACAGCGTTTATTATAATTTATTATTTATTTATTATAACTTTCATGTTCTCTCTGCCACACCCAGTTCTCACTTCCATAAGTAAGTGTTGAACCCACAACTGCATTATGTATAGCGAGCTGTGCCTTTTGGTTCAAGCTTTTACTGCCAAGAAGTTTTTCCAACGCTCCAATCACTCGATTCCCAGCACTCACTCGTCACTCCACATCAGCGGTGTACTTTCCATCCCTTAAATATTTATTGTAAACTATATTAGCCTTTGAGAATTCAGTAACTAAGGAGAACATTTTTGAACAGAAAAAATACTGGACAATTTAGACAGGCGTCATAATCAAGCAATACGAAATATCTTCGCCTTGTTAGTATCACTATGTCTCTAAGATTCATTGGCTAAAACACACATTGTCACCTCTGTGTACAATGCCCTTTTCAACACTTCTTCTATCTGCGGTAGAGGTTTCGCTTTCGAAAAGTGGACGAAGTCTCCAGCGTAGCGGAAACCCTGCACTGAAAATACCCTCACCTAGCGTTAATAGGCTATGGTACCGGCTTTACAACAGGTGGGCCGTATGCTTGTATGCCTCCCGACGTAGTATATTAAAAAAAAGTATTTATTTAAGCATTACGTATCTTTCTTTCTTTTTCTTAGCGTGATCCTGTTCCTAATACATTAGGATTGGCGGGATCCGCTGTCTAATCCTGAAGATTCAGGAAAGATTTTACATGGAGCGACTGCTATCAGATCTTCACAACCCAGAGGGTAAACCGCACCTTCTTAGGTAAATCTTTCAAAATAAGTATAATTTTTTGAACGAACAGGTTTCCTCACGATGTTTTCCTTCATATCGCTGAGTAATAATTACAAATATGCAAGTACATAAATCCGAAAACGCAAATTTAAAGTACTTAAAAGTACATGCAAGAATTCGAATTGGCTATTTAAGCGTAATGTGTATTTGTTATTCATTTTATTACAAACTAGCGGCCCGCCCCGGCTTCGCACGGGTGGACATTTATTTTTTAAATATTTTGGGATAAACGAAGAGTAAATGTATCTTTAGAGAGTTTTTTAAAAAGTTTTTCTTAAGTAGCTTTTTTTTCAGACTATAGCATATTTTAACATGAAAAAGTAGTTATTGTGACGTAACTGTAATAGTTAGACACATGGTATCGCGGACTTTTTTGTAGATATTGATGTCCTCTATAAAAATGTAGTACATTACTTTGCTCTATTGTCAATAGTTTCAGCAGCGTACGCGGCATAGGATTTTTTGGTATCTTTTTCACACATTATCGAAGTTTTCATACGGATCCCTAACTATTTTCAAAATATTTTATAGCCTGTTAAGCATTTATATTGTAGCGTTCAAATGGTGAAAGAATTTTTGAAATCGGCCCAGTAGTTTTAGAGTTTATTCATAACATACATACAAATCTTTCCTCTTTATAATAATAGTATAGATTCACGTCGTTTTGTTAATTTGTATCTTTATTTTCCGTCTCTTCGATTTCTCTTCCTTACCGGATTCATTGCTCTATTAGGAACTGAATGCAATAGCTGACTGAAATAGATTGCTTAAAGGAATAAATCTGCTTTTGTAAATCATGTAACCCTTAGACTTTTTGTTACAATTACTCAGATTGTTCATAAAAATTAAACAAACAAACTTTTTCGTTTCAGTTAGGTTGCATAATTCAAATGAATGAAGGCATAAAGCGATGTCTTATAATTATATGTCTATGGACTTGCGGGGTCTGTTTTTCGTTTGCACTGTCGATAGTTCAGGAACGTCTTCCTTTTTTGTATTGATATAATTGACTAGATCTCACGCAACCCTGTCATGCTTTTAACAATATACAACATCGGGAGATGAACAGTGGCCTATGAACGCTTATAAAAAACGAAAAATCGCACGAACGTTGCCACTCCTGCTGTTAAGTTCTTTGAAGTCAGCTGGTAACTCAGTTCACTCGTAGGAACGCAACAACCTTTCGGGGTGTTATTTTTTGTGATCGGTTTTCTGTGATCTGGGGGTGCTTTGCCAGTCCTGCTTCGATTAACTACTTCTCTTAAAGTCATATGCCGGATTCTACCGAAACCCTTCGAAACCCGTGTGGTCATATATGACCGCGAAATGTATGGGAAAAGGTATATAACGGGTTCTGAAGGCTTAAATGTTCAGGAATTAATATAATATTTTTAAGTTTGTGAAAATAACTGAATACGTACCACGAAACGCTGGCCGCGGCCGAGGGGGTTTGCGGGGTGCTCTCGGGCGGAGGGGAGAGGGCGTCCGACATAGCGCTCCTTTTTACGTTCCTCGCCAGGGCAGGGGAACACAACATTTTCTTAGACAGCGATAATTTATTTGAGTAAACATACGTAAATACATACTTATTATACATAGAAAATATTCTGACCAAGACAAACAGACGTGTTCATGCGCACAAATGTTTGTCCTGTGTGGGAATCGAACCCGTGAGCGTTAGTGTAGTAGGGTACGTGCGTACGTTTCACCACTGCGTCACTGAGCTCGTTAATTTTCAATCAGTAATATCTCAGTGGATATAATATCATAAATGTTTAAAATTATCACTTGCTCAGCGGTAAAGGATTGGGTGCATTCGAAGACGTGTGGCCTAACCTAAGAAAGGAGTGGTTTTCCTTGGGCCGAAGAGGTCTGATGGCAATCGTTTCGTGTCAAAATTTTTAATTGATAAATTGTAATCACTAATAAATGTAATAAATTAAGCTATAACATTGTAAAATTGACAATTTAAATGACTGACACTAAATTTGACATACTGTATTTGTAATTAATTTTGACATGATATCCAAACAATGCTTGATTTAATGTAATATTAACAGTGTAACATTTTGACATTTTCATTTATTATTTCAGTCTAAGAATATTGTACGCCAAGACGGCAAGTTGTAGCATTTTAATTATTAAATTTAACATCATATTATGGTAAACTATGCAATATATGAGTTTGAGTTTGAAAAATAAGTATCTTCGCCAAATCCTTAGACTTAGGTAGTGGAGCCTGCCTGAGGTAACAGGAAACGGAACAACGCTAGGAAGAAAAAAAAAAGATAATTTATTTGAATATTTATCATTTTATTCTTTACTATTAAATTGAAATTAAAAATGTGTCTTTTTAATTTCGGGTTACATAAGTTTATTTTTCCTACAAGCCACTAACAAGATTGTTTTTCGAGTTGTAGACACTATTATAAGTAGATGTGGAATTCGTGGAAAGCTACGACAAATGTTGTCGTGTGTCATAAGAAGGTCAGACAGAAGCCCTAGAAACCGACCGTGCATGAAAAGAGCTATGAATGTTAAAGAAACGACTGAGGTTAAGTAAGGTAACGTAAGTAACTTAGTGTGAAGTATAAATAGATGGAGTGTATTAATATGTAAAGCGGGGGAATTTTATTTACGCGCTAATCACTGGAACTCACTGGTCGGATTGGAAAAATAGTTTTGTATTTGATTGACAAATTCTTAAGGAAGGAGGACTTCACATTCCGCAACGGAGCAGCCGAAGCCGCGGCCAACAGTCTAGCTATATCTTCAGGGCAAATCCCTTGTCCCAAAGTTGTGTAATACATAAATTTCGTTACTTTGTGCCAATGGTTGGCGACCCCATTCGCAAGAAGGTGTGAGCGGCGCGTCGCCTCAAGAATGCTACAATTTTCCCGAGTTTTCCATTTCTCGTCGACCCTCCCCCCGACCGCCCCGTCCACCCACACCCCCGTGGTAGAAGGAGAAAAAAGAAATGGTCTCAGTGTTGCTAGGTAACGAGCTTAAGATTTGAGGGAGACATTAAGATTGAAAAATAATGAAGTTAAGGGATGAATTTATGCAAGATAAATAAAATTTAAGTATGTATATGACTGAAGCCTACTTGGAAATTGATTTGTGAGATGGAAGCGATAAATGCGAGTGATACCATTGTTCTTGTGAATGTAAATGAAAATAAAATCCCCCCCCTCCCCCCCATATACAAATACAGGTACAGTTCCTCTATGACGACTCTTTGACCATAGATATTGTTTATATATAACTAAATAAATATTTGAATAACACAAACCATGCAAAACTCACTTTCACTGGTACGATATAAGGTGCACGGAGGTATTGCGTGTATACGCCGTAATTTTGTGGCCATCCTAACGTGTGTCCGGCATCAACGCCTACTACCTCTGCTACAAATCTTCTTCTTACTGTTATCCCGTTTCCTAATCCATTAGGATTGACGGGGTGCGCTACCCAAGGCTAATGATTTGACGAATAGTATACGTAAGTAAGTATAAATACCACAGCTTTCTGAGGTCTTACGACGTTTATCATTACCGCCGAGCAAGTGGTAACTGCAAATACTTATACCTATACTACCGACCGGCTCCGGCTTTGCACGGGTGATCCGATCGCTATCAAACTTGTAGAAGATACGCACATGAATTCGAAAAACGAACGAACGAATTTAGTGGTACATGTTAGGATTTGAACCAGGGGGCAGTGGGTCAATAGGCAGATTCCTTATCTACTAGGCTATAACTTTTTTTGACCACCACTGCTACCAGTATATCATCCATAAGTGAAGATGTATGGAACCACCATCGCTGCTGTGGTCATCTCTGTAACAGAAAATGCATGCATCAGCTACCGCTGCTGCCTACCACCTGAAACAGAAGATGATGCCAAGGCAGTTGTCCTGGCTGTTTTGGTCGCCTTTTTGTAACCTATTTAGTGTCTTCATAAGGCATCCTATCGAGCTCCGTAACGCAGTCGTGAATGCGAATGGAGAACTGATGAGATCAATTTTACGTAGTAACTTTTCACCGCTATGGGTCGGGGGGTAAGCCAGTTATCTCAGTTATCATTAACGACAATATTCTATTGACGAGCTCGGTGGCTCAGTCGTGAATAACGCGACTTTGATAACAACGCTCGTGGGTTCGATTCCCACACAAGGCAAACATTTGTGTGTATAAACATGTCTGTTTGTCTTGATCTGGATGTTTTAAGAGAGGTAGGGTGCATCAAAGCAGCCTGCCTGGCGAAGTACCTCCACCTCACAGAAAACCGCATCCAAATAACAACTCCCCGGAGGGTTGTTGTGTTCCTGCGTGTGAGTGAGATCACCAGTAAGCTCCCAAGGAGTTGCTGTGTAAGCAGCAGAGGAGGCATCGCGCGAGTGATAATATATCGCAAGCGTTAATAGGCTACGGTACCCGCTTTACATCAGGTGGGCTGTATGCTTGTATGCCTACCGACGTAGTATAAAAAAAATAACTACATGAAAATTTTAGATGTAGGTATAAGGTTCTATTTAGAGGGGGTATTATAGATAAACTCGTGTACAGTTAACTTTACGTTGTGCCCCGTCACATGGCTACAAAACGGGGCAGCTCGGCTCGCTATATAAGTGCAATTTAAAATGTAAATTAAAGGCGCAAAGAAGTGGGGTACGCCCGCCAACTCTCTTGGGATTTTCACCAACACTGTCTTGGAACACTCTGTATACCAACTGCTGTTTCTTATCGGCTTATATCCCTATATCTCCTTAATCAAAACACAACTCCACTTGTATATAACATTAGAGATCAGTTTTGTTTGTTAAGTATTTGTGTGATAGAATGTTTCGCTATAACACTGGGTGGTGGGATAAGTTTTAGTACACGAAGTGTTTTAAATCATAATAACGACGGCATAGAGTTTAGAATTGAGGCTTTTATGACGGTTGTACCTAAGACTTTTTGTGTTGAATTTTTTTTTCTTGCCGGTACAGCAGATTTGTTTCGAAAAGCGGACTCTAAGGAAAATTAATTATTCTTATGGTACCTACTAATTTATGTTCGTCATTATTTTATTAAGTAAATAAGATTAAAATAGAAGGAAGAGCAATAGTAAAGTTCAAGTTTTATGTATCTAGTAATGTTCGACCCAATAGGTGAAATTTGACCATAACGGTCGAATTGCAAACATTGTTGGTTGCAATTCGACCATGTTCCATTCCATTGGAGTCAGCTTCACTCTTCCCTCAACCTCCGCTACTAATGCAATAGTTCCGAGCTATCTTCGGATCTATCGATAAAATATAACAATCTATATACAATGTAAAAGTGGAAGGATGCAGGAGCCGAGGAAGACCGAGACTAACCTACCATGACCTTGAAATTGGTCGTGATTTATCAGAAGGTGGTGTCAGGAGCCCCAGGAACCGGCAAGCGTGCATGAAAAGAGTTATAAATATTAGAGAGGCGAGTGAAGTATGTAAGGACCGCCTCTTATGGCGCTCGGATACTCTCTGCCTACCCCGCAAGGGACCTGGCGTGAAGATATACATACATACATAACAATCTATAGTAATATACCTAGTCCATAAGTTCCATTACAAATGCATTTATTTTTTTATAAAGTATTGTAATTTTAATAAAACTTGCACATATTTGTACATAGGTATTCATGGAAGTCTGAGCAAAACATTAAAAAAATGATTCGAAATGGCAACATTTGGCTTTAATACAGGCCTTTAATATGTCTGGCCACGAATCTATGGATTTACGCACTGTTTCTATGGGAAATTTAAGCCACTGCTTGCTCCAGAGATTTCCTAAGAGACACAATGTCGGCGTGTCTTTGCAGCAGGCCATGTCATCTAAAACTGACCATAATTTGCAGTCTAATGGGTTTAGATCTGGGCTAGACGAGGGCCAGTCTTCAGCTCTTATAAAGTTTCGAGCCAGGCTAGGGTAGTTCGTGCCTTATGACCAGGTGCAGAATCCTGTTGTACATTTTCAAAAAGTGTATTGCTGTGGGGTTTCACAAAACCATCCAAGACAGTCTCTTGGAAAAAGGAGTGAAGACTTCAGCCAAAGTGTATCGGTTTGACTGAAGTCTTCGCTCCTTTTTCACAAAAATGAAACTTTGTGCTTTAAACTCCTTGATAAGGCACCCCGCACTAAACCACAGGATTATGACCACATGTTACTTTTCCGACCACTTGGGCGGCTTCTTTAGAACTGTGTGCGTACGCTTTGTCATTTTGCTTGTTATATGCTCTTCAATCATGATTTTTTTTTATCAGTGACGAGGATGTTGCTTTGCCTTTCACCTGAGTATTTCACCGGCGATTGGATCGATCCACTCTCTTCAACTGTAGGGATTGATTTAGGGCATGTCCTGTATATCGACGATAAGCGCCGAGTTTCAGGTCTTGTTTTATTATACGCGATAGGAATCTTCATTTCTCGCGATAAGATTTTGTGTTGCCTAATAGGATTTCGACGAATTCTGGCTTTAACAGCATTAACAGCCTTTGTAGTTCTAACAGCACGCAGTCGCCTTGATCTCTTATAGTGTTCAACAGAGGGAGTGTTGGTATATCTGTCGATAATACGACATATATAGTATTTACTTTAACACCCCATTCCATATTATCTATCTATCTATAACTTAACAGGCAGAGAGAACCTAGCGCCACGTGACTCGATCCTTACATACCTCACTCGCTTCTTTTGTATTCATTCATTGCTCTTTTCATGCACGCTCGCCGGTTTCTAGGGCTCCTGACATCACTTTCTGATAGAACATAATATAATAATAGAACATATTATATTAAATCCATATTATAATTTGATAATAAACGCATTAAAAAATGTAAAACGGCGGGAAATCGAAAGAAGTTTTTAACATTTCATTCATTCGCGTTCCAAATTTGAAACTAGTTAGGGAGCTGAAAAAAAGAATAATTTCTCTGTAACAGTATTTATAGCCAGACTAGTTATAAAGCGAAAGAGTTTGTTCGTTTGTTTGAACAAGCTAATCTCAAGAACTACCTTTCGGATTAGAAAACATATTTTTTTACGTGAGAGCCCATATCTCGAGACACATTATAGGCTATTCAGTACCACGATACGTCTCTTAGAAGCCGCGAAAAAATAATTAAAGTAAGAAAAAGATGTTCCCGCGGTACGCGAGAAGGAAGCCGTACGATGAAAAATAGTAATATATGTAACTAGCGACCCGCCTCGGCTTCTCGCGTTTGATCCGATCGCTACCAAACCTCACAGGATTGTCTGCTGGACTAATCTAAAGATAATTTCTAATAACGAAGATTCAATAATTATGACGAGCTCGGTGGTGCAGTGGTGGAACGCGCTATTACGCTACTTTGACACCAACGCTCGTGGGTTCGATTCCCACACAGTACAAACATTTGTGTGCATGAACATGTCTGTTTGTCTTGGTCTGGGTATTTTCTATGTGTAATAAGTATGTATTTACAAAAAAAAAATGTATTTACGTATGTTTATCAGTTGTCTAGTACCCATAACACAAGCTTCGCTTACTTTGGGGCTAGTGCGCTGTGTAATTTGTCCGACAATTTCATTAAAATCGGTTTAGCCGTATTCGAGTCCATGAAAAAAGCAAAACTTACATACACACCATTTTTATATATAAATAGAACAAAGAAGAAGATCCATAATAGAGGCTCGGACAAAAGAGACGTAAGGCGCAACTAATCAACCCTAGTGGGGAAGTAGTACCACCAGATAAATTTATCTAGGTATACCAAAAAAAGCGGAATAGTCTGTTTGTTTGTTTGAACGCTTTAGTTTCTGGGTACTACCCATCGGGTTTGAGAAAATATTATTGCATTTGATAGTGCAATGCTTGAAGAACGTTTAAAGGCTATTCTATATAATTTTTTTTATACAACTTCGTGAGGCATACAAGCATACGGTCTACCTTATGTAAAGCGATTACCGTAGCCAATTAACGCTTGGAACATATATCACTCGCGCGATGCCTCCTCTGCTGCCTACACAGCAACTCCTTAGGAGCTTACTGGTGACCTCATACATACGCAGGATAACAAAAACCCTCCAGGGAGTTGTTATTTGGCTGCGGTTTTCTGTGACGTGGAGGTACTTCCCCAGACGGGCTGCTTTGATGCGCCCTACCTCTTTTAAAACATCCAGACCAAGACAAACAAACAAGACAAATTTTCATGCACACAAATGTTTGGCTTGTGTGGGAATCGAACCCACGAGCGTTGGTGTCAAAGTCGCGTCTTTTACGACTGCACCAACGAGGTCCCGATACGACCCTAAGAAGCTGAAAAATGGTATTCCCTTAATTTCTTAGGGTTCTGTTAGGACCTACGGGGTACCCGAATATGCGGGGACGAAGTCGGTGGGTGCTGAAGCCCTTTTATCAGAAGGTGATATCAGGGACCCCGGCAGCCAATGAGAATGCATAACATGAGCTATGAATATTAAAGAAGCCAGCGAGGTGTAAATACCGCTCCGCTTATGGCACCCGGTATTGTTTTCCTCTCAGAAAAGAGCAGCCAAATAGGGTTTGCTACCCCTGCTGCTTATACAGAATTCCTTAGGAGCTTACTGGTAGAATTCACTCATTCGCAAAAACACAAAGACCCTCCAGGGAGTCTTTAAATGGCTGCTGTTTCCAGTGAAGTGGAGGATTTCCCCAGTCTGGCTGCTTTGTCCCCCCTCTATACTACACATATACTTTACTTTCGACAACACTCATATATCGCAAGCAGGCTGTACCTTGTGCAGGTTGACGCTTCTAAATAATTTTGATAATCCTTTCGTTTCCTTTCCTTTTGCTAACATACTCGTATATTTATGCCCAAAAATCTGAATATAACTTTTACCTATTTCCTTTAACGCAATTCTCATGTTCACACAAAATCAAAAGTTTCCCTTAATCAATTAAATATTAACCTTACGAGCTGTAGTAATAAAACTGTTTTTTCTTTGATAAACTATACCATGTCTTGACTCTATCATGACATGTGTCTTCGCATCATTGTTATAAGGTTTTTGTGCTAGCATTTTAGTTATGCGCTTTCAACAGCATTTATTATAATGCATTAAGGATCAAAATTTAGAGAACCGGCAGTTTTGTTAAAATGTGTAGGGAAGGAAGTGATTTGATATTCAATAAACGTTCGATAAATAAAAGTTCGACACCTTGTTAGGTTCGTCATAGATTAAATTGTGTTCATAGAAGGTCTACCATTTTTGCCTACTTATTTTAGTTTTTGGGTTGAGCTATTTTTGATAAAAAAATTGATAGTGTAATTAAGTTCATTCCATTTCGGAAATTGCTCAAACAACTTGCTTAAAGATTGGCGTGTTTGCCTTCCTATGTTGTACAAAAAAACATTACATAACTTTTGCGAATGGATTTATAAATCAGTAATTTAAATAACCTCATGCAATAATATAACAAATGTAGCAAAAATAAAGCTTTCTTTAAAAAAAACAAAAAACTGTACGGGGTAAGTAGAGAGAACCGAGCACCAAAGACATGATCATTACACACTTCACTCGCTTCTCTAACTAAACAAAAAACAACCGTTGTTTTTTTTAAATGTAAAATAATGTACGCGGACGAGAAGTTCAAAGAAGAGATTCGATCTCCATTGTCACCAACTGAGCTTCGCGTGCATAGTGTAGAAATCACATACTCACACTGAATATCTCATCTTTTTTATAATCACTCACTTGATTTTAATAACGTCTATTTTTGCAAACTACAGACGAATGTGCAGTACACGGGAAACTTTGTTAGTTTATACTATATAAATAACACTATTATGTTGTAATTATAACATATTCGGCAGTTAAAGAAAACATCGTGAGGAAACCAGCACGTCTAACGAATTTTATTTCGAAAAATGTGTGACCTTACCTAAGAAAAGTCTGGTTTTCCTTCTGACTTCAGTCGCTCTACGTCAGAATCAGTATCTTCGCCAAACCCTTAGGTTCAGGAAGCGCAGCCAATTATAATATATTAGGAAACGGCATAACGCTAGAAAAAAGAAATAACACTGTTATGTTTATGTATGTATGTATATCTTCACGCCAGGTCCTTTGCGGAGTAGGCAGAGAGAACCGAGCGTCATAAAACGCGGTCCTTACACACTTCACTCGCTTCTTTCACATTCATAGCTCTTTTCATGCACGCTCGCCGGTTCTTAAGGCTCCTGACATCACCTTCTGATAAAACACGACCAATTTGGTCATGGTAGATTAGTCTTGGTCTTCCTCGGCTCCTACATCCTTCCACTTTCGCATTGTATATATATTTCGTCGTTCTTTATGTTATGTTTATGATAAATAAATAATGATAATATTAGTGAAATGTATAAGGGCTGAATTATAAAGCGTCGAGCTTTAAGCATCTCTTAGCTACCCCGCAATCGATGACAGAGAGACAAGATATTCCACCGGCATGTCGTTCTGCGTAATAAAACTCATAATCTTTGGTATAAGGTGAGCACAACATGTGTCCCGGCGACAACTGCCCCTCACCTGTTGTCAGGCTTATACGACTGTTTATGATCGTGTGATGACAGCTTTATGTTAGGGACAGATTGGAGGTATTTATGTCGGTTGATTTATTGATGATTATAGTTCACATGGAGGATAGCCCGTGAACAAAGTACTTATTAACCAACTGGTCGCCGGTTGTAATAAAAAACGTGTTTTCGGATTTGTGTACATATTTGCAATTATCACTGAAAGGTCTGGTTTCCCTCTGGGGCGCGGAGGGCCAACGGCTGTTGCTCCATGTTAAAATCAGTATCTATGTATGTATATCTTTACGCCAGGTTCCTTGCGGGGAGACAGTTGTGTTCCTGCATGTGAGTGAGGTCACCAGTAAGCTCCTAAGGAGTGGCTGTGTAAGCAGTAGAGGAGGCATCGCGCGAGTGATACTTAATATACTACAAGCGTTAATAGGTTACGATAACTGCTTTACATTAGGTGGGATGTATCCTTGTATGCCTCCCGACGTTGTATAAAAAAACAGAGATAAACGAGCGCCATAAGATGCGATCCTTACACATCACTCCCTTCTTTAATATTCATAGCTCTTTCCATGCACGCTCTCCGGTTTCTAGGGCTAATGTCAGTCACAATTTGGTCATGATAGGTTAGTCTTGGTCTTCTTCGGCTCCCGTCATTCCATTTTCGCATTGTGTATTTAAAATCAGTATCTTCGTCAAATCCTTAGGCTTCAATAACGTACCCCGGCAATCCTAATAGATTAGGAAACCGGATATCGGTTAGGATAAGATAGTTCATATGGAAAGGACTGCATAGATTTTTATTTGCCTCTAAGTAATAAGCTTGGAGTGTCAGTAACTCACTATGATGTTTAAAATCACAGCCAACTTTTCCTGCACTTGATGTATTCTGCTAAGTAAGAAACGGTCTGGCGATGACCACAACAGAGAACTATCTGTGTCGTAGAACTTCGTTTGCAGAGTTGTTGTTAGGGTTGGTTTACGCTAGGGTGCAACATACCAGCCTGACTAGGTCAGTACCTTCACGTCGCAGAAGACAGCAGCCAAGTAACCACTTCTCGAATTATTGTGCTCCTTGGAGTGACTGAGGTTACCGGTAAGCTGCGGAGGAATTGGTGATTTAGCAGCGAGAGTGGCAAGACTACGGTAACGGTGAGGTGGATGTGTTGTCGAGAAACAATAAACCTCCCTGACGGACTATGATGATGCATCCCACCTCTCTTAAAACACCCAAACCAAGACAAACAGACATGTTCATCCACACAAATGTTTGTGGGGGAATCGAACCCACGACCGTTGGTGTCAACGTAGCGTTATTAACCACTGCACCACCGAGCTCGTCAGATGTATATACTATTACTACTATAACATCACGCCAAATCCCTTACGGGATAGGCAAAGAGAACCGAGCGCCACGCGACTTGATTCTTATATACCTCACTCGCTTCTTTAACATTCATTGCTCTTTTCATGCACGCTCGCCGGTTTCTAGGGCTCCTGACATCACTTTCTGATAGAACACGACCAATTTGGTCATGGTAGGTAAGTCTTGGCCTTCTCCGGCTCCTACATCCTTCCACTTTTGCATTGTATATCTGCTTCGTCATTCTTTCATCTTGCATTCTTTCTACATGTCAGATGTATATACCTACTTCATTTACCATACTCTGTATTATCTCCCTTTAATGTCATATTTCTACCCATAAAATAGGACATAAGGAAGAAATAAATAGCAATGTAATAACGTCGTGGGTTTCGATTGTATAAGTGTTGCGCCACAGCAGGAAGTGTGGCGTGGCGTTGCTCGGCGTGGCGTGGTGTGGCGGTAAGAATTCGCGAAAACACCGGCGAATTAATGCCGCCTTCCACGAACCGTGGTACAATCGAAAAGTAATGTGAATTCACTCATGTAATTGATTTCTTTGAAAATATTAATAACTAGCTTCTGCATACGGCTTCACATTTTTTTATACTACGTTGGGAAGTATAAAAGTATACGACCCACATGATGTAAAGCGATTACCGGAGCCTATGTGTATGTTTGCAATACATTCATCAACCGACGAGCGATGCCGCCTCTGCTGCTAACGCAGCAAATCCATAGGCGCTTACTGGAGACCTCATTCACACGCAGAAACGCAACAACCCTCTAGGAATTTATTATAGACGAGCTCGATGGCTCAGTCGTGAATGACGCGACTTTGACTCCAACGGTCGTGGGTTCGATTCCCACACAAAACACATTTCTATGCATGAACATGTCAGTTTGTCTTGATCTGGATGTTTTACGTGAGGTAGGGTGCATCAAAGCAGGCCGTCTGGGGAAGTACCCCCACCTCACAGAAAACCGCAGCCAAGTAACAACTCCCAAGACGGTTGTTGTGTTCCTGTGTGTGAGTGAGGTCACCAATAAACTCTTAAGGAGTTGCTGTGTACCAGTACGGGGACGCCATTCGAGAACATTTCTTCCTCAGCGGTTGTCGTGACCGTATCTGGCCTACGATTTTAGCTTACTTATCCTTTGGGCTATGTCGGTTAACTTAGTTCTATTGCGGATATCCTGATTTCTGATTCTATCAAGAAACCCCGAGCATAGTTCTTTTCATAGCGCGCTGAGCGACCTTGAGCTTCCCCATACGGTCTGCAGTGAAGGGCCACATCTCAGTTCCCTCGCACCTTAGCTGTCCATACACATATAGGGCATTGTGAACTAAGCTATGGCATCCGTATACTATATGAATATTATTGATTGAGTGGTATCATTTATACCAATTACAATTAACTACATTTTTTTTATACAACGTCGGGAGGCATACAAGCATACGGCCCACCTGATGTAAAGCAGTTACCGTAGCCTATTAACGCTTGTAACATATATCACTCGCGCGATGCCTCCTCTGCTGCTTACACAGCAACTCCTTAGGAGCTTAATGGTGACCTCACTCACAGACAGGAATACAACAACCCTCTAGGGAGTTGTTATCTGGCTGCGGTTTTCTGTGAGGTGGAGGCACTTCCCCAGGCGGACTACTTTGATGCGTCCTACCTCTCTTAAAACATCCAGACCAAGACAAACAGACATGTTCATGCACACAAAATGTTTGTCTTGTGTGTGAATCGAGCCCACGAGTGTTGGTGTCAAAGTCGCGTCATTCACGACTGAGCCACTGAGTTCCTCAATTGTACATAAAATTACCTTCTCATATTTATGTAGTTTTGTGCAGTGGTAGCTCAGTGGATAAGAAACAAGTACGTTAACCCGAGTTAGAATCCTGGCGGGAGTTCTTTTACTTAGTAGTAGATTAGAATGTAGAAATAGGTTTAGATGTATTAATTAAACATAATAGTGATGAACATGAATTTGGCAGTGGTAGTTCAGTAAATTGACGAGCTCAGTCGTGAATGACGCGACTTTGACTCCAACGCTCGTGGGTTCGATTCCCACACAAGGCAAACATTTGTGTGCATGAACATGTCTGTTTGACTTGGTATGGGAGATTTTAAGAGAGATAAGGCGTATCAAAGCCGCCTGTTCTAGGAGGTACCTCCATTACAGAAAACAGGCAGCCAAATAACTAGTTCCACAAGGTTAGTGTTCTATACAACATTTTTTATACAACGTCGGGCGGCATACAAGCACACGGTTCATCCGATGTAAAGCAGCTATCGTATCCCATGATCGCTCGTATTAAGTATGACTCGCGCGATGTCACCTCTGCTGGTAATAATACAGCAGGCATGTTAAACTACATCGACTGTAGGCTTCCTACGGATGGGTTTATCTATCTCCGGCTTCTTGTTCTGCAGTCGGCCCCGGCTGGTGTCGATAGCTGACACTTGTTAAACCTACGAGTACTTCCACATAGCCTCAGAAAACTACAGCCAAGCGGCAACTCTTGGAAAGGTTTCCGTGTCCTTGCGACTTAGTAAGGTTACCAATGAGCTCCTAAGGAGTTGGTACGGTATGTTACGCACGTTCATAGGCTACGGTAACCACTTTACATCAAGTGAGAGAGGTAGGGTGCATCAGAGAAGCTCGTCTAGGGCAACTACCTCCACCTCATAGAAAAGCACAGCCAAATAACAACTCTCTGGAGGGTCGTTGTGTTCCTGCCTGTGAGTGAGGTCACCAATAAGCTCCTAAGGAGTTGCTGTGTTAGCAGCGAAGGAGGCGCGAGTCGTGCATAAACTGCGGTAACCGCTTTACATCCGGTTGGCCGTATGCATACTTACACCCATAAATAAATATTCTGAGAAACCATTGTTCGCGACTGTACTCTCTGATTCTAATGTGAGATTTACGCCGGTTATCCGGGAGGAATAGTTACCTCCGCGGATATCCGCTCCCACTAAAAATTTGCTTCACAAATGGCAGCGCGGCACGATCCGGCGGTGACAAATAGCTACACGAGGTAATGTATAGGCGATGTGTGACACGGAATATTCTCCGTAGCCAATTCTCTTTTTGAATAATAAATCGCACCACTACTTCTAAACTAAATAGTTTAAAAGTTCCTTTGAACAGTAATAACCAAGTTATGAATCAATATGAAGGCACCTCGCACTCATAATGTTTTTTTTTCTTACACTAACGTCGGGAAGCATCCAAGTATACTGTCCGTATGATGTAAAGCGGTTGCCGTAGCCTATTTAGAAACGCTTGCAATACCTTAAATATCACTCGCGCTATGCCAGCTCTGATGTTAACACAGCAACTCCATACGAGCTTAGTGGTGATCTCACTCACGCGCAGGAACACAACAACCCTCTAGGGAGTTGTTATTTGGCGCCCTTTGATACGCCCTACCTATCGTATAAATATCCAGACCAAGACAAACAGCACGCAATACATGCACACAAATGTTTTCCCTGTGTGGAAATCGAACCAACGAGCGTTGATATCAAAGTAACGTAACAGCGCGTTTCGCCACTGCGCTACAGAGTTCGTCAAAACATTGTGTTTTTGTGCCTAAATTTACTCATCGATTCGAGCTACCAGACCAATGGGGAAAACATTTTTTCACAGAACTTATGGTCTGACTAGGTAGTATACGTAAACATTATTGATTCTTATTGAAGTCACTATACTTACGAGTATTATGTATTTTTATTTCTTAATAATTATACAAATATAACACAAATTATTTATTATTGTTTTTTATTGCACCGAATCCTACTAATATTATAAATGTGAATGTCCGTTTGTTTGTTATGCTTTCACGCGAAAACTACTGAACCGATCATCATGAAACTTTGTACACATATTCTTGGAGGTATCAGAAGTAAAATAGGATACTTTCTATTTAAAAAAAAAATGTATTTTATGAATGCGAGCGAAGCCGCGGGTAAAAGCTAGTAATTATATAAGTATAAAAAAATTCAACATCGAAAGTACCACCATACAATCTGTAAGTAAGGTTGTATAAATTAAATGTGCATTTGAATCCAGACATTATTTATACCGATTTTGAAACTGCGGTTGTGAACAATTATTAAAAGTAAATTAATAATTGGTAATAAGCACTTACTAACATTAGTGGGCGGGTGCCGGCCGGCGCTAGGCCGCATGAATTAATTGGTGGCGGAAGCACACAAAACAGATTAGATCAAATTGCATATAAAAGTAAATAGTTAATAGATTCAAGCGTTACTTTGCGAAAGTCAAATTTACAGGCAATTTGATCTAAACTACTTTGTGCTTCCGTTCCCGATTTTTATTTGTCTTTATCAAAATGTGATTTGAGGTTATCCCGAACCAACGACGTGATTCCACCTTTAGCCAGATGAATTGGGCTTTTTTAATGGCTTTGTTAGCCGCAACTGACTGTGAATTTGTTTTTGTAGTAATTTAGTTCTGGGGCGGAAGCACACAAAGTAGTTTAGATGAAATTATTAAAATTGATTATGTTTTACTTCCAGTTTGGAAGTCAGTGATGTAGTCCAAGCAATAGTAAACGAAACGTTCTCTCGATGAATAGTCCATAGTGGGAATGTCCCGTCGTCGAAACTCATAAATGTGAACTGTTCTGTCGGTGAAAAATCCTTAGATGGAAAGGTTCTGACGGCGAATTTCTCAAAAACGAACGTCCTATTGGTGACCAGTCCAAAGGAGAAACGACTTTCGGAGAAAACTTGCAGATTTAAATGATTTGGAAGCGGGATAACGCTAAGAAGAAGATGAACACCTTCAACTGAAATGATGATGATGAGGGATGATTATGTTTGTTTGCCTCGTGTCGTCATACAAAACATGGAATACTAAAAAGCTGGCAAAAACTGTGACTATGTACTACTTAGGTATTTTTGCCGAGCTCGATGGCGCAGTGGTGAAACGTGTTGTTACGCTACTTTGACACCAACGCTCGTGGGTTCGATTCCCACATAGTACAAACATTTGTGTGTATGAACATGTCTGTTTGTCTTAGTCTGGGTATTTTCTATGTATAATAAGTATGTATTTACAAAAAAAAAAAATTTACGTATGTTTATCAGTTGTCTAGTACCCATAACAGAAGCTTCGCTTACTTTGGGGCTAGATGGCGCTGTTTAATTAGTCCGACAATATTTATTATTTATTATTATTACAGTGGATTTCGGGTATAACGACAATGAAGGGACCACTCTATTTTTGTCGTTATATCCAGAAGTCGTTATTCAAAAGTTTACTAAGCCAAGTTGCTACTCAGAATATCACTTTGTAACTGAACCATAAAAGCTCCGAAACGTATACGCTTCCCTACCTACTTAGTTGATATCTATAAACAAAAGGTAAAGGTCTCCACACTTGCTGACCATCTGTGTGCAATGAATGTAAACAAAAGATAAGAAATGTTTGTGAAAGAAAAAAATCTTTGTGTCTTTGGCGGCCGACTCCGGTCGCAATATCTGCATGGGATTTCTAGGAATTTGTTACAAATGATTTATTAAAAACAGTCGCTACACCCGAACTCGGCGTTACATCCAAAGTCGCTATAGCCACATGAATTTTGTACTAAAGTATGCTTTAAATTCAAGGGACTTAGATTTAACGTCGCTATAGGTAAATGGTCGCTACAACCAAGGTCGTAATAAATGATATCCACTGTATTATACTTAGGTACTGAGACTTGTATCGTTTTTTTTTTATACAACGTCGGGATGCATACAAGCATACGGCCCACCCGATGTAAAGTGGTTGCCGTAGCCTATTTACGCTTGTAATATACTCGTATTAGTATCACTCGTGCGATGCCTCCTCTGCTGCTTACACAGCAACACCTTAGTAGCTTACTGGTGACCTCACTCACACGCAGGAACACAACAATCCTGCAGGGAGTTGTTATTTGGCTGCGGTTTTCTGTGAGGTGGAGGCACTTCCCCAGACAACAAATGTTTGTCTTGTGTGGGAATCGAACCCACGAGCGTTGGTTTCAAAGTCGCGTCATTCACGACTGAGCC